>CM065592.1:367517807-368117807 GCA_033119425.1 Bufotes viridis
CACCCTTTAACTATAATGTCCAGCTGGGTCCTATTACAGTTAGCGGGGCCCTGGCGGTGCTCTGGCTCTTTCCAGCTGTGTAGGATAGTTTCAACTAGGCTTAAGTGAATCGAGCTTTGGAACCGAGGTACCCACCAGTACCAAAGCCAACTTCAGATTCCTATTTTCCCCAGTCATCTCCATGATACCACATCCTGAGACTGACTACCTCTGATAGGACAGGAAAAACGCAGACAGGTTTAAATCCCACCCCTTCCCCTCTATCACCAGTGTATTTCCTGTCCTACCAGGTTAGGAAGCAGGAGAGGTGCATGGAGGCTCTTTTTGGGGCCACCTGTGAAGCGCACAGACAGGCTGAGGTTGGATACGGAGTGCGGCTCTCCCTCTTCTTTTGGGGGCCTGTGCACGGGCGCAGACAGTTGCTGTCCCATGCGAAGATCCCCTCTGCAGCAGTCCAGGTGGATTACATGCAGAGAGGAAGGAAGATGGAGGCCGGAGCGACACTGATGCGCTCCCTCAGGCCGCCGGCGCATGATGTCAGATGCTGGGGGCGGAGCCGGACATCATGACGTCATCTCCGGGCGCCCACATTGTGTATCACCCCTATACCCTGGTTAGCTGAACCTTCTCTTCCTTAGGCCCCTTGCAGACAAGCGTGCCGGATTCAGTCCGGATGCGTTGCGGGCGGGTTCAGGGAAACCTGCGTGAGCTCGCACGCAATTTGCGATTTCGTTGTTCAGTTTTTTTCCACGCTCGTGCAAAGCGTTTGTAATGCATTTTGCACGCGCGTGATAAAAAACTGAATGTTGGTACCCGGACCCGGACTTCTTCACTGAAATTTGGGTTCAGTGTTCTGTAGATTTTATTATTTTCCATTATAACATGGTTAGCCTTCTATCTTCATTCAGAAGGACCTGCGCTGACATCACCGCGCTCAACACAGGTCCTGCAAGAAGAAGAAAGAAGACGATAACGGCTGCGCGATCAAGTGGATGAGGTAATTTTTTTATCATTTTTTAACCCTCAATGGACATTTTACTTAGCATTCTGTATTAACAATGCTATTATTTTAATTTATGGCCATGTTATAAGGGAAAATAATACACTAAATTGACTTTAATCAATTTACTTACATCTTCATGTAACCATGCGTGAAAATCGCATTGTATCCGCATTTGCTTGCGGATTCTATGCGATTTTCACGCAACACATTCATTTCTATGGGGCCTGCGTTCCGTTAAATATGCAGAATAAAGAATATGCTGCGATTTTCACGCACAAGGTCACGCATTTTCATGGTCACAAGGTCACGTATTGCACCCATGCGGAATTCTCGCCCGTGTGAAAGAGGCCTTAGGCCTCTCTCACATGAGCGAGTTTTCTGCGCAGGTGCAATGGGTGATGTGAACGCATAGCACTTGCACTGAATCCTGACCCATTCATTTCAATGGACCTGTGTGCATGAGCGTTTTTTTTCACTCATCAGTTCTGCGAAAAACGCAGCATGTTCTATTTTCTGCGTTTTTCACGCAGCCCTTGCCCCATAGAAGTGAATGGGGCTTCAGTGAAAAACGCATTGCATCTGGAAGCAAGTGCGGATGCAATGCGTTTTTCACTGATGGTTGCTAAGGCTAGTTTCACACTAGCGGCAGGACGGATCCAACAGGCTGTTCAGCCTGTGGGATCCATCCTCCCGCTAGTTCAAGTGTGTCGCTGGACTGCCGCTCCGTCTCCATTGACTAGTTTTAGTCCTGTGGCCTCTCGCCGTGCTGTGCCAAAACTCCTCCCCCGCCCCGGCAGTCCGGCGACACACTTGAATTAGCAGCCTGTCGGATCCGTCCTGCTGCTAGTGTGAAACTAGTCAAAGAGATGTTGTTTGTAAAGCTTCAGTTTTTTTTATCATGCGCATGAAAAACGCATCAAAATGCATTGCATCCGCGCGGAAAAAACTGAACGCAATCTCAGACAAAACTGACTGAATATGCTTGCAAAATGGTGCGAGTTTCACTTAACTGGTCCTGATCCGGAGCCAATACGTCATGCTCGTGTGAAAGGGGCATAAGGCGTGTGTCCGGATTAGGTCCGGATGCGTTGCGGATGCGTTCAGTGAAAACTGTGCGATTTCAGATGCAAAGCCATTCAGTTTTGCCTGCGATTGTGTTCAGTATTTTCTGCGCGGGTGCAATGCGTTTTGATGCGTTTTTCACGCGCGTGATAAAAAACTGAAGGTTTACAAACAACATCTAGCAACCATCAGTAAAAACACCAGCACTTGCTTGCGGATGCAATGCGTTGTTCACGCAGCCCCATTCACTTCTATGGGCCTAGGGCTGTGTGAAAAACGCTGAATATAGAGCATGCTGTGATTTTCACGCAACGCACAAGTGATGCGTGAAAAAAAAACGCTCATGTACACGGACACATTGAAATGAATGGGTCAGGATTCAGTGCGGGTGCAATGCGTTCACCTCACGCATTGCACCCGCGTGGAAAACTCGCCCGTGTGAAAGGGGACTTAGGCTTCAGGTCTCATATCTACTTGTAGGTCTCCCTGAGCAGTATCAAATGATGCCCTTATTAACTAACAGTGTAGATTTATTTCTTTAGAAAATCAATTTTAGTGATATGCAAATGACTTACATAACGTGCCCAAGGGGATGTCCTTTCCTAACCTGGTGCCCAGCCGCACCCCTCGGTCTGGTGCCCAGCGCCGCCTTCCTGAGTCCAGCGCCGCCTCTAATATAATATATTCAAAAGCCGGCGCGCTGACGTAATCCCTGAGCCTGCTGGAAATTCTGCGTGTGCGCACTACACACTGTTGTCTGCGTCTTTGCGGACTACAGGTAATGGCATCGTCGAACGAAGTGCGCATGCGGTCATTTGCATATCACTAAAATCGATTTTATAAAGAAATAAATCTATACTGTTAGTCAATAAGGGTACTGCTCAGGGAGACCTACAACTGTATGGAGTAAAATGTGGTCACAGAATCCCTTTAACACAGTCTTGTCAGGGTTAACTTTGGGCACCTTTGAACCATTAGAATCTATTTCCTCCGATTGGAGGGGTTCTCTCCATGGGAAAAGAGGGGTGTTCGCTGCCTGCAGCACATACATGACGGAGCCACTCTGAAGACCTTTGCCTGTTTGAGGGAGGAATTTAATCTTCCAAACACAGCGTTTTATCAATATTTGCAGCTGAGACATGCGTATTAGGCGCAATTCTCGGAAGGTGGACCAGTTTTACCTACCCCACTTTTGATGCAACAATTATTGAACACTGGGAGTACAAAAGGGGTGATTTCATTGCTTTATCGCCATCTTTTTGGTGGGGCTACTCCTGGTGTAACCCTTCCAGTTAAGGATAAATGGGAACCAGATCTAGGTGCTATCTCCCAAGAGCAATGGAATGATACCTTGGCATTATTACCCAGCCTGACTCTTAATGAAGCGCAGCGCATGTCTCAGCTGTATTTACTGCATAGGGTCTATAGAACCCCAGCTTTCCTCTATAAAATCGGGCTTCGTCCTGACTCCTGTTGTCCTCGCTGCGGGGCAGGGAACGCCTCTCTGGCATGGGCGTAGCTATAGGGGGTGCAGAGGTAGCAGTCGCTACCGGGCCCTGGAGCCTGAGGGGGCCCGAAAACCCTTGTGCCGCATAAGAAGACACACAAAGCACTGAGGGAAGGGGGGCCCAAGCTGAACTCTTGCACCAGGGCCCATGAGCCGTTAGCTACGCCCCTGCTCTCTGGTACATATGTTCTGGGACTGTCCTAGGTTAGGAACATACTGGACAGATGATCATCAGAGAAGTTACCCAGATAGATACAAGGGGGGACCCTAGGGTCTGTCTTCTGGGGCTGCTGGAAAGTGACGAAGGGGATAATAACATATCTCTATGTATGCAGAGAATGCTGTTCCAGGCCCGAATAGTAATAGCTAAACACTGGATCGATCGTGATCCGCCCACTTCTCAGGAATATATCAATAGAATGAACATTATTTTACGATATGAAAGGGGAATATACTTGAAAAGGAAGTGCCCCAAGAAGTTTGCGTCTATTTGGCGGGGTTGGGTGGGTGCTCCGAGCTTGGTGTCAGAGACCCTCGCTGCAGAATGTTTAAGAGACCAAATTTCTGGGATTAGGGGACTACCACGGCAGTAGGCTGGCTTGCTATGGGGAGAACGATTGACACAATGGCCGCACGCCAATGTTTTGTACTAAACAATGTTACAACACCGAAGGGATGTGGCTTCTACAGGGCCAGGTCGTCTCACAGGTTCGAATTGTTCGAGATGGTTGGGTAGGGGGGGGGGGAGTTGGTTTAACGTTTAGGTCCTATGATGAAGAGTGTACACCCTGGATGTAATGTGATTATCGCGATCTCCTGGGAATTAATAAGCCGACACAATAATGTTGTATTTATATTGTACAAGACTGTTCTCCTTTATTATACGTGTCATTGTATAACGTATTGTACAGATTGGGTATTTGATGTACACTGTGTTCTACCCTTTCAATCAATAAA
Source organism: Bufotes viridis (assembly GCA_033119425.1). Taxonomy (NCBI): domain Eukaryota; kingdom Metazoa; phylum Chordata; class Amphibia; order Anura; family Bufonidae; genus Bufotes; species Bufotes viridis. The sequence continues at coordinate 367,522,337 of CM065592.1, forward strand.
AACTATTTTGTTTAAAAAAAAATGAATCTATTTCCATAAAATGGCTCACCTTAAAAGTGTTTTTTCTGGTAGCTATAACATCAGTGAGAAGAGTCTGTAAACTCCAGGCCTTGTCCATTCAGGATCCTTTCCTTAGTATTTTTCAGGACAAGTTAGTGTTTCAAGGAAAAATCATACGCTCCTGCTCTTCCGTTAAATAAATCTTACTATGTGACCGCTGCGTGGTGTCCAGGCAGAGTATTGCTGTACTAGCCCTGGAGCGTCAGGGTTGAAGGAGCCCGCTTAGGCTCAGAAACGCGTTGGTGCACAATTGATCCCATCAAGCGCCAGTACTCCTTACGGTGACGTCACACGGCGAAGCATTGCCTGGCAACAGACCTGAAAACAGTTCCCTCGCACCGCATCTGCTACCGGCCGGAGTGACGTTGGTGTTAGCAGGAGAACAACAAGAGTGCCTGCGGGCTGAATCACTACACACAGAGGATCATGATAGCAAACCTGACCGGACGGTGGAAACAGCTCCAGACCCGGCAAAGGTAATGAACTTGCCTCCTTTACAGGCGGACCTGCTACACATTTGAGATCGGGACTTAGTCTAAGGCTACATGCACACGACCGTGTGTGTTTTGCGGATCCGCAAACCGTGGATCCGCAAAACACGGAAGCCGCTCCGTGTGCCTTCCGCAATTTGCGGAACGGGCGACTCCTTATAGAGATGCCTTATAGAGATGCCTATTCTTGTCCGCAAAACGGACAAGAATCGGACATGCTCTATTTTTCTTGCAGCGCCACGGAACGGAGCAACGGATGCGGACAGCACACGGAGTGCTGTCTGAATCTTTTGCGGCCTCATTGAAATGAATGGGTCCGCGCCCGAGCTGCAAAATATGCAGCTCGGACACGGACCAAACATACGTGTGCATGTAGCCTAAATAACAGTGCCTCCGGAATATATCCCTGATCTGAATGACATTTATTCATTGACAAATCTGAAGTACCGTTCTGTGATAGATACTTAATTTTGAATTTTAGGGACACCTACTAAAGAATATAATTAAAAAACATTACTAAAATACTGAAAATACTAATAAAAAACAATACTATAAAATATTGATAAATAGAGGTATTGCATGAACTATAATATTAAACGGTTAATACTCAGGGCAATTAGGAGTGTCACCCAACGGACTCCCACCCCCTGCCCCAACCTATCAGTACATACGCGCTGCTGGAAGTTGAATATAGCAAGCTATATTGTATCGCAATATCTAAATATATCCTTTATACTCACTGACCAGCGCCAGTGTCCCCAACTACTTTTTCTAGTAGATTTTATTTCTAAGTTAGTGTTTCAGCTAGATCCCATTTTTTTGACAAAAGTGGTTTCTACTTTCCATAGATTGCGGGACATAGTAGTAACCTCGTTTTGTGCCAACCCCAAAAATGATCAAGAGGCCATTTGTCATACCTTAGACGTCAGACGAGCAGTACTAAGGTATATAGAAGCAACACAGGATTGGAGAATTGACAAGAACCTTTTTGTCCAATTTTGCGGGCCAAATAAAGGTAAAAGAGCGGTAAAAAGTTCTATTTTCCAGTGTGCCTCAAAACGGCACTAAGCAAGAGGGTTACCCCGCCCGCAGGGACAGACCAATCTTTAAATGCCTCCTCCCCTAATCCTTCTCCAGTTGTTTCCTGTCCCTCTGGGATGAAGTGGAGACGGGAGCGGGGTTCCTCCTGCTCCAGGATTTATATCGCACGTCCTAGCAGTTTACCTTTGCCCTGGCTGGGTGGTCAGGAGGGCCGTTGCAGGATGTCGGGCCGCGGGGCAAGATAGAGGCCCTTCCGGCATCTCTGGGGTAAGCCCTGAGTATGTCAGGCAACCCCGAGCGACGCGGCTTCTCTTCAGGGCCGCAGGTGAAGGAGTCGGCTTTGCGGGATGCTGGGTGCGCGGGACCCAGTGTGCGCGGGACCACGTGACCCGGAAGTACCATTCAAAATGCCGACTGGAGGTAGGATTCGGCATCCAAACGTGGCACACAAGGCAGAGGAGAAGGAGTGCTTCAGTCACCATGTCTCTGCCTGCCGATCTACCTATAGAAACTCCAAAGGCCCCAAGCCCGGTAAGCCTCCTCCTTGAGGGGAACCTTGCACTGTTTTGTATGCCACACTGACCGTTATTTTGTCACTGGGGGCCCTATTTTGGTGTTGGTTCCTTCTGATAGAAAAAAGTCCTTTTTGGTTTTCTTAAGGGAGTGTTTTCTTTCCTTTTATAGGGGAAGCCCAGGCCTGGGGAATCTTTTATAAAGAGGAAATGTGCCATGTGCAAAAAACAATTGGGCAGCCATTCCAAAAAATCATTATGTCAAAAATGTACGGACAAGATTATGGCGGAGGAAACACCTTCCCTAGTGGACAGCCTTAGATCAAGTCTCCTAGGCCATTGAGACCCGGATAGCCTCCCTGCCACAAGCCCCTTCCACCTCAAAATACATTCCTGACATCCCGCCGGACTCAGACTTTGATTTTGACGAAGGTGAAGTGTCTTCGGATTCAGACTCTGACTCTTCCGATGACAATTCTGGCAAACCCCTTTTTTCTATGGAGGATACAGACTCACTATTAAAAACTATCAGGGTGACCATGAACATAGAACAAACAAAACAACCACAGTCTATTCAAGACCAAATGTTCAGGGGTTTGGCCGATAAAAAGAGACGAGTATTTCCTGTCCATGAAAACATAAAGAAATTAATTGCAAGTGAATGGAAGGACCCCGAGAGAAGATCAGGGACCTCAAAAACGTTTAAACGTAAATATCCCTTTAGTGATGCAGACTCGACTCACTGGGATAAATCTCCGCGGGTTGATGCTTAGGTGGCCAGGATTTCGAAAAAATCCTCACTCCCCTTTGAGGACGTGGGTCTCCTGCGAGATTCAATGGATAATAAATGTAAATCCATCCTTAAGAAGTCCTGGGATACATGCACGTCTATGCTTCGTCCCAGTATTGCTGCCACCTGCACCACTAGGACTTTATCTTTATGGCTGACCCAGTTAGAAGAGCACTTACAGGCAGGCACCCCTATGGATGACATTCTAGCCTCCCTTCCCATTCTAAAGCAGGCCACAAATTGTTTGTCTGACGCCTCGGCAGATTTAGTCAGACTATCTGCCAGATCAGCCATCCTAGCAAATTCAGCCCAAAGATCAGTGTGGTTAAGATCCTGGTCTGGGGACAACACATCTAAGAATAAGTTATGTAATATCCCCTATGAAGGCGATAGACTCTTTGGCTCAGTCCTGGACAATATTCTGGACAAAGCCTCTGATAAGAAAAAGGGCTTCCCGTCAGAGTCAAAAAATTTTCATAACAGACGTTCCTTTCGTGCCCAAAGAAGGGGCAGACCAGACCCCCCAAAAAAAAGAAATAGAATACCTGGCAGTCCTCCAGGGGCCGTGGCAGGGGTTTCTTATTCAACCCGGACAAATCATCCAAACAGGCTGGACAATGACGCCAGAAGTCTGGTGGGGGGGAAGGCTTTCAAATTTTTTACCTGCCTGGGAAAATATTACAAACTCACCCTGGGTTTTAGATCTTGTCTCTTCAGGATACAAAATAGAATTCGCTTAGGCGCCCCCAAAAAGATTCCTTATAAACAAAAAGCTGAGCACACAAAAACAGTTACTCCTATATCAACAGGTCCAAACACTACTCGAAAAGAAGGCGGTAATACCAGTACCTCCGGGGCAGGAAGAAGACGGTTTTTACTCTCCAATTTTCCTGGTGACAAAACCAAACGGCTCTTACCGAGCAATTATAAACTTGAGAGACCTCAACAAGCAGGTTACCTACAAAAAATTAAAGATGGAGACCATCAAATCCTCCATAAAACTTCTCCAAAACTGCTATATGGTAACCTTAGATTTAACCGATGCATATTATCATATCCCATTTTACACGTAACATCAAAAATACTTAAGGTTCACGATCCACCACAACGATCATCTCATGCATCTACAATTTCAGGTTCTCCCATTTGGTCTTTCAACTGCCCCTCGAGTATTCACAAAAATAATGTCAGAAGTCTCGGCTTTCTTTCACCAACAACAGATACTGTTTATTCCCTATCTGGACGATTTCCTGATTGTGGCTCAGAATCAGGAAACCATTCTCCAATACCTTCAGCAGGTGTCACACACACTTCAGTCCCTAGGTTGGATTTTAGACCTAGAAAAGTCAAATCTTCTTCCTTGTTAGAAAAAGGAGTTTTTGGGGGTAATGTTGGATTCAAGACGGATGATGTCTTTTCTGCCAGAAAGAAAAATATGGGACTTGAGATCCAGAATCCACTCTTTCCGCATCCTAAAAACAGTCTTCTACAAGCAGATCATGGCAATATTAGGGTTGATGACGTCTACCATCCCCTCGGTAAATTGGGCCCAGTTTCACAGCAGACCACTCCAGCAGTTCCTTCTGACGTCCTGGAACAAGAGCACGTTGTCACTAGACAAAAGAGTATCATTAGCAACCCAGGTAAAAGCCTCTCTCATATAAAAGACCACCTGACAAAGGGGGTCCACTGGAGACCGACGAACCCTATTGTAATTACCACCGACGCAAGCTACTAAGGTTGGGGAGCCCACTGCAAAACCAAGTGACTCAGGGTCTCTGGGATAGAAACATAGAAACATAGAAACATAGAATGTGTCGGCAGATAAGAACCATTTGGCCCATCTAGTCTGCCCAATATGGGATCAGTCAGAACTTCACTTATCATCAAACATGAAGGAACTTCGTGCAATTTGGTTGGCTCTAAAAGCCTTCAGCCCGATTATTCGCCAGAGAGACGTCAAAATACTGTCCGACAATATAACAGCCGTAGGCTACATAAACAATCAGGGAGGCACAAGAAGAAGGAACCTAAATCACACAGCATTCCTTATATTCTCATGGGCTCAACATCAGCTAAACTTGATAACGGCGGTACATCTCAAAGGGAAAGACAATCTACTAGCAGATTTCCTCAACAGGCAACCCCTGAAATCTGGAGAATGGTGTTTGAACAAAAAGATCTTTCGCCTCCTGTGTGAGAAGTGGGGCACGCCAACATTAGACCTGTTTGCCTCCAGGAAAAAACAACACAAGTGGATCGCTTCTTCTCACTCTCTCTCTGGGACAACCCACTTGAGGTACATGCGTTTCGGTACCCTGGCCACAAGAACTACTTTACGCTTTCCCCCCCGATATCTCTGATACCTAGAACCCTGGTGAAAATTATCGAGGAGAAACGAGAACTGATTTTGGTGGCCCCGTTCTGGCCAAGAAGAACGTGGTTTCCCATTTTCTTATCCCTTGCAAAAGGAAATTTCTGGAAACTTCCACAAATCCCGGACCTCCTAATCCAGGGACCAGTGATTCATCCAGAAGCCCGACATCTGAACCTGACAGCTTGGAAGCTGAGCACTCCCTTCTGAGATCAAAGGGGCTATCTGAGCCGGTAATTAATACTCTGCTTTCTAGCCGAAAGCCTATCACTTCTAAGATATATCTTAGAGTATGGAAAGCCTTTTTACAGTTTTCAGGACAGGATTGGGTTCCTTCTGGAAAACCAGAGATTAAGTCCATTCTAGAGTTTCTCCAGAGGGGTCTTGATGGGGGGTCTAAAAGTTAGCACCTTAAAAGTCCAGGTGGCGGCCCTTAGTGCCTTTTTGGAATCCAAGTTGGCGGAGGTTCCTCTCATTAAGCGATTCCTTAGGGGAGCTAATAGGCTAAAACCTAGGATTCGTTCCTTCGTCCCTCCCTGGGACCTTAATTTAGTTCTTTCTGCGCTTTTGGAGCCTTCTTTTGAGCCCATTTCGGAGATTCCTTTCAATATGCTTTCTATGAAGACTGCTTTTCTAATAGCCATTACCACAACAAGAAGAATTGGCGAAATTCAAGCTCTGTCCTGCCGTCCACCATACTTGACGATTTTAGAAGACAGGATAATTCTCAAACATGAACCCTCCTTTCTTCCAAAAGTTTTCTCAAAATTTCATTGTGATCAACAAATATCTTTACCAACTTTCTGCCCACAGGCTAAAACAGACAAAGAACTGAAGTTTTACAACCTGGACGTTAGAAGGTGTGTCCTGACCTACTTGGATGCAACCAAAGACTTCAGAAAAACTCACCACCTACTGGTCCAGTTCGCAGGAAAGAACAAGGGCCAAGGGGCCTCAAAGATGACCATATCCAGATGGATTAAAGTCTACTATTTCTAGAGCCTATGAGGAAAAAAAACTGCTCCTCACCTTCTCAGTTAAAAGCTCATTCAACTAGGGCCATCTCAGCATCCTGGGCGGAAAGTGCTTCAGCTTCCCTGAGTCAAATATGTCAGGCTGCAACCTGGTCTTGCCCAAACACTTTCTTCAAGCACTATAGACTAGACATCTTTTCCAACTCAGACCTCTCTTTTGGCCGTAAAGTCCTGTCGGCTGTAGTCCCTCCCTAATTGTTTTTTTTTTTTCTTTGATAATCCTCCTGCTTAGTGCCGCTGTGGGGCGCACTGGAAAAGATATAATTACTTATCGGTAATTGGATTTTCCATGTAGCCCCACAACAGCACGGGTATTTCCCACCCTTGATGTTCTTTATATTATGAATTTTTGTCTCTATGTATTGTAATATTTTGGTCTAATAAATTGTTATGTTTAGCATCATCTTGAGTCCTCGGATACTTACTGGAGAAGGATTAGGGGAGGAGGCATTTAAAGAACGGTCTCCACGTTGTTTCCTGTCCCTGGGGGCGGGGTAACCCTCCCGCTTAGTGCCGTTGTGGGGCTACATGGAAAATCCAATTACCGGTAAGTAATTATATCTTTCCCGCTGGATAAGAATGGCTATTTCAGAAGCCTATAAATTGGAAGGGGAGGAAGCCCCTTTTTCACTTAGCGCACACTCTACAAGGGGCATTGCTGTCTCTTGGGCAGAAAGATCGTCAGCCTCTCTACAACAGATTTGTAGGACGGCAACCTGGAAAAGAGTACACACCTTTACCAAGCATTACAAGCTAGACATTTTCTCTAGTGAAGACATGGCCTTTGGACGGAAAGTCCTTTGTGCTATTTCCCCCCCACCTAATCTATTCTTTGTTATTTCTCAGGATGTGGTGTCATGGAGACGACTAGGGAAATGAGTATTACACTCACCGGGAATCCGGTTTCCTGGAAGTCTCCATGACACCACATACTTCCCGCCCTTTTATTTTAATATACAGATTGCTTATATTTTTGTTTCTTAAATCTAAGTTACTTATCCTTTTTATCGTGGTTACGTTGAAAGTACACTGGTGGGAGGGGAGGGGTGGGATTTAAACCTCTCTGTGTTTTTCCTGTCCTATCAGAGGAAGTCAGTCTCAGGATATGGTGTCATGGAGCCTTCCAGGAAACCGGATTACCGGTGAGTGTAATACTCATTTAAAATGTTTTTAATTACGTAGATAGGAATACTGTGCTAATTCACTGAAGTCTCGCTCAACTTTGGGCAATACAAAGTTTTTAAACAAATCAACTTCAGATCTATAATACGAAGCTTGATTTGCTCAAGCCTAGTTTTAACGCTAGTATGAAACTAGCCTAACATGATAAAACAGTACATACGTTGGAAACCAAATTGCAGATATCCCCTTGCACTGGGCACTGCACATGCATCGCCAGTTTAGTCAAATGTCCTGCATGAGCTATTATGATTCAGCATATGGAATTTTTTATCATCTTGTAAATGCATGCATCCTATGACACTATGGATGTCCCCATACTAACTACTAGATTACCATGAGGTTTATGCTTTGTCACTGCACTGTCTATTTTCTAAAATACCTATCACTTAATAAGCAGTGGAGTATGTGATGCCTAGAACCATCTTCTATGTGACCCTGTCCATCATTCCACAAGCAGTGGTGTCTATGATGTCATAATGACACCTAGATCCACCTCCTGTTTTTCATTCCATCTATTATTTCATGGGGACCAGTTCAAACATCAAGAAATGTAGGTAGGTGCATGTTGTGTACACAGTGATCCTGTGATGTTAGCAGAGCCAGACTGAGGTTGATTGAGGCACCTGGGCACGGGGCTGATTAGCCATAGACCCTACAGGGAAATTTGCCGGCGGGATGATGCGCCAGGGGGACGCCCAGCCCTCCTCTCTGCCGCTGATCAGGTAACATAATGAACTCTCAACAGTAATTAACGCTGTGAGAATCAGGTACTCATGTACCCAGCCAGTGACCGCACATGCCCTCCTAAATTCATTCAACTGCTGTGGCCCGCACCTCACCTACTAAGCCCCCTGCTCCATAGACAACTGGTGGAGTAGGACAGAGGATGGTAGCTATTGATGGTCACCACAGAGGGCTAGCTTTTGGGGCAGTATATTGTGCTACACTGTGTTATTTGGTTCTGCTGAGATGGTATTTTGCACCATGGTATTGTTGACCCTGCCTACTTGTGTTGCGCCGCCTTCTGTTAATTTGGACCTTTCTACAAAATGGGGCCCCTTCTAGTTTTTTTTTCCAGGGCCACTCTAATTCTCTAGTCTGGCCCTGCCAGGGCATATAATTGGGGGGGGGGGGCCCCCTTGACTACTGTTTAGTACCTACTAGTGTTGAGCGAACTTGTGTTTTCAAGTTTGGAGTACAGGTTCAGGTTCGGGTTATCTAAGAACCCTGCTATGGATTCCGCTACCACGGACCATAACGGAATTCTATCTCTAAATTACCAAGAGGTCATAAACACTTATTTAAAGGGGTTGTCTAACTTTAGCAAGTGGCATTTATCATGTACAGAAAGTTAATACAAGACACTTACTAATGTATCGTTATTATCCATATTGCTTGCTTTGCTGGCTGGATTCATTTTTTCATCACATTATACCCTGCTAGTTTCCATGGTTACGACCACACTGCAATCCATCAGTGGTGCTCGTACTTGCACACTATAGAAAATAGTGTTAGCCAGTGGTACCACTGGTATTTATTTGCACATTTGTACATGCTCCCCTTAAACTGATGAAGGTGGTGGCCATTGGAGCTCACATAGGCTTGTTTTTTTTTTTATAGTATGCAAGCACAGCCACACTGCGGGATTGCGGGGTGGTTGTAACCATGGAAATGAGCAATGTATAATGTGATGGAAAAATGTATCCAACCACCAAAGGAAGCAATATGAATAATAATAATACATTAGTAAGTGGCTTGTATTAAAGAGGTTCTCTAGGTTTTTACTATTGATGACCTATCCTGAGGATAGGTCATCAATTTCAAAGTGGCAGAAGTCTGACTCCTGGCACTCCCGCCGATCAGCTGTACGAGGAGACGGTGCGTGCAGTGTGCACGTGCCTTCTCCTCATATAGCTGATCGGCGGGGGTGCCGGTTGTCGGACCCCTGCCGATCTGATATTGATGACCCATCCTGAGGATAGGTCAACAATAGTAAAAGCCCGGAGAACCTCTTTAACTTTTTCTACATAATAAATGCTATTTGCTGAAGTGATAAAACCCCTTTAAGCCACATTCTTATCAGTAAGATAAGAACTGAGCTTACAATAAAATAGAGCAGAGATAAGGAGTCCATCTGCTCCTGGTCTGACAGAAAGGACAGAAAATCCAAAGGGTGCTACTAGAGCATGTCAGCTCTGTACAGAAAAAAGGACTTCATATTTTTTTACAAAGACCAATAAAAAAATTGTTTTTTAGCTGAAAATGAGTACAATGCAACAATAATAAAAATAAATGCCCCCAAAGGTATACATAACCTTTAAGGTCTCATGCATACAACGGTGTCCATTTTGTGGTCCGCTGGTCTGCAAAATAATGATGAGGCTGAAGTGCCTTCTAATGGGTCCGCAGTCTCTATTATGTGGAGTATAGGACATGTTCTATCTTTTGTGAACTGGACATGGTCGTGTGCATGAGGCCTTACTTGGTTTCTACGTTATGGCATTTCTACAATTTCTATGGTAAGTGCTGAAGGAAGTCGGAGGTAGAGATCCATGAGCAATTGCCCCTACTGTCCTCCCTGTAATCCATCTCTGGATGTGGACCATGACTAGGTAGAAATCCTGTCCACATTTTATCCCACGGTGATGGGTCCCACTATATAAAATATATAGCACATTTTCCTACTGGGGTTATGCAGCAATTATAGTACTGTACGTAGAGACAAATGTTTGACTTGACCTACAGGTGGAATGCTTATGGTGTGTTTTATGTGTTTACAGAGGCTACCTGAGGGAAATTGCAGCTCATTTTGGCCAAAATGGGAAGGTTTTTCTACTCTCTGTTATTAATAGTGACATTTCTACAGAAGACGTATGGAAGTAAGCGTGACTGCAGTTGTCTAATCTTTTTATGATTATATTTCTCATTAGCAAAATTAAACTACATAATGAATCATGGATAAAGGGGGAAATAGTGATATGTAGGAGATGTCTATGTATTTTAGAATATGTAAGTATCACTATTGTATCAAGTGCACCTGGGTCTTACAGACGTCATACTGTATAGAATCCATGTTATGATATTATAAGCTAATGAGATTATATACACAATGAAATGTGAGATGACCACCCATAACTGCACTGAAACGAGGTCTTGTTAAAGTAGATTGCCTGAATGCAGAATTCAGTATATGGTGGAACTGAAAATCTGTCACAGGAGATCCGGTTTGGGTAAGAAGGTGGTCTTCTCATAGACGCAGTCTTTTGGAGAGATTTCACTGTACAGCTGTAGCATGGTTGCATCAGTGTAGGCCTCTTTCAGTCAGTATTTTTGGATCAGTATTTGTAAGCCAAAACCAGGAGTGGGTCCAAAATACAGAAGAGGCACAAATATTTCTCTTCCACTTCTGGTTTTGGCTTACAAATACTGACCAAATACTGATGGTGTGAAACAGACCTTTAGCGCACACTATCATAAAGCTTTCAGCTTATGCTCCACCATTTATAGTGTTGCTGTTTTATGTCATAATGATGCCAGTAGGATTTTCCTCCTGGCACTGCAAGGAGCTTCATTGTTGCCCAGTGACAGCTCTCTTGAGAACGCTATGTGTGTAGTAAATGTCCCTAAAAAGGTAATCTTTCATCAGTTTTATGGTGTCTTCACATAAGCTACTGAGAGAACCCTTTAGCAAAACGCTGGTTCACATTCTTTAATTGCCCGAGCTGTTTTGCTAGAGTCTTGTACTAAACACTACAGCTCCAGCACATGCTGATGAGTAGTGTTGAGTGAATCGAGCCTTACAGTATTAGAATGTATGGGCTTCGAGGTACTATTCGGAACCGTAGCTGAGTTCTGTCTCCAGTTTTGAAGTGGTTTTCCACTTTAAAAATCAATTATCGAAGTTATTCAATGAAGTCACGCTAGACTTTGTGAATAACTTACTTTAGCTCATCGGAGCCCATACATTCTAATACTGGACGGAGACGAATTTCCGTACAGTATTATTCCGAAGTTTTGAACAAAGCGACTTCTGATGAAGCATCCGAAATTCGCTTCCCTCAACACTACTGATGAGTCCTGATATTTATGAACTCCCGTCTCTTCCCACCCACTTCTGCTGATTTCATTTGGAAAAAATATCAGCGGCAGAGGGGCGAGGAGAATCAGGAGCTCATGAATATTAGGACTAGAGATGAGCAAATCAATTCGTTCATCAGAGTTCTTAGGCAGGGGTTGTCCCCACTGCTCAAGTGGTTCCCTCTTTCTGGTTGATTGACAAGGCTGGACATTCTGGCCGGCCCTGACAATCTTGCACCTATGCTGCTGCTCCACGTAGGGATGCAAGCCCAGAGGCTCTTCTGCTGCTACTGGAGCAGCAACTGTGCATGCACGGCTACATTTCCTGGACGCAATGGGGGACATTTACTAAGACGGCTTTTTACTCCAGTCTTAGTTGTTCCCCCTGGGCTGCTGTAGTATATAGCTAATTTATGACAAGATGTACGCCTCATCATAAATAGATAATTTGATAGATCTAGATGGAGCTATGGGCTCATGTACACGAACGTGAGCCGGACAGGTCCGTGCTGCAAACCGCAAATTGCGGTCCGCAATGCACGGGCACTGACCATGTGTCCACAGTCTGCGGATGCAGAAACATTCACTTGAATGGGGATTCACTTGAATTGGCGATCTGCATCCGATGGTCCGTACCACAAAAAAGTAATGCAATCACGCTCCGATCTGTGCCTCCATTCCGCATCGCACAGTATCATCGGGATTGCTGACCCAGTCAAGTTAATAGGCCCACATCCGTGATACGGTGCACACACTGCCAGTGCCCATATACCGTATTGCGGACCTTCTGTTTGCGGACCACAATACTGGCACGGCCGGGCAACGGCTGTGTGCATGAGCCCTAAAGCTGCATTTTCAGATGGTTGCAGCATAAGCACTATTTAGGGTGCACACCATGTTTTCTGAAAAATTAGCAACCTTTCTCAACAGTCAATGGGAAGAGAGGAGAAAGGCGTATCACCTGCAAGAACAAAAGGATTGAGTGTTAAAATTCAACTCGGCCTGATTTCTCCTTTATCATACATCATCCATCATCATCTGTCAGGGGAAAGTTGGGAGGCACACATTATATTATCAGTCTTGTCAAAATCGGCATGTTAAAGGGCATCTGTCAGCAGAGTTGTACCTATGGAACTGGCTGACCTGTTACATGTGCCCTTGGCAGCTAAAGGCATCTGTGTTGGTCCCATGTTCAAATCTGTCCTTATTGGTAAGAAAAATGATTGTGTATGGAGGCCTCCCAACTTTCCCCTGACAGATGATGGATTATAATGGAGAAATCAGGCTAAGGCCTCATGCACACGACAGTGTTTTGTTTCCTTGTCTGTTCCTTTTTTTTGCTGATAGGATGCAGACCCATTCATTTCAATGGGTCCACAAAAAATGCGGACAGCACACCATGTTCTGTCTGCATCAGTATGTCCGTTCCGTAGCACCGCAAAAAAAAAATAGAGCATGTCCTATTTTTTTTTTCGTTTTTGGACAAGGATAGGCATTATTACAATGGATCTAAAAAAATAACAGATCCGTAAAAAAACGGATGCCATGCGGACCGCAAAACACATACGGTCGTGTGCATGAGGCCTTAGTTGAATTTGTTTCCTGGAGGCGATAAGCTTGGCTGAACTGAGCATGCATGTTTACTGGAAAGTCAGAAGTCAGCTGACAAGAATTGAAAATGTATGGACACCTTCTGAATTTTTGATTGTCCTTCTCTATGTTAATAGTTTGTGGAGTTCAGAAGACTATATTCTCTCATTCAGTGGAAGATGAGGTATCAAGTGGAGAATTCCCTTGGCAGGTCTTTCTAAAACCAGATTCTGGCCGCATGTGCTCAGGCACCATCATAGGTGAATTTTGGATTTTGAGCTCTGCACAGTGTTTTACTGAAATGTAAGTAGTTCATATTGTAAGCCCTGCTTTAAAGGGTTTCTGTCACCAGATTTAACCCTATTAAGCTAGCTGACATTAGCGATGTGCTAATGTCAGCTAAACCTAAGTAGCCTATTCCTACATTTATCAGTGCCCCTGTTACGCCAAAAATCTAACTTTTTTAATATGCTAATGAGGCCCTAGGAGCAGGGGGGGCATTGCTGTCATCTGTGTTTCACTGACACTGCAAAGCTGAAAAATTATTTTTAACGCATCTCTTCCTAATGATCCATGAAACATAGATGCAACACGGATGGTATCCGTGTTGCATCCGTGGTTTTCACGGACCCATAGACTATAATGGGAGTGAAGGATCCGTGAACACAGACAAAATAGAGCATGCATCCGTGCTAAAAACACGGACCCACAGACCGTGCTGAAGCACTGATGTGTGAATACACACATTAAAATGAATGGGAACGTGTGCTGTCCATGGAGAACACGTACAGCACACGTCCGTGGAACATTGACGTGTGAATGAGGCTTAAAAGAAGGCAGTTCTCAGTTCTGAGAAATACAGGCAGATACTTCTTGAAATACCCTCAGGGAAGCATATGATTGGCTTCTGTAACAGGGCAATGACTCTAAACATACAGCCAATGTCATCTGTCTTTAGCGTAAATAACAAGGAGTCCTGGAAGTGATGATTTGGCCCCCCATAGTCCTGATCTCAACATCGTCAAGTCTGTCTGGAATTACACGAAGAGACAGAAGGATTTGAGTGAGCCTATCTCTGCACACTTTTACTGTGACAGGGCACCATAGGAACATAGACTGCAATGGTAATTTATTGCAGTCTATGGGAGAAGCAACCAGCTAATTTAATTGTTAAAGTCCCCTAGTAGGACTTTAAAAAAGTGTAAAAAAAAAAAAAGTTTTTAAAACAAACAAAAAAATATATAAAAATTCAGACCATCCCCTTTCCCCATTTTGAAAATAAAAATAAATTAACTATAAAAAAAATAATGATCATAGGCACCGCTGCGTTCCAAAATGTCCCTACTATCAAAATATAAAATATTTATCCTGGAAAATGATCCTGAAAAAAATAAAAATAAATGAAAATGGCCTTTCCAGCGTTTTTTTTTGTCACTTCACTTCCCAAATTTTTTTTTATCGTGATCAAAAAGTCAAACACACTCCAAAATGGTATCAGTAAAAACTACAGATCGCCCCACAAAAAATAAGCCCTCAGACAGCTCCATAGATATGATGATCCAAATAAAAAAATTTTTTTATTTTTTAAAACAATGCCATATGCCATAGGTGTCCCCAGTCTATGCAACAAAACTACAAAGACAGGCTCCAGAAGAAAAAATAAAAAAGGTGCTTTTTTGGCTGAGAAATTTGAATACTTTACAAGTGTAAATTAGTCTTTTTATTTCATTTTAAGGACAACCACCATACTTATGAAAGCAGGAGAGCTGAACCTTGACTTTCAAGGAAAGGTTTACCCAATAAGGAAGTTGATAGGACACACAGATTACAATGAACTATCATCGAACAACACCCTTGCATTACTAGAGACTTCTGAGCCTATCATGTTTGACGACATGGTCCAGCCGGCATGCTACCCTGATGATGATCTACTAGATGTTAACCTCTTAGTCAGCTGCGTAGTATCGACAATGAGAGACAGAACACAAGGTGGAGTATCCTATAAGTATGTTTAACCTGCTGTATAGTGTCGCCACTTTTTTCTACATTTCTGTTTCTGTCTAAGGCTTCTTTCACACTTGCGGTAGACTGTTCCGACAGGCTGTTCCGGTGGGGGAACAGCTTGACGGCTCCGTGCTACAGCAAGTCCACCGCTCCGCCGGAAGTTCTGTGGTTTTTGTCCAGCCGCCTCTCGACATGTTTGCCCTGCTGCGGCCGGACCTCCGGCCCGCCGGCATTACAATGAATAGGACTGGAGCAGACTCCCGGCAGCGAAGTGGACTTGCAGTAGCATGAATCCGGCGGGTTGTTCCCCGCCGGAACAGCCTGTCGGAAAAGACTACCGCAAGTGTTAAAGTAGCCTAAGCCATTTGGCTTGAATTGTAATAAAAAGGCAGAAAATCCTTAACGCAGAAAACAGCAGACATTGGGGCAGATTGATAATGCGGCACGTCGTGTGCCATGTTTACTTAGTTTACGAGGAAGACACTTTTTGTGCCTTGCTTGGAGAGCAGGCACCGTTTAGCGTGAGGTGTGTAGGTCGCTGTGTCATTGTGAGGGTATGAACCATCATTTACACAGGGCTTTCTACAATCAATGAATTTAACCAGTTCCCAACCGCTCATAGACTAAATGTCCGGATCGTCGGGACTTATGTCTGATCGGGCCTGTTAAAACAGCCGTTCAGAGATCGCCGCCGCACGCTAATCGTGCAGCTACTAAGTAGGCGGCTTGCTGTCAGTGACAGCAGTACTCTCCATAGCGAAGGCAGAGACGATTTTCCACTGCCCTGCCTTCCCTGCTGAACTTGTGCTGTGTATACTGTGTCACTTCTTTGGGGTTTCTGTTTTTTACTTCACTGCAGACCCTCTACGGTTGTCAGCTAAAGCTGTATAAATCAGACTAAGCCTAAAATGCTCATGGTGCTCTGTTTCTTCTGAACTCTGCAGTGTACCCAAGCAGCAGTTAATGACTACATAGGGGGTATTTTCATGCTCAGAGAAAATTGTATAACAAAATTTGGGATACTTTTTCTCCTATTACCACTTGTGAACATGAAAAATCTGGGACTGAAGCAACATTTTATGGAAGAAATGCAATTTGTTTTTTCCAGCCAAGTGTTTCTAAATTCCATGAAACTCCTGTTGCATCAAAGCGCTCATTATAAGCACTCAAAAACCATATGGTGCTCCTTCCCTTCTGAACTCAACTGTGTCCATAGCAACTTATGACCACATATCGAATTTTGCTGTATTCATCAGAAAATGGGTAACAAATTATGGGGTGGTTTTCGCCTGAAAACCCTTATTAAAGTGAAAAATTTGAGCCTAAAGCAACATTTTTTTGAATACAATGTAATTTTTCTATGAAACGCCTCTTGGGCCAAAGTGCTCACTACATGAAACTCTTGTTGGGCCAAAGTGCGCACTACACCTCTTGAAAAATTTCTTGGGGTGTGTAGTTTTCAAAATGGGGTTACTTTTGGGGTGGTTTCCACTGTATGCTTATCTCCCAGGAAAACAAAGTGATCCGGCGTTACACACATGAACCTTATTTCCCCGTCATCGTCTGCTGGGGAGAATCAGAAGCTCCCCATGCATATTAGATTGTTGGCCGGTTCCAGCAGCAGTAGAATAGTGTTACCCTTGGTCAGCGAAAAGATGTAAGTGCATTGGATGATCGGTTGAATTTTGCCTATCATTTACTATTGTATGCAAGCCCAGTGTTTTTGTTTTTTTTCTTAACTGGCCCCGTAATTGGCCAGTTTACACTGCTATGTTTCTGGTTGGATTGTTTATATGAAGAAGACCCATTGGCTGCGTTCTGGCTACTTCTCTCATGTGTAGAAAATATGTATATATCAGACTGGCACTCCTCGTGTGTATCATGTAGATATACGTCACTGTTAATAAGAATGTATCAACATTTATTTGTAGAACATACAAAAAAAAATTATAACTAAAAATGCATAGATTGTACCATATAAAATTAAGGAATATATCATATAAAATCAAAAGTACACCAACCGGGGATCAGTATAGTGTGATAGCAAATCCCATAGAACACATCCAATATCGTCCAAAATGATGTATTGTTGCTGTCTGAAATATATACAGCGTAATGAGAAAGCAATTGGCACTTCTCTCATGTGTAGGTCCGGCTTCAGACTGATGAGAAAACAACCTTCTAAAACAAACGTCTCTCTTTTCAGACGGATCTGATAATACCGCAAGTGTTCTGAAAAAAGTCCAGTTTATTCCTATCCAGCCTTGTCACTTTAACAACATGACGGATATTATATGTGCCACAACTAGCAATGTAGAAAGCTCGGATTGTACGGTAATGATAAAATTTTCTAAGTAATGAATGTACACTCATTGATAAAAAAAAAACGTGCAAAATACTAGTTGTTGGAATTGAATGAAACTTTGTATGTGTGAAAGTAATGATGATATATGGAAGTGATTACAATATTCGAGGGAAAGGATAGGTTTATTGGGAAAACTGTCGATAATAAGGCTCATGCACACAACCGTGGTTTTTGTCCGCATCCAACCCGCATTTTTTGGCGAGTCGGATGCGGACCCATTCACTTTAATAAGGCCACAAAAGATGTGGGCAGTGTCACGTACGTAAACCGCCATGTCACGTGACCCACGTGCGACTGCCAAGAACTGCTCTATTTCACGCATTCAATCTCTTGCGCCCCTACAAACCGGCCTCAGATTGAGCCTCGATCTCACCTAGACACAGCCTTTCATGCACCCCAACACGCTGCCACCATCTGTGACATTTAAATCAATACACCGATTGATTAAAGGCTCATAGAAAACCCCCACAGCGCCCAACTCGCAAGCAGGATGACAGTGGCACAGGCCACACGTATAGCAAATACACAGTAACGCAAACCGCACTCATACACTTAAAAACTGGAGGTTACTGGGCTCGTTCAGGACACAAGGCAAAACCAATAAAGATGTGCTTTAATGTACTAAAAAGGTGTACAGTACTTAGTTACAAAGAGTTAAAAGAAATAAGACATACATAAACGTGCACAAAACAGTATAAAAATAAAAGGATAAAAAGCAGAAAACTTCTTACTCAACGAATTGTGTGGTCAGTTCCTTCTGGTTTCCGCGGACAGGAGGAAAGCGGAACACAACCCAATGTTGATTGGATCCCCAAATTGTGTCAAAGGAATGTTCCCAATAGTTCATTTTTATCCCTATTCAGCAGAGGGTGGCGCTGAGAGATGTCTCCCTCCTATTCTGTCCCAGTCTTCTGGGATGGCCCTCATTAAGGCCTTATTCGCACGTCCGTAGTGTTTATGGATCCGCAAATTGCGGATCCATAAACACACCCGGCCGGCAGCCCCATAGAAATGTCTATTCTTGTCTGCAATTGCGGGCAAGAATAGGACATGCTCTTCTTTTTTGCGGAGCTGCGGCCGTAAGATCGGCGGCGCGCTCCGCAAAAACTAATGCGGAGAGCACAGTCTGTGCTGTCCGCATCGTTCCGTGCCCCATTCACAGTCAATGGGTCCGCATGTATTCCACAGAATTGCGGAATACATGCAAACATAAATGTGGACGTGTGAATAAGGCCTAACTGTGCATGCTCCACCTCTCTTACTCAGCTGGCAGACATGAAATATTATTAAAACATGGCTTCCCGTCCACACTAATGGATATTCGGGACCCGACATGTTTTAATAATGTCTATTATATCCGGCTGATCATTTTGATACCACACATGACCGGTGTGGTCGTCCCAGAAAGTGAGATACTGGTTATGTGGGAATGCTGTCTGTCAGGGATGGGATGTTTAGACCCCCTACAATGCCCACATCACGCGGAATGCAATGATTACAATGATTAATACGTGAGTTGTACCAGAGATGAGTTATTGCTTATGAGATATTTTCTTCATCCTCTGGCACTGTATTTGAAAAGCTTCTGGACCGCTGCTGGGTGAGGTTCCATGCTGTCTGAGAGTCTGCATTTCCAGGAACCACATTCATTACCACTTGCAAAGAGACAGTTTTTTTTTTTTGTAATTGTCTTTTTATTAAGGCATAGTACATAATAAAACAGTACATCTATGAAAGCAAATAGTCGTCCATTAAATGCATGGATAATCAGAGATCCGAGAAAGAAAACAAATGAAAAGGAAATCTAATTTCAGTGCAGTCAACATTGAGATCCATAAACTAATAACAGCTTAGCGAGAAACATTAAAGTAAACGATAAATTGCGATGTTTAGCTCAAAAGAGCTATATATGCAA
Organism: Bufotes viridis; assembly: GCA_033119425.1. Taxonomy (NCBI): domain Eukaryota; kingdom Metazoa; phylum Chordata; class Amphibia; order Anura; family Bufonidae; genus Bufotes; species Bufotes viridis. The sequence continues at coordinate 367,541,772 of CM065592.1, forward strand.
TAATCACGTATAAAGGGAAGACACCACAAGACAGGACAAAAAGAGGAGAAGGGATAGGAAGACTAGTACCATTGATGACTATGAGCGGGCTTCAAAATATTCATCCCACAATTGCCAGGTTTTCTCAAATCTATCCGTCTGGCCACCCAGAATGGCTGCTAAATGCTCCATTCTTCTGAACTCAGCTACACTAGTAATAAGATCCAGCTCCGAGGGTGAGACAGCTCTCTTCCAGAAACCCGCAATCAGGCGTCTAGCTGCCGTTAAAATATGTAAGGTTAGTCGTAAGAAGTGACGTTTTAAGGAATATGAGGCATGTTTAACAAAAAGATAAATGGGTGTAGTGGAAACCTAATATTGAGAAGCTGGAAGAGAATGTCCTGCACAACAGACCAGAAAGCAGGGGCGTAGCTAACGGCTCATGGGCCCTGGTGCGAGTTCAGCTTGGGCCCACTTCCCTCAGTGCTTTGTGTGTCTTCTTATGCCGCACAAGGGTCTTTGGGCCCCCTCAGGCTCCTGGGCCCGGTAGCGACTTCTACCTCTGCACCCCCTATAGCTACGCCCATGCCAGAAAGGGCATATCAAGGGGCACTGCCAGAAAATGTGAATATGAGATCCAGTATCTGATCCACATCGCCAGCAGCTATCTGGAATAGTGGGGTTCAGATGTCTCAATAACTGCGGAGTGTGATACCAGAACATTAATACCTTGTATGAATTCTCCCTGTCAGTAATACAGGAAGAAGTCATTGCCGCTTTGTTCAAAATCATTCCCCATTCACCCTCAGAAATAGTGCGATCCAGAATATTTTCCCATTTAGTCACATACGCATGCTTGACAGGTGAGGCCGAAGGGGGGGAGGATAGGATTACATAAATATCTGATACCAGTCCCTTTGTAGAGTCTGAGAGTTTACATAACTTTTCAAATGGTGTTGGTTTAGACACCCTGGAGGAGCCATAAAAGCTATGCAGAAAATGTTGTAGTTGAGTATGATGGTAAGTGATGTAGTCCGGCAATTGGAAGGAGGATTTGAGGCTTTCCAACGGTAGTATTTGTAAAGTTCTATAGTCTTCAATGTCTGCAAAGCGGAATAGTTTATTAGTATACCAGGGTTTTAGAAAAGAAGGTTCTGTATTCTTTGGAAATAATGGTGTAAATAGGAAGGAGGTCAATGAAGATTTTTCTGAGGCTAAGAAAAAGCGTTTTTTGCAATTACGCCATACATTATAGGTGAGGGCCATAGGGCCCAACAGCTTCGGGATGAGTGTTACTGGTAAGGGTGACCATAAAAGAGAGTTAGGATGTATGGGGGCTATCCATATCTTTTCTCTCTCAACCCATCTGGAACACGCCAGAAGCATGGACCAAGCTGGGAGTCTCCTGAGATGTGTGGCCCAATAGTACCTGTCAATATACTGCTAAACCTCCTTGAGATTTAAGCGCGGTAAGGGTGGAGCACGCTATACGGTGTCTCTTCCCATTCCAAAAAAATCTGAGTATCAAGGATTGGAAACTTCTCAGTTCCCTACTGGGAACAGCAACCGGCAAGGTTTCAAAGAGGTATAGTAACTTAGGCAGTATGGACATCTTAACAGCAGCTATGTGGCCAAATAGGGATATCAGTAGCGACATCCACTTGTTCATAAGGGCCTTAAGGTCTTTAAAGACATTTGGAAAAATTTTAGCATATAGGAAGGAATACACGGTAGTGAGATTGACACCCAGGTAACGTATTGAGTCCTCACTCCGAGACAGTTTTTTAACATTCAGGTGATAAACTGATTTCCTCCAAGGTCAATGCGTATTCCACCTGCAGGCTCAGATGGAACGGCACGTACAATTACAGAATGGCATGAACATATATGGGATCACACGACAGGTATAAAACATACACCGATGATAAAAGTTATGAGAATTGTTGTCCATTTCCCCAGGCAGCACACCATGTGCTGTCCGTATCTGTATGTCCGTTCTGCGACACCTGTAAAAAAAAAAAAAAAAAAATACGGGCAAGGATAGGACTGTTCTGTACATGGCAGGATCTTCCGTTCCGTGCATGAGCCCTAAATCCGGTGACTGAGCAGGCCAAAAAAGTGTTGCAATCTGGTGCAGACATTTCCGGGAAATCCTTGCTGTGTGTAAGCGAGCATTATCCAGTTGATAAATGCCAGATAGAACCCCTGCCATGAGAGGCAACACATGTGCCCGCAGGATGTCCTGCACATATCGTTGGACTGTTAGTTTTTCTGGTATCACTACTAGGGGTGACCGACTGTCGTTGGTGATGGCTTCCAGATCATCACATCAGCAGTTGGGGCAGGGTGTTGCTGCACAGCAAAGGCAGGATTGAAGTGCTAACCACGAGGCCTCCATATTCGAACCCAACTGTTGTGGGATTCCAAAAAGAGCCTGGATTTGTCACTAAAGAAGACACGGTTCCAGTCCATGGCAGTCCAGGTTTCTTGTTCATGTCAACCCAGCAAAGGTGATGGTAGTTGGCTATCAATGGCAGGGCATGTTATGGGCCCTGTGACACCACATTTCCTAATGCTAATCACCTAGAAATGGTATGGGTAGAGACAAGGGTGTATAACGAAAGTGCCACTTGTATCTGGTTGTGCCCTCTCTCATAGTCTATCAACTAGCAAAATGCACCTGAGTTTGTTGTAGAGGCAGTGGCATAACTAGAGTGTTATGGGCCCCAGTGCAAACTTTGGATCTGCCCCCCCCCCCAACATTTTTACATAGTGGCAGATTTTTTTTACAATAAGGGCTCTTTCACACGAGCGGATGCCGTGCGGGTAATCCACTGCGTGAAAGACAGCCAAGCCCCGTTTCGGACAGCAGAGACATGGAGCAGTGACGTGATTGATAATGCTCCCTGCCTCTCTGTGACTTTTTACTACAAAATCACAGTGAGATAAAATTGTCACCGTGATTTTGGAGCAAAAAGATCACAGAGAGGCACGGAGCATTATCAATCACGTCACTGCTCCATGTCTCTGCTGTCCGAAACGGGGCTTGGCGCGCTTTCACGCAGCGGATTACCCACACAGGATCCGCTCGTGTTAAAGAGCCCTAAACCCAATGCATGCCTACACTCACCCAGTCCTAATAAAATCTGGTCCTACCTCATCCAGGGTGTCGCTGGCGTTGGCGTGATGTCCACTGGATCCAGAACAAGGTCCCTGTGGTGATAAAGAAAAAAAGAATAATCACATAAGGAAGGGATGGTGACTGCCCCTGTGAAATCACCAGCAGGGGGCGCTGTGCTGGCCTGTAAGACTGAGCCATGCCAATGTATAGCAGGGTAATCTAGGACATTTCCCCTAAGTGCTACTACACAGAAGTTATGCCCACCTTTGTTCCTGTCACAGTAGTTATGGCCAGATATGTGTCCCCTCACAGTAGTTATAGGCAGATACGTGCCCCCTCACAGTAGTTATGTCAGATTATGTGCCTCCCTCACAGTAGTTATGCCAGATTATGTGCCCCTCACAGTAGTTATTCCAGATATGTGCCCCTCACAGTGGTTGTGCCAGATATGTGCCCCCTCACAGAAGCAATGCCCACATTTGTGCCCTCTCACAGTAGTTATGCCAGATATGTGCCCCCTCACAGTAGTTATGCCTTCATATGTGCCCCCTCACAGTAGTTACGCCCACATATGTGCCCCCTCACAGTAGTTACGCCCACATATGTGCCCCTTCACAGTAGTTACGCCCACATATGTGCCCCCTCACAGTAGATATGCCCACATATGTGCCCCCTCACTCTGTTGTTGCCCCCCTTTTGCAGCTTTATCGAAAAAAAACAAAAAACACATAGTTACCCTCTTCCCTGGTGACGCTCTCCCACACTCACATCGCTCTGCTGGCTGTGCTGGAGGCCGATTCCCGGGCCTTCAGCGTTACTCCCACAGCCAGCAGCGTTTCTGTTCTGCTTCCGTTTCTGTATGGTTTCCGTTTGTGATCTGTTTTTTGCGGATCGCAAACGGACACGGAAGCATATAACAGTAATTATTGTTTTAACAGTAAGTACATTGACAAATTGGGCTGTGCATAAAATTTTCAATAGATGCTTCCGCAAAAACGGAATGGATACGGAAGACATACGGATGCATTCTGTATGCATTACATTTTTTTTTTTACAGCCCCATTGATTTGAATGGTTTGAATGGAGCCACAGAACGTGATTTACGGGCAATAATAGGGCATGACTCACATTGTAGCCGGATATACGCAAACGGAATGCATACGGAGTAAATTCCGTTTTTTTTTGCAGACCCAATGAATTAAATGGTTCCGTATATGGACGGTATACTGAACCCAAAAGACGTTCGAGTGAACTAGCCCTTACTCTTAGGCCTCATGCACACGACCGTATGTGTTTTGCAGTCCACAAACCGCGGATCCGTAAAACACGGAAGCTGCTCCGCGTTCCGTTCCGCAATTTGCGGAACGGAACGCAGACCATTGTAGAAATGCCTATTCTTGTCCGCAAAATGGACAAGAATAGGACATGCTCTATTTCTTTTGCGGGGCCACGGAACGGAGCAACGGATGCGGACAGCACACGGAGTGCTGTCCGCATCTTTTGCGGCCCCATTGAAGTGAATAGGTGCACCCGAATATGCGGCTCGGACGCGGACCACAACAACGGTCGTGTGCATGAGGCCTTAGAACACTGGGAGAGTCAATAGATATTATATTGGCTTGCTTTAAACAGGCAGCCCCCGGACAGGAACACATTTGCTTTCTGACAACTTCATCAATTGTATCTTAACGGAAATGTGTCAACAAAACTTATCTTATCTGCCAGTTAAAACCAGATACAAACACATCCTTTTTTCTAATCAGTTTCTATTTATATTCTATTTTCTGAACAAGTGGCAGGCATCTTACATGAGCGGTTCTTAACAGCATTTAGAAAGCATTAGGAAAATTGCTTTACGGCAGCCCCATGGGCCATAGACACAATGGTCAGGAGGGGACCTCATTGACTTCTATGGCAGAGTTTTCTAGGCATGCCCTGTGCAGAGGTCAGGAGGGAGCTGATAAACTGTGATATCACCTATAATGAACGGGGGATCCTGTCTTATCTATACACAGAGGTAATATCATTACAGGCAGGATAGGAATGACAGATAAGGAGATAACTGCAGTAACCGACCAAGAAGTGGTGACAATTATTAGGCTTAGTGGCCAGTGTGAAAACATCAGTAGTATAGCTAATGACATGCAAAATAAAAAAAACATCACAAATTCTTTAAAAATATGTTAAATATGATAACACCTTCTCATTAACAGGTTGACAGCGGAGATGCTCTCATGTGTCAGCATGTGAGGAACAAAGCCTGGATAGTGGCAGGGATAGCTGTCTTTGAAATGACAGAGTGCAACACCACAGTGGTATTTGCCAGGACAGCCAGCTATATTACTTGGCTTAGAGAAAGCACAGAAATGGAGGGGAAGCCTATGATTCCTGAAATAAACCCAGTAGAAGGGACCGCTAAGAAGACAGAGCTCGTCAACTACACCGTATACTACAACGAAGAATTGCCATCTGACGAAAATCCAGGACTGAGAACACTTAACAAGAAGAGCAAACTGGAGGCTGGAAATGTGTTTGTCTTATGCTTATTTTGCGCTCATGTTTTCTAAATCATCCGTAAAACATAAAACTTGATATATGCTCCTTCCTTCAATCGTCAGAATTTTCTTCTTTTTAATAATTAGTAAAACTGAGAGTGAAATGAGTTTTTTATATATTTTCTTACACAGGTTTTTTTTTTTGGTGCATTTTGAGGTTTTTGCTGCCTGTTTTTTTGCCATGTTGAAAGGGGTAGTCTCCACAAAAATATTCTACATTTTTCAAACCCGCACCTGCAGCTGAATACTTTTACGATTTTATGTAATTAAAGCTGTATGGTGCCACCTGCTCTTTTTTCTAAATTCTTTGTCCAGCTCACTGAGATGGAAGCATATGCCCTGTTCTATCCTTGAACTGGCTTCAGCAGACAGGACACACCCCTGTATATCTAGCAATTGGAGCAATGAATGGGGAGATCTCTGGACCCATGTGAGGTACAGGGCTGGTTCTAGCTTTGTTATAAAGAGATTGTCATGCACTATATGATGTCTGATTTTCATTTTTTACATTAATCATGGTATAACCACTTTAACCCCTTAAGGACCGGGGGTTTTGGGATTTTTGCGTTTTTGTTTTGCGCTCCCTGCCTTCCAAAAGCCATAACATTTTTATATTTCCGCTCACATAGCCATATGATGGCTTATTTTTTGCGGGACAAGTTGTACTTTTTAACGCTACCATTTATTTTTGCATGTGATGTAGTGGGAAACGGGAAAAAAATTCCAAATGGGGTGAAATTGCAAAAAAAAAGCAATTTCACCACAGTTTTACGGGTTTTTAAATTACAACGTTCGATTTGCGATAAAACTGACTGGTTAATTTTATTCTTCAGGTCAGTACGAATCCGGCAATACCTAATATGTATAGTTTTTCTTGCGTTTTAATAGTGAAAAAAAATTAAAAGTGGGAATTTTTTTATTTTATTTTTTGTCGCCATGTTTTGACCCCTATAACTTTTTTGTAATTATGCGTACGGAGCAGTGTAGGGGCTCATTTTTGCGGGGCAATCTGAACTTTTAATTGATACCATTATGGGGTGCGTATGATGTTTTGATCACTTTTTATTCATTTTTTTAGGAAATGAAGCGTCGAAAAATGGCGAATTAGCCATTTGGACGCTTTCTTTCCGTTTTTATGTTTACCGTATGGTGAATATTTTTAATATTATTATAGTATGGGCGTTTTCGCACATTGCGACACCCATTATGTGTAATTTTTTATTTTTTATTTATTTTATTTTCATTTTGGGGAAAGGGGGTGATTTGAATTTTTATATTTTTTATTTAATTTTTATTTTTAAACTTTTTTTTTTTTTTTTACCACTTTCTTATAGTTCCCATAGGGAACTATAAGATGCAATCATCAGATTGCTATTCTCATATATTCCAATGCAATAGCATTGGAATATATGAGAAAATCACATATTTCCTATGGAGCCTATTACAGTCATAGGCTCCATAGGAATACTGTGTAGTAACCTAGGTTTCATTCACAGAAACCTAGGGTACTACATGCATGCTCGGCTCCCCTTGTGGCCATCAGGGAGCCGGGCAAAACCAAAGTGAAACTTTCGGTTTTCGCGATCAGATGCCGTGGTCAGGATTGACCATGGCATCTGAGGGTTAAATGTCCGTGATCGGCATCGCTGCCGGTCGCGGACATGAGCTGCGAGTGTCAGCTTGATGAATCAAGCGCTTACCCGCAGCTCATGCGCCCGCTCCGTGCGGAGCGGGCGCCATCTTTAAAGTGCGGACGAAGGGCGTACATGTACGCCCTTCGTCCTTAACCCTGGGTTCAGACCTGAGCGTTCTAAAAACGCGCGTTTTAGTCGCGCGTATTTCAGCGCGTTTTTGCAAATAGGAAACGCGCGTAAAACGCGCGTTCTTGTGATTAACTACTGTGGTGTCAATCACAAAACGCGCGTCAAACGCCCCAAAAGAAGCTCAAGTACTGTAAAAGCGCTGTAAAACGCTCAAGTGTGAACCACTCCCATAGGGATGCATTGGTTTTAATCTGTTGAGCGTTTTACAGCGCGTTTGAACGCGCTGTAAAACGCTCAGGTGTGAACCCAGGGTAAGGGGTTAAAGAGGACCTTTCATCTGGAAAAAAATTCTGAACTAAGTATCATAATATGTAGAGCCGGTGCCCAGGGATCTCCCTGCACTTAGCATTATTCCTAGGTGCCGCTCCGTTCTCCCGCTATGTCCTCCGGTATCTTTGGGGACTTGGTTATACTAGGCAGAGACTGCCCTTGTTCTCCTGGGCGTCTCCTTCTCCCAGGCTGTAGCGCTAGCCAATCGCAGCTGAGGTTTTTTTTCTCCCACGCTGTGAGATCTGCACTGCGGTTGGACAGAGCTACAGCCTGGGAGAAGGAGACGCCCAGGAGAACAAGGGCAGTCTCCTCCCAGTATAACCAAGTCACGGAACATACCGGGGGACATAGTGGGAGAACGGAGCGGCACCCAGGGATAATAGTAAGTGCAGTGAAATCCCTCTACATATCATGATACTTACTTTAGAATTTTTTCCAGATGAAAGGTTTAAGTCTCCAGCTGTTGGCATTTTTGTAGCAGTGTTTTTTCACCCTGGAGATATATTTTTTCTATCAATGGCATTTATTTTTAAAATGGCAACATGCTCATAGATGTTCAATGTTTTTCTTTGTTTTGCAGCTTAAAAAAATGTGTGTGCAATGTGTGTTGGCGTTTTTATAAGCAATGCTCCCCCACACACAAGTTCTACAGAGGAAGTGACATTACAGGGGAGCAAACACAAAAAATGGCAGGTGCTAAAACACCTGCATAATGGAAACGGGACCGATCCGTTTTGCAGCCCATAGACTTCTATTATGACAGAATGAATAACGGAATGCTTCTAAAGGCATTCTGTTACGCATTCCGTCATAGAATTGCATTACGGTCTGTGGTAACGGAATCCATAACGCAATTCACCTTTTACCACCAAACGAAGTGTGAACGATTTTTAAAATAGGAAATTCGCTCATCTCTAGTTATAATGACTCGTTTTGTACATGGAGCAATCATCAAGAGAAATAAAATGGCTGCCGTCCTATTAGTACACACAAAACTTGTCGTAATCACACAGCAAGACAAGTTACTTCAGATCACTGGGCTAAAGAGCTGCCTCATCCACCTCTCTGCTCTTCTTGTCAAGGATTATGATCCTGAATACAGTTTAATATGATCTTCAGCTGAATCTCTGTCTCCTCATGAACTCCATTCCTACAAAGTACAGAGAGGCAGGTGGAGATTAAGCTAATGAGCAGCAGCACTTGTATGCAGTCTGTGACATAGCACAGCAACACATCCCCACCTCCCTTCTATACTTTATGTCTCCTCATGAATTCCATTCCCGCAGAGAGGCGGATGAGGCAGCTCTTTAGCTCCATGTTCTGAAGTAACTTGTCCTCCTGTTGATGGCAAATATCCCCGCTCCGGCTTAGGGTTGGGCGATATCAAAAATATTCCCACGATAACGATATTAAGAAATTTATCGCGATAACGATATATATCACGATAAATACCTATTAGATGAAAAAACACTCAAAACATAGACTTGTGCTTCAGATCTTTAATTGTAAAGTATTAAAACATTTTACAATTGCTCTTATTACAAGTATGTGTAGGATTTATAAGAGAACACATAAAAAAAATAATCCTTTTACCATATAGTAACAGTACAGTTACATGAGAATTCAGTGTAAAAGAAACAGATATGACAAACTGTCTGCTGTAGTCTTAGACATTTAGACTTTCATCAGATAAAGTGACCAGTTTGGCGGTTCATTGTCTGGACTGTGGAGGTTGATATGTCAGGTTGGATATTTTCAGCTGACAGAGAGCTCTTGCACACAAGCTCCTGGCCTGGCTTCTCCTGCACTGACCGGAGTCACACAGCAACATATTGATTTATGATGCTATAACATTTCTGGAATGCATTGAATAACACTGACTGGCAGCAGTATATCAGTGCTATCCAATGCATTCCAAATCTGTAAGGGTTACATAGATAGCATCATAAATCAATATAATGCTATGCGACCCTGTCAGTGTGGGAGAAGTCAGGCCAGGAGCTGCTCTGAGATCACGCTGAGTGAATAACGCTCGTGTGCAACAAGAGCCCAGACAGTCGAACACTGAGCAGGCAGAAAAGATCCTCCTCCTGACCCTAATCACCTGAGCCCTTGTGCAAATGCAAACTACAAAGTGCAAACTCAATTCTCTAATAATTATAGAAATAAACTAACCTGCCTAAATGATTGGGCAGTTCCATTAATACTGTGGCGTAACCGTTCATTCGTAGCCTAAACCAACCCAGGTCCCAGGCCCAGCAGCATTCTGAAGAGGTCGGACTCAGAATGGCCAAACAACAGCCATCAATATGCAGATAATTGGCAGGCACCTACAAAGACGTTCCAAAAGGGAAGCAAATATAATGGCCCAAAGCAGTATATACGTAAAATTAAAATATAAACAATGATGAGATCAAACATACATCATGATTGAGAAAAAGCATGACTGAGGAAAAAGACTGTTTAGAGACAGTCACAGTGGTAAGGTGCCATCATTTGCAACACCATGTTCCATCCAACGTCCATACAGTGGCACTAAGGTTACAAGCACCAATAATATGTAACACATATCATATAGCTGCAGGCCATAGGGATACTAGGACAAGAAATGAAAAGATATTCAAGACGAGCCCATATGCTCATAGTATACCAGTCATGCTTTTTCTAATCATGTATGTTTGATGATCTCATTGTTTATATATTTTACTATATAGGTTTTTGGGCATTATTATTGGTCCCCTTTGGGAATGTCTTTGTATGTATTTTCTAGACGCTCTTTCAGGTCTATATGGCTGCCCTAAAGCGTCTGTGAAGGTTCTCATTTACCCACACAAAAACACACAAACAGGCCATCTTGAGCTGAATTCTTTTTGCTACCTTAAAGTCTTTATCAGTCAGACAAGTGGGAATCTTGATCTGTGGTGGTGTGGTCAGTCGTCAGTGTGTGTACATACAGGTCCTAGGAGGACACACTGTTCATTGTGCAGGAAGGATCCCACAGCATTAGGGCTTAGAGCCTCATGCACGACCATATGGTCATATACGGGTTTATAATGCTGTGTGTCTCTGCATGGCCTTACTTCAGAATTACTGACAGCATAACCATGCACCATGGATTCAGGAAAGTAAAGTCAGGCAGAGTGAGATGCACATCATTCTAAATCTGTATAATAAATGCCATGCATTCTTGCAACACAAGCAGTGTCTATAGAGAATCATGCATGCACACTGACTGACACTCACACGACACAAAGTATGATTCCAATAGGACGACACACGCTAGTCTTGTCTGACTGAAGTTACTAACCTTCTATCCGACCAACCTATATACCTAGATGGTAACCAACATATTGTTTTCTTCATTGGTTTTTTTGCTCTCCCAGAATGGGATTTAAAGGGAGTCTGTTTAGCGCAATTATGCATTTTATACCGTTTCTATATTGTCATAGGCGCCACCATGAAGTTTAAAAAGGTACCTTTGTTGCTGTTCCTGTACTCTTCAAACCGCAAAAAAAGAACTTTGATCAATATGTAAATGAAGGCCCGCAAGTGCCCAGGAGCGGCGTCTTCATTGTTGGAGGCTCCAACAATGAAGACGCCGCTCCTGGGCACTCCCTTTAAAATACCACCTTACTCATTTTTACTAAGAAATATTAAGTTGGATACAGTACTGGGTTTCAGTCTTCCACGCAGACCACCAGTTATCAGCCCACCCTTGGACCACATTCTCTCACTCGCAACTGCAGTTGCTTGAATTGCCAAATACTTTTTGGCCAAGACACACAGGAGCGGCATGCTTTTGATTTCAGAGGAATGTTTCCACCACTGAAGTGGTTTAGTGTTTAGAGGTTCCACTGCAAGAGAGAAATACAGCTCCATTTCAGCTCTGGGGTTTAAAGCTGCTTCATCACATATCTGAGTGGCGGCATTTAATTTGTTATTCTTAGATAGAAAAAAGCGAGACCAGCCCCGCCCCTATCCAAGCTTTTTTCATTGGAACAAGTATTGGAAGAACTTTCACCAAATGACAATGATAGTGACTTAGACACGTGTGACTGAATCTGAGTGAGCTCATTTTCAATGCACTGTTTAGTTAGGCTAGGGTCAGCACTGACATTTAATTTATAACGGGGATCAAGAGCTGTACAAAGCTCAAGTACAGACATTTCGCTATCACTATATTTATCTGTAAGTTTTAATTTGGCTCTTCTTTTCATTTTTACCAACATCTCGGTATCCATATCCCTTTCATTGAACACTGTACTGTAGAGTGTATCTAGCAGCGGCAAAATAGAGCTGCTGGTTACCTCCTCCTCTCCACTTAACAGGTCAGTCAGGTCACTGACTTCTTTTAGAAGGGACAGACACTCAGATAATACATTTCTGTCTGACCAATTCAGCTCAAGATGGCCTGTTTGTGTGTTTTCTGTAAGAACAGCATTGATCAAATCTTTTTGATCCATAATTCTGGAAAGCATGTTATATGTCGAACCCCACCTAGTTTTGCAGTCGCCAAGTATTTTTCGGGAGGGTAAATTTCGCTCTGTTTGCTTATCACATAATCTAAGCTGAAGTTTCCATGATGAACTAAATGCGGAAACTATTAAACGACATTTTCTGATGACTGCTTGACAGCGATCATCATCTAGTGCAGCCATTACAGCTAAATGTAGGCAATGGCCAAAGCACAGTATTCTTTTCTGACTCATGTCCCTCAAAGCCTTTACTATATTTGAACCATTGTCTGTTGTAAATGCAGTTACTTTGTCTTGAGGGATTTCCCATTGGGATAAGACATTTTTAATAGCCACAGCCAAATTGGCTGCAGTGTGTGATTCTGGCATATAGAATGTATCTAGTGAACGACATACAAGGTTAAAGTCATTATCTACCCAATGACCGGTCACAGTCCAGTAAGGATCAAATGATCCTTGGGACGTCCACCCATCACATGTAAGTGAAATGTTGCTGTGGTTTAAAGTTTCCCTAACTTCAAGTTGTACTTTTGTAAGTACATCATGGTACATTTTAGGTATAGCTACAGATGAAAAATATTTTCTATCTGGCATTTCATAACGTGGATTAAGTGTTTTGACCACATTACGGAAAGGTTCTTTTTCTACTGTATATATTGGCATCATATCTTTAACTAGCCATTTGGTGATGGCATGTGTACATTTTTCCATTCTGCGGAAGAGCGGTCATATGGACGTATTTTGTCCCACATTTCTTTGATATTAGTTGGTTGTGTTAGCTGACCTTTGTCAGACTCGCACAGCCTTTTTCCACTACCCATTTTTAATGGATTAAGGTTTTTTTTCAATTCCGTTAATATTTGATACTCTTTTGGGTGATGGAATTGTAAGTGGGAGGTCAAATTAGATGTATTACCACCCTTAGCTTTTACATGTTTGCTACATTGGCGGCAAATTGGATCACCATCAACTATACTGTTCTTATCCCCATCCTTTTTTTTAAAACCAAAGAACTTCCATACTGGAGCTGAGCAATTTGGTTTTACTACAACCTCTTGGCTGCTATGCTCTGTTTCATCAGGTACAGGTACTAGAAAACCTTGACTGCTGGAAGGCTGGCTCTGATGAATCTGACTGTTGCTGGCCATATTACTGCTTCTACTTTCTCCTTTTCCGTGGTATTCTGGTAATGGTCACCTTCTGGACTAACCGGTTGTCCTTGATCTATGATGTAGTGGTATATTAGTGTCTCTCTATATCTATTTGGTGCTTGCAGGTTGATTAACTTTCCTATAAAAACAAAAAGATAAAACTTTTTTTTACTTCTGCCCCTGTGTCAATACACAATCTAGTGTCAAATCTGCTGTAGCTGTACTACTTAGTAATAACCTTTGTGTGTTTGGATGTCATTGTTGCATCATTTCATTTTGTGTAGGATTATTTACTTACTCAGATATTCTTTTTTTCTGGGCGAAGAAAGAATGCCAGATGTTCAACACGCAGCAAATTGGGTGACTTGATCCCTTTGGGGCTGGGGGGCCGGCGTGGGTGTCTGAATCCTCCTTGGTCCGGAGGAGTGGAGGCGGAGCAGGTCAGGCGCTCTGTCTCTGGTCTGTCTCTGGCACAAGAAGACAAGACACTATAGTCCTTCTGGGCTGGCTGACTCTGCAATCGTTGTGGGTCCAAATGGGACCCACAACGAGTACTTTACTTGATATGTCACTATGACATATCAAAAGAGTTCAAAAAGGGCAGTTACTGGGGATTATTACTAATAGTTAGTACTTACTCAGATATTCTCTTTTTTCTGGGTGAAGAAAGAATGCCAGATGTTCAACACGCAGCAAATTGGTTTGGGTGACAGACTCGATCCCTTTCACTGTCCTGTCTGGTGGTGCAGAGTGCGTGGGTGTCTCTGAGACTGGTGCGGTCCTCAATAATGATCCTCCAAAGTAGGGCAGGGGAGCGGAGCAGGGCCGGCGCCGCCAGCTGGAGGGCAGGGCCCGGGGCCCAGTGAGTCTGACAGCTGGTGGCTCGCTCGCCTCAGTCAGTCAGGCTTGCTTACTATAAAGGCTAGAAGGAAGGAAGGAGTCGGACAATTGTTTTCCTGTGTGGTCCCATAGTTACATGGGGGTAAAAACATTATACACAATATTCTGGGATTGGGATGTTGGGCTGAGCCTGAGACACCAGGAAAGATACTGTATGGGCTGGGCGACTGGGATGGAATGGGACGTTATACTGTACGGGGGCAGCGGCACCCACAAGGAGACATTATACTGTACAGGGGGCCACAAGGAGACATTATACTGTATGGGGGAGGCTACAAGGAGACGTTATACTGTATGGAGGAGGCTACAAGGAGACGTTATACTGTATGGAGGAGGCTACAAGGAGACGTTATACTGTATGGAGCGGAGGCAGCCACAAGGAGACATTATACTGTATGGGGGCAGCGCAAGGAGACGTTATACTGTATGGGGCAGCTGCAAGGAGACGTTATACTGTATATGGGGGCAGCGGCAGCTACAAGGAGACGTTATACTGTATGGGGGCGGCCACAAGGAGACGTTATACTGTATGGGGGCGGCCACAAGGAGACGTTATACTGTATGGGGGCAGCGGCGCCGGCAGCGGCAGCCACAAGGAGTATTGTACTAGGTGGATTGGATGTGGATGGATTTGGAAGGGAAGGGGTTAATGAAATGTTTTCTTGTGCCCTGCTGCTGCCTTCTCTTCCCTTCCTGAGCATCACCAGTAGGGAGGGGAGGGAGAGCATTAGGGAATAAAAGGGAATAAGAGTGACTTAGAGAGGCACAGTATAATGTCTCCTCCTTGTGGCCCCATAATGTCTCCTTGTGTGGTGGCTGGCAACTGGCTGCCCCCTTACAGTATAATGTCACAGTGACCACATCCAATCCACCTAGTGCAATACTTTTACAATTTAACATTATTGTCTGAGCGAGGCTGCTCATCTGACTCAGTCCTCCTCACACACACCTTTTTCACTTGTCATTTACTCCTCATAGGCTGGGAGTCAGGTCAGGACAACAGAGCTCTCATGGCCATGGGGTGGTGGCGGCTGCTCTGAAGTTTTCCCGCGGCTGCTCTGGAGTTTTCCCGCGGCTGCCTTCCTTCCCTGGTAACTCTGGGGGGCGGAGACTTTTAATATATGAGCGAGGCAGCCGCGGGAAAAATCTTTAACTCTCCCCTCCCCACAACACCCCACCCCACCCATTACAGGCAGAGCGCAGGCGCAGCCACCGAGAGTGAGACTCGGGAATGTGAGCTGCCCCGCCGGGTAGGAGGAGGCGGAGCCAGGGACGCAGGACTCGGAGCCGGCAATGATTTTAAATGTGAGACGGGTGGTGACGGTGAGTGAGGAAGGCGCTGCAGACAGAGCGCATGACGTCACAGAATACCGCGATTATTAGAAAACAGTGATATCGCAATATCGCTGTTTTCTAATATCGCGGTAAATCGTAGCCACCGGTTTATTGCCCAACCCTACTCCGGCTCTCACCTGCATCCCGAAATCTCGCGCAGGCGCAGTGCCGGCGAGATCATCTGGATACTAAGGGCAACAGCGTCACTGGGCATGCGCCGAGCCCAGTGACGCTTTTCAGAGCGATGTTGCATGAGAAGGAAGCACGCAGGCAATCGCTGGCACTGCTCCTGCGCGAGATTTCGGGATGCAGGCGCGAGCCGGAGCGGGGATATTTGCCACACAGAGAGGAGCTGGCGGGGGTGTGGAGTATTTAGCCTCGCCTCTGGGAGGCGATTTTACAGATTATAGGCGTTAGCTTTTTAAAATTTTAGGCGGGCACGGCACATCAGGGGGGCGTTCCTGGGCTCCTTGCCAAAGGAGGAACGCCCCTCTGGGCTCCTTACAGCTTCATTTGCATATCTGAATAAGCGGTTTTTACAAGAAATGACAAGACGAAAAAGAGAACCACCAACAGTTATGGAAATAAGGTACTTTATTAAACAAGGATTCATGAAAAAATGGTGACAGATTCCCTTTAACTAAATAAGGAAGTTGCAGTTTTATGCAGACTGGTTGCTGAGGGCTGGATCTTATGAAATATGGGGTGAGTAAGTCTAATAGTTATTGATTCTGGAATATCATGCTATTAGTAACTACATATATGAACATTGAAATTTGGGTCTAAATGTGACAGTTATCCTTTAAGTAAAGGCTCGAAAAATGCAAATATCTTGATGCTAAGATGATGCCAAGTTCTGTAATGAGCTAATGTAATATAATTCTCATTATCAAATATCTCAGACGGTAAACCAATTATAAAAAAATATAGCAACAGCTATAACAAATCAAAATTAAATATAATACAACATTCATGTGAATCCAAGATTAAAGTCTTTTTGTTCAGCTACATATACTGTATATGCATCTAAACAGGAAGACCCTTTTGGCAAAGTGGGCCATTTGGATTTTTAAGATTTTTGTGTTTTGTATTTTTAATAATCTAATATTTATACTGTACTTTTGTACCACAGACTACAATAGAACACTATTGCAGTCTATAGGATTTTTACAGGCTGCTTCGGGTATGGCTTGTGTGGGGAGTCGCTCTGGTAGATAGCGGTGCGGGTGCAGTACTGAGGCAAAACAAGGAGTCCAGAATGTGCAATAAACAGTGTTTTATTCACACTTGCACAACATAAATGAAAAACAGTCTTTTGGTGATAATTCACACATAACAGAAATAATGTGGCCAAACAAAACAGGCCAACACAGGGTTCAGTCACCTGGGAGGTTTAGGTGAGGGTTCACACCTAGCAGTCGGCCCAGCCGCAGGAGATTCCACCTTCAAGTGGCAGGGAAAAACCCCACCTTGCTGAGCTCTTTCCTCCAGGTCATAGAACTCCACAGGACTGTTAGCAGCTCCAGGACAATCACAGCCCCCAGCTGCTGGTGCTGGCTGAGTTTTTAAACCCAGCCCAAAACCAGGACTGGGTCGTGGGGAGCAGCCACCCACCCTACACTTTAGCTGCTCCCGGTAAGAGCCGGCCCGGATCGGCTTTGCAGCCATGCTATTTAAAACTCTGTCAGTAGCACTAGCTGCTGCTGACATCAACAAAAACGGCTCTTACCTCACCGAGGCTATGAACCTCGGTGACACATACCTGCCATCCACGACGGCACCCTGCACCTTACCACACTTGCTATAACAGTCCTGGGTGCCTTCACAAGGCTGCGATAGCAACCAGTCATTGCCCCACGCTTTCGCTGCGGGGGTCAATGAATAACGTGTTCCATTCTGTCCGTTATCACTGAACGACTGCACCCATAAAATTAAATGGGTCCGTTTCTCAGAAAGGCATCAGTGAAAAATACGTGCGTTAAAAATGGACAGTTTATCCGTTTTTAACTAACGCTTTTTCTCACTGTCGTGTGCCTGTAGCCTTCAGGCTGATTTTATAACCCTAACCACCCACCCACCCCGCTTAAATCTGGTTTCTAGGGTATTAGAAGTAAAACACTAGTCTTAAAGTTAAAAAACTACATCTTTATTAAATAGAACATTTACATATCTACAAAATGAATGTTCATAATAATAGGTTAATAAGTTAAAACAAACTTTAACAATCATGAGTGTGATAGAAACCATTGTACTCACACTGAATAAGAAAAAAGGACAGTGCCTTGAAGTTTTTCATGATAAATCTGCCCATCAGCTGTCGTCGTTTAATCCAGAGATGTAGCAGAGGCTCTGTGAGGTAGGACCTGGTCAATGACACTCACTGCTGTTTGGCTTTACCTCATTTTACAAAAAGCTATTAAATGGCACAAAGTTGTCAGGAACTACATTGTAATGCCACTGTCAGACATTGTGGATGTCATGTGTTTACAGTGGATATAAAAGGTCTACACTTCCCTATTAAAATGTCAGGTTTCTGTGCTGTACAAAATTGAGACAAAGAAATCATTTCAGAACTTTTTCCACCTTTAATGTGACCTATAAACTGTACCACTCAATTGAAAAACAAACTGAAATCTTTTAGGTGGAGGCAAGAAAAAAAACAAAACCTAAAATAATGTGGTTACATAAGTGTGCACATCCTCTTATAACTGGGGATGTAGCTGTGTTCAGAATTAAGAAATCACATTCAAAATCACGTTAACACTGGGTTCAGACCTGAGCGTTTCTAAGACGCGCGTTTTAGTTGCGCGTTTTTATGCGCGTTTTTGGCAATAGTAAACGCGCGTTTTACGCGCATTCGTGACTCTGGAGACTTTTTTTAATTGGTCTGGAGACCAATTAAAAAAGGGCATCTCTACACTAAACGCGCGTTAAACGCGCGTTCCCATAGAAGTCTATGGGAGGAAAAGCGCGATAAACGCCCAAAAAAACGCTCCTGAACGACCTTATGCATCGGGCGTTTTACAGCGTGTAATAAAACGCGCAAGTGTGAACCACTCCCATAGGGATGCATTGGTTTTCATGTGTTGAGCGTTTTACAGCGCGTTTGAACGCGCTGTAAAACGCTCAGGTGTGAACCCAGGGTAAATAAGAGTCAGCATACACCTGCCATCACTTACAGTGCCTCTGATTAACCCCAAATAAAGTTCAGCTGCTCTAGTTGGTCTTTCCTGAAATTTTCTAAGTCGAATCCGACAGCAAAAGCCATGGTCCACAGAGAGCTTCCAAAGCATCAGAGGGATATCATTATTAAAAGGTATCGGTCAGGAGAAGGGTACAAAAGAATTTCCAAGGCATTAGATATACCATGGAACACAGTGAAGACAGTCATCATCAAGTGGAGAAAATATGGCACAACAGTGACATTACCAAGAACTGGACGTCCCTCCAAAATTGATGAAAAGACAAGAAGAAAACTGGTCTGGGAGGCTACCAAGAGGCCTACAGCAACCTTAAAGGAGCTGCAGGAATATCTGGCAAGTACTGGCTGTGTGGTACGTGTGACAACAATCTCCCATATTCTTCATATGTCTGGGCTATGCGGTAGAGTGGCAAGATGAAAGCCTTTTCTTACGAAGAAAAACATCGAAGCCAGGCTACATTTTGCAAAAACACATCTGAAGTCTCCCAAAAGTATGTGGGAAAAGCTGTTATGGTCTGATGAAACCAAGGTTGAACTTTTTGGCCATAATTCCAAAAGATAAGTTTGGTGCAAAAACAACACTGCACATCACCAAAAGAACACCATACCCACAGTGAAGCATGGTGGTGGCAGCATTATGCTTTGGGGCTGTTATTCTTCAGCTGGAACTGGGGCCTTAGTTAGGATAGAGGGAATTATGGACAGTTCTAAATACCAGTCAATATTGGCACAAAACCTTCAGGCTTCTGCTAGAAAGCTGAACATGAAGAGGAACTTCATCTTTCAGCATGACAACGACCCAAAGCATACATCCAAATCAACAAAGGAATGGCTTCAACAGAGGAAGATTAACATTTTGGAATGGCCCAGCCAGAGCCCAGACCGGAATCACATTAAAAGGTGGAAAAAGTTCTGAAATTATTTATCTTTGTCTCATTTTTTTTTTACAGCACAGAAACCTGACATTTTAACAGGGGTGTGTAGACTTTTTATATCCACTGTATACTACTACTACTATTACTACTAAGGTGTTCTTTTTTGTGATTACAGAACATTTTTTCCAAGCTCTGCCCCATCCTGCTGCCAGTTATCACCACAAGGGGGCAATCTTTTGACAGATGCATATGGTGCCTATTGACATAGAACCATAGATAGACTGGCTCACTTTTGGTGGAAAAAGGTAGACAATGGGGGTCATTTATGGAGACTGGCGTTTTAGATGGCCCTGCACTGGTGGTGGATCTACCGCAGTTATGTAGAAGCGCCGGCCTGTACATAACTTCGGCGGATCCTCCGCCACTTCTAAATGTAAGGCAGCTTCCTAACTGTCTTACATTTAGACCCCTTTCTACGCCTAAAAATCGTAAACTTTTTTAGACCTGGCGTGAGCATGGGGAACTGTGGATCAAAGGTCTGTACTAAATAAATGAGGCACCACAGTGTTATCCAGTGTAAATATTCAAAATCATTGACTTTGCAACTCAAGTAAATTGAATGTACAGTAAAGGCAGTTGCTAGTTAATCGATATACAGGCGGCCATATTTCCATTTAAAGTGGACCTCTTATCTCTTAATGACATGTCTCTCAAAAAAATAAGCATATTCAAGCACATAACTCTTGAACATATTGTTGCATTTGCCATTCCTGTTATTCCTCCTAGAAATTTTGGACTAAAATGACAACCGGTTGGTACCAGCTGAGGGTGTGTCCCTACAAACTCTGACACTGTCCAATCAGCTATAATCTCATGTCACACCCCAACTTAAAGTGGCCCTGGAAAAAAACAAAAAGTGGCCCCAATGTTGTAGGTGGCTCCAAACTGACAGAAGGTGGGCAACACAAGTTGGAAGGGTCAGAAATACCATAGTGCAGCACAGAATCCCATCCCAAAGAACCAAATACCAAAATGGAGCACAAAATCCCTCCCCAAAAGAATGTCCCTCTGTGGTGGCCATCAATAGCTGCCACATTCTGTCCTTCTCCTCCCCTAATTAAGATACGGAGCACGGGGGCTTAGGAGGCGAGATACAGCAACAGCACCAAGCCAGCCCTACCATCGGCATGCTGCCTGAACTTCCTAAATAATGACCCCTGTAGTATGTACCTGGCCAGCAGCAGTGGTCCACTGGGAAAATTCTACCTTTGCCAATGGGAATGTTAACATCAGGAGGAATAACAGAAGAATGAGACAACTCAGAATGATAAGAGAAGATGCTCTAGAATTGTTATTTCATGAAGAACACGAGAATAAACCGGACGGAATAAACTAGACCAGTGTTTCCCAACCAGTGTGCCTCCAGCTGTTGCAAAACTACAACTCCCAGCATGCCCGGACAGCCTTTGGCTGTGCGGGCATGCTGGGAGTTGTAGTTTTGCAACAGCTGGAGGCACACTGGTTGGGAAACACTGAACTAGACATGTCAGGAGAGCTGAAGGGACCTTTTTAAGAGTTTTCTAGTTGCCAAATAAGATTCAGATATAGTACCATATCCTATGTGTGTTCACATTGTAAAAAAAGTCAGTGCATGTTCAAAACTACCTAAAAAAAGGTGCATTGAGCCTCCAAATCTTTGGTAAAGCAATGCTTTACAATAGAAAGGATTTATCCAGCTTATTCATGTGGTTAATAAAGGACATCTCTATATTTTCAAATCGCACACACGGGTTGGACATGCGTTATTAGAGATACTTAAATTCAAGATTTCAAGGCCAAGTTTACTGTTGTCTGTTACCACACTTTGGAACTGCATGAAAAGTAACAGATCTGGTATGGCGGATCCAGGAAGTTTCCATCAGTGCCAGTATTACTGATGGCAAAAACAGCGGTCTGCAAAATTCTTGCCATGAAAAAAAATAAATATATAAAAATCACTGGAATGGCGAGGGAACGGAGAACAACGCTTATGTGAACACAGCTTTACTGTACTGGACAGAAAAAATAAATAAAATAAAAATTTGTTTTCTGTAGCAAAAGTAAAATTTCAGCTCAGTTCCTTGACAGTGCCAAGATGGAGTGAAAGGATATGAGCAAATCGATAAGAATCAAGTTACAGGACTACCATGTTATATAATCTCAGTACAATCTAGAGGTCTTATGTTTTCAATCAGCATTAGTCAAGATAAATAATTAAAATAATCAACCCTGACACCGGGTCTTATGGCACATATTATGGCAAGGTCTCTGAAAGCATCAGAATTTGTTCAAGTATTTTGCCTCTTCCCTTACAGTTCGTCATATTAATTTAGGTTGTTCTAGTCATTGTTCTTCATCACATCCATGTAATAAAACGTGGCACCGAGAGCCCAGCTCGTTTCTACATCATTGATTTTCTTAACAAGCTGTAGAGACAAAACAATACAAAGACGGAGATATAATAAATGCCTTGGTATGTGTAATCCCTGCACAGAGCTAGAGCGGCAGGAAGGGGATATAAGTAAGTGGGAAAAAAAATGATTAAACAGAATTCCAAAATTATACCTATCAATTGCTGCAGTGATATCATTGCACCTGCTAGGATGCGTAGATGAGGACTGGTCAGAGGATTATCCTCGGCCCGTCCGCTCTTCTACTAAGCCCAGTCGGAACGATGATGTCACTGCATTGTGCCTGCTGGAGAGAGCGCAGCCGGAGAATGAGTCCCAGGCGTAATAGATGACAAACATCCACCATGGCCTAGGCCAGAGATCAGCAACCTTCTGCACTCCAGATGCTGTGAAACTACAACTCCCAGCATGCTAACATCCTCAGCTGTTGTTCTAACTCCCCCAGAAGAGAATGAAGTATTCTGGGAGTTGAAGTTTCTGAAAAGCTAGAGTGCCAGAGGTTGCTGATCGCTGGCCTAGGCACACACCAGCAACCATTATTATAGGTCAGTAGGGGTGGGGGGGTTTGGTCACTTTCATAACTATAATCAGAAAGGAGGACATCACACAGGGGACAGTGGGTGACAATACAACACACAGAATGAAAACTTAAATCTATATAGCAGTGGCAGCCAAATTACACTAGATCAGGGCTTGACAAATTTCCTTGGAATCTAGCAGCCAGCTAAAAAACCTGCCAGCATCCAAGTGATCGCCCCTGGCGGCCGCCATGACATGTGGAAACCCTTACAAGGATTACAGGGTCCGGAGGGGAGGGCAGAGGGGTTCGGAGGAGAGGGCAGAGGGGTCCGAAGGGCATAAACACAGCGGGCACCATGACACTTTACCGAGCACTGCAACCCCCTGCTGGCGCTCAGCCTCTGCAGTCCCCATATCACTACAACCCCCAACTGGGGCTCAGCCTCTGCAGTCCCCGAATCACTACAACCCCCAGCTCTTTCCCCCCTTTTCATTCCTCCCCCCCCTTGTCATTCTTTCTCCCTTCCCCCCTCCCCTACCTCTGGTGTAGCGTGGCCGAGCTCTGTATGGTCCACGGGTAAAAGCACTTTTGTTTCCTGTACCCGGGCGGACTGACAGGAAGTGCACACTGTGTGCACACTTCCTGTCAGTCCGGCCGGGTACAGGAGACAGATGCTCCCTGTACCCATGGACCATACAAGGCTGAGTGCTTCCCTCCTGTCAGTCCCTCTCTTCATGCTGCGCGGGCGGTGCGCCCTCATAGACGCGCCAGCCTGAGCAGTTCTGCAGCCTCCAGAGGCTCAATATAGAGCGCTCGGGCGGCTGCAGCATGCACTGATCACATGATGGTAATATCACAGGCCCTTCCTCACCACTTCTCCTCTCCACTGCTGAGTTTCGCCCCCTCCTGCACTGATCACATGATGGTAATATCACAGGTCCTTCCTCACCACTGCTGAGCTTCGCCCCCTCCTGCACTGATCACATGAAGGTGAAGTCGTCACAGGACCTTCCTCACCACTTCTCCCCTCCACTGCTGAGCTTCGCCCCCTCCTGCACTGATCACATGATGGTAATATCATCACAGGTCCTTCCTCACCACTTCTCCCCTCCACTGCTGAGCTTCGCCCCCTCCTGCACTGATCACATGATGGTAATATCATCACAGGTCCTTCCTCACCACTTCTCCCCTCCACTGCGGAGCTTCGCCCCCTCCTGCACTGATCATATGAAGGTGAAGTCGTCACAGGTCCTTCCTCACCACTTCTCCCCTCCACTGCTGAGCTTCGCCCCCTCCTGCACTGATCACATGATGGTAATATCATCACAGGTCCTTCCTCACCACTTCGCCCCCTCCTGCACTGATCACATGATGGTAATATCATCACAGGTCCTTCCTCACCACTTCTCCCCTCCACTGCGGAGCTTCGTCCCCTCCTGCACTGATCATTTTAAGGTGAAGTCGTCACAGGTCCTTCCTCACCACTTCTCCCCTCCACTGCTGAGCTTCACCCCCTCCTGCCCTGATCACATGAAGGTGAAGTCGTCACAGGTCTTTCCTCACCACTTCTCCTCTCCACTGACGAGCTTCGTCCCCTCCTGCACTGACCACATGAAGGTGAAGTCGTCACAGGCCCTTCCTCACCACTTCTCCCCTCCACTGACGAGCTTCATCCCCTCCTGCACTGATCCTATGAAGGTGAAGTTATCACAGGTCCTTAAGCTCTTGCAGTGTTGCAGATACAGAGCAGGCCCTGGTCACTAGTCACTGCTGTTGTGTCTGGAGCTCTTTTGTTCTCTCTGTTACTAGCCATTAGCAGAGCATTCTATAAAGAGGTTATGTATATACTGTCTGGCAGGGGAGGCCCAGGCCCGCTGCCAATGTGGATCCCAGAGCAAATGCTACGGCCGCTACAGAGGTAGTTCCAACCTTGCCTGATGGGACTCCTAGGAGAGACAACGAGAGTCCTGATTAGCCCCCACAATGGTCGATTGCCATCTCTATACACACGCTGGTACAAGCGGATCCAACAATCAGACTGTGTGGGTGGGGTAATCAGGACTCTCACTGTCTGTCCTAGGAGTCCTGTCAGGGCTTTTTAGTAAGAAATCCTGCTCCAAATCATATAAAGTTCAGCCTCTCCTATCATGCTGTATTCTGCAATCAGATTGGGCAGCAGAAATCACCTGATAGATTTGATTCAAGTGCCACGAAAGTCACGTACCACAGTGACATACATAAAATATAGTTATTCCATCGTAGAAAAAAAAGCAAAGCAGGAGAGTGCTCAAGAAATAGCAATTAGAGGATAAAAATGAAGGAGGAAGTGTGTGAGTGGGAGAAAATGAAAAACAGCAGAGACCAAACAGCACAACCAAGGCTGAGGTCATGTTCTAAACGAGTCATAATAACTATAGAAAAACTGTATCATAAGCTTAAAGGGGTTGTCTGGGGTCAGTGCTGAAAGCGGACATATCTCCTTCCCCCGCTCAGCCTCTCTGACATGAAATGCTCCCATGCTCTTTCCTGCCCTGTGCTGAATCGCGCAGGGGCTTTTTCTGGAGATTCAGTGATGTACCAGGCTCTTGATGGGTAAAGCTAGGAGGAGGCTTGTGGCTGGCAGATAGCCTGGTGACATCACCGGCACTAATGACCGGGCTTTAGCACAGCCATAGGCTGTAAAACGGCTATGGCAGCGCTAACCATCAGAGCTGGTGACGTCACCGGGAACATTGCTAGGCGGAAGCCTCCGCCTAGCAGTGGAAAAATATGAACAAAAAAGCCCTTTCCCTGGGCGATACAGCACAGGGCTAGGGAGAGCATCCGAGCATTCATGTCATAGGGACTGCCTGGCTTCAGATCTGAACCCGGACAGCCCCTTTAAATACATGACCTTAAAGGGGTTGTCTCTAAACAGAATCCCAGTTACCCTGGATGCTGTTCCCAGCATTCCCGGCAAACAGCAGTTTTACGGGGGAAAGCTGTTGCCAACCAAGCAAATGTAGTATTACAAGGTGGCCACTCAGAAGAATGGCTATCCATGTAGTACAAGGGGGCTGGAGTCCACCAGAATGTGAGCTTCTCTTAAAGCGAAGCTCTCCATTCTGGCTCATAGAAGGTGCTCCAGGGATATATCAAAATAAAAGGTACAACACTGAAAAAGAGGCACGTTACCTTTAAGCGCTTGTCTTTTGGAAAACCAAGATCCTGAAGAAGGTGCGTTATATACGTTAGATCCATACAGAGGTAAGGATTGCTGCCTGCAGTCTTTTCTATACTTGTACATTCTAAGTCAAATGGAAAAAAAAAACTAAGTTCACTCTAATCATAAGCGAGTCCTGTATAGACATTTCTACATAAAAAGGCATACATAATAAAATCAGCAGAATGTGTGTATATAAATATATTTCACCTGGGACTGCAGACATATTTAAAGCAACAGTTACCTTCTCTTCTAAACTTCTATAACAGCAAGAGGGAATCAAGTAATAGAGGAGAACAGCAGCATGAACACAGCTGTGCATGGAACAGCAGGGAAGAGGTCATTTATGGTGCTCATTAGGGGTGGGCGATATGGCCTAAAATCTATATTGCGATATAATTTTAAGCATGAACGATATGCGATATATATCGCGATATATTATTTTCTATATTTTTTGGGGGTGTTTAAACTTTTTTTTTTTTAATAACCATTAGCCTCCTTAAAGGCTAGAACTCTTGTCATATTCACCCTAATAGACATCTATTAGGGTGAATAGGACGTACACTCTCCCTGCTGCCCTGTATATAGTACACACAGCAGCAGGGAGCTGACCATGGCAGCCAGCCTCTGATCACCCCCTCCCCAGCCTCTCATGTGCCCCCGCAGCCTCTGATCAGCCCCCCAGCCTCTGATCAGCCCCCCCAGCCTCTGATCAGCCCCCCCAGCCTCTGATCAGCCCCCCAGCCTCTGGATCAGCCCCCCCAGCCTCTGATCAGCCCCCCAGCCTCTGATCAGCCCCCCCAGCCTCTGATCAGCCCCCCAGCCTCTGATCAGCCCCCCAGCCTCTGATCAGCCCCCCCAGCCTCTGATCAGCCCCCCCAGCCTCTGATCAGCCCCCCAGCCTCTGATCAGCCCCCCCAGCCTCTGATCAGCCCCCCAGCCTCTGATCAGCCCCCCAGCCTCTGATCAGCCCCCCAGCCTCTGATCAGCCCCCAGCCTCTGATCAGCCCCCCAGCCTCTCATGTGCCTCCCAACCTCTTATGTGCCTCCCAACCTCTCCTCTTATCAGCCCACCCAGCCTCTGATCAGCCTGATCTGATCATTGGTGGCAGTGGCCACAGGGTCTCCCCCCACATCATTAGTGCAGTGGGCAGTGCGCCCCTCCCTCCCCAGTATTAATCAATGGTGGATGGTGGTGGTGCCCCTTCCGACTACCCTCCCACGTGCGCGGTGGCCGCTCCTTCTTCTCTGTGCGGCGCATTGCTAATGCTTATAGATGCGCCGCACAGATCTATGAGTAGAAGGAACGCCCGGCGGCCACCGGCTCCTGCTCTAGTGCGGCGCATTGCTAATGCTTATAGCATTAGCAATGCGCCGCACAGATCTATGAGAAGGAGGAGCGCCCGCGGCCACCGCGCACGTAAGTATAATGCTGCTCACTTACATACCATGGCAGCCAGGACTTCAGTAGCGTCCTGGCTGCCATGGTAACCGATCGGAGCCCCAGCATTACACTGCTGGGACTCCGATCGGAACTGCCGCTCAAGGTCATATCGCGGTCCGGCGATATAGGCGATATGCACAAAATCCATATCGTGGCACAAATTTATATCGCATATCGCCTATATCGCCTATACCGTCCACCCCTAGTGCTCATATTTAGTACATGGGAAGAGCAGAGGGGCTACTGCAATGTATAGATAGCCAGTATGACAGGCATGTCCAAACTCTGGCCCTCCAGGTGTTGCAGAACTACAACTCCCATCATGCCCTTCTGTAGGTTGATAGCTGTAGGTTGTCCAGGAATGATGGGAGTTGTAGTTTTGCAACATCTGGAGGGCCGGAGTTTGGACATGCCTGCAGTATGACAACCACTCTCTGGCTTTCATATAATACATGTAAGTTGTGCTTGTATTATACTGCAAATACAGCGCTATTAGGTGCATCACTCTCTCTGTTAAAGAGCTATATATATAAACAGCTGCTAAGGAAATTCTTATACACACTTCTGTTTTTGGCAACCACCCACATAGCACGTTACAGATATTAGTTAGTGAAGGCAGAGCTGCATTTTCTTTCTTACATGATCACTAGGGCCAAGGCTGTCAAAGGAGCAGTACTGGCAACATTTACTAAAGAAATAGCTTTAATAGTCTCTACTGAGAATTGAACCCCATACCTTCTGTATAGCAGGCAGCAAACTTACCACTACAGAACTATACTACAAAAATAGAATTACACTACAGTACACAACTGTACTTTTGGTCCACCTTCGATACTCATTTTATTTGCGAATTGCACTGGGACCCATTCATTTTTATGGGTCCGCAAAAAATTTAGACAGCTCTCATCTGTGTGGTCATTCCAGAAATTATAGAAGAGGCCCTATTCCTGTCCGTGTTGCTGACAAGTATAGCTGGTTCCAGTAGAAACATGCGTTTGGCTGGTATCCATATTTTGAGAATCCACAAAATGGATACATGAGGCTTTACAAAAAAAATGTAAATAATAATATATATATCATAGGTCTCTGAGTCTGAACAGACCTTCTGTAAGGCAGGCAGTACATTTACCACATGATTTGCCTGTATGGGCCCAGAAATTCTTGATGGCAGCTCTGCCTAGGACATATGGAAAGGGGTTGTCTTCACCACACAACCTTTTTAAGACAAACCAGACAGAATTCATTTCAAAGGGACTCACCTTTTATGGCTGCCGTTTCAAAATCTCTTACTTTTACATAGCCACCAACACTTGGATCTAAAAACAAAAAAACAAAACAAACAACCGTATTGATATATATGCATTATTTGGTGGAGAGAGCCAAGATTGAGAATGGATTGTGTCATTTATCAATGGAAAAACCCTAGCCAAGTTCAAAATGGCTGCCTCTCCGTATATCTATCTGTACATAGATATACGGAGATATTGGAGTCGGGAAGGAATTTTTTTTCCCCTTAAGTGAGGAACATTGGCTTCTGCCGCACAGGGTTTTTTTGCCTTCCTCTGGATCAACTTGTAGGAAACAGGCCGAACTGGATGGACAAATGTCTTTTTTCGGTCTTATATACTATGTTACTTATATACATATATACACACACACATATACATACAGGCACACACACACACATATACATACATACACACAACAATAAATATGTGAATAGATTTATAAAATAGAGTCTGCGGTTACATACCTATTAAATGTGTGTCCTCGGCCCGATCAAAATAATAAGAAAAGGCATAAAAGAACACAGGTGACACTTCGTCAGCGCGATTTACTTTGTTGGTCAGCACGGTTGCTACACTTTTATAGCATGATTCATATAAAGATTTTACTGCACAAAAACAAAGAAAAAAAACAAACATTTTCTTAAATTTTATTTTTATATTCCATTTTTTTCTGTCAGATCACACAGACAGAGCAATTTTTCAATTTGAATGATATAAAAAAAATCCTCCTATGGCTTAATACTGCAGTACTATACTTGTTATGGTGTCCCCCCGATGTTCTTTTAAAGTGGTATTCCTATCTCGGAATGCCCTTCTTAACCTTTTGCGGCCTGGATGCTGCAGAAACAGCCAGGTGGACTGTGCTATAATGTTTCCGTCACTCCCAGTTATTTCTATGGGAGCTATTAAAACTGTGTACTACAGGCCTGTTGGCTATTTCTATAACTCCAACCTTCTCCTGCCACTGAATCCAGGCCAGGGAGGGGGTCATCCTGAGACAAGAGTAACCTTTTAATTCCCTTTTCAGAACATTCACCTAATGTGTTCAGTGCTAGCAAGACAACGTTGCTTCTAGTGCGCCCGCTCTTAATAGGCAGTCTGTACAATAGCAGGAAACACTGATGCCTGCACAAAACAGGAACTGGGATGAGGGATTGGGTTATTGGGCATGTGTGACCACCAGAACTGGATGTATTAAGTGGATGTTTTATGAAAAGGACTCAAAAGAAGTACTGGTATGTAACAATACCTAGACAAATATATTTTTTAATCAACTGAACGGTAAGGCTTCGTTCACATCGGCGTCCAGCCTTTCCGTTCTCCTGCTACATTTAGGAGCAGGAGAACGGAAAGGACGGATTCGGCACATAACTGAGCAGAACGGAACCTGAGGACCCCAGACTATAATGGGGTCTGTTAGGTTTCCGCTCAGAGGAAGATTTTTGAAGCGGAGACAAAAGTCCTGCTTGCACTAGTTTTGCCTCCGCTCCAAAATCTTTTTCTGAGTGGAAACCATTAAAGTCTATGGGGTCCTTAGGTTTCGTTCTGCTCAGTTAGGTGCGTATCTGTCTTTCCATTTCCCTGCTTCTAAACTGAGCAGGAGAACTGAAAGGCTTAACACGATGATGTGAACGAAGGCTAATATTTTTGTTTTGCATGAAAATGGTTGTCTGAGTTCACAAAAGCTACTAAATATCATAAAATAAAAGATCAACCTACACTCATCCGTTTCTCCCTGCTATTTACACCACCGCAGACCTCCAAATTCGTATCTATACACACACACAGCACTACATGTGTGAATAGATTTATAAAATAAAGTCTGCACAGTTACATACCTATTAACTGTGTGCCCAATCCCTTGCTCCCTGATTAACCATTGCAATCAGCTGTCTCTGCGTCAGAGGACAGACAGACAGCTAAGAGGAGCCCGCCCAGGACTGCAGGAAAGCTACTGAAAACCGGCACTGTCACCCTGGATCGGAATATGGCACGCGATGGCTGCAGCCAATAACTGGCCTCTGCAGTCTTGTGTAGTATACGGACATGTCACCGATCCAGCTAATAACAGGGTGTCATGGCTGCAGCGGTAGGGAGGACTGGGGCAGCATTGCTAGAGAAGAAGTGGTGAGTCTTCTACAGACTTGTGTATATAATAATAATAATAATAATAATAATAATAAATAATAATAAATAATAAATAATATTCTAATAAAAGTAAATGAAATACATAACAGACCCTAACCAAAATGGTAGTGCATTATTTTGTATCCTTGGCTGTTGGTATGCATAATATATCACACTACAATACACGTTCACATAAGGGATATACATACCGTTATTCTGTCCCTTTACTTTGTAAGTTATTCCTGCATGGTTAAATTCTGTGACATAGTTCGGTGTTATACAAGGCGTTATTAACTCTCCATCTGGCGCAACTACACAAAAGAACAAAAAGTAATAGATTTGAATTTTCCAACCAAGATGTGCTTATACAGCAAATGCTGTCAGTGCTCTTCCCCCTGAACAATAGCTCTGCCTCTCCATAGACTTCTATGTGACAGAACTGAAGAAATCTTTTAGGCTAGGGTTACAAGGCGAGGTGTCGCTGAAAAGTCACAGAACCTTTGTTGTTAAGGTAGTCAATGGTGTCACATCGCAAGAGTTGCACAAAAATTCAACTTGGATGGATTTTTTGCGACCATCGCGTCACAGTATGACTCAATGCGACACCATTGACTATAATTACAAAAAATGTTGAGTGACTTCAGCGACACATGTCGCCGTGTAGCCCTAGCCTCCTAGATGAGATCCTCCCTGTAACTAACGAGACTGCAGTCTGACTCACTAGAACATAATCTACTTGAAGTGCAGATCGTGCAAAGTCAGGGTAAATTAAAGTTAATTATAAGGAAAACATACAGCTAGGCATACACAGATAATTTTGTGGGTGACAAAAGCATCCATAGAAATGCCCACAGAGCCAACATACCCACGTGGCGCAGCTCAATTCCATCATAACTCCTGTACTATGGCTGGACGTAGGGGTGGACGGTATAGGCGATATGCGATATAAATTTGTACCACGATATGGATTTTTTGCATAATCGCCTATATCGCCAGACCGCGATATGACCTTGAACGGCAGTTCCGATCGGAGTACCAGCAGTGTAATGCTGGGGCTCCGATCGGTTACCATGGCAGCCAGGACGCTACTGAAGTCCTGCTGCCATGGTATGTAAGTGAGCAGCATTATACTCACGTGCGCAGTGGCCGCCGGGCGCTCCTTCTTCTCATAGATCTGAGGGGCGCATTGCTAATGCTATAAGCATTAGCAATGCGCCGCACAGACAGAAGATATAGAAATATAGAAAATAATATATTGCGATATATATCGCATATCGCACATGCTTAAAATTATATCGCAATATAGATTTTAGGCCATATCGCCCACCCCTAGCTGGACGATTAATCAAATTCATTTGATTGAGTTGCACTTTTAACCCTCTCCCGACCAGCGCCGTACTAGTCTTTAAAGATGGCACCCGCTCCTGAGTTGAGCGGGTGCCATATCTGCGGGTGGCCTGCTGTTTCTTATAGCGGACACCCGCGGCTAATGTCCGCAACCGGCAGTAATGCCAATCGGACATTTAACCCCTCAGATGCCGTGGTCAATCCTGCTACCACAGACAGAAGACGACTTCTTGTGCTCCGATTGTCGCCATTCCACACCTCTGGAAAGATTTTTCCCTTTTGAGCCACCAAGTCCAAGAGCGCTTTACATAAGAAGGGATCTTCAATCTTTTGTTCAACTATGTCTGTCTTCGGTCCCAGGAATGTAAAAGGAATGACTAGAGTTCTTGAGTGGGCCTGAGCCCATTTTACTGAAGATATTGTGGACATCATGAGAACTAGAATTGTCAAGATTTCTCTTACGGAGGTTTTGTGCAAATGTTTAACTTTTGAGATCTTCTGAATCAGATCTTCCTGCTTTTTTACCAGAAGGAAGGAGGACATTAGGTAAGAATTCAGAAGTACTCTGAAATGTCTGTATGTGGGTAAGTAATGTCTGTATGTGGGTAAGTAACTGGCTGAGTGACAGAAAACAGAGGGTGGTTATTAACGGTAGATACTCAGATTAGGTCACTGTCACTAGTGGGGTACCTCAGGGGTCAGTATTGGGCCCTATTCTCTTCAATATATTTATTAATGATCTTGTAGAAGGCCTGCACAGTAAAATATCTATTTTTGCAGATGACAGTAAACTGTGTAAAGTAATTAACACTGAAGAGGACAGTTTTCTGCTACAGAGGGATCTGGATAGATTGGAGGCTTGGGCAGAAAAATGGCAGATGAGGTTTAACACTGACAAATGTAAAGTTATGCACATGGGAAGGCATAATGCAAGTCACCCGTACATATTAAATGGTAAAACACTCGGTAACACTGACAGGAATTTTAATAAACAGCAAATTAAGCTGCAAAAACCAGTGTCAGGCAGCTACTGCCAAGGCCAATAAGATAATGGGTTGCATCAAAAGGGGCATAGATGCCCGTGATGAGAACATAGTCCTACCACTTTACAAATCACTAGTCAGACCACACATGGAGTACTGTGTACAGTTCTGGGCTCCTGTGAACAAGACAGACATAGCAGAGCTGGAGAGGGTTCAGAGGAGGGCAACTAAAGTAATAACTGGAATGAGGGATCTACAGTACCCTGAAAGGTTATCAAAATTAGGGTTATAGGGTTATTCACTTTAGAAAAAAAGACGACTGAGGGGAGATCTAATAACTATGTATAAATATATCAGGGGTCAGTACAGAGATCTGTCCCATCATCTATTTATCCCCAGGACTGTGACGAGGGGACATCCTCTGCGTCTGGAGGAAAGAAGGTTTGTACACAAACATAGAAGAGGATTCTTTACGGTAAGAGCAGTGAGACTATGGAACTCTCTGCCTGAGGAGGTGGTGATGGTGAGTACAATAAAGGAATTCAAGAGGGGACTGGATGTATTTCTGGAGTGTAATAATATTACAGGCTATAGCTACTAGAGAGGGGTCGTTGATCCAGGGAGTTATTCTGATTGCCTGATTGGAGTCGGGAAGGAATTTTTTTCCCCTTAAGTGGGGAAAATTGGCTTCTGCCTCACAGGGTTTTTTTGCCTTCCTCTGGATCAACTTGTAGGAAACAGGCCGAACTGGATGGACAAATGTCTTTTTTCGGTCTTATATACTTTGTTACTCCTAGAAGCACTTTCTGATGATCTGGAAGTAGATTCGACTTTTGCTGATTGATGATCCAACCTAGGTCTGACAAAGCCTGGATTACTATCTGCATCTGAAATAGGAGAGATTCTGTCGTTGGGACCGCAATCAATAAGTCGTCTAGATATGGAATCAAAATCATTTTTGACAGATGGAAAAAACCTGAAATCCCCACCATGACCTTCCTAAACAGTCTTGGGGCAGAGCATAGGCCAAAAGGAAGGACCTGGAACTGATAATGACTGATCCTCCCCTGAACCCAAACCTCCATCCTTAAATATCTCTGGTAATCTAGATGGATCTGAATATGACATTAGGAATCGGAGAGGTCTATTTTTGCCATAACCCAGTCTCTGGATAATAGATTGATCGGGGACCTTACTGTCTCCATCTTAAATCTCTTGTATGTTATAAATTTGTTTAAACTATTCAGATTTATGATTGCCCGCAATGATCTGTCCAGTTTCTTCATTATAAAAATTGAAGACTAGAGGCCTTTCTTCTCTTCTGGAGGAACTTGGATTATTGCTTCTTTTTGTAGGAGAAGCACGATCAGAGATTTCTCCTGTCTTTCTCCCTTTAATCTTAAATTTTCCAGGTACCTGTCGGGGGGAGTACCTGATAGTTCCAGCCTGTATACTGATTTTATTATAGACAGCACCCAGTGGCACTTGGACGAGAGGATTTTTCTGAGAAGAGGAACCCTTTATTTTTCTCCTTTGAAGACAGCCATGAAGCCCCTGAATTCTCCCTTTTTTCATCAAACTCAGGACGTCTCTGGGAGCGAAAATTACCACTCCGTAGGAAAGCCTTTTTTCCTATTGGAAGCCTTCTCCAGGATATCATATAAGGCTCTCCCGAATAAACAATCGCCTTCACATGGGATGGCACAGATTATTTTTTGAGACTGAATCTGCATTCCAGGACCTCTACGAGAGGCAGTCGATAAGGCTGCAGTTTTTGCCGACAATTTCAACACATCTGCAAAGGCACCTGCAAGGAAGTTTTTCCTGCTTTAAAACCAAGATTGAGGCCAGAATATCTTCTCTAGAAGTGCCTAACTGAATATGTTCCTCTAGTTGAGCCAGCCATAAACACAGGGTTCTTGCTGTGCAAGTGGCCGAGATGCCAGGACGCAACATAGCCATAGAAGATTCCCAGGATTTCTTGAGCAGGGACTCACATTTCTTATCCATAGGATCCTTAAGAATCCCCAAGTCTTCAAACAGCAACAAAGATTTCTTGGAGATACTAGCGACTGGTGCATCGACCCTTGGGGCTTTAGCCCAGGAGCTGGAATCATCCTCCGCGAAAGAATATTTTCTTTAAATATCCTAGATGCCGCCTATCTTTTCTCAGGATCCTTCCATTCATTCTGGAGTAAATTTTTAATATTGGCGTGTACTGGGAAATCCCTTTTCTTTTTCACTGCCAATCCTAAGAACATCTGATCCTGGATGGATAACTGTTCTTTAGTCTCTTCTAAATTTATTGTCGCCCTAATGGTTTTAAGTAAAGATTCAGTTGGAACACAATGGGCAACCCGAGGAGCAGTCAGAGATACTAGAATCCGTAACTGAAGAAGCTTCCTCCTCATCCATATTGGACAAATGTTCATCAATCACAGTGGGAACAGCTCTGGGGGTGGAAGGTTTAGGAGAGACTACCGCCAGGCATCAATGGCTGCTCCAATTTCTTCCTTAATGAAGATAGGGATTCTTCTGAGACCACTCTATTTATGCATTTGGGACAAAGAGATTTTTTGGTAGTTGTGGATAGCGTCTTTTTACACATCTGGCATCCTAAAAAAACAGGAGACCAGTCACCAAGAAGATAGGTACAGAAGCCCGGGGCAGTCAGCACACGCCGGACTTATGCCAGAGGGGAAGGAGGAGCACTCTAAAACTGCTCCGGCAACCTTCCCCCTGCAGGAGCCCTCCGTAAGACCGGGAGAACTTACCAAGGGCCCTGAGCAACCACACTGATCCATACCCTGCCATCTGAGGGACAGCAAAACAACTTGTGAAGGTAAGGGGGAGGGGCTTTTATACGCTGATTTCTGTTGTTTTCCTGTCCCTGAAGAGGCGGGTACCCTCCAGGTAGTGCCGTTCTGGAGGTATGGGGTGAAAAAAAATTGGGGAAATGGAAAATAATGAGATCCCCCCCCCCCCAAATAATCGTCCAGCCCTACACTCTACAGAGCTTAATTTCGACACAGGGAGAAAAAAAGCAAAAAAGCACAGCAAATTTGTATACACAACTGTACACAAATAGGAATAGTATATGTCCAGCCTGCAGGCAAAGCTACTGTCCAATCCCACTGCTTATTTAATTAGGGAACTGCATAAATAATAATTATTGGATTTTCTTAATTACAGTAATCCAGGAAGTTCCAACAGGATAGAGATCAACTGTTCACAGCTTCACTTTGCGTTTATAATTGAGTTTTTAATTGCTTGTGTTGGAATAAGGGATGGAATCTGCAGTAAAGTTCCATTAATCCAGCAAGTAATGGTCAGAATATCCTGAAAACGAACTAAAAGGACTTTACCCGATAATCTGACACTTCAGGCCCATGGTAAGGGCTCATGCACACGACCGTATGTCCTCTGAGACATACGACTGTGAGCGGACCATATGTCCCGGAGCGGCATCGATCGTGAGCACGGGAGTACACAGCATCATATATTACAATGATGCTATGCACGACTATTGTCCCGCACTCATATGATCAAACCCTCTAAAACCATGGCCCACGAGTGTCTGATGTCACACAAAATGCCCGCTGTAATGTTGCATTTCAATATAACTTCAGCATGTTATGGTGCCTGTAAAGAGAAGATCCCAGGAAGATATGGACTTGCGAACTGGTCATCTACGGACTGGTAAAATAGTTAGTAATTCCTGATTTCCAGCCCTGAGGACAGAAATTACGATCATTTCAGTACGCTAGAGAGTTACTAAAAGTGTGGCTTCTTCAAATGTGAGCCTACACTTTCAGTGTCTGCAGAGATCTTACAGCATCATAAATGTCTTCAGATAATTCACATGCACAAAATACAATTATTTCCTTTTTAATAAAGAACACACAAAAAAAATTAAAAAATTACTTGGTTCTCCTTCAGTGCCTCCCATAATCTGCAGTCTCGCTGACATTAATCCAAGTCCAAGGTAACTGCAGACAAAAGATAAAAAAAAAAAAAAAAAAGTAAGGCCTTCTAGGGCAGAAAAAAAATATGAAATCCAAGTCTAACATTTCAGAGAATATTGATGCAAATCAGTAATTGTTTTTTCATATTTTGGGGGACAGAATACCAAGTGTGATATACATAAAAAAAAAAATTGTATGATGTCAGAGTAGAAGAAAAAAAATAAAAATAAAAAAAAATCTAAATATATATATATATATATATATATATATATCTCTATCTATCTATCTATCTATCTCTATATCTATATCTCTATCTATCTATAGTGCACATGGCCGGTATCCGTGTTTTGCAAACTCGCAATTTATGGCACACAAAAACGTATACAGTTTAGCCAACGTCCTCTTATACTGTAACACCTCCTGTTTTACATGTAATTTTTACAATGTGAGCAGCTGAATGAGGACGGGAGTGACTACAGCACGATTGACGACTCTGCCCTAAGATCCATAGTCGGAAGAGATGAATGCATACATTGCCGTAAAACATCCTATTCACGGGCAATTCGTATCTAAATACATCTATACCAAATATAAGGGAAGAGATTTTAAAGGGGTATTTTCTGGTTTTTATTTTTTAAATTTGTTTATATAATTGGAAATTATAAAAATTTTAAAAATACACATGTATTTACAATTGTGCTTAAATACTTTTCTTATATCAGGTTGTGGACCCCTATCTGCACAGTAGAATGGTATAGCCCAGGGATCTGCAACCTTCAGCACTCCAGCTGTTGTGAAACTACGACTCCCAGCATGCCCTGTTCACTTCTGTGGGAGTTCAGAGAACAGCCAAGCAAGTGTGCATGATGGGAGATGTAGTTTCACAACACCTGGAGTGCCGGAGGTTGCTGACCCCTGGTATAGCCCGTGAATCAGTCAGTCCTATGTAATGCATCCATGGCCTGACTGAAACATGGCATTGACATTCAGTAAAGCAACAGTGTTACATGACATATTTGAGCTGGGTCAGCACATGGGACAACTACATAGGACTAATGGAAACCATTGTGGCTAATACAACAACCACTTCACTGAATGTGTGTTTCCATGGCTGCCTGCTTCCACGTGATTTGTAAAATGACATTCTCATGTTGTTAATATAGTTAACTGTAAAAGAAAAAAAAAATTTCAACAGTATCAACATTATCGGATTCTAACTCACCTGTGTGAATAGAGGTGGAACGTGCGGTTAAACAGCTGAAAGTTGGTAATATATCCAGGTGGAGCACCAGTAAATGTGGACTGGATAGGAAAGAATACAGTTTTACTGCAGAAAAATCATTGTAACACAGATATTAAATCGGATAAAATTTAGTAATCAAAATGTGGCAGAATTCTGGTGCAATTTGCAGCACAGAAAGTGGCGTACATGCTTTGGACCACATTTATTGTTTCAGACTTTTTTGTGCATTGTCCAAAAAAAGGGTTCGACTTTGCGTTAAAAGGGCACAGCTTAAATGCACCAAACATTTTCGTTGAGCCAATAAATAGATGGTGTCAAATTAGACTAAACGGTATAAAGACGCTCCAGATTTATCATCTGGGTCCTGCTGCTGGGCTGCTCTACTCCCAGGCCGGATCAAGGACCAGAAAGCAATGCCTGTGCAGGCGCATGGGCCAATCAGGGGCAGCGCTGGCACGTCAGCATCACCGGTCATTGTGATGTTGGCTGCGTCATGTCACCAGGAAGGCGCGGCCTATTTAAACAGGCAATTTGTGGCCAGCAAATTGCCTGTTTAAATAGGCCGCGCCTCCTGGTGACGTGACGCGTCCAACATCACAGTGACCGGTGATGCCAACATGCCTGACGTGCCAGCGCTGCCCCTGAGCACAGGCAGTGCTTACTGGTGCTATTCCTCTCGATTGCCTCACTAGCCTTTTTCTGTGGATTTGCCTACTGGATTCTTCACCTCTGATTTAGGCTCTAACCTTGACTTAGGCTACATTCACACTACCGTGAATGTGTCCGCGTCCGTTCCGCAATTCTGCGGAACGGGTGCGGACCCATTCACTGTCTATGAGGCCGGACGAGGTGCGGAGAGCACACTAGGTGCTCTCCGCTTCCGCATTTGCGGAGCGCGGCCCCGAACTTCCGGTCCGCGGCTCCGCAAAAGATAGAACATGTCATATTCTTGTCCGCAGCCTGCGGACAAGAATAGGCATTTCTATGGGGGGTGCGGCTGGGTGTATTGCGGATCCGCAATTTGCGGATCCGTAATACACTACGGTCGTGTGAATGTAGCCTTATCCTGAATATTTGGACCCTGATGTTTCTTCCTGGTTTTGACCCTCGCTTGGTATTGTGTCCGATTTGTCTATTTCCGGTTTTGCCCATCTGTTATCCTGGTGTTGATTTGAGCAGAGCTGGTTCATGATTCCAGATTCAGTTCAGTGTTCTCTCTCTTGGTTTGACCTGGCTTGCCTGTTTCCGTCATATTCCTGTTTTCGTGGCTGCCGATCCGTCACTAGTTTAATATTTTCCTCCAGATCTTCCCTCCCATATAGAACCCTGCACTTGCTCAGGAAGGGACTGACAACCAATTGTGGGCCATGGATCTTGCAAGTAGGTAGGGCCAGTGGGAAAGGTGAATTAAGGGTACATTGCTCTCTACCGTGACATCTACATTTAGTACAGTTAGTCTAGTGCTGAACATACATAAAAGGGGTCAGACTCTCCTTTACCGTAAAGTGCTCATAAATATAAAACTATATATGAGTTTCTCCTTAAAATCCTATGGTGGATGAACACTGTGGCATGTCGACAAGATGCAGAGGGTTCATGTAATTACTGCAGGAGGTCATCTTGGCCAACTATACCTTTTCATATGGATAGAAGGTGATTTGTGTTGATCCACCACCGAGATCCAGCATTCCAGCCAGCTTGGCAGAAGGGTTTGTTAAACTCCCTGTTGGCATAAGACACCATTAGCGGCAAACCACCTACACGTTAGTCTCATCAACATACCATTAAACAAGCTGCACTGAAAAGGTGACTCAAACATAAAAATACTATCAGAAGGCTGGAGCGCACCCATCAGATACCCACTCAGTTTCTACACCACTCTTGGCACCTTCTTAAAAAGTGGGAGGAGCTTAGCGGAAGAGGGTCGGCGACCACAGCCCAACACATTTAATGTAATTTAGGCTATAAAACCGACATACATTATAACTGAAATCTACGCCAACTCCTAGTTGTTTCTGATGCACAGACGTCACAAATTAATTAAGAAGCCTGTGCCTTTTAATAATTAGGCTGCATGTTACAATGGCAGCCTTTTTTATTAAAGGGATTATCCAGTGATAGGTCATCATTATCAGATTGGCAGGGGTCCAAGTCCTGGCACCCCCGCCCATCAGCCGTTTCAAGGAGCCGATGAACTCCGCGGAGATCTGGTGAGCACAGCCAGCTTTACAAGCAGAGTGATGTACATTGTATAGTGGCTGTGCTTGCTATGGCAGCTCAGCTCCATTGACTTGACTGGGGCTGAGCTGCAACTAGGCCATGTGACCCCCCCAGAGGTAGGTGACTTCATACACTGGAACCTAAAGTCCTAACTCACCCTATAGGACCCTGGTACTAATGTCAGGACAAGAGACAACCTGTTCCTCCAAACCAGGCATCCTCAAACTGCGGCCCTCCAGGTGTTGTAAAACTACAACTCCCACAATGCCCTGCTGTAGGCTGATACCTGTAGGCTGTTCAGGCATGCTGGGAGTTGTAGTTTTGCAACAGCTGGAGGGCCGCAGTTTGAGGATGCCTGCTCCAAATGGTAGGATGAACGGGAGTCTCCCTCAGACCTAAACACAAATGACAGGGAAAAGAGCAACACAAGAAAAGCCAAACAACAAACAAAAGGGGGGGGGGGGGGGATTTTATAGGATTGGACAACCCCATTAAGACTGGAGTGTCAAACCATTCTTTTGTAAATGACTCCCAGTGAAAGCTGATTTTCCAAGGTGGATTCTTCCACCATGGAGTCAGTAGCAAAAAGCTAAAGCTGACCCTCAGGTTTCTACCTCGGCTTTAGATTCTGTGTGCGACGAGCTCATCTGCAGCTT
This sequence comes from Bufotes viridis, assembly GCA_033119425.1. Classification (NCBI taxonomy): domain Eukaryota; kingdom Metazoa; phylum Chordata; class Amphibia; order Anura; family Bufonidae; genus Bufotes; species Bufotes viridis. The sequence continues at coordinate 367,582,904 of CM065592.1, forward strand.
TAGCCCAATTCATGCCCATTTAAGAAGATGCTGATACTTCTCCTCAAATTTCTTTCCTCTCTGATCTAGTAGGATTAGTTAAACAGAATTACATCTTGGATATACCTAGGTTGTAATATTTGGTATAAAAGCTAGATGGTAACAGTGGGGACATCATGTATCTAGACAAAGGAATTCCTTTGCTTTGGTTTTCCTGCATTAGAGTTTCTTAATTGTGTCCAGATGCACGGTCTGAGGATATAGATCATTCTTTGTTAAAACACAGGTCACAATACTTATTTCTATTTAGGTTTTGAGGGCAACACCCAAGTTTTTGCTAATAAAAGGGATCTTTTGGGATTAGAAGAGGAAGACTCAAATATCACCACGAGTCATGTCCTCTAATCCTTTTGGCCCTAGAAAAATTTTTAAGATTTGGAGCATTGCAGACAACATGGTGAGTCCTTGTTTAGGAATAATGCAAAAATTCAACCCTGACAACTCCTGTGTTTGGATTAAAATAATAATAATATTATTATTATTATTATTATTATTATTATTATTAATAATAATAAAAAAGGAATTCTATCCTAAAGGATAGAATTCAGAAAATCTCATCCGGATGTACTTGTATGGGTAAAGAAGCGCTAGGGTTTCAGAACAGGTGATTCTGCAGACACAATGTCCAGGACATGCTTTTACACTGTCCCCCCCCCCATAATCTCTAACGTAGATGTGAAGAGACAGTGGCACCTTGTGCAGATTCCAATCCTTGGGCATCTTTTTCAGGGTACAGACCTCTTGGGCCCTATACAATGGGCACATGCAAATAGATAGCATTTTCTAACAAAAAGGCGGCCAGCACTGCTTACCTGTCAGAAAGTTAACAGTGATCCAAGCAAATATTCCTGGAAAATAAAAACGCGATTGTTGATAAACTGGATATTGCATGTATTTTGGTGGCAGCTGGTTCACATTTATAGCTCGATTTCTCACCTTCATCAGTTCCATCCATTATAGAGACACTTTCTTTGCCAACAAGGAATGGAGAGGACTGAAAAATGTTCTTCACCTAAATATATGAAACAAATGAGAAATAAAATCAAGATTTTATTACTTATAAGACATTTTATGTACACTTAAAGGGTTCATCCCATCTGGACATTTACGGCTATTTTCGAAACTCCTGCAGAAGTGAAAAGAGAGCCACGCATGTGCGGCCTCCTCTCTATTCACTGTGGCTGCAAGGTGGGGCACTGTTCACACGATGGTTGCAGGTCCCACTGTTGGCGATGGCACCTATCGGACATTTATGACACATCCCGCGGGAGCGAGGGGGGACAGCAGCAGCATCTGGGCGGTTAATTGGCTGGGATCGGTGTTATCTCCAATCCAAGGTGTACAGTTACACCGCGGTGGCTTACGGGGTTAAGACATGAATTGTTGAGATACATATCAAGATTGACAGATGCGACCTATGAAATGGATTCTCCTAGTAGTCGCTGACTACAATAAACGCATTCATTGTCCCGTCATTGTTATTTGTTCATAAAGATACAAATGTAATTTGTCTGAGAACAATTCAATCTGTGGAGGAAGAGACAGAGGGAGATTGTTGTAGCTGCTCTCTGAATGAGACTCTCATCGCTCATAGCCCTAACAGGCTTCTTGAAAATGGGTTTCGTAAACCAGACGGCCCCTTTCATCGATCATTCGTATAAGGGCACGTGGATTCTTTATTCTTACCGTGTCCAATAATTTCTGTGCTTTCTCTTCTGGTAAAAGGCGTAATCCAGCTGTCGCTTTGAGGACGAGTGGAGTCGATCTCCAGAGGTGTTCGGGTATTTCTTCGATGGCAATATCTAGCAGCTCTTTTATTCCTGCAGCACACTGGGGTCATGAGAGAAAAGGTTATGGGGGTAGATTCTTCATTCTATATGAAAGGTACTTTGGACACTGCTATACTTTCACATATACTTGTTTGAGCTAGTCGCTCTACTACATGCCTGTCTCCTATGGCGCTGGTCACATTCACCCATCTGATGACCAGAAATTCCTACAGAAGGACCCGAGTCCTGCTACCAGAATACTATGCCGGTGCCATGCCGATTCCTCAGCAACAGCACCACCACCCAGCATGTACAGGCTGCTCTGCATCCCAAATCACACCAAGGAATGGATCTGGAGGAACACTTTAAAATTCCACCTGGGTTCGGGAATTTTAGTTATATACCTCAAATACTTCACTAATAAATACAGTGCTTTATCTCATCCTTGACTAGGACAGGGATTATGAGACTGCACAGGGTATTAATTCAGTCACTGCGACTTTTCGAAATGTCCGCTTATTGCTCATGACTAGGGAGACTGAATTATTTCACAATTTTTTTAAACTGAGGTTTAGAAAATATGTCATAACAAAAACGGTGCATTGTCATAACTAGGGATGAGCGAACCCGGACTTACAGGTTCAGGTTCGGCGTTTGGGCAGTGGAGGAATCCTGTTATAACGGAGTTCTATGACAGAATGCAAAATGGAAGCCTTTAAGAGGCATTCCGCTCTGATCTGTCATAATAACGGAAACCAGACGGATCCGTTATGCTTGGCCATAGACTTCTATTATGACAGATCAAAACGGAAAGTCTCTTAAAGGCTTCCATTTTGCATTCCGTCATAGAATTCCGTTATAACAGAATCCATAACGGGATTCCTCCACTGCCCAAACGCCGACCCTGAACCTGTAATGTTCAGGTTCGCTCATCCCTACTCATGATAATGCACTGTTTTTGTTAAAAAAACATTTTCCAAAACTTAATCAGAAATGTGTGAAAAAATTCAGTCTCTGCAACTGAGCTATTTGCAGAAAGCTCAAATAATACCTATGCAAACAAGTAATGTTCCAGGACACGGACAAAAAGTAATGACTTCGTACCAAATCCCATGACATTTAACAAGTACTTCACAGCCATAACTGAGGCAATAAGCAGTCAAATATTTGCTTTGGCAGCTACCAGCACAGATATAGGGTAGTGCAGGCTCACACGGGCATTAGAAGGAGGCATTCCCCCCAGTCTTTTCTCCTTTGTGCCCCTGCAGGAATTTGTTCCTCAGGCCAATGTCATATTGACCAAAATCAGAAATCTGACGGGAGAAGAAAGACTCTCACACCGGTGCTGGTAATTCATTTCATGTCTAGCATCAGAGTAGTCCTACCTAGGGGAAAACATGAAGATATCCCCAATCCTCTGCACTTACCTTTTCTGGCTGGTCAGCATACTCGGACAGTCCTGGCTTTATGGCCTTAAAGAGTTCGTGCTCCAGATGGGGGGCCCCTGAGACAAAGAGACACATGATTGTCCTGCACATGAAGGGTTAAAGGGAACCAGTCAGCAGGATTTGGGCCCCCAAACAGTCAGCACTGCCTTATGGTGGGTAGACATAGCCGCCCATACAGGTCGCCATCTGCATAATCACTACCTGTATTCTGTACGCCATGAACGCTCTGAGGTTCTTGGCATCACATGCACTGGAAACTGGGGCGAGGACGCCCTGCTTCGCTGCACATGAGAACATCAATCAAGCCAGTGTGGGCCTTATACAGGAGCAGCCACCATGACAGTTCACCCAAGCGGCTCCACCTCCATGACTCCCAGAACCTCATTCACAGCTTTTCAAGAATGCAGGTACTGACTACATACACAGGAATACGTAAGCACAGCTATGTGTACACACTGTAAGGCAACGGTCTTGTGGGGGCCTCAGTCCTCCTTAAAGGAGTTTTCCGACTTTATACTGATGACCTATCCTCAGGATTGGTCATTGGCATTTGATCGGCGGTGGCCCAACACCCATCAGTTGTTTGCTAGCAGTAGCGCCGCTGCCTCCTCATAGTTCGCCATGCACGGCGCCGTACATTGTATAGCAGCTGTGCTTGGTATCGCAGCTCATCTCCATTCACTTCTATGGGGCCGAGCTGCGCCTCGACAACATGACGTCACTGGCCTAGGGTCAGCTGTGAGAAGGCCTCCTCAAACAGCTGACTGGAGGGGGCCCGGAACTTGGACTCCCACCAATCAGGTACTGATGACCTATCCACTGGCGCATAGGTCATCAGTATAGAAAAGTCAGAAATTTGACTGACTTTTTTCCCCAACCATGTACCAACTTCTAGTTAGCTACTATAGGATAAGAGACATAGGATAAAGAACTTTACCATCATTTACAACACAAGGTGACCATAGACATTAAAAGGGGTTCTCCGGTGTCGCTGCAATTAAGGACAAGTCCCAAACTAGGGGATTACATCTCGCTTGTCTGCGGGATTCAAATTGGTTAAGTTCTCCCCATGTGCCATGAGATGCGGTCGATCTAAGAATCAGAGACCCAGGTCTAACCCCCCACCCCCCCCACCCCCTTAGCCATCAAGTTTAATATGTCCAATCAGAAGCATTATTAAAGCATTTACCAAGCAGAAGCATAATGGTATGGAGAAAATACATACGTCCGGGTGCCCCCTCCACACACTATGTTTCATAATGTCATAGTGCCTGAGTGGTTCCCTATTTGCCGTGACTAAGTTCCTTATAAATGTTACAAAACAGAACCAGGAAACAGACTATATTTCTTAAAGGGGTTATCCAATCCTATAAAAAGCCCCCCCCCCCCCCATGCTGAATATACTTACCTGGGTCCCCGCACCGCCGCTTCTCCCCATGCCCGGATGAAAACATCTAGTGTTGGGGAAATGGGGGTTTGGGAGCAGCCAATGGCAGGCGGGAATGGGGACAAGCCTCCCTAGCATCGCGGGTGACACTAGGGAGGCTCGCCCCTGTCCCCGTCTGCCCCCCCTGCCCCAAATGTTTTCATCCGTGCATGGGGAGAAGCAGCAGCGGTGCAGGGAGCGGTGCACTTTGAACTTGTTCCAAGTGCATTGATTCAAGGGTGCCATCAGCAGGGGTACAAGTTCACGGTGAGCTCCCACAATGCACCACTCTTGAAAAAGGCACTATTGTGAATGACGTAGACAAGAAGAACAACAAAAACATGCGACGCACAATAAACGTATTCGTATAAACTGAAATACTTTATTGGGGCTGTGCCATGATTCATGCACGACTATTTCTGGCTAACAAAGCTAGAATCATCCCTGGACCCAGACATCTCCCCGTTCATTGCTTTAGTTCTGCTAGCTTCTCTTCAGGCTGGTAGCTGAGGGGGTGTGTCCTTTCTGCTGCAGTTCTGTCCCTGTAAGGGCCAGTGCACACATTTTTTTTTGCCTCCCATTTATTTAAATGGGAAACACACAAAGACGTGGTTCCATGAATTTTGTAGGCAGATTTTCAAAATCCGTTGTGTGAACATACCCTAACTGTCACAGCTTCTTACAGTAGATATGGCTGTGGGCGGTCAGTGACTGACAGCTACTGGTCTATGCATTATCACAAAGGCAAGAGAAGGACCACCCACATGACTCCTGCGCTCAGAACATGCCGACATTAAGAGTCCTTTCACACTTGCGTTTGGAAGATCCAGCACTAGAGTTCCGTCGTCGGGGCTCTATGCCGGAAAGAAACGCTTCAGTTACAGATAATACAACCGCATGCCTCCATTTAAACGGATCCGCTTGTACTAACTTTGACTATTTTTTAACATTGCCAAAACTGATCAGTCATAAACCCCATTGAAAGTCAATGGAGGACGGAACAGTTTTCTATTGTGGCAAATTTCGTGCATTGCGGGTCATGACGGATCCGTTTTTCTCTGCATCCCAGGACGGAAAGAACACCGCAGCATGCTGCGGTATTATCTCCGTCCAAAAAACGTTCCGGTCCTGAACTGAAGACATCCTGATGCATCCTGAACGGATTTCTCTCCATTCAGAATGCATGGGGATACCGTATTTTTCGCCCCATAAGACGCACTTTCCCCCCCCCAAAAAAAACGGGGAAAAGTGCCCCTGCGTCTTATGGGGCGAATGCTGACATTTTTACATCGCCAGCTCGCGGGGAGGGACTGGGAGGAGGAGCTGGGGGCCGCTCCAGTGCTGCACTATTAAAATATAAGATATCTAAATCAATTAAAAGTTCTGGTCCATGCCCCCCACCCCTAATATTACCGACACACGGCTTGTTCAGTTGATAGCAGGCATTCCGGGCGGCCGGCGCGTCACTCACTGACGTCACGTGCCTGCGCCGCAGGCTTGGACACTGCACCGGCCCCTCCGCAATTGCCGGCCCCTAGCTCCTCCTCTCAGTCCCTCCCTGCTCGCTCAGTTTTATGTGGTAGGGGGTCTGTGGATGGCACTGTTATGGGGTGGGGAGGGTCTGAGGATGACACATATATAACAGTGCCATCCACAGATACCCCATAACAGTGCCATCCACAGATACCCCATAACAGTGCCATCCACAGATCCCCCATAACAGTGCCATCCACAGATCCCCCATAACAGTGCCATCCACAGATCCCCCATAACAGTGTCCTTCACAGATTCCCCCCCCCCATAACATTGTCAGTCACAGATCCCCAGATCCCCCATAACAGTGTCACCTCCAGATCCCCCATAACAGTGTCACCCCCAGATCCCCCATAACAGTGTCACCCCCAGATCCCCCATAACAGTGTCACCCCCAGATCCCCCATAACAGTGCCATCCCCAGATCCCCATAACAGTGCCATCCCCAGATCCCCCATAACAGTGCCATCCCCAGATCCCCCATAACAGTGCCATCCCCAGATCCCCCATAACAGTGCCATCCCCAGATCCCCCATAACAGTGCCATCCCCAGATCCCCCATAACAGTGCCATCCCCAGATCCCCCATAACAGTGTCCTTCACAGATCCCCCCCATAACAGTGAGATCCACAGATCCCCCATAATAGTGCCATTCACAGACCACCATTAGTTCCAAAAGCACACCTTTTGGTTAAAAAAAATTTTTTTCTTATTTTCCTCCCCAAAAACCCCAGGTGCGTCTTATAGGCCGGTGCGTCTTATATGGCGAAAAATACGGTAATCCGGATCAGTATTTATCCGGCAAAGAGCCCCGACGGCGGAACTCTATGCCGGATCCTGAAAACGCCTGTGTGAAAGGGCCCTTAGATGAATATAAGACAAGTTACATGGAATCTTTTCCCATAAAAGCTATACACCAATCTGCTCAGCTCCTCCTGCTCTAGAACATGCTGCCTGCAGATCACACTATTTTCAAGGTGAAGATTCCCTTGAAGTCAATGAGGACTAGCGGCTACAACAAATCGATTCTGAATGATCTATTCATCACACCCCTCAATAAATTCTGCATACAATTAATATACTGAGCTAAGCGGAGCAGGCTGGGACATGCAAATGACAGCACAAAGGAGGAAAACCAAGGGACGTCATTAAGAATTTCACATAACAGCCCCCGAAATGACCTGCTTCCTGCGACCTCCATTATATACAGCACACCGTGATCTCCAGGTCTGCCATAGGAAGTAGTCAGCGGCTGTATATGTCCGCGTAATCCTGTCCTATGATTCAGCCCATACTAATGTACATATACCGGGCCTCCTGAATTCCTATTAACAAGCTTTACCCAAAATAGACTAATCACTGAAGAGTAATAGCCCTGATATTCCTGCACAGATCAGTATTGCAACTCTCTACACCGGGTATGGTAAATGCAGGATTCGCTAGGACTTTGAAAGGGTTTTCCAAGATTTCAATACTGACGAGCTAACCAATGGATATCCGATCGGTGGGGGGTCCGACACCCGATTCCTCCACTGATCAGCTGTTTGAGATGGCACCGACGCTCCTATGAGCGCCTTGCCAAGCACAGCGCCGTACATTGTATAGTGGCTGTGCTTGGTATCGCACTCAGCCCCATTCGCTTCTATGGCAGAGTACAGAGCTCGACTATCTGCGACAGTATAACCACTGAGTTATTTAAGAAAATGTATCTGTATAGCGCCACCTGCTGTTTGTTCTTTTCCTTCATCTCTTTGTCCTGCTCACTGAGATGGCCGCACATGCTCAGTTTCATCCTCCAACTGCCTCCTGAGCTGTGATAGGGAGAGCATGGACACTCCCCCTGAGCTGCAGTGGAAAGGACACTCCCCTTGAGCTGTAGCAGAGCAATACATAGAGAGATCTCTGGATCCATGTGAGGTGCAGGGCTAGTTCTAGCTTTGTTAGAAATGGGTTGTCATGCACTATAGGATGTCTGATTTTCATTCTTTACATTAATCATGTGATAACTAGAGTTGAAGCGAACTTGTATTTTTAGTTCGGCGTCCAAAGTTCGGGTTATCGTAGCATCCCGTTATGGATTCGCTACCGCGGACCATAACGGCATTTGGAATCCATAAGGGGCTGCTTCAATGAACCCGAGCCTTGTACAACCCTAAGGACCTGGGGTGACATCACCGTCATGTGATCAGTGCAGGGGGCGTGGCTCAGTACTGGATCACCTCTTATCCAATCCAGTGCTGAGCCACGCCCCCTGCACTGATCCTCAGGGTTGTCCAAGGTTCGGGTTCATTGAAGCAGCCCCTTATGAATTCCAAATGCCGGTATGGTCCGCGGTAGCGCAATCCATAACGGGATGCTACGATAACCCGAACCCGAACTTTGGACGCCGAACTAAAAATACAAGTTCGCTCAACTCTAGTGATAACCCCTTTAAGCTAGAAATGAGGCAAATATTCTTGGCCGCCTTGGCGCACCAATGAGAAGTTTGTATGCAGGATCTCTTACCGGAGGATGATTGACTGAACTTGTAAACGTGCACACGTGTTCCTGTGCTCCCAGCATCAAACATTATGCCATAGAATATTTCATGTCGGACAGTTCCATGTGCGTTCTTCAGGTCGGACTCGGACTTCTCGATCTGGACACTCGGGTTCCATCGGAGGTAGCTGATATACAGCGTGATGCACAAAGCAAGAAGCAGGAGGAATGGAAGCTTGGGGATTTTCATGGTTGTTGTTTCAGAACTGAAAAGCATTGAAGAATTTTATAGTCAAGGACCTGAACACTAATACAATAACTCCATAAACGACACACACAGTTTATACACACGGAAGAGCATTCCCACAACGTGTACAGAGGCGGACGTTAAAAATGGATAAACTGGCAGTTTTTCATGGCCTTTTTGCATCTATTTTCTGTCCGTCTTTCTGTTTTTGACAGCCGTTTGGCATAAACTTTGAAACACTGGCTCTGTATTGGAGGTACATCATGTGATGTCACAATTCTGGGGGGGGGGCAGGTCTTGTTGCCTTCAGTGTATACCAAGTGGGAGTTTTTTTTTTTAAACCCCTGAAAGGCCCTTCACTTACACAGCGTACCTATATCTATATGGTCGTTAAGAACCGGTGCCAATGGGATCTGTCTGGCCACGAAAACAGGCAAAAAAAGGACATATCCTACTTTTTGACGGCCGCTATTCACTGGCCGTTAAAAAACGGCCATGTGAATAGTCCCATAGACTTTAGTTGGTTCTGAAAACGGCCGCACGCCGGACGTTTTTCACCGTCGTGTGGATGCAGCCAAAGTATGTTAACCCTCGACATGCTGGCCAAATATTATCAGTGCATAATCCCCTAATAAAGAATCGCCAATGCATTTCAGTCCTTGTTCTCCAATTAAAGCTCCTATAAGGTCCCTTTACACGGGACGACAGATGAGCAGCTTGTCGGGAGGGAAGCGTTACTTCCTGGCAATTGCCTGCTCGTCAGCGGAGAAGACCACTGCTATTACATACAGCCATCTCCTCCACAGTATAGGGAGGAGCGATCACGGATGCCATCGCTCTTCCCCATACTGACTTGTTTACACAGCACGATCTGCTGACGGTAAACGGTTGGATTCATTAGGTAATCGGCAGTATATTTACACCGCCAGATCATCGCTAACGAGCGTTCCTCTGAATCACTTTGGTTAAGGGCCCTTTAGGATTGCTTCCATGTGGAAATATTACATGTGGACGAGATCTGTAAATCGTATCCACCTACCTGCCACTGTATTCAACTGCAGCAGCATTTCTCATCCCTGTGGACCTACACTAATGCTCCCAGATGACAGTTTCTGAAACCCATCAATTTCAGGAGTCCTACCTGCCTGATCATTTGTTCCTGGGGGTGGGGGGTGGGGTGGGGGGGTACAAGCCACTGCTAGAAGAATATGGCATCTAGTTTCGCTCTTCCCCCCATTAAAAACACAAGCACGCCTGGCCAAGCTGAGTGTGCATGTGTATAGGTGGAGACTGGGGGAATAGCTGCTGGCTGGATGAACACTCAAGTCTAAAGCGATCTACGGAGTGTGGGCAATTCAAATTTCTCTTTTTCTCTTTCTGGGAGAGCTGACAACAATTTCCGTTACAGCCAACACAGGGGTTGTCGCCCAGGTTCCTACTAAAGGCCTGCACAGTATAGTGAATGTGGCTACTTCTGTAATGATATGGAAGCGAGACAGACAAAATTTTGTTTTTCGTTCTTTAGCTTTGCCAGTCACACGTCCAGGAAAGCCGGGGGCTGTAAACAGCCATCTGATTGCCAGCCTTACTTCCGTTCTCGTGATCATTATGGAACATCAATGTGGTTTTTCATAGACGCAGCTCTAGAAGCAGAGCGGCAGATACCTCATGTGCATTATAGCGCATATTATACTTAAGAAATTAACTGAAGAGGAAAACTGGACAACCCCTTTAAATTTGACAAAAAATAGAAAGACGGTAGACTAGGAAGTAGAGGAACTTTTCATTATAAATAAAACTTATCTAAAAACTTCTTTAACTTTCTCACTTCAACTCATCCTACAACTGAAGCACAGCTGTCCTGCGTACTAACAAAGGTTAGCGGTTCGGAGTACAGATAGTGGGTGGCTTAATGTATTCCAAATTATTTACATAGTGATGTCACATCTGTGATCTGATTAGAAAAGTGACAGGGACAATGCCAGGGACAACCAAGGATATGTCTGTATGTGCCCCAATAAGTGAATGAATGCCGGCATTTACACCAGACGTTTATCTGCTCAGCAGTTCTCGGGCTCCCGTGTAATGAATGAGAAAGGCAGAGGGGCAGCCACCTCTGTCACCACTTACCTGCTCATAGTCACAAGCCATAGGGCTGCGCGGTGCCGGCCGCCGCTCCTGTCACCACGGAAAAGCTCCACATCACTAGCCCCGCCCCCCGCTGTACGTCAAGGGGTGAGAAGGAGGAACGTAAGCAAAGCGTCTGCTCTCATAGGCTAGGGGCCAGAGGGAGGTCGGTCACGTGAACAGACGGGAAGTGGGAGGAGCTTCCTGTCTGAGTCCAGCTGCGGTATTGCGTTCCGTCCGCATTCCGAGGCGTTGAGGCTGCGGGGAGATCCTCTGTGTGCGTAGGGAGATGATGTGGGAGGTTGTCCTGTTCGAAAGAAGTGACGTGCACTGTTCACTTTAGGTTGTTTGGAAAGAGGAGGGTTGTAACTAGGTCACAGCTAATATCTATAGTGATGGTTTATACTCAGGCCATCACTAGCTGATTGGTGGGGGTCCTCTGGCTAGGGTGGCCATTTTCATAACCCCAAAAAGGAGGGCATCATAGGCAGGACAGGCCATTTACTTGAAGACTGTGGGCAGTCGGGGACACTACAAGGGGCTGTGGGAGGCACTACATGGGACATTACTGGGGCAGTGGAGGACACTATTAGGGGCATTAATTAAGGCAGTGGGGGGCACTACTGGGGGCATTAAGTAAGGCAGTGGGGGGGCATTACTGGGGCAGTGGGGGACATTACTGGGGGCAGTGGGGGCGCTACTGGGGCCATAACTGGAGGCAGTGGTAAACTCTAATAGGGGCTGTGGGGGGCACTACTGGGGCAGTGGGGACATTACTGGGGGCAGTGGGGGACATTACTGGGGGCTGTGGGGGGCACTACTGGGGCCATAACTGGAGGCAGTGGGGGACACTAATAGGGGCGTTAATTAAGGCAGTGGGGGGCACTAGTGGGGGCATTAATTAAGGCAGTGGGGGCACTACTGGGGGCATTATTAAGGCAGTGGGGGTATTAATTAAGGCAGTGGGGGGCACTACTGGGGGCATTAATTAAGGCAGTGGGGGGGCACTACTGGGGGCAGTGGGGGACACTACTGGGGGCAGTGGGGGACTTTACTGGGGGCGGTGGGGGGCGCTACTGGGGCCATAATTGGAGGCAGTGGTAAACACTAATAGGGGCTGTGGGGGGCACTACTGGGGGCTGTGGGGGGCACTACTGGGGGCAGTGGGGGACACTACTGGGGGCAATGGGGGACATTACTGGGGGCTGTGGGGGGCACTACTGGGGCCATAACTGGAGGCAGTGGGGGACACTAATAGGGGCTGTGGGGGCACTACTGGGGACATGACTGAGGGCAGTGAGAGACATTACTGGGCGATCAGGGACCAGGGGTGTGACAATTGCAGACACAGAGGGTGCGACTGGGCAGGGCATGGGGGAGGGGCCCCGATCCAAAGTTTGACGTGGGGCCCATAGCACTCTAGTTACACCACTGCAGGACACTACAATAGACGTCACCATATAGAACATCTATTATATCTATTAGCCTATAGAATACCCATCATCATATAGAACACAACCTTCTGTGAGTGCTGCACATCACTGTATTAGGGCTCATGCACACGTCCGCATGTATTTTGCGGCCAGCAAAAAATACGGATGACATCCGTGTGCATTCTAGAGTTGTTTAGATACCAAAATTTTGATTCGGTATCGATACCATAAAAAAGTATTGCCATTCGATACCACGCGGAAAAAAAAAACCTCCAAAGAACACCTCCAAAAAACACTCTGATCCGGCAATCTGGATGTAAACCGGTATCTATGTTTTGCGGATCTGCAATTTGTGGACTGCAAAAATGGACGGCCGTGTACGTGAGCAAGATTGTAGTGCAGCTAAGGCCTCTTTCACACGCGTGTCAAGTTTGACGCCCGGATAGGATGCGGGTGCGTTGCGGGAAAATGTGCGATTTTTCCGCGCGAGTGCAAAGCGTTTTAATGCGTTTTGCATGCGCGTGGGAAAAATCGGCATGTTTGGTACCCAGACCCGAACTTCTTCACTGAAGTTCGGGTTTGGGTTGAGTATTCTGTAGATTTTATTATTTTCCCTTATAACATGGTTATAAGGGAAAATAATAGCATTCTCACTACAGAATGCTTAGTAAAATTAAGGGGTTAAAAATAAAAAAAAATAACTCACTTTATCCACTTGATGGCGTAGTTGCCGATCTCTTCTCTCTTCAATCATTAGCTGCCGGCTAAAGGACCTGTGAGGTCCCTTAGATCAGTGTTCCCAACCAGTGTGCACTCCAGCTGTTTGCAAAACTACAACTCCCAGCATGCCCGCACAGCCAAAGGCTGTCCGGGCATGCTGGGAGTTGTAGTTTTGCAACAGCTGGAGGCACACTGGCTGGGAAACACTGCCTTAGATGGCAGCTTATGATTGAAGAAGAGCGAAGAGATCGGCAACTACGCGATCAAGTGGATAAGGTGAGTTAATTTTTTTTATTTTTAACCCCTTAATTTTACTAAACATTCTGTATTAAGAATGCTATTATTTTCCCTTATAACCATGTTATAAGGGAAAATGATAAGAATCGGGTCCCCATCCCGATCGTCTCTTAGCAACCTTGCGGGAAAATCGCACCGCATCCGCACTTGATTCCGGATGCTTGCGATTTTCACGTAGTCCCATTCACTTCTTTGAGGCCTGCGTTGCATGAAAAACGCACAATATAGAGCATGCTGCGATTTTCATGCAACGCAAAAGTTATGCATGAAAATCACTGCTCATGTGCACAGCCCCATAGAAACTAATGGGTCCTGATTAGAGATGAGCGAACTTTAAAAAAAAGTCCGGTGTTCGGGTTGTGGTAAGTCGCGCATCCCGTTATGGATTCCACTATAGCGGCATATGGAATCCATAAGGGGCGGCTGCCACCAACCCGAACTGCTGAACAGCCGAAGGACCTGGGGTGACGTCACTGTCATGTGATCAGTGCAGGGGCGTGGCTCAGAACTGGATTTGATCCCGTGCTGAGCCATGCCCCCTGCACTGATCACATGACAGTGACATCACCCCAGGTCCTTCGGCTGTTCAACAGTTCGGGTTGGTGGCAGCCGCCCCTTATGGATTCCATATGCCGCTATAGTGGAATCCATAACGGGATGCGCGACTTACCACAACGCCGAACACCTGACTTTTTTTTTAAAGTTCGCTCATCTCTAGTCCTGATTCAGTGCGGGTGCAATGCGTCCTCCTCACGCATTGCACCCGCATGGTAAACTCGCCCATGTGAAGCGGGCCTAACAGTGATGTCAGTTGACGTTGGGTACTGATTGCAATCAAAGGAGCAGATTTATCACAGCCCGGAATACGAAGAACTGGCGTAGAAAATGATAAATGTGGCGGAACTATTGGCCCCGCCATCACCACTGCCCCTTTTTCAGGGGCGTGGCGAGGAGAGTGGAGAAACAGCACTTGTGCAAAAAACTGTTGCACAAGTGCCATTGAAAAAGTTGCGAACGCGCAGGTTGCTACTTTTCCACGCCACAAAAGTGGCGTATCTTTATAATAATCCTGCCCGAAAGTGTATAGGGTCAGATTTGTGAAACTGTCTAAAAGCGAAACTGTCTTTCTTGCTCATAGCAACCAATCACAGCACAGCTTTCATTTCTTACAGCTGAAAAAAATTAAAGCTAGGCCGGGATTGGTTGCTATGGACAAAAACGACAGTTTTACTTTTGGACAGTGTCATAAACGTCCCCCGCCTCCTGATAATGGCCAGGATAGTTTTAGACTAGTGTTAGACATCTGCCGGATATACAAGCGCTAGAGCATGTCGCGCTTCTCACACCAGCCTCTCTCCTTCCTGCTGTCTGGTACAGTGGGTGGGTGGCATCTGTTGCATCATTTGACATTTGAGTGGTGCCAGCTATTCTTGGTTGCTTTGATACGATCACTCTGACACGGCCACATCAAGGGAAACTTGTAAAACCTGATTTTCTGGCTTTTATTGTTTTATGAATTAATAACTTTCAGGGAAAAAAGCATTTTTTGGTAACCATGGTGATTATTTATAGGGCCCATATTAAACTTCCTTATGAAAACAATAGGTGACCCAGGAATATGTTAAAGGGGTTGTCCAGGATTTTCATATTGTTTAAGCCTACATGCACACGGCAGTGGTTTTTTGCGGCCTCCGTTCCGTTTTTTTTTGCGGATCTGATGGTTTCCCATTCATTTCTATGGAGCCGTTAAAAATGCGGATGCCTGTCCGCATCCGCTGTCCACATTTCAAGTCCGCTAAAAAAATATGACATGTCCTATTCTTGTCCGCAAAAAATGGTTTGCGGACCCATACAAGTCAATGGGTCCGCAAAAAATGCGGATGTCCAACGGAAGCCATCCGTTTGTCATCCGCATCCATTTTTTTTCTGCGGATGGTTGCTTGGAAACCAGGGT
Organism: Bufotes viridis; assembly: GCA_033119425.1. Classification (NCBI taxonomy): domain Eukaryota; kingdom Metazoa; phylum Chordata; class Amphibia; order Anura; family Bufonidae; genus Bufotes; species Bufotes viridis. The sequence continues at coordinate 367,598,375 of CM065592.1, forward strand.
ACTTGTACAGGTACTTTAAGAAACTGGTTCAAGCCTTCCACGGAAGACACACGGAAACACAGCCTACAAAATTTGCGGACACGGAACGGATGTGGATGTGAAAAAAAAAGGAAGACGGATCCGCGATTTGCGGACAGCAAAAAACAACTGTCGTGTGTATGTAGCCTTAGCCTGTTCTCAGGATACATCATTAGTATGTGATTGATGGGGGTCCGGCTTCCAGGTGCCCTGCTGATCAGCTGATGAAGAGTCCTTGGCGCTTCAGTGACTGCTGCGGCCTCTTCGGAACATACCAAGCACGGCGCCGTACATTGTATAGTGGCAGTGTTTGGCTCGGATACTCTGTTGGTCGCCGCCTGTGTAATTGAAGCCTCTAGAAATGTCGGTGTAAATTCAGTTTCTTCTGTCGCTGTATTGAATTTGTTTGCCACATTTTTTTTTTCAATAAAGTAAGGGTTCATTGCTACGAATGTCCACAAATTGCGGATCCGCAAAACACGGATGCCGCCCGTGTGCCTTCTGCAATTTGCGGAACGGAACAGACAACCCTTTATAGAAATGCCTATTCTTGTCCGCAAAACAGACAAGAATAGGACTTGACTTATCATTTTAACGGAGCAACGGATGCGGACAGCCCACAGAGTGCTGTCCGCATCTTATGCAGCCCCATTGAAGTGAATGGGTCCGCACCCGAGCTGCAAAAAATCCGGCTCGGATGCGAAACCAAACCACGGTCGTTGGAAAGAGCCCTAAGAGACATTGTCCTGCAATTGTGTTGATATTAACTTCTTAGGTCTTTGGGCTCATGCACACAAACATATTTTCTTTCCGTGTCCGTTATGGTTTTTTTTGCGGACCCTTTTTTTTGGGGGGATTGATATGAACAAAAAAATGAATTGTACAAAAATCAGAGACTGTCTCCCCCACCTTGAAATGCCCACACTGGTGACAGTCGCACTAATCTGCGTGGATCGGGGAACAAACTTCGACTGCAGTGAAATAATGCAACTGTGAACTGTGTCCAGGAGAGGGCGCTGTCTGAAAGTTTATCATGATATCCCACTATAAATCAGAACATGGTTTTCTCATAGGGAATCATTATGGTAGGTTTCATCTGCAGTCTGCTGAATTATGCAGAACTAGAGCGAACAGTGAGTGAATTTTGGAAGTTGTCACAGCCCCTGTCCATTACGACACATGCACGTTGTAGAGAGGGGACTCCCGATACAAGGCAAAATGGAGAGCTGCTTATATATAGCTATACTGTATATGAGTGGCTCCCAGCACAGCGATCCAGTATTAAAGGGCTTCTCTGAGAACTTTAGGCCTAATTCACACGTCCGCAATCTTCGTCCGCACCCGTTCTGCAAATTTGCGGAACTGGTGCGGACCCATTCATTTTGAATGGGGACATGATGGATGCGGAGAGCACACACTGTGCTCTCCGCATTTGCGGAGCGCGCCGCCGATCTTCTGGACGGCAGCTCCGCAAAAACATAGAGCATGTCCTATTCTTGCCCACAATTGCGGACAAGTATAGGCATCTCTATAGGGCTGGTGGCAAGGTGTTTTGCGGATCCGCAAAACACTACGGACGTGTGAATAAGGCCATATCCTGATGACCAGGGTGGATTTGATTTAAATCACTAGTCAGTAAGGCTTGATTTAAATCCTAGTTTTTTACATAAAGACTAATTCTTGCTGCTATAACTTATAATATGCAAGTAGATGAAGATTTTTAGAAGAACACCTTTTCATATTAGTTTTTTATCCCCAGTTTAATGGGTTAATTATTCATATTTGGACAACTTTTCTGTTGTACTTAGGAAGGAGAAAAAAATATTGTTTCTATTCTATTCACTGAACTTCTTTCCACTTGGCACTGAAGGGGTTGATTCTGGATTCATAGGTTTGTAGGAGTTCGGATTAAGGTCTTTTTCTCTGTTCACGTTATAACATTATCGCTGTGGAGAAGAGGCCGCGATCTCTGCTGAGAACTGCAGAAGTAACCCGAGCATCTGTGATAATGTCTTATAGGCAGAGAAACTGCCCAATAATCCTACAAAAACCTCTGGAAGAGCCTGACATTGTGAATGGGTTAATGGAATTTATTTACCCAAAAATGTAACATATACAGCCTTATTCTACATAATTAATAACTAATCTTTATTTCATGATGAAATAACCTTTGGATGGTAATATATTTTCCTCAAAAAGCATTTTATATAAAAAAAGATCCAATTTAAATGTAAAAAAATCAGATTTTTTTTTTTTTTAAAACAACCCATTGATTTTTATCCACCCTGCTGATGACCTATTATCTAGATAGGTCATCAGTATAAGGGTCCATTCACACGTCCGTGTTTTTCTATAATCCGAAAATAGGACCGTTTTTTGCGGATCCTATTTTCCAAGAATTCTTTCCGTTTGTCATCCGTTTTTTGCGGATCCGCAAAAAAAAACAGGGTGCTGGACTTAATAAAAAACAGGAAGTTCTTTCATTTTTTTCAGATGACATATGGATTAGTTACCCGAATGTCTTCCGATTTTTGCGGATCCATTGACTTTGCATTGCACAACGGACCGCAATTTTAGAATTAGTATAGGACATGTTTTATTTTTTTACGGACACTATGTACTGAGAAAATTATGCGGACAGCACTCTTTGTGCTGTCCGCATATTTTGTAGACCCATTGAAAATTAATGGGTCCGAATTCTGTCCGCAACTATTCCGTGACTAGTCCGAAAAATTGGGATCAGATGCGGAACTAAACAACGGACGTGTGAATGGACCCTAAAGGTAAGACCCCATTCACATTTTCGGTCCATTTTTTTTGCGGATCAGATGAGGACCCATTCCTTTCAATGGGGCTGCAAAAGATGCAGACAGCACATGTCCGTTCTGCAGCCGCGCAAAAAAGATAGTCCTATTCTTGACCATTTTGCGAATAGGCATTGTTACAATGGGTCCGCAAAGAAAACTGATCCAACATGGATGTCACAAGGACATCATCCGTATTTTTTGCAGATCTGTGTTTTGCGGACCGCAAAAATACATATGATCGTGTGAATGCACCCTTTGCCTCCCTTTGCATTCACAAGTGTGTGTATTTTGTGGTCCATAAAACATGTTCTATCTTTTTTGCGGAGCTACGGAACAGACATACGCATTTTATGCGGACCCATTGATCATCTGATCCCCCCAAAATATGCAGACCAAAAATACTGATCCTATTTGGAATGTTTTCATGACTGAAAGTTACATTACGTATGCACACTAAACCAGAAGCCCCCTTTACTTCTCACGCTCTGTTCAGAAAGCGGATGATGAGGCCACAACACAGGCTACATACCCCCTATTTGCTGGACCGTGGTATTAAAAAGGACCTAGTTACTAGTATGCGCTGTAGGATAAGCATAATAGGGGACATTTATCAAAACTACTGTAAAGGAAAACTGACCGAATTGCCCATAGCAACCAATCAGATTCCATCTTTCATTTTCCAAAAGAGCTCTATAAAATGAAAGGAATAATCTGATTGGTTGCTATGGGCAACTCAGCCTGTTTTCCTTTACACTAGTTTTGATAAACTCATGTTTCAGTGCGTGACCTTGGCCTTCCCAGATAACAGTATAGTCACATGCTGAAGATTTGCTATCTCATTCACCTCAATGGTGTTTGCAGAAAGCCATGCCCTTATTGCAGCCCATTTCTGATATCAGTGACAGTCTCAGAAATTTCTGTAAGGCCCCTTTCACACGGGCGTGATTTCCGAACCCATTCATTTCTATGGGGCTGTGCACATGAGCGGTGATTTTCACGCATTACTTCTGCGTTGCGTGAAAATCGCATCATGCTCTATATTGTGGGTTTTACACGCAACGCAGGCCCCATAGAAGTGAATGGGGCTGCGGGAAAATCGCAAGCATCCACAAGCAAGTGTGGATGCAGTGCAATTTTCCAGCATGGTTGTTAAGAGACGGGACCCGATCTTTTATTTTTTTTTCCTTATAACATGGTTATAAGGGAAAATAATAGCATTCTCAATACAGAATGCTTTGTAAAATGTGGATTAAGGGGTTAAAAATAAAAAAATTAACTCACCTTATCCACTTGATCGCGTAGTTGCCGATCTCTTCTGTCTTCTTCAAGCATAAGCTGCCATCTAAAGGACCTGTGGTGACGTCACATCACATGGTCCAATCACATGGTCCATCATCATGGTGATGGACCATGTGATTGGACCATTTGATGAGCTCTGTGACGTCATCACAGGTCCTTTAGCCGGCTGCTAATGCTTGAAGAAGACAGAAGAGATCGGCAACTACGCGATCAAGTGGATGAGGTGAGTTAATTTTTTTATTTTTAACCCGGAGCTTTAGTTTCCTGTACCCGGGCGGACTGACAGGAAGTGCACACTGTGTGCGCACTTCATGTCAGTCCGGCCGGGTACAGGAGACAGATGCTCCTGTACCGCGGACCACGGTAGGCTCGGCCACGCTACAATGAGGAACTGACAGGAGGGAGCGCTAAGCGCTTCCCTCCTGTCAGTCCCTCTCTTCATGCTGTGCCCGGGCGGTGCGCCCTCATGGACGCGCCAGCCCGGGCAGTGCTGCAGCCGCCTGAGGCTCTATACAGAGCGCTCGGGCGGCTGCAGCATGAAGGGGGCCGGCGCTCCTAGTCCGCGCCGGATCCTGCGCCCGGGCACCTGACAGAACGGGCTGACAACTACCCAGGCGCCAGGACCAAATTCCTGGTCGCCATGGCGACCTGGCGCCTGGGATTTGTCGAGCCCTGCCTTAATCCACATTTTACAAAGCATTCTGTATTGAGAATGCTAATATTTTCCCTTATAACCATGTTATAAAGGAAAATAATAAAATATACAGAATACTCAACCCAAACCTGAACTTCAGTGATGAAGTCCGGGTTCGGTCTGGGTACCAAACATGCCGATTTTTTTCCACGTGTGTGCAAAACGCATTAAAACGCTTTGCACTCGCGCGGGAAAATTGTGCATTTTCCCACAACGCACCCGCCTCTGATCCGGACGTCAAACGTGACGCCCGTGTAAAAGAGGCCTAACAAATCCGCTGCATGTGAATTTAGCCTTTTACTTTACCCTTTACCCCATATGGATTTGTCCATGGACCAATATTTGCTCCTAACCTGGAAAAAGTAGGCTCTTTTTCACCAAAAAAAAACATCCTCGTTGATTGCTTAAGGCCTATGACAAGGGTTGCCACCTTTCCCAACAAAAAATTCAGGCCAAGTTAAGCTACACCCCAAAGGGTGTGTGGTTGTGGGCATGGCTTAACACAGGGTGTTAAGTTGCTGTCATAATGTGGCTCCCAATAATATTAATGCCCCCATTAGTGCTGCCCAGAATTAATAATGCCTCCATTAGTGCCCCCAGTTAGAATAATGCCCCCATTAGTGCTGCCCAGAATTAATTATGCCCCCATTAGTACCCCCAGTTAGAATAATGCACCCAAGTTAGAAAAATGCCCCCCATTAGTGCCCCAGTTAGAAAAATGCCCCCCATTAGTGCCCCCAGTTAGAATAATACCCCCTATTAGTGCCCCCCAGTTAGAATAATGCCCCCATTAGTGCCCCCAGTTAGAATAATGCCCCCATTAGTGCCCCCCAGTTAGAATAATGCCCCCTATTAGTGCCCCCCAGTTAGAATAATGCCCCCATTAGTGCCCCCTTTTCTGTTTCTGCAAAAAAAAAAGCTAAAGTAAAGCACTCGCCTCTTCCATTTGCTCGCACCGCTGTGAACACCCACTGCTGACTGGAAGCTCAGGACAGGACCTGCGCTCCAGCGTGATCACGGCTCACAGGTCCTGTCCTCCAGTCAGCTCTTGTTTTTTTCTTAACACAGTTCGGATACGGTAAAAGCTGCACTAACGAGCGCTCCACAATGGAAGCGCCCATTAGTTGCAGTCCCGTTAGGACAATACCGGCAATTAACATTGCCAGTAAAAAATAATTAACGGCACTTGCAGGGCCACTAAAATACTGGCCTTGCCGGTGATACCGGCCAGGTGGCAACCCTACCTGTGACAAGCAGGAGTGTACACAAAAGGAGCTGTTAGGGCGCTTTCACATACGGCAGATTTTGTGGCGGAAAATTCCACGACAGAAAATCAGAAAAATGGAACTGATTTTCAGTCGCGGAATTTTCTGCCACAAAATCTGCCACGTGTGAATGCTCTCCCTGTTAGCTTTTTACAGAAACCGTGCCATGTCTGCCTGTGGGTTGTGTGAAATGCAATACCTGCATTTGACAAACCTGGTTCTGTTTGAGGGCAACAAAAATAGAAAAAAATAAGAAATCTTTAAGACTAAGGCCCCTTTCACATGGGCGACGTCACTGGGTCACATGGTCCAATCACATACTTCCATGACGTCACAGAAGGACCTTTACCCCCCCCAGCTGAAGACAGGACAGGCGACCGGCAGCTACGCGATCAATTGGAGGAGATGAGTTAATTTTTATTTATTTTTTTAACCATCAATCACCCTTTTTACTTTGCATTCTGTATTTAGAATTCTACTATTTTCCTTTAAAACTATGTTCGGACTTCAGTGATGAAGTCCGGCTTCTGGTCTGGGTACCAAATATGCTGATTTTTTGCACGCCTGTGCAAAACGCATTACAACAGTTTGCACACACACGGAAAAATTGCGCATTTTCCCGCAACGCTCCCGCCTCTTATACGGGTGTCAAACGTGACGCCCGTGTGAAAGAGGCCTAAGGGGTTCATCTACTAACAGATATACGCCACTCTGTGGTCTATATCTGTCGCAGATTGAGGCACAGAGGTTATTTGCGCCAGAATCTGCGACTTTTCCCTGCTCATGCCAGGGGGCACAGCTTAGGCAGGGAAGGGGGCGGGTCGGCAGGCCCATTTGATTTGTCATTTTCTACGCCTGTTTTAGGCATAGAAAATGGTCCAAATCTATGCCAGCAAGGGAAGTTATGTACAGGTCGGCACCTCCACTGCCAGCTAAAGAGGTATTAATTAATAAATGACTCTCTAAGTATTTCAAGTCAATCCGGTTCGGCTGCACACGGGCCTAGGATGAACAGGAACTTTCCCCGGTAGGGCAGCGGAAGATAAGCGTTTCCATTGTGGAAGCGCTCAACTCTATATTCATCTGTATTGCCGTCCACAGTGCCTGTAGCCTAGCAGAGGCAGGTGCAGCTATTTTTGGAGGGCTCATAGCAGCTAATGGGTAGGACGCAGCACACTAGCAATGTGTTTACCCTCACTGTGTGGGCCCTGTTCTGGAGATAGGAGCGGGTCCCAGAGGTGGGAGCCACACCTATGTAACATTTTTGGCATTATCTGTCATGCTTCGGTGTGGGAGGGAAACACCACACCGAGCATAAGAGGGAAAGGGAAACAGGGAGTCAGGCCTGAGAACTAGGGAAGGAAGATGGACACCTCCTAGTAAAACCCTAACCAAAATCCTGACTGACTACCGGTATGAACAGACCCCAGAGGTAGGTGTGTTCATACGTAGGAATACCTAGAGTCCTATCTAGCCCTATAGGGCCCTGGTACTAATGGCAGGGACGAGACTACCTGTTCCTCCAAAAGGAAGGATGAACAGGAGTCTCCTTCAGGCCTAATACAAACAATAGGGCAATGCAACACACAGAACCCAAGCAAAATACAAAAAGGGAAAGGAAAGACTTAACTTCAAAGGGGCTATGGAAGTACCAGGAACTCCGCCAAGATCCACACACCAGCAATCCACAACTGAAACTGAAGCTATAAACCACACAGCATAGTGGGAGAAGCAACTATAAATAAGGAAGGTTAAATGACCACATTAGCAACACCTGGAGGCAAGGGGTGTGGCCAATACCAGCAACAACACAGACGCCTATTGATCTACCAGGAAAACCTGTCAGATCAAACCACGTGTTGCCAGTCTCACAGATCTCCTGCCACTCATTGTTGCCAGGACGTCCGTATGTCTCGGTACGTTCGTGACAGTTACCCCCCTTCTACAGGTGACCTCCGGGCACCCAAGACCAACCTTACCCGGATGAGACCTGTTAAAAGCTCTCACCAAACGACTGGCATTCACGTCAGATGCCGGTACCCACATCCTCTCCCCTGGTCCATAAGCCTTCCAGTGAACAAGATACTGAAGAGATCTACGGAGAACTCGAGAGTCAATTATCTTGGCGATCTGAAATTCCAAACTACCGTCCATCACTGTCGCCGGGATGTCTGTATGTCTTGGTATGTTCGTGACATTATCCTAGTGATATGCCACAAACGTTGAAACGAGAAAACTGCTTTAAGAAGGGTGTTGCATTTTAAAGTCTCACAATGTCTTAAAGGGGTTGTGTTACAAAACACAAATCCATATTTTACCAACCAGCACCTGGATCTGAAAAGCTTTGTAATTGCATGTAATTAAAAATTTAGTATAACCACCAGTGAGCTACTGTATTCAATACAATGTATATGTATAGCGCCACCTGCTGTCTGTTCTTTTCCTTATTTTTTTTGTCCATCTTACTGAGCTGGTTAAACGTTCTCAGTTTAAATCTTCAACTGCCACTAGCCATATGTTCTGTTAGAAGCTGTGGCAGATACAGGGAGAGACCTGCAGCAGAAAGGACATGCCCCTGAGCTGCAAGGTTTAAGATAATCTAGCAGAGCAATTGGAGCAGTGAATGTGAAGATCTCTGGACCCATGTGCGGTACAGGGGTGGTTCTAGCTTTGTTAGAAGGAGATTGTCATCTACTATGTGATGTCTGATTTTTATGTTTTACATCAACCATGGCATAACCCCTTTAATGACAAGACTGAATACCTGAAGCAGGGCAGGAAATGTTGTCTTGGGAGGAGCTGCATGTGTGAAGTTTCTGGCTTGTGATAATGGAACAAAGTAAACTATTAAATGACTTGGGAATTGGGATCCAAGTTTATTGACCCCACTAATCGCTGTCCATTAAAGGGTATGGAAGGATTATCAGAGTACTTCTAATAGTGGATCTACCAGTATGACCCAGAAGATGTTTGAGGCTTCTCAGCGGCTGCCAACCCTCAAAAGTCAGAGATAATTAAAAATCAGGCTTGAATCTGTCCTTAAGCATTCGGCATACGGTGCATTTTCCCCACTTCTTATCCAAAACGTCTGCACTACAATTCATTACCCAACCTGAGCCAAAATGCAAAACGCTGCATCGTGAAACATTAATTCCACTACTCACAATTTATGTGCTTGAGATAAGAAGTAGAAAGTGCTTAAATCCATTTTAATTATCCAAACACTTCAAAACCATTTATCTGCAAAGCTTTCTAATTCACTGGACAGTCCTAGCTGTGCGTGTAGATAGCCCTTCCCAGTCTCCTGTAACGCTGTCTACAGACAGACCTGGAGGACCCGACCCTAGATGGTCACCCATTGACTGCAGTGATCAGCTTTCAATACTATGGAGGTCATTTACTAAGTGATACACGTCAGTTTGCCTGCATATATCTGTCGCAAAGGTTATTTGAGTCGCATTCTACATTCTTCAACTTTTCCCCGCTCGTCATCTGGTCTGAAAAAGGGGCCGTGGCTTTTCGAACCAGCAGACTGCTTTAGGCGTAGAAAACGGTCTAAATTTAAGTCAGCAAGAAGCTGACTTACATTCAGACTGGCGGTGGATGTGCCAAAGTAATGTAGAAGCCGGCGCCTCTACATAACTTTGGCGGATTCACCGCAGGCACAAGGGGTTATTAAGACCAGCATCTAAAACTCTGGTCTTAAATGACCCCCTATATCTCTACTGGGAAATGTTGGCTGCAGCTTTGCACGATAATAACAAGTGATAACTGAAGGTTCCAGTAGTCAAACTTGCTGCAGAATAAAAAAAGGTCTGTTCAGAAGAATGTTTAAAGGGGTTTTCCAAATGTTTTTTACTGATGGCTTATCCTTTGGATAGGTCATCAGTATCTGATCGGTGGGGTCTGATGCCCGGGACCCCCACTGATCGGCACTGCAGCCTTCTCTCAGCTCATGAAGCACAGCACCATACCTACTATAGAGGCTGTGCTTGGTATTGCAGCCCAGCCCCATTCACTTCATGGGTCTGAGCTGCACCTAAGCCAGGTGACCAATGAACGTGACATCACATGGCCTAGGAAAAGCGGTAAGAAGGCTGTGGCGCTACTGCAAGCTCCTCTGTCTTCTCAAACAGCTGAACGGCAGGGGTCCCGGGTGTCCCCACCGCTCAGATACTGATGACCCATCCAGAGTATAGGTCATCAGTAAAAAAACACTTGGAAAACTCCTTTAAACATTATGGACAGCTCTTTTTTGGGGGCTGTTTTCCACCAGAATAAAAGCACTTTTTTCTGGACATGGAATAAAGACACATATGTACGTTTGGAATGTATTTGAAATCTTCTGTGGAGCAAAGCTGTTAGTTATATTTGTGAAAATGACGTATCAGATTCCCTTTAAACGGGTTGCCTGGGCTACAAGAAATCTCCGGTATTAAATACTGGTGACTCATGCTTCAGTCAGCATAATCTGGTTATCATAATCAACATGTAACAGACAGTGGGTGTGGACTGACTATACCAACTAAATGGATTGTCTTTGGGCTATCTATAAGGGCATTATGCTAGCATTTACCTGGTTTTCGCCTTCAACCCTATACAGCGATCTGGTCTTCAATGCAGGGAACCCACCAGGCCGCTACCTCCTGAGTAGTCCTGGTGTAGTTGGTAGCTGGTCCTACAGTAGTCAGAGACACTAGTGTAAAGCCACAAAAGGTCAGGCAACAATCGTTGTCAGATAACAGGCCGAGTTCAGGGTGGGCAGCTTATAAACAAATCCGATAAACAAGTCTGAGGTCAGGGAAGGCAGCAATGAGTCAATATGAGAAACAAGCTAAGGTCAGGGCAGGTGGCTTGGAGTTAGAGTTGGTTGGCAGTCAAGAGTTCAGTACACGGGTAGTCAGACAGAATATCACTAGTAACTAGACTAGGAACCTAAAGCTCAGGCAGCCTCCTACTAGTGAAGGTGCCTAAGGCCATAGGCTGGAGAAGAATTTGGACGTGCACATACTGGTGCTTTAGGAGGCTGAGAGTGTGCATGCATGCCCTTAGGAAAAGGCTTGGTAGAGGAGTGCAGGTCTAAGACTGTAACAGAGGAAGGCATCAGACACATGGAGTGCTGGGTCAGCAGAAGCAGACAGGAATGGGTGTGCAGGTCAGTACTGCCGGTAACACTTGATGCAGGACCAGGTAGGAGACGCAGCGCCTGTGCCTCCTCTGGAGAGAAGGGCAGTGTATTGGCACCAGCTGCCATCGTTACACAACACAAGGTGCTAAAGAAGCAATTTATATCAAGTTTGAGACACCGAGCTTGCATGTTGTCTGCCACTTACAGTGCTGTTCTCAAACCTCTACTGAGTCAGTTTAATCACACATAATAGCTTCAGTCATGGAAATTGCAATCCACATCTTACCTCCGTGAGGTCCTTGACCTCGTGCTGATTAGGATAAACATATTTTTCATGTACAAGTCATTATAATTGACAGATGACGAAACTTCTCAAGAACAAATACAAGAAGTCCAGCTGCTCTGACATATTACTACTGATATTTTTTCAAATTTTTTTTCCCCAATTCTTTTCTTCTCTTTTGAGCTCTAATTTTTATACTAATGCTGGTGACAAAGTAATTCATCCTTTTTATTTAATTCTACTGTCTTATTATCTACTCTCTCCCAGAAGTGATCTTGAAGATGCATCGTGTTTACTGCTATGTGTTGCCTCATAGGCTTTGATAAGCATCAAGTTCATGCCCCTCTTTCTAGAGACCTAATGCCTTGACAATTGTGGCACCACATTGTCTCTCTGGCTAGAAAAACAAACCTCACCTCTATAATGCGGTTCTGAATGGAAGTCAAAGTTTACCAGGCCGCAGCCGCCACTCTCTCCTACACCCTGTCTATTCATTACTTCTAATAACAATCATTAGCTTGAAAAATGGGACAATCTGTTTCTCAGGGAGCTTCGCACCAAATATATGAGCCAAGCCAATTAACGCCCTGAATTGTGCTCTTCTGGGAATTTAATTTGGCCTCTTGGCTGACTTAAGATACCTTCATATCTATGCTATTTCCAAAGAGGGAAACAATGTTGGTTAAATGAGAGGAACCCCCAAAAGACCATATGTTACTGATATACTCGCGTCTCTGGTTGAGAAGGGCCAATGGGGTGAGGATGCTTTGTTGCAGACACATGGCTCCTGTATTCTCGTGACAGCTCACAGCAGCTGGACACAGACTGCACAAACTGCTGCCACCCGTGGTAGGCGGGACAGCTTCCCCTAAATAGCTGCACACTTCAGCAAGCCCATTGTCTGCAGAGAAAGCATTTCAACTGCCCATTAGCAGTCATCACAGGAGACAAGGCGGCTTCACAGTGGAGAAAACCTTCAGGGCATATTGTTTGGGACAATTAATTTGTAAATTGCCAGTTTGCAAAACACACCATGAATGAATTAGCTACAATGATCAAATAGGCTGAAAAACCACTAATAGTATGGAATGCCCATGAATAATTAGGGCAATGACACTGGTAGAGTCTGCTGTTATTTTATGGTATCTATCTATCTATCTATCTATCTATCTATCTATCTGTTAAAAAAAGACAGCACTCTTCAAAAGTAAAGGGGCACTTTTATTAAGACCGGCAGTTTAGAGCCCGGTCTTAATAAAGCTCTGCTCTGGTGGTGGATCCTCTACCAGGTTCTAAATGTAACACAGCGTCTATCTTCTTCCGTCTACTGCCATATCAATCTTCTCTCTTCCTCTATATCTATCTTCTTCTGTCTTCTGCTTTATCTGTCTTCTATCTTCTTTTATATCCATCTTCTATCTTCTATATCTATCTTCTTTTATACCCATCCTCTTCTATGTCTATATTCTATCTTCTTCTGTATCTATCTTCTTCTCTGTCTATATTCTATCTTCTGTTTTCTGCTATATCTATCTTCTATCTCCTTCTGTCTTCTACTATATCTTCTTCTATACATTTCTTCTTCTGTATTCACTGTCTATAGTCTTTCTTCTATCTTCTTCTATATCTATTTTCTATCTTATTTTCTATCTATCTTCTATCTTATTCTGTCTTCTTCTATATCTATCTTATAAGATCATCCTCTCCAAAAATAAAAAGTTATTTTATTCACCCAAAATGGTTCCAGCGTTTTTCACAAGCAGATACAAATGAGTTAATGCATACACAACCTGATACTACAGTAGGTGCACAAAAACATGATCAAAGTTATAATTGATATAAAAAAATAATCAACTGATTAATCATTTCCACACGTGTGTACATAATAATGAATCAGATACAGGAGGACAATTTCTTACCCACTACTGATCCTGTATAGAGTATTTGTCCCAAACTGGGCATTCCACTAAATCTGATGGGCAGATCATCTGTGCCATTTGACTAGGCGTTCATCATCGTAGCCCTGCTAGGCACCCTATTCTGGCAGCCACCATTTGTGGATACCTGTCCTTAGATAAGTAGCGCTTTGTCCCTGTATCATAAGCGCAGCAATTATTTGATGTTTGCTGGTGTGGGCGTGACATATAGCTATTCTGGGGGGTAGGCGGTCCTGTTTACCCCTGATTATTCACCGTATGCTGGGGGGGGGGGGTGAGGGGTAGGACAAATAATCAGACCTAATGATATTGGGGAATCTGGGGGTATATCCATACTTTGATTGAGGTGATAGACCTTTTTTGGGGGGTTATACCCCCTGATAAACCTCACAGTGTTGGGGGGGGGGATGCTTTGGGGCGTTATGCATTATTTTTTAGGTTAGATCATTTTTATTGCTTTTCACTTATTATTTTTTGGCTTGATTATGTTACGCATAAACAATAAACAGACCCATTATGCATTATGCATTATTGGTTTTATACTAGGCCACTGGACAGTGGTGTATATGATTGATATTGATGGCATACCCTGAGACTACTGAGGGATCGAGTTGTTAAAGAACTGTATCATCATCACCGCCTCAATACCTTTACTTTACTCTGATTAATAGAACAATCCACCTGTCTGCATGACTTAATGGGTAAATGATACGTTATCTAGGGTCAGATCCGAAGACAGTGGGCTCGCCCTTATCAGGGTGGGAGTTCTGCTTTAGGTAGGGACACCCAAGTGTGTTAGGTTAGGTTCAGTGCAGCATTGCGATCATTTAAAAATAAAATTATATTGTTTTATAAGTGTCCTATTAAAAATTAAAAGGGTTGTCCCACGAAAAACCAGCAGCTGGATCTGAATACCTTTGTAATTAAAAATGTTGTATAGCCGCTGAGTTATTCACTGAAACCTATCTTATAGCGCCACCTGCTGTTTGCTCTTTTAATAATTTCTGTGTCCAGCTCACTGCGAAGGAAGCACTGCCAGTTTGAAATTAATCTAGCAGAGCAATTGGACCAATGGATGGGAAATCTCTGAATCCAAGTGAGGTACAGGGTTGGTTCTAAGTTTGTTAAAAATAGATTGCCACACACTAAATTATATTGGATTTTCATTTTTACATTAACCATGGGATAATCCCTTTAACTTTTATGTTCTTTTTCTCTTTTCTGTGATTTCTTGTTTGATTCTCTCTTAAGTATTATGGCTTTCTGATAGGGAACAGAGATTTTTTTTTTTTAAAAAGGGTTAGAATAAATTAAATAAATAAATAAACAGTCATACTTACCTCAATAGTCTCTCTCAACATGGAAATCATACGTTTTTTATAATTAAGGGTCTCAGCTGCAGACATTTGCATCTGTATAAAATTGGGTTCTGTACCCAATCAGACCCCATCAGCTTTTCTGTCTGTTTTAGTAAATACTTGTATTCCATGTGAAATAACATCTCTGGACTGTGTAGGGACACAACTATTTGACAATGGGAATAGTAGAACCCACTTGTCAATTTCTGCATACATTTCTCAGATGAATAAGAGAGGAACGGAACAATGCAGAGTTTTAAGGAACTAAATGCCACAATTGTTATTACAAATATTTACAAATATAGACATGGCAAGAGAGTTGACAAGTCCTCTTTAATCTGCATTCACATCTTCATGTGCGATCCCAAAAACATTGTGGTTGTTATATGGGAACTTTAGCTTTGGCCGAATGTTCATATGTGAGTAAAGTTCTTCTAGTGATAGGTATCTTTCTTCTTAGCATTACTCTTCCTTTTAGCGTGACCTATTTAAATATTTCAGTCCTTCTCCTGGTGACTGTTGTGATGAACCCCTCATCCAGATGTTACCCAGCATAAGACCGTCCTCTGCCATAAATCACTAGCTAGTATAGGCTAATATGGATTGAAACTGTCCCTAAAACACATTGACATGTCTTGTCTACATCTGCTTTCTGTTTAGCGCAAGCTCACAAATTTGAATTGAACATGGGTCAATAAACACCCATAGTGGGGTCATTGCAGACCTTCAAGAGGGCTGTAAAAAATGATAATTTTCCCGCGTAGAGGTCTTTCAAAAGGCTCATCTCAGACAGTTTACAAAGCTGCTATGGTTTTTCTTTCTTCCTTTTCTCTCCTGTATCTAGAAATAAAATGATTTAGAGAAAAAATCTGTGTACTTTTTGAGCACCCATTGCATAAAATAAATAAAAGGTCTACTTCTGTTCTCTTACATATTCTGAAGTGCTACCATTTTTTTCCCCATGTTAAATGGGATATATAGTCCGGATCCATAGGCTGGCAAATAGATTTCTATATTATGTAAAAAACGGACAAGCCGTTTGTGAATGGGGCCTTATGCAGTTCTATGGAGGGATAAAAGGGTGGAAAGGAAGAGATGGCTACTACTGTAAAGGAAGGTTATAAGGGGACTGAGACTAGGAGGAGAGCAGCTTGTGAGGGAGAAGGTGACCATGGTGAGCAGTCTGTAAAGGAGAAGGCAGCCATGAGAAACAGCCTGTGAGGGAGAAGGTAGATATGGGAAGCATTCTGTGAAAAGAGGGGTGGGCATGGGGAACAGTCTGAGAGGAGGGAGCCATGGGGAACAATCTGTAAGACAGTATAGGGTCATGAGAACCAGTCTGGGAGAAAGTAGGGAACATGGGGAGCAGCCTGTGAGAAACAGTGAAGGCGGAATGGGGAGCTGTCTGAGAGGAAGGGGTCATGGGCAATAGTCTGTAAGACAGAAGGGTACTATAGGGAGCAGTCTGTGAGAGAAGGGACCATGAGGAGCAGACTGTGAGAGAGGAGGGGCATGGAGAGCAGTCTGGGAGGGAGAAGGGGGCACGGGGAGAAGTCTGTGATTGAAGTTGCTGAAGAAAGGACCTACATTATTGACAGTTTAATGTCCTTTTTGATTTTTAGGGTAGACATAGACATGATAGGTCATGGTTGAGAAAAATCATCATGGAAATCATGGTCGGATGGAAAAGAAAGAGAAAACGAACTACTGCAAAACATCACCTGTGAGTCATAGGATTTAATTGTACTACCACTATATAGTCACCTTATGGTAGTAATAGTGGCTCTTGTATAGTGTTTCTATTACCGTATATACTCGAGTATAAGCCGACCCGAGTATAAGCCGACCCCCCTAATTTTACCCAAAAAAACCTGGGAAAAGTAGTGACTCGAGTATAAGCCGAGGTGGAAATGGATGTCACTGTTATGGGGGATCTGTGGATGACGCACTGTTATGGGGGGGATCTGTGAATGACGCACTGTTATGGGGGGATCTGTGGATGGCGCACTGTTATGGGGGGATCTGTGGATGACACTGTTATGGGATGGGGGGCTGTGGATGGCACTTATGGGATGAGGGGATGTGGATGACACTGTTATGGGAAGGGGGATGTGGATGGCACTATGGGAAGGGGATGTGGATGGCACTTATGGGATGAGGGGGATGTGGATGACACTGTTATGGGATGAGGGGATGTGGATGGCACTTATGGGATGAGGGGATGTGGATGGCACTTATGGGATGGGGGATGGATGGCACTGTATGGGATGAGGGGATGTGGATGGCACTGTATGGGATGAGGGGATGTGGATGACACTGTTATGGGAAGGGGGATGTGGATGGCACTTATGGGATGGGGGGCTGTGGATGGCATCCACAGATCCCCATCCTATAACAGATCCCCCATAACAGTGCCATCCACATCCCCTCATCCCATAACAGTGCCATCCACATCCCCCCATCCCCATAACCGCTCATGTATAGTTTTTAAATTTGATTATACTATACACTTATTACAATTCTTGCCCCCACTGTACCTCATTACATGCGGCAGGCGGGCAGTGAATCCTTCAGGCCGGGCGGGAGAGCGGCGCAGTGTGACTGGCGTCACGTGCCTGCGCCGCCTGCTTCATTCATAAAGCAGGCCGGGCAGGCACGTGACATCAGCAAGTCACGCTGCTCTCGTCCGCCCGGCCTGAAGTATTCACTGCCCGCCTGCCGCATGATGGTACAGTGAGGCAAGTGTAATAAGTGTATAGTATAATCAAATTTAAAAGTACATGGCGATGAGGCGGGCGCAGTGGCGCATCGGCCCTGCCGCAAATGCCCGCCCCAGCTCCTCCCCCGCTCCTCCTCCCACTCCGCTCTTCACAGTTTTAATTTATGACTTCGAGTATAAGCCGAGTTCGGGTTTTTCGGCACAAATTTTGTGCCGAAAAACTCGGCTTATACTCGAGTATATACGGTAATTAAAACTATGAACAAAAAGGCTCAGTCAACACCACCAGCACCTCAGTATCTGTAACTTTTTTTTTTTTTTGCATAAGTGTATAAATCCTTCATCACTATTTGCCTCAGTAGCTCTATGTCTGCCTTTACTGCTTTAGTCGCTATAGCCTATAGGGTCTGCTTCTTCAGAGAAAATGCTTCCTTGTGGTGATCCACTGATCAATCTGGATCCTGCTAAATCTAATCTATGTATCTGTTGATCTATCTATCTATCTATCTAGAGAAAAAATCTGGCAGCACTATAAAGGAAGAAAGAAAAAGGAGAGACTATTGCCCAATGTACAGTCGTGGCCAAAAGTTTTGAGAATTACATAAATATTGGAAATTGGAAAAGTTGGTGCTTAAGTTTTTATAATAGCAATTTGCATATACTCCAGAATGTTATGAAGAGTGATCAGATGAATTGCATAGTCCTTCTTTGCCATGAAAATTAACTTAATCCCCAAAAAACCTTTCCATTGCATTTCATTGCTGTCATTAAAGGACCTGCCGAGATCATTTCAGTAATCGTCTTGTTAACTCAGGTGAGAATGTTGACGAGCACAAGGCTGGAGATCATTATGTCAGGCTGATTGGGTTAAAATGGCAGACTTGACATATAAAAAGGAGGGTGATGCTTGAAATCATTGTTCTTCCATTGTTAACCATAGTGACCTGCAAAGAAACGCGTGCAGCCATCATTGCGTTGCATAAAAATGGCTTCACAGGCAGAGATATTGTGGCTACTAAGATTGCACCTCAATCAACAATTTATAGGATCATCAAGAACTTCAAGGAAAGAGGTTCAATTCTTGTTAAGAAGGCTTCAGGGCGTCCAAGAAAGTCCAGCAAGCGCCAGGATCGTCTCCTAAAGAGGATTCAGCTGCGGGATCGGAGTGCCACCAGTGCAGAGCTTGCTCAGGAATGGCAGCAGGCAGGTGTAAGCGCATCTGCACGCACAGTGAGGCGAAGACTTTTGGAAGATGGCCTGGTGTTAAGAAGGGCAGCAAAGAAGCCACTTCTCTCCAAAAAAAAACATCAGGGACAGATTGATCTTCTGCAGAAAGTATGGTGAATGGACTGCTGAGGACTGGGGCAAAGTCATATTCTCCGATGAAGCCTCTTTCCGATTGTTTGGGGCATCTGAAAAAAGGCTTGTCTGGAGAAGAAAAGGTGAGCGCTACCATCAGTCCTGTGTCATGCCAACAGTAAAGCATCCTGAGACCATTCATGTGTGGGGTTGCTTCTCATCCAAGGGAGTGGGCTCACTCACAATTTTGTCCAAAAACACAGCCATGAATAAAGAATGGTTCCAAAACACTCTCCAACAGCAACTTCTTCCAACAATCCAACAACAGTTTGGTGAAGAACAATGCATTTTCCAGCACGATGGAGCACCATGCCATAAGGCAAAAGTGATAACTAAGTTGGTCGGGGACCAAAAAGTTGACATTTTGAGTCCATGGCCTGGAAACTCCCCAGATCTTAATCCCATTGAGAACTTGTGTTCAATCCTCAAGAAGCGGGTGGACAAACAAAAACCCACTAATTCTGACAAACTCCAAGAAGTGATTATGAAAGAATGGGTTGCTATCAGTCAGGAATTGGCCCAGAAGTTGATTGAGAGCATGCCCAGTTGAATTGCAGAGGTCCTGAAAAAGAAGGACCAACACTGCAAATACTGACTCTTTGCATAAATGTCATGTAATTGTCGATAAAAGCCTTTGAAACGTATGAAGTGTGTGTAATTATATTTAACTACATCACAGAAACAACTGAAACAAAGATCTAAAAGCAGTTTAGCAGCAAACTTTGTGAAATCTAATATTTGTGTCATTCTCAAACCTTTTGGCCACGACTGTACATAAACAGCAAACAGGCAGCACTCTAAAAATAAAAATAAAAAATTCTTTATTCACCCATGTGGATACGCAGCATTTTGGCTCAACCCTAAAGCCTTTCTCAAGCAGTCCTACAAGTGACTAAATCAGATATATATGTAGAAAGTGCATGTGCATTTCATCAAGCATTAGTATACACGATTAAGCATAAATAATAAAAAATAAAGTGCCTCCAGTGCCATAAATGTGCAAAAGTGCCATGATCAGACGTCGTGTATTTTTACATTACATACACATGATTGTAATTTCCAGAAACACATAATCAAAAGTGCATCATTTTATATATAGCCATGATTAATGTTGATAATAGACCTTGATCACACCTGTGCATTTCATATAAGAATGATTATTACATAAAAGGATCAAACAGTTGAGCTCACCAGGAGAGTAACAGAATAGTAACATGCCGAGATCGGCGTTACCAAAGTGCAACTGCGCATGTCTAGGACAACTAGAGGAGGCATAGGAAAGCTCAGAGTGTATTAAGTATGCCTGACATGTGCTGCAGCGCACGCATGCAGACGGTGGCCATCTTGGAGAGGGGACAAAGGATGGGCAAACCACTCTATAATACCTAATAGTTGACCATGAAAGGAAGCGGGGGCAAAACACCTCCCAAACGTCAGCAAGAAATCAGCATATTATTGTGTTTTACTTGAAATCCACATTGAGACCCTTAGGGAGTAGTAAATTCAAGAACACCCGTTATGCAACCAGAAATTGATGTGCATACATGTTCATTGTATGTTGAAATGAAAGGAATTCTAGACCCCAAAGACGGTCTAGATATCCTTTGTAATGTCTGATGTCGGTCAAGAGCAAGAACCTTGGATTTTTGTGGCTGTAATATTGCATTGGGATACCCCCTCTCTCGAAATGTAAGCACCATGTTATCCAAGGTACTATTAAGTGTCGTATCATACGAGACAAAACGTCTCACATGTAAAAATTGGCTCAAAGGTAGATGTCGAATCCTATTTCTGGAATGACAACTGTCATATCTAAGCATAGAATTCTTGTCAGTTGGTTTAGTGTAAAACTTGGTTTGTAATCTACCATTGATTAGCCTAACAGTGGTATCAAGGAATTCAATATGACTAAAGGAATGAACAATAGTGAACTTCCCCCCAGGGTCAATGCATTAAGAAAAGCATGAAAAGAACATAGGGATCCAAGGGACCCTAACCAAATGAGGAAGACGTCATCGATGTAATGCCACCACCTCAAAACCTGAGAGAAGAGGTGGGAAACATAGATGACGTCCTACTCAAGGTGTCTCATATATATGTTGGCATATGTCAGTGTTACGTTAGACCCCATGGCCATACCCTGTTGTTGAATATAAAAATCCTTTTGAAATAGAAAATAATTGTAATGTAACAGAATCTCAAGAAGTATTGTGCCTCATCTGAAAATGCAGATTGTTGTAGCATGTTTTAACTGCAGCGCCCCTATCATGATCAATAGAAGTGTAAAGGCTTGTAACATCAAATGATGTCATAATCAAATGATTGTCATAACCTGAAAGATCAACATCATGTCATTTTAATAAAAAATCAGAAGTATTGCAGATATAGGACAGAGCGTCAGTGGCAAAAGAACGTAATACCTTATCCAGGAAAATGGCTATATGTGAAAAAATGGAACTCCTATTTAAGACAATGGGTCATTTTTCAGACTTAAATCATTCTGAACAACAGATACAGTTTCAGATCATTGACCACGGCCCCTCGTTGAGGAGAGGTGGCAATAGATCCGATATACTGAACAAAAAGAGCTCCAATGGATTTTTAGATTGAATATGCTGAAACCTAAGGGTCTCAATGTGGATTTCAGGTTAAACACAATAATACGCTGATTTCTTGCTGATGTTTGGGGGGTGTTTTGCCCCCGGTTCTCTTCACGGTCCTGATCTGTGTTATCAGGTCATTTGTATTATGATAGTGATTGTCATCATCATTTTTTTTGTTTGTTTCTTATCTTTTATATACATCCATGACTGATTTTTCTTTTTTTCCTTTTGTTTACAGATGTATGTGGACAACATTTGACTTGCCGTGGGACCTGCGTCATATTGTTGATCACTATTTAGTATATTTGTATGAGGGTGACAGAGGAAAATCCTCTATTTCATTGTGGCTGGAGCTTTGATCAAAAGGAGGACGATATGTATGAATGTATTTATATATGACATATTGATGTGGTGAGATCTGGAGTAGAGTGTCAATGTGGGAGCTCAGATAGGGTCACTCCACCGGAGTGGGGTTTTCTTTCCCTCTGTCTCTCCGACAGATAAGGAGCGTCCCTCCAATGTTGGAGTGATGACCCCTTTCTTCACTCCTCTAGCAGTGCCACTTTATGAGGAGATTCTTCTTTTTTGGCTTACTTAGTAAACAAAGTGCCTAACTTCCTTTTACTATAAGGATGCCTGCCCTCTATTGTGTGCTCTGAAGCCACTGCGGTTTTTCTTTGGTTTAGTGTGTCCATGGCCATGACGCTCATGTCAACTATTAGGTATTATAGAGTGGTTTGCCCTTCCTTTGTCCCCTCTCCAAGATGGCCACCATCTGCATGCGTGCGCTGCAGCACATGTCAGGCATACTTAATACACTCTGAGCTTTCCTCTGCCTCCTCTAGTTGTCCTAGACATGCGCAGTTGCACTTTAGTAACGCCGATCTCGGCATGTTACTATTCTGTTAGTCTCCTGGTGAGCTCAACTGTTTGATCCTTTTATGTAATAATCATTCTTATATGAAATGCACAGGTGTTATCAAGGTCTATTATCAACATTAATCATCGCTATATATGAAATGATGCACTTTTGATTATGTGTTTCTGGAAATTACAATCATGTGTATCTAATGTAAAAATACACGACGTCTGATCATGGCACTTTTGCACATTTATGGCACTGGAGGCACTTTATTTTTTATGCTTAATCGTGTATACTAATGCTTGATGAAATGCACATGCACTTTCTACATATATATCTGATTTAGTCACTTGTAGGACTGCTTGAGAAAGGATCTAGGGTTGAGCCAAAATGCTGCGTATCCACATGGGTGAATAAAGAATTTTTTCTTTTTCTTTTTGAAGTGCTGCTTGTTTGCTGTCTTCTATCTATCTATCTATCTATCTATCTATCTATCTAGATCTATCTGTCTAATATCTATCTGTCTAATATCTATCTATCTGTCTATCTATCTATCTCTATCTATCTATTCACCTAACTATACTATGTTTAATAAGCTAGCTATTTCACTGCAGAATCATGTTTCTCATCTAGCCTCATCCTGACAGTTTGTGCACATCACACCCAAGACCGTTATCTGCTTAATTTATGATGCGACGCTTTTGCATGTAAGGTGCGGATACTGACACACCATTTGTTCCACTTCCATATCCCTCATAATGACTATTGCTGCTAATGAACGGTGGCTGTGGTTATTATCATTATGATCATTGTAAGAAGAGATCTGCTTAGGCTGCTGCTAAATGCTCAGTGAGTGCATGTAACTATTTTATCAGCGACATGCAAAATATAATCGGATAAAATGCTCACTTATTGGTGGATGATTATGGAGAAGCATTATGCCATTTTGCCTTTTTCCATCTCGAAAATCTCTACATTTTAGATCAGATTTTACTTTCATTTGCTGCCATTAACACTTAGGAATTACACAGGAGTATATTTCAAATGCTAAATTCTCTGGGATGAGGATTATGTGATCAGAAATAAATATGAATTTCTCAAGTTGGCCTTGACTGTGTTGGTAATCAGGAAATCGCTTATCCGTAAGCTAAAATAGGGGATTGTATTCTTAAAAAAAATGAATCAAAAATGCTTTTAGGATGATTTATTTGGAATAAAACAAAGATAAAAGTGCACATTTATTGTCATAAACTCGGATACAACCGAGACCTACAAAATGAGGTTTGTAAGCTAATATATCATCATGAGAATCATGTAAAAAATAACAGGATTTCATTACAAAAAGAAAATAATAATTCTATGTAAGTCAATGTGCTGCCAGGATATAGGCCGCTGCATTCAGCTCTTATTTAAACCTTACATTCGAAACCTGAACCAATTTGCTTAACTAAAGCTTACAGTACCTATAATACTCTTTTATTTAGTTTGTGCTAAGCGTCTATTCCTGTTGTGGCTCAAGTCATGGGCAATACACCTTTAATAACAAAACCGCAGGGTTAATCTCCTTTAAAGCTCTGGGAAGTATTACCATGCATAATCTAACTCTCTGAGGTTACTGCGGATGCACTTGAGAAAATTAGACCATCTTCATCGAAATTAGGTATTTTCAACATTATGCAAAAAAATATTCAGCTGATTACGAACAAATAGATTTGTATGTGAGGTTTGTGACCCATAAGCATTCCTGTTTGGTTTGTAATGGCCCCCAAAAAAGGCAGAAGACGTCAGCATTACCAATATCTTCTGCCATAAATGTATAAGGGGTTATCCAAGGCCTATATTGCCCCCCATATTCCCGGGCCCCTCAAACAGACAGTACTTACCTTGCTCCCCGACATCCGCATTGCTTCTGATGCCGGCATGGCCGCTGCTGCATCTCCACGTCCGGTGTCGGGGGGGGGGTAAAGGGGGCAGGGTGCAATGTGGACGAGCCTCCCTAGCGTCATCTGCGAGACAGGGAGATGCAGCGGTGACCGTGCCGGCAACAGAAGTGAAGTGGGTGCTGGGGAGCGAGGTAAGTACTATCTGTGTGAGGGGCCCGGGCATATGGGGGAGATTAATAGGTCTTGGATAACCTATTTAATGCCCCTTTACACCGGCCGACTGTGTAAGCCATGATCAGAACAGACTGTTTATTCCCGATAATTGCCTGATCGTGCGTGAAGGTGAGATCTGCATTTACATGCAACAATCATCTCCTTTGTATGGGAACAAGTCGCTACTGCGATCGCTTGTCCCCATACAGATGCATTGTTTCTGGGCAGCAGATCCCTATTTATACAGGACGATCTGCTGCCCAGAAATTATGATTTTGGTGTTCGCATCAACAATGATTTCACCCAATGCACAAGCGTTTGCTGGTTGATCAGGTAATCGGCAGCAATTTTACACAGGCCAATTATTGGTTTGGGGACAAACATTTTTAGGAACGTTCCTTCCCAATATGTCCTCTGTTCCTTGCTCTCTGTAGCAACATTTTGACTTAAAGGGGTTATCCCATGAATAATGTAAACAATGACAATCAGACATCAATTGGTACTTAACAATACCTTTTTAACAAAGCTAGAACCAGCCCTGTACCTCACATGGATCCAGAGATCTCCCCATTCATTGCTCTGCTAGATTTATCAGGCCCAGAAATAATAATGTCCCCCAATGGTGGCCCCAGCTGTATTAATGTCCCTCATAGTGGCTCTCAACGGTAAAATTGTCCCATATAGTGGCCCCCAATGTCCCGCATAGTGGTACTGAGCCGGAAAAAAAAATTACTCACCTCTACTTGCACTTTTAAAGGCAATCTCTCTTCTCTTGATGCTGAAGGACCTGCGCTCAAGCCTGAAGATGTCACCACACTATATGGGTGTTCTGTATTTCATTGTTATGTGAATCTAGCCTTAGTATTGGGCCACGCCAGAGTATCACTGTCAGTGTAACACTGACAGGCAATAATGCTTTGAAATACTATGAGAAAAAAAGTACACCCTTTTTAATTCTATAGTTTTATGCATCAGGACACAATAAAAAAACATCTGGCCCTTAAAAGGTCTTAAAATTAGGTAAATAAATTAGGCAATTAGGTACAGATTTCATCATTTTATTACATATTCAACAACAATGAAGCCAAAATGGAAACGCCATGTGTGAAAAAGTCCTAAGTGCTAAAGCCTGTGGGAGCTGAAGCACTTGGTGGTAGACCCAAGCAGGGGTGTAGCTAACGGCTCATGGGCCCTAGTGCAAGAGTTCACCTTGGGCCCCCCTTCCCTCAGTGCTTTGTGTGTCTTCTTATGTGGCACAAGTGTCTTTGGGCCCCTTAAGGCACCCCCTATAGCTACGCCCCTGGACCCAAGTCATGGTAATTAGGGAGAACTACTGTGTAGTTAGTGTTCAGATGGTCTCGGATTTGTTTTGTATCCTGGGTTGGAAATGTACATGATTGCTGTGGAGAGTACACGGTAATGTGACTACCTGGTTTTTGTGGAAGAAGAATAATAAAGCTATTTGCGGTCCGTTTCCACCCTAATCTACAGTGTTGGAGAGGCTTCTTGAGGTGTGCCAACCATCTTAGCTATTTGTCATATATTGTTCATCTAAGGTTGTATTTACCTAATATAAGACCTTTTTGACAATCTAACAAAACTAGAACCAGCCCTGCACCTCACTGCTCTGCTAGATTTATGTCAGGCAGACAGCTCAGCTTGTGTCCTTTCCTAGGAGGCGTGTCCTTTCTGATAAGCCCCCTCTCTGTAACTCTCACAGCTTCTAACAGTACATATGGCTGGTGGCAGTTGAAACTGAACATGTGAGACCACCTCAGTAAGTGGACATGTACATTACTATACGGATTAAACACTGGGTGTGCCATTATAATGAAGTAAAGAAAAAATCTCACAACTGGATCATTTATGTGGATCAGCACATCCTGCCCTTTCTCAGAAATGCCTATTCTTGTCTGCAAAACGGACAAGAATAGGACCCATTCTATTTTTGTGAGGGGCTGCTGAACAGACTTGCAGCCTCATTGAAATAAATGGGTCCGCATTCGATCCCCCAAAATGTGGAACGGATGTGGACAGAAACTACAGTCGTTTGAATGCCCCCTCACACAAAATAAATGACAAAAGTCTGTATTTTTCGCTTTAGAAGACGCACCTAGGTTTTTGAGGAGCAAATTAAGAAAAAAATAGTTTGAACCAAATGGTGTGGGTTTTGAACTAATTGGGGTCTGACACTGTTATGGGGGATCTATATATGACATAGTGTTATGGGGGATCTGTGGATGACATACTATTATGGAGGATCTGTGGATGACACTGTTATGGGGGATCTGTGGATGACATACTATTATGGAGGATCTGTGGATGACACTGTTATGGGGGATCTGTGGATGATGCACTGTTATGGAGGATCTGTGGAGGACACTATTATGGAGGATCTGTGGATGACATTGTTATGGGGGATCTGTGGATGGCACTGTTATGGGGATCTGACACTGTTATGGGAGATCTGTAGATGAGACACTGTTATAGGGGATCTGTGGAGGACACACTGTTATAGGGGATCTGTGGATGATGCACTGTTATGGGGGATATGTGAATGAAGCATTGTTATAGGGGATCTGTAGATGACACTGTTATGGGGGATCTGTGGAGAACACACTGTTATGGAGGATCTGTGGATGATGCACTGTTATGGGGGATCTGTGGAGAACACACTGTTATGGAGGATCTGTGGAGAACACACTGTTATAGGGGATCTGTGGATGATGCACTATTAATAGTGATCTGTAGATTATGCACTGTTATATGATTATAACCTCCATCATCCTAAAGAATTCACCCATGTACTGCAGTACCTTGGTGTATTGTTAAGGATGAGGGGGGTTATAGTCACATTAAATATAAACACTGTCCAGGGACTATACCATTATTGACCTAAGTGTTTATATTAAATGCGACTAGAACCTCCCTCATCCAAAGGAATGCACATATGTACTGCTCTCCTCTCTTCTCCTTCTCCTCTGGTATGGAGCAGACCCGGCCGGCAAATCTGTGGTAAGGGCATGTAGGCTGGCGGCATTCAGCATCATTGAATGTTTAACTGTCACCGCCCTCCTCACACTTAATTAGCATGGTCAGGAGTAGGCTTAGCAGCAGCTCCTGCTATCCTGCAATAGTTCCGGCCATCTTGATCATAGGCACCTTCCCTTTATAAGACGCACTGATTTCCCCCCACACTTTTGGAGGAAAAAGTGCGTCTTATAAAGCGTAAAATACGGTAAATAGTTTACAGGCTGAGTTATATTAAAATAACATTTAAAGGTAGCACAATCCATTTAAGGGGTTAATAATAACCTTAAGGAAGCAGTCTATTTTGGCCTTTAGGATGCGTCCCAATTTTTTCAATTCCAACATTCGATTTATGTAAAAACATCTTTGGAATACTTTTACTTATCCCAATGATTCTGAGTTTTTTTTTTGTGACACATTTTGGTTGGTATATTTTATTTGTATTTTTAAAGTTTTTAACATAGATAGCAATGCCTCACAAAATGGTTAATAAATAACATTTACCTTATGCCTACTTCATATTGGCATAGTTTCTTTAAACGTACTTTTATTTTTTGTGTGGATGATAGAAGCCTATAAATTTATCAGCAATTTTTACATTTTCCTGAAAATTTCCAAAACTTATTTCAGTTCAGTTCAATTCAGTTCTGACTTGGGGGTAAATATATATATTTTATCTACAGTACATGCCTCAACCTTGAACTTGCACCACCAAGATGGAAAAGTTGTGAAATTATGGAACTCACAGGATCAATAGACATGTTAATTGTATGTAAATAATAAAAAACATGGAAACAAAATATTTAAAACATCTCGATTTATTCAACATTAAGTATGAGTGCCACATGCAGAAATACAAGCACTTACACGCCCTGGCATGCTATCAGTGAGGTTATTAATGGTTGTCTGAGGAATGTTCTGCCACACTGAACTGCACTTGGGCACGCAAATCATGAAGATCCGCTGCTGGTGCAGTGTCCCCACTGCAAGTGATTAACGTGTTAATGTCACTGTATTTCATGTATTACATGTTCCATACTTTATGTATTAGAGTGGGAGGTTCTCTAGTGGCTAGAAAGAAGTTGCTCCAGTCTAGTGTGAGCTGCAGACGAGCAAGGGAGCAGTGCTGCACAGGGATGCTGCTTTTTCTCTATGGATTCCAAAAGCAAAAGTGACAATTGATATGCCATTGATATATTCCTTGAAGGAAAGAGATCTTACAGAAAGTATAGCAAAGAAAGTTAATACACTTGTATTGAGGCTACAGACATCTCTGCATGTAGCGGGAGTAATAAGCTTAAGGATTCCCATTATATCAAAAGGACAAAAAGGATCCACTGTCCAGAGACTATATTCATAACATCGATTTCAACGAAACTTGGTTTACACATCCCTTGCTACCTGGAAACAAATCTTGTGGGGGTCTACAGCTCTCTAGGATGCACCGTTCCTGAGATATTCCCCAAAATGACCTGCATTAGCCAATACAAGCCTGCAAGTCATTCTCTTCATATCCCAACTGCCATACACATGGTCACATGTCCCTTATCAGCCAATAGAAGCTCGCAGGCCCTTAGTCTCCACACACACACAGTTTTACTCCAGGTTTCCATAACAACCCAGCCATTTTTCTTCACTGCTGTAGGTCAGCTTTAGGCTAGGGCTTCACAACACATAGGGCACAACTACACTGCTACATGCATCCAACTTGGATGGATTTTTTGCGACTGACGTGTCGCAGGTGCAGCATGTCGCAGTGAGACACCATAGCCTATCATTATAAAAATTGTTGCGCGACATTAGTATGACAAAATGTCGCGTGACACATGTCTTCATGTAGTCCTAGCCTTAAAAGGGCAGGACGCTGTGGAGGTCACTGTTAATGGGGTGGGGCCACTAATAAAGGGGCAGGGCACTGTGGAGGTCACTGTTAATGGGGTGGGGCCACTAATAAAGGGGCAGGGCGCTGTGGAGGTCACTGTTAAAGGGGCGGGCACTGTGGAGTTCACTGTTAAGGGGGCAGGAACTGTGGAGGTCACTGTTAAAGGGGCAGGCATTGTGGACTTCACTGTTAAAGGGGCGGGCACTGTGGAGGTCACTGTTAAAGGGACATTCACTGTGGAGGTCACTGTTAAGGGGGCAGGCCACTGTAAAGGTCACTGTTAAAGGGGTGGGAACTGTGAAGGTCACTGTTAAAGGGGCGTTCACTGTGGAGGTCACTGTAATGGGGCGGGCACTATAGAGGTCACTGTTAAAGGGGCATGCTCTGTGGAGGTCACTGTTAAAGGGGCAGTCACTGTGGAGGTCACTGTTAAAGGGGCGGGCACCGTGGAGGTCACTGTTAAAGGAGCGTTTAATGTGCAGGTCACTGTTAAAGGGGCAGGCCGCTGTGGAGATCACTGTTAAAGGGGCAGGCACTGTGGAGGTCACTGTTAAAGGGACGGGCACTGTGGAGGTCACTGTTAAGGGGCTGGGCACTGTGGAGGTCAATGTTAAGGGGGCGGACACTTTGGAGGTCACTGTTAAAGGGGAAGGCACTGTTTAAATCAATGGGTACGCGTGGTGTCCCCAGAAATTCGGACAGCAAACGTCAGGGAAAAACGGAAATGTGAACAACGCCTAACACAAAAGAAGTAAACCTGCTTCTGAGCAAATTATGGTAAATATTGATAAAGCTCCCCCGCCCAGGAGGAACACATCCATACATCCAAGGATACTGAGGGAGCTTAGCTCAGTAGGATAGACAAATCCCTCATAAAGACATCTTGAATATGGGATTCAGTTTTGGGCTCCACGTTCCTTAAAAGGATATTGGAGGGCGGTAAAGCGAAACCTTTGTAAAACTTAATTTAAACAATAGGTCATTTTCTGATGACACATTCCCTTTAGAGTAAATGGCTGTCGATGAAAGATGTTGGATAGCTTTAATCCGCCAAACCAGGAGCTAATGTTTGTTAATGGCTCTCCACTCTGGTTTAAGAAGGAGAACCCTGACCAGCAAACCTCTTCTATATATCTGAGACCCCCTCTCAAATAATATATGCATAGGGACTGCTTTTTTGAGACAATCCTTTAAGTAATGTCAGTCTCCAGCCAGTCTGTACAAAACCTGCCATTTATACAGCTTAACACCAATGACAAAGGCTCGTTTTCTATAGTAACCCACTAAACTGTTTGAGGCTTTCCTGATGTGAAGTACTAATGACCCGCCACACCATTATAGGACAGGCTAAAAAAAGAATTACCCCTTCACTCATTTAAAGGAACTTTGAAATGAAATCCTTAGTAGAGACAATACAAGGAGAAATGCCTCTAAACACTTGTGCAGACCTCCGAGGTGATGGAATGAACCCGCCTGTTACATGAGAAGTCCCGCTGTCTGTGTATACAAGGGTTAAACACTTTATTCAGATGGGTTCAGTTTGGTCACGTTAGTGCTTTGGTTGTCCTGAGAATTAGCGAAAGATAAGCTAAAAGTTCATTTATAAGAGTATTAAAGGATAATTATGATGGAGTAAATGCAGAGGGTCAAAAGGCATTATGATGAACATAGCCATAATATAGGGCTTGGGAAAATAGGCTAAAATGCATTCAGTAATACAGTACCTAATATTGCCCCAAATTCCATTAGACTCTGAGGACACTTACTTTCTAATGTAATTAATACCAATGCAATGATTTCTGGTTTGGAGACTGAGCTGAGCGCCCAGCAAATTGATTCTTGTAAGTCAAATTAAAGTTTAAGACAGTTGCAAATTTGTGACCTTTTAATATCAACAAAATAATAAAAAAGATTTTAGAGGAAATCTGTTTCAATCAGATTATAAGAGAAGTGGGTAAAGCTGATTACAAGCCCACTAAACACAGTATTTGTACAGTATTTGTTCTCAAACAATAGAGTTAATTCTACTTTAACAAGTGTTATCTATAAAATCAGTAATTAATGGAAAACCATTATGAAGATGGTTACAAATGTAAAATATGGATTTAATAATTCTTTTTAGATTACACGTGTTCTATTGTAACTTATTATTTAGGTCATAATGAAGTGCTGGGGGGAAATCAAAGAAGTCATAAAAAAATGTATTCATCTATCCAGGGGCATACATAGAGGTAATGATGGATTGTAATGGGGTTCCCTTCCGGTTCTGGTTAGCACAACCACAGTACTGATCAACTAGGATAGGATAACATGTCATGTGAATCCACTGTGTGTATTAAACAGATTTGACTTGGGGCTAATCCTAAGGGTGTTGTCTAAGTGGCCTCCCTGGTTTTCACCCTTTTACCCCTATACAGGGATCTATCCTTTACTGCAGAGCAACCACCAGGCCGCTAGCTCTTTGTGTAGTCCCAATCCAGTAGACATTGGTGAAATACCAATGGGTCAGGAAAAACGATAGTCAGGGACAAGCCGAGGTCAGGGAAGGCAGAGCTTGTGCAATTTAAAGTCAGTCCGAGGGTCAGGGCAGGCAGCTCACGGTCAGTATAGAGATCAGGCAGAGGTCATGCAGGCAGCAAAGTGTCAAACTCCGAGATTAGACAGTGGTCAGTACACAGATGGACAAACCATATAACTACCTTTGCAGGACACTAACGTTTTAGGACTTATTGCTCAGGCATCCACCCACAGAGAAAGGTTCCTTAACCCCTTCCTGCACCATATGGTGTGGTCAGCTGAACATTAGTGCGCCATGCTGTATATTTATGATAGATGACAGAGGCAGGGTCTTGTAGGCAAGTTTAAATGTGAAAACTGATAGTTACAATGCAATACAATGGATGACTACTGCAGTGTATTGTATCAGCCATCAGACCACTTGATCTTCAAGTCCCCCCCCCCTCCAAAAAAAAAAAAAAGTTATTTTATGATGCAAAAGTGGTAAAACATGAAAAAAAACACCACAGTATGTTTTGCACTATAAGACGCACTTTTCCCCTCAAAAAAGTGAGGGAACATGGCAGTGCGTCTTATAGTCCAAATGCTAATAACTGCATTTTCAGATTTAAAAAATGGGGCTTTGTCCTTAAAAGGAATTTATCACCAGTGATCTCTCTATCAAACTGTTTGCATAGAAACATAGCTGTGGTTAATGTGATTAAATCGGATCGCCATTGCTCTTGTTGAACCCAAGCTCAACCCGTTTTAGTGTCCAGCCCCTCCCTGGCTGCTTTGATTGACAGGACCAGGCAGTCACAAATCAGCCAGGGAGGGGCTGACCACAGAAAGGAGTGGAGGTTGCAAGAAGAGAAATGGTGACACCCCCATTGCACCAAAGGCCTAATTTGCGTAATAAAAAAGTATCATAACTCAAGAACAGAGCCTCAGATCAACAAAAGAAAAAGAGTGTTTTAATCAGGTGAACCACAGCTACAGTTTGATAAGTAGGTCCCTGGTGACATATTATTCCAGTTGAGGCCAAAATAAGCTTTGTTTGTAAGGGGTTAAATACCCTGGGGTGGCCAAGGGAAGATTGGGGAAGATTAAAGTGAGAGTCATGGCCCTCTAAGATCCTGAGACAGCACATGCATGTCCCACGGCAATGAGAGGCAGAGCTACCAGGGAGCAAGCCTCAGCCTGCATGGGGAAGAGGGAGCAGCATTAAAAAGGAGCAGAGGAATGCCGGCAAGGAAACGCCATGGGGGGAAGCAGAGCAGTCAGCTTAGTAAGGTATTTGCTGTTTAAAGGGGTTATCTAATCCTAAAAAAAGCCCCCCCATATGCCGGGCCCCCATGCTGAATATACTTACCCGGGTCCCCGCTTCCTGCGCCCCTCCTGGTCCCCGCACCACTGTTGCTGCTTCTCCCCGTGCCCAGATAAAAACATCAGGTGTCGGTGGGGAGGAGAGGAGCAACCAATAGCGGGCTGGGGGAGGCTCGCCCCCGTCTGACATTGACTGCTCCCCCACCCAGCACCAGCTGTTTCATCCGTGCACTTTGAAAAGTAGTAGCGGCGGTTCGGGAACCAGGAAGAAAGTAAGGTAAGTATATTCAGCATGAGGGGGGGCCCGGCATATGGAGGGGGAGGGTGCTTTTTTTAAGGATTGGATAACTCATTTAAGGCTGATAAAGAGTTTACTGCAGTGAGAGGGACATTGCTATTACTCCCCTCCACACTTTGACATGGTCCTGTCCAACCGTATCTTAAACCTCTACCCATTAGCTGGAAATTACAATCAAGTTTGCAAGAATCTTATTGCCAGCCTTAGATTCTGCTGAGAGAGAAAGAGACTTTGGAGAGATAGAGGAAAGGAGTACTACAACCACCATCTATTTTCTACAACTGGCCTGGTTACTGACTCCAGCACCATTCGCCGGCCCCTGTTCCTACATCTCCTGTCTTTTACCCATACAACACTAATAACACCAAGGGCAACCCAGCTACCATCAGGCAGGAGACCCAACATCAGGGTGCGCATTGAGGGACGGAAGCGTGTGCCCTTCTGTCATTAGCCAACCTTAGGGAGCATCAGTGTGTGGATTGCCACTGTGAATAACTGTTGCAGCCTGACTCACTACCACTCCCGTACACAGCTTCACTCCTCCATGGCTGCGGCACATACGCTCTTGTGTCTATGAGACATTTAGCAGGGATGTATTTGTTTCCATATAGATGGATGCTGTTAAGTCCTGCCAGGAAATATAATGATAGAGTTGGTTTCATTAGAAAACACAGTAAGACATATTTATACTGCAATGTGACCGACTGCCATATTTATCAAATCTGTGCATGGGGTCTAAAGGACATGTTTGGTCATTTGATGTATTTCTTCCTGCAAAGAAAATGGGGAGTTCTGTCTTATGCAAACAGAAGTAAACCAATCTTCTATGTTATGCCAATGGCGTACTACTAAAATTGTCTGCTAGTGCTCTACCAGTAACATGCCTAATATGTCTATGTCTTACAAATAATGCAGCACTTACTGTATTTCACAGCTCCAAGTCTACATCTAGCCATCTATGTTGTATGTTGTGAATGGCAAATCTCAGGTATCACAAATTCTTTAAAACACAGTCCAGACTGCTGAAAGCGTTGTCAGGAATTGTGCTCTAACTGTGGTTTTTCTGAGGGTAAACCAATAATTTTGTCTTTACTTGACTGTGGGAAACCAAGTGTACACTGTGACTGTGACTGTGTACATACCAATATCTTGTATATGTACAAGATATGGTATGAAAAATACCATATCTTGTACATATAGTTAAGGGAATTTTCCCAAAAATAACACATCCGTATCACAGGATAAGGGATATGATTGATCACTGGGGCAGAGTCAGACTAGCCCACTAGAGTACGAGAGAATCATATGGTGGGCCCAGGATTGATACCATAGTGGACCACAAAGGCCTAGGAGATAAAATCATTTGAAGCTGCCTTTGGAGCCACTAACTTGCCACTAGAGTCTATTTATTTGAATGAAAACCTGTTAGACTTTATTGATTTTGAAGATAATTTCCTCTAATGGTGCCAAGCAACCCTATTCTGACCCTGGCAGGGGGACCCAGAGTTTGACCCCCAGCAATCAGACACATCCTTTATCCTGTGGATAGGGATAAGTGTTCACAAGTAGAGATGAGCGAACACCTGGATGTTCGGGTTCGAGAGGTTCGGCCGAACTTCCGGAAAATGTCCGGGTTCGTGATCCGAACTCAACCCGAACTTCATCCCGAACCCGAACCCCATAGAAGTCAATGGGGACCCGAACTTTTGGGCACTAAAAAGGCTGTAAAAGACACCCAGAGGGATAATATACCGCAATAAACGCATTGCGATTACAACTTTGAGCTAACGATCACCATGGGAACGCCTCCTCCAGTAGAATGTACTGTCGGATCTGAGAATTAAGTTGAACGCAATGCGATTCTATATATTTGCTTAATCGCATTACGATTTCAACTTAGCATTGCTAAATAATTCCATCCATATCGCTAACTTACTGAGTCAGTAAGTTAACGAATATGGATGGAATTATTTAGCAATGCTAAGTTGAAACGGCAATGCGATTAAGCAGATATATAATAATCGCATTGCGATTTTAACTTAATTCTCACATCCGACAGTACATTCTACTGGAGGAGGCGTTCCCATGGTGATCGGTAGCTCAAAGTTGTAATCGCAATGCGATTGAGCAAATACATAAGAATCGCATTGCGATTCCAACTTTTTAGTACTCAACTTTTAAAATCGTACACCACTTTAAGTTCCAAAGTTGCAATCGCGTTCGAATAGAACTTAAAGCTGTCTCTTAGTCAGTTTTAGTATTGGTGTGCTGTAATAGACGTTACATTCGTACGCGAATATAACTTAGAGCAATACAGTCAACTTTACACTGTCAGTTTTATTATCGCGATAATACAACTATTCAAGAATCGTGTACGTGCGTCTGTACGTGTGTGCGTTACCTCGGACACTATTCTATTTTGCCAGCCACAGCTGAAACCACTGATTTATGGTATTGCTATTTTGGCAATTGAATTTAACCCCAGAAAATAATCTATCCTTTGCCAGACAGCAGACATTATTATACTTGTCTAACCAAAGCTGGAACACCAGATTTAGGGGATTGGTATTTGGGCAATTGTATTTAACCCCTTAATAAAATATAGAAATTTCTTTCCTGAGTTTCTAGGGATGACAATTAGCACAGCCAAGCCCCTGATGTAGGATATAGCAAAAAAAAAAACTAGTATTGATGGATTGATGGACTTGGTGGCAGCTTCTTCTGGCGCACCACAAGTCACAAAATGGCCGCCGATCAACCCAGAAAATAAGTGACAGAAAAACGCTCTGTGCAGCCTAAAAACCAGCGAGCAAGTAACTAGCAGAAGTTCAATGATTCTCAGCTGTAAATTGATCCGTTCATTAGGTGCTGTTGCTGACTTTAACCTGCCTAATCTCGCCCTGATAGAAGCTGCGTCCTCTCCCTACACTAATCAGAGCAGTGTGACGTGCGGCGCTACGTGACTCCAGCTTAAATAGAGGCTGGGTCACATGCTGCACTTGGCCAATCACAGCCATGCCATTAGTAGGCATGGCTGTGATGGGCTCTTAGGGCAAGAAGTAAAATGCTAACTGATTGGCTGCTGTGCAGCCCTTCAGAAAGCGGGAAGAAATCAACGAACACCGGACCCGAACCCGAACTTTTTTGAAAATGTCCGGGTTCGGGTCCGTGTCACGGACACCCCAAAATTCGGTACGAACCCGAACTATTCTCGAACTGTTCGCTCAACACTATTCACAAGAACAAAGGACCATTCGACATTGAGCACTATTGCACATGTGTGACCACTACTCCGTTCACGTCTATGGGAATGAATGGGATAGTGCTCTTCAACAGTCCCATAGAAGCGAATGTAGCGGTGGTCACAGATTCACACCATGGCTGTATTCACATGGTGAATTAGGGACTTCTACTGATTTGCCAAGGGTCCCAGTGGTCTGACATCCAGCGAATAAACACTTACTAAGCAAAGTGTGGTTTGTGGGGAAAACCCGTTTAAGTTATGCCTTTCTTTTCCCCCAAAACCTATGGATAAGTCACAGTATGTTAACCATATGTATGCATTGACCCTAGACCATAAACACAGTAGTGTTGGGCTCAAATATTCAAACCGCGAATATTTAGCGTGAATATCGGCACTTCGAGAATTTGTGAATATTTACAATATAATGCTATATATTTGTATTCGAGAATATTCGTCATTATTCTCCATCTGAACCCATGATCCCTCCCTGCCACTTGCTTGTGGGCCAATGAGATGTCTTTTTCTGAGCTTAGCAACATCCCTAGCAACCAATAGGAAAGTTGCCTACCCCTTACTATATAAGAACCTCCCCAGCAGCCATTTTCTGTAGTTTTTTTTTTCAGTTCTGAGAGAGACAGCAGTGTCATTGCTGTGCTCTGTGCTTTACTGTGTCACATTACATTAGATAGTTAGTTAGTTAGTTAGTTAGCTTCTATATATAATACAGATAGTCAGTGCAGGGTGTTAGGTAGTGTGATAGGTTCTGCTGTCCATACATACATGCTACATGCATAGTGCTGTGATGTCACAAGTTCACACAAATACTGCACCAATCACTAATACGTAGTCAGACCTGCTAAAATGTGAAGTTGCCCGTATTGTGCAAAAATATGCGCAACAATTGCCGATTTGCTCAATCGCGAAAATATTGGAGCACTCTATCTGCATGTAAAGCTATTGTAATGTTCTGCCGTGCCAACCATTTTCTCCAGTCTTAGTAAACTTTTAGCAGCTTGAAAAATGTAGCAAAAGTGACACACGCCTGTACAGCGCGCGCAATAAGCAAATATTACACTGCCGATTTTTGCAATCAAGAAAATAATCGCGAATTCTTGAATTCACGAATATATGATGAATATTTGCGAGATATTGTGAATTCAAATATTGCCCTGCCGCTCCTCACTAAAACACAGTATAAATTGAGGCTAAAATCTAAAAAAAAAAATAATATGTTGGCGATAATCTCCCATTTTATGAAAATCCTGAATAAATATGCTGAAAAATGCAATTTCATATATGATGGTGTTAAATAAAAAACATTACTGTGCACCCAAGAAGTTCTTGAAGCGGCATTCCATACGAGGTAACGCACCTTGAGGCATTTTTGACTACTTTGTGCATCTTAATCTACTTTACGAGGGCAGCTAATCTTCAGTAGAGTCCTTTCCATGTAGGAAATACATAAAAGTGGTTTTGGCAATCCTCTATCATGTTGAACCTTCTGAAAAAAGCATTATTGGTTCTAAAGTAGCATTAGGACAGTGTGAGAATTCAGCTTGGATAGTCCATGAAATTGGAATGAGGATTGTAGGGTAGCTTTATTGACAATCAAGGGCATTGCTGGCTTTAACCGATTTAGGAGATTGAAGGCAGATTGTGCGGACGAAGGGGTACAATTCTACATATCTAGGGAGTGGTTCCGGAGATGACATTTAATCATTCAACATTAACGCAAGACATCTGTCACATGCTAGATAGTGGAGAAGATACCGAGCAGCTTGCAGTGTTACAATTTCCTTTCTAGCCCGTAATCACTTGACAAATGGGAGTTTTTGCAGGAACTTCGTTTGGCACTGACTCTAAATCCCTGCGTTTTATTATAGCGATGCCAAGTAAATCCTTCAGTAACTTTATTAAAGGGCAAGAAATAAAATAAATGAAACAGAAAAACAGATTGGTTTCTTAGTAGTTAAAGAGAATGGAGGCACGCCATGTACATTTAAAGTAGTATACAAGTGCAGCGACATGTGGAGGTTCAATCATGAAATAATCAGAGTTTGGCTACAAATCGTATTGTAAAGCCACGTCTCCCTGAACTGGAGCCAGCTGCTGCCACTTAAGGCTAAGCAGTTACTATTTCTTTGAACATTCCCTTAAATCATACATTCCATATGTGCTAGATAGAAGCAAGACTTTTCTCATTTGTAGCCACTTTACACCAAATAATGGTAAATTAGTAGATACGTTGAGTGGAAATGTGAGCGTAGATTGACACATCTGCTGTGGCACACTAAGGCTGGGTTCGCATCTGCGCTGTGAACCCGGGCAGTCTGCTCCGGCGGAGGTACAGGCTGCCAAATTCTACCGTATCCGGCATCGCCAGATACCACCGTACCACGCTAAACCCTCATTCACTGTAAAGGGATCCAGTGGTAATCCGGCCAGCTTTTGGCCGGACAAAAAATGTTGCGTGTAGCATTTTTTGTCCGGCTGAAAGCCGGCATGTACGCCGGATACAGTGAGTGGATTACAGTGTCCACTGTATCCGGCCAGATGTGAACCCGGCTTTAGGAAAATTTGCCAAAATAATTTACCAAAGGTTGAACGCAATGTTATCTACAAACCAGTAATAGGTTGTAAGAGGGGGAGAATTGTAAGGGTATGTTCATACAGTGAATTTGAAAATCCATCTACAAAATTCAGAGTGGATTTTTTTCAGCCATTTTTTAAGTGTTTTTTAACCCATGCATGTTCACTTCAATACAAAACTGTATTTTCAGCTTGTGGTGTTTGACATGGATCCAGGTCAAAAAACGCTCAGAAAATGCACAAATGCGCATCTCTGATTCCGCATGATAGGGCATGCTGCTTCTTTTTCTAAGTGGGAGGCTGTTTTGAGGCATTTTTTAGAGCTCATCTTGAGGTGGAAACTCTCCAAAATCAGCACCAAAAAATGACGTGTTAACTAGCCCCAAGTTTTGCCTGCTTATTAGTGCAGTTTTGTATTGATGTTATTGTACATTGTATGACTGTATGACTGCATATTCTTTTAGTAGCCCATAAAGTTTGGCCACTGATTAGTGTGTACAGTAAAAGCCGGTGAACTGCCTCAGCGGCATCGCCATTTTTTTGTTTTAGTTGAGAACACTAGGAACGTCGTGGCTGCCATCCTGCAGGACGAGGAAGTCTCAGCCAGTGGGGGCCATTGTTTCTTTGCCCTGCCTGACATGATACAGTTTATACATATTTTTCTGTAATCGAAAGCTACTTTAAACAGGTTTCTATATATATATATACGCTTGAAAAAGGCTCTAGCACTGAGCCGAAACGTTGCACCGTACGGGTGAATAAAGGAGTTTTTTGTTCACTTTTTACCGGAGTGCTGTTCATTTTCTGGACTAATATATATATATACATACCACATACAACATATTCTTCACACTATCATACACACCTGACCATAAGACACAGGTTTAAGGGGAGGAAAATAAGAAAAACTTTTTGAATCAGTGTGCTAAAATATTTAACACACTATTATGGGGGATATGTGCATGACACACTGTTATAGGGATCTACAGACACACTGTTATGGGGGATCTGATCCAGACACACTGGGGGGATCTGCAGATGACACACTGTTATGTGGGATCTGTTGCTGACACGCTGTTATGAGGGGAGTGTGGATGAAACAATGTTATGGAATGATCTGCATCTG
The DNA here is from genome assembly GCA_033119425.1 of Bufotes viridis. Classification (NCBI taxonomy): domain Eukaryota; kingdom Metazoa; phylum Chordata; class Amphibia; order Anura; family Bufonidae; genus Bufotes; species Bufotes viridis. The sequence continues at coordinate 367,638,794 of CM065592.1, forward strand.
ACACACTGTTATGGGGGATCTGCGGATGACACACTGTTATGGGGGATCTGTAGCATCCCCAAGTCAGGGCAATGTGTGGGACTAACCTGGGGAATGCCAGTGATGGAGAGGCCGGCACGCTGTTCCTCTGGGGCACTCTCTGGGTTCTTGAGGGACACAGCCAGGTGGAATGCGAGGTGCCCTTGGTGTTGTAGTTTAACGTGCCTATGGCTAAGTCCCTGATGTTTCGTGACGCCAGTGCCAGTAAACGGTGGCACACCGTATTTATAGTAGGAATAACAGAGGTGCAGACTTGTAACTTGAAAACAAATTCCAACTTTACTGAGAACAGTGGAAATTACAGCAGGCAACCTCTTAACACAGTTCTTGTTGCAGAAAATAGACGTTTGTACAGTCGCAGTTACAGCAGGCTTACATCCAGCAAGGTATAACAGAGGGTAAAATAACAGGACTTAGAATTGCAGGTGAACCTTACTTTCTTCCTGACTTGTCCTGACTGGAATTGATGCTTCAAGGCCCCAATGCCCTATTTCTGGCTTATATCCTTGAATCTCCAGTTGACAGTGTACCTCCTCTTGACATTTAGTACCTCTTGCTCTAGGGATTGCCTCTGCTTGATTTCTGCTGACTTGCTCAGGCCTGAGACATGTGGCCTACACAGACTCCAGGGTCTGCACTGACACTAGCCTGCCTTGGCCTACCTATATATATCCCTGCTCACCAGTTCCCCTAGTGGTCTAATACCTACATGACGACCTTCACATTGCTGCAGGCAATTATATGAAATACTTAAAGGAACATAACAGATTGGTAGTAAACGGGTATTAAAGTGCCCGTATACTGCAGATCTGCAGATGACACACTGTTATGGGGGATCTGGAGATGACACAGTGTGACGGGGAGATCTGCAGATGACACACTGTTATGGGGGATCTGGAGATGACACACTGTGACAGGGGGATCTGCATCTGACACACTGTTATGTGGGATCTGGAGGTGACACACTGTGAAATGGGGATCTGCGGATGACACACTGTTATGGGGGATCTGCGGATGACACACTGTTATGGGGGATCTGCGGATGACACACTGTTATGGGGGATCTGCGGATGACACACTGTGACAGGGGGATCTGCGGATGACACACTGTTATGGGGGATCTGCGGATGACACACTGTTATGGGGGATCTGCGGATGACACACTGTTATGGGGTAATCTGCGGATGACACACTGTTATGGTGTAATCTGCGGATGACACACTGTTATGGGGGATCTGATCCTGACACACTGTTATGGGGGATCTGCGGATGACACACTGTTATGGGGGGTTCTGCGGATGACACACTGTTATGGGGGGTTCTGCGGATGACACACTGTTATGGGGATCTGCAGATGATACACTGTTAAGGGGCATCTGTAAATGACACACAGTTATAGGGGATCTTTTGCTGACACACTGTTAAGAAGAATCTGCGGATCACACGCTGTTATGGGGTGTCTGCTGCTGACACACTTTAATAGGGGATCTGTGGAGGACACACATATGGTAAGCTGGCACCTAAAGCATATCCAGGCCGGGCAGGGACATCCATGGGAGGCAGCTGTAGGATAGCCTGGACCTGCCCACTGGTAATCCGTCCACCATCTCCCTTCTCCTTCCTATATTTAAAACCTTTCTAAATAAGGAAGATATTTTTCATAAAAGGTTTTTGGATGAGGTTAGGATCAATCATTTCTGTGTTTATGATGTGGAGATGAGCGTTATGTGTATCTCATATGGTAGATATGGGTTCACTCATGTTTCCTTAGCAAATGAGTAAAATAATATGAAGGGCAATCTTGTGCATGGAATCCTGCTATTACTTTTTAATTATTTTGACTGTTATTAATCCATTATGCAAATCCTCCTTCAATGACACATGTACGGCGGTGTTAGCCATTAATCATGCTCGCACTATTCTTCTCCTCTGTCAATCAGTAACAATAATACAATGCATTTCCCTAATTCCCTGAGCTATTAGTTTCCCTGCAAACTGCCTACGTTCACCAAATTACATTTCTTACACACAACATAATGTTCACATACATGTAAAGTGGAAAAATGTATGTTCACCATTATTTCTGTCCTGATTACTAGTGGAAGCCATGTTTCCAAACTTATGGCTGTGTCCAATGTACAGATGCATACTTGTGCCACTGCAGCCAATCACTGGCTTCATTTCTGATGTGCTGCTTGTGGCTACACCAGTGCACGAGACTATGTCCATAACTGGCTGTAAGAAAACAAACCAGGAACTGGAAGATGGAGAAACAGGAGGCAACACACAGGACCAGAGTGGCGATGAGAAGGTAAGTATACATTTTTCAGTAAGTGATACAGGCTAGGTGCCTTTAGTGAATAGTTCATTATTCTTGGAATCCCTTTAAAACCCCAGAAGTGGGTAGATAGTTTGTTGCAGGAGGATTTCCAGGTCTATGGTCCCAAGAATAGACACAGAATGGTGGTGGTAGCACTGTCAGAACTGTGGCATGTTCTGTAAGGGAGCAAAGGTTCTCACCAGGAGATTAATCAGAAATACTAATAAGATGTACCGGGAATGTATTCAAAAGATAGTCAGAAGTCCGAACCAGTCAACATAACAGGTATGGGACAGACAGTGCAGATGGACATGGCAAGAGCATAGTCAGGAACAAGGTTGAGGTCAACATACTGTATGGAGAAGCAATATACATGCAGAAGAGCCAGGGAAGAATATTGTAGTCACCATGTGGCATGCTGCAGGTTGAGGGTTCTTTAAATTGGTCTCCAGGGCCTGAAACCATCTTCAGGCTGAGGTTGCCCTGATGAGAGGCTACAGGGGGAGATGCATATTATCTTAGTCCTGCAGGGCCACAGTTGAAAACAGAAGACACCACAGGTGCATTGGAGCAACTGGTTATAGCTGTTGGCAGGAGACATAGCCTTCAGAGGAAACTTGTCATAGGAACCAGGAACGGTGAGGAAAAGTTATTTTAAAAAGCTAAGGCTTAGCACAATAGTATTGTAATTATATTGTATGTTTTTTCATCTTAAAGGGGTTCTCCGGTAATAATGACATTTTACTAAGTGCTAGCACCCTGCCCCACTAAGCTAAGGATTCATACTTTCCTGATTCCCGACGCTCTGGTCATCCAAGCTGCCTTCACTGTGTCTATTCTGGTCCCCGCAGTGTTGACATCCGACACCGCATGGACGTGGTCACATGCTCTGCTGCAGCCAATGACGGACTTCAGCGGTGATGTGCTGCTTGTGACCATGTCACTGCTGAAGCCAATCATTGGTTGCAGTGGAGCATGTGACCATGTCCATGCAGCGCCAGATGTCAAGATGGAGGACTGGAACATGGACAAAGTGGAGGCAACGTGGAGGACCGCCTGGTGGACAGAATGAATCCTTAGCTTAGTGGGGAGGCTGCTGGCACTTAGTAAAATGTCATTATTACCGGAGAACCCCTTGTACAGCATGAGATGGTTATGTACTAAACTTCTTGCTGTTAGTAATGACTAATAATAGCCAAATAAGTTACTGTTTGTACCGAAATGCAATTTAGAAGCCTCTAGAAACGTACTATGGCCTCTAGAGCTTTAAGTCTTGTATATGCGTGTACATTGGCAATGTGACTCACTAATCTTTTTTAATACTTTCCTTTTATTGAAGTCATTAGTATAAACAATGAGATTAGTTACAAGCTGAAACACAATAGCAATGTGACCCACTTAGCAACCACGGCTACTGCGCACGCGGGCATTTATACAGTATGTAGCAGCCGCAGTGTATAATTCCGTGATTTTTCCAAATCCAGATGTAACATTCATAGGCTGATATAGTTTTACCATTTTTTATTATAAAAATATACATTTTTGAAGTTACCAAGAATGTTAGAAATGATCAATCAACAATTATATGCAAAAAATGTAAGTAACACAGTTCACATGATGGATAGATAGATAGATAATAGATAGATTCTATGGTAGATAGTAGATAGCAATGGCATAACTAGAAATGACTGGATCCTACAGCAAATATTTGAATGGGTCCACCCCAGCAGCTTCTTTGTAACCCCCTCCTGCCTTCACCCCTCACTCCTGCATCTAGTCAAGATCGCTCTCAGACCAGGCCCTGCATTCGCTCCACCCTTTTCCTACATGTATATATTGTATGTAATGTCACTGTATATAATGTCATTGTATAATTCTGTTGAGGGGGCCCTTTTTAGATCGGGTCCTGTAGCAGCCACTTCCCCTGCTTCCACTATAGCACACCCCAAGATAGATTGTAGAAAGATTGGTTGGATGGACAGACAGACAGACAAGATGGATGGATGGAAACTTAGATATTAGATAGATGATTGTGATATAGATAGATGGATAGATAGATAGATATAGAGATAAATATAGAGGTAGATAGATAGATAGGTGTTCCAATCAAAAGCTGTAATATCCAATGCATTCAACCAGCATACATACTGCCATTAAAGGGGATTTCTTGGAATGCAATATTGCTGACCTTTCCTGAGGATAGATCATCAAAATCAGATCAGTTGAGGTCCACCTCTGAGTATCCCCTGCCAAATAGCTGTTTGAAAGGGCTGCAGCGCTCAGACAATCGCGGTTGGCTCCTCACAGCTTACCAAGCACAGCGCTGTACGTTGTATAATGGCTGTGCTTGATATTTTAGCTCATCCTCATTCACTTCAATGAGGCCTGAGCTGCACATAGGCATGTGTACAATGAACGTGACAACCCTGACCTAGGACCTAGAGTGCTCCATGGGGAGCCACAGCCTCTTCAGTTAATCAATGGATCAGTGGAGGTGTTGGGAGTCAGATCCCCACTGATCTTATATTGGTGATCTATCCTGATGATGTAGTCCCAGAAAACCCCTCTAACATATAGGATATTTTGCAGTGGCCATATACCACATGTATTGCAGACCTTTTGGCCCCTAAAGCCAAAACATGGTCAAGCCTGGGCCCCACTAATGGTTGAAGTTCAGGTGAAAATTTAAAATATTGTTTGATTCATCTTTATTTTATCATCCAAACTGTATAGACTATCAAACGACACTCAGAATGAGACAATTATATTGCTAAATCATAGACTACTGCAACTGGAGAAGGGCCTGTGGTATAGGAGGGTCATCATATGGTCATGCCCGACACAACACTGCTCTGTCACCTCACACCAAAAGCACATACTTAATAATATATTGGCAGGTGTTGACGACTAAAGCTACCCATACTCTTTAGCAGTGTCAGACTGGGGTGCCTAGGGTCAGGCAGTAAAATTCATTCTGGGGGCCTAGTGTACAACTACATACTAATACTACTTGCCCACACCACGGCAGCCAGAAATAAGATACTCAAGATGAATGATTTTGGGGATCCCAAAACTTCGAAACATTTGGGCCCAGGGGAAAGACAATAGCGGTTGGACTGCCTCTGTAGGTAGAAGTCATCTGATGCGTCTATAAAAATAAACTCGTTATTCTGTTATATAATCTACCCAGTTTTTATATGGATATAGGCCGATTGAGATGCTGGGGGACCCCCTATGTCAGGGGCCCTCTGGGGGAGTCACTTGTTCCCCTGTGGGCCAGTCCCAGTCTGCTCTTTAGACAGCCGTAGATTGAATGATTATTTGGCCAACAAGCTGTTCCTACTGATGTCTCCATACACATGCATGCTCGGCATGTGCTCTGAATGGTGAGAGGGAAGAAAGTCCTCTGTTAGTGGCTTATCTACCCAGAAAATAAAAGGACTGTAATGTTAAAATCTAACAGCCCGATCCCTCTTTAGGGAAGTCCTGCCATAGATATTAGATGGTTGACCGGTCCTGCTGAAATTGTCGGATTTAGCTGATATTAATCTTCCTTGTGTTGCTAGCTGAACTTAATGGTATACTGGAAAAGGTTAAAGGTTGTTCAGTGAAGACATGGTAATTCATTACTCTGACGCCTACCCAAAATAATTTTTGTGATCAGAATTGGCCAGAACTTGAAATTCATAGAGTGATCTGGTCAAAAGTCCCAGCCTCAATCCAAATGAGTATTGGTGGACTCAAGGTCTCCATGTGACAGTGATTCATGGGTGGACATACTATATGTGGGAGCTGTGCAAGTGACCAGAAGTTCCTACAGGAAAGAGGGGCCCTGCTACCCTAAAAATAATGTTGCTCCCTTCTGTCTTATAGGTCACATATCAGTGGGTCCACTCATCCCATCCATATGTCTTGGAATGACCAGTAAAATGACACACATTTGAGAGACTTTCTGGAGTCATGAATGAGTTGGCTCATAGGGCCCAAAATGGTCAAGGGGCCCATACACTATTCTTGCACTGGGTCCTTGTGTTGTCAGTATCAACCCCGGGGAAATTGAGCGAGTTTCTTATTTGAGCAGCCTTATGAAATCTTTCTCAAGTTAAAGTGTTTCCAACACTTTTTCACTGGTGGTGACCTATCTTATGGATAGGCCATCAGTATCTGATCAGTGGAGTCTGACACCTGGGACCCCCACCAATCAGCTGTTTGAGAAGGCGCTGGGCTTCTTGCGGCACAGCTAGTATAATAGTATAATGGCTGTGCTTGGTATCACATGAGATGGAGCTGCACCTAGACCAAATAACCAATGAACGTGACCTCACTGGCCTAGGGAAAGCTGCAAGACGGCAGCGACACTCACAGGAGCTCAGCGGTCTTTTCAAACAACTGATCGGTGGCGGTCCAGAGGATAGGTCATCGGTATGAAAGTCTTAATGCTCTTACATAATAAAATGTGGAAAAAAAACACTATACTCTTACATCATTTTTGGAGGCAACTGACAGAATCATGAGCAAATCAGAATATATAAAATATATTTATATTGTCAGCCTTATGATGGAGCCATTTTTGCAGAAAATTAAGATGCTGCTGCAGGAGCGGTTTTGTCACCGGATGATAGGCCTGTCTGTTTCATCCTTTTCCAAATAAAACACAAGGTAAAAACTTGCTGTGACCAAGGACCATGCACAGCATTTCTCAAGGCTCTGCCATCATTTCCAATCATTTTCACTGCCAGCTTTCTCTCTCAGCATTTTTCTTCTGCATGCCCAATTGACCTTTATTTCCTCATCATTCACAAGCCTGTCATTCTTCTTTGGCCTCTTAGCTGGAAGTCTGCCATTCTAACAGCTGGAGATTTACTCCCTTTTCCCTTCCTGTTAGAACTGATAAAAGATCAACCCGTATTCATGAGAAGCTCTCAGGTAGCCTACACGCAGAGGGAAAGCACTACCTACTAGAAGGTAATATAATATAATAACATATAATATAATACTGTAATAATATATAATGAAGCAAAATATAAGAAAACGGCTAATTGTACTTTATCGGATAGCGCATGCTATAAAAAAAGTAAACATTAAAGGGGGTGTCTCCTTTTTATATATTTTTTTCAGGTCCTCTTATTACAGTTTGTCTTTAAAGGGGTTGTCCAGGATTTTACAAGTGACAGCCTACTCAAGGTTAAGATAGGTTATCCATTTCTGACAACCTGTAGCCCCTCCAATTAGTTGTTCTGCAGTAGCTCAGGCACGAGAACTTCACCGCTCCGTCCATTGTGTGGTGGACAGACTTGGTTGCTGCAATATTGCTCCCATTGAACTGAATGAGAGTAGAGCTGCTGTAACCAGCTCCATCCACTACCACAGTACATACAACTGGGGGGTGTATGAGGTGTCGGGCCCGCTTGATGGACTATATTGAAGATAGGCCATCGCTTCTAAAATCCTGGACAAACTCTTTAAGTGGAATCTGGAACCAATTGTTCAATTTCTCTGCAGCACCCCCGCAGGAGAAATTAAGCATTGCATAACTTTTACTGAAATCATTGAGCTGAATGGGCAATGCAAAGATTTGCCTAGTCATCTAGAGAAAGCGACATGGCTGTATTTGTCAACGGTGGATGCCGTAGCAGAATCTAGGAGGGCTGCACTATAATAGGTGCATAAGTAGCTGCTCCCACCAATTCGAAGGAAGGTTTATCAAAGCAGAGACAGCTTCTGTATGAGAGCGAGTGACTGATAGACAGTGAATGGGGCAATGCAAGCAGGGGTGAACTAGCCATAGACCCTACAGGTAAATTTCGAGGTGGGGCAATGCCCATAAGGGGGCCAGAGCTCTCCTTGTGACCGCTGGCCAGGTATATAATGATCTGAGGCTCTCAGCATCAATAAATGCTAGTTGCTACAGGTACTTATGCACCTGGCCAGCGGTCGCAGGTCCCCTCCTGAACTCAACTGTCCTCAGGACAATGATACAGTTGGATACTACAGGGGTGGCAGTATTATGCACTGCATTGTGGTATTTGGTTCTGCTGGGGCTGTATTTTGCACTTCACTGTGGTATTTGGTTCTTCTAGGACAGTATTTTGTGCTGTACTGTGGTATCTGGTTCTTCTGGGCAGTATTTTGCGCTGCACTGTGGTATTTGGTTCTTCTGGGCAGTATTTTGTGCTGCACTATGGTATTCAGTTCTTCTGGGTAGTATTTTGTGCTGCACTATGGTATTTGGTTCTTCTGGGGCAGTATTTTGTGCTGCACTATGGTATTTGGTTCTTCTAGGACAGTATTTTGTGCTGCACTATGGTATTTGGTTCTTCTAGGACAGTATTTTGTGCTGCACTATGGTATTTGGTTCTTTTGGGGCAGTATTTTATGCTGCACTATGGTATTTGGTTCTTCTGGGTCAGTATTTTGTGCTGCACTATGGTATTTGCTTCTTCTGGGCAGTATTTTGTGCTGCACTATGGTATTTGGTTCTTCTGGGGCAGTATTTTGTGCTGCACTATGGTATTTGGTTCTTCTAGGACGGTATTTTGTGCTGCACTATGGTATTTGGTTCTTTTGGGGCAGTATTTTATGCTGCACTATGGTATTTGGTTCTTCTGGGTCAGTATTTTGTTCTGCACTATGGTATTTGGTTCTTCTGGGCAGTATTTTGTGCTGCACTATGGTATTTGGTTCTTCTGGGGCAGTATTTTGTGCTGCCCTATGGTATTTGGTTCTTCTGGGGCAGTATTTTGTGCTGCACTATGGTATTTGGTTCTTCTGGGGCAGTATTTTGTGCTGCACTATGGTATTTGGTTCTTCTGGGGCAGTATTTTGCGCTGCACTGTGGTATTTAGTTCTGATAGGGAGGTATTTAGTGCTGCCCTAAGGCATTGGTGGCCCTGCCTCCTTCTGTTGTCCCTGCCTTTTTGCGTTTCCCCACGTTCTGTCATTTGGTTATGCCTTTGGGCCACTTTTAGTTTTTTCCAGGGCCACTTTAAGTTCCCAGTCCACCCCTGACTTCAGGTATTACATGTCACACCCAATCTTCAAATTGACAACTTGAAGTTGAGACATGTAATACTGCTGTCTGTTGGTCGAGAGATCCCCACATAATGGAGGAGATTTCTCAGAACTGGTGTAAAGGAAAACGGACTTAGTTTACCATAGCAACCAATTGGATTCCACCATTCATTTTTCAAGATTCCTTTGGAAAATGAAAGGTGAAATCTGGGTTGCTATGGGCAACTAAGCCAGTTTTCCTTTATTTTATTTCCTTTTATTTATTTATAAATCTCCCCTAATCCATAACATACACTAAGGAGAACTCTACCTCTGCACTGAAGCTGCCCCTCCTGATATCCCTTTACCCGTGCTGCCCACCCATGCTGCATCCCTGAACTCTTCTTTTAGGACTGCTAAGGGTCCATTATTTATGTGAGTATATGTGTGTGTACCAGTATGTAATGAGTTTGTGAAGGTATGCAGTAAATATGTGTGCTCATGCCAGCGAACATGCATGTATTTATGCAGTGAGTGTGCATCCGGTAATTGAGAATGCTTTTATAAAGTTAATGTGCCCGTGGGTGCATTTGTGTGGCTGTTGTGTTTATACGTGCATGCATGTATGTTGTGTTTACACGTGCGTGCGTGCGCGCGTGCGCGCGCGCATGCATGTATGTATGTTGTCTTTACACGTGCATGCATGTATGTATGTTGTGTTTATACGTGCATGCATGTAAGTTGTGTTTATACATGCTGGCACATGCACACATATTTACTGCATATATTCTCAAACTCGTTACATACTAGTACGCGCATATATACTCATAAATAATGGACCCTTAGCAGTCCTAAAAGAAGAGTTCAGGGATGCAGCATGGGTAGTGGGCATGTGCCCTATTTATATTATTTTGTATTTTGTATTATCTTTATGATTGTGATACCTATTGTGACAGTATGTAGTTATTGGGATATCTACCCATAACACAATATGACAATGAAAAAATGAAAAGTGTTGAGGAAAGTGTCAATGAAATGGGTCATATTTTGTCTCAGTGCCTGGGGCAGCATGAGATAGGTCATCAATATCAGATTGGCGGGGGTCCGACTCCCGGCACCCCTGCTGATCAGCTGTTTGAAGAGAATCTACATTTTAAATTGGCTGTCAAATCAATATAGTACCTGTTGTCTGATACGTTGGAGTCTTAATCTATCTGCACACATGACATAACTATCAGCCAAACAGCTATCTCTCCCGATCCTCTCATATATATGCATGCTTAAACAAGCATGCCTTTTGCACAAAAAAATAATCTAATTTTCTCCCATCAATCTGTGCTTAATCCCCCTAATAAAGAAAGGAAAACAGAATTTTAGAAATGATTGCAAATTTATTAAAAAGGAAAAACTAGAGATTGGAAATTCCAAAACATCCATTCAGAGATAAACCCAACCGCCCAGGACATTTATAGTCAATGGGCAGGTGGGAAAGTGGTTAAAAAGTATAAATTAACAGTTAAGATACATGTTCTTAAATATTAGGAAAAAATGAAGGATTGAGCACTCAAACTCCAGGATAAGTGTCTAAGATGGATAAGCGGTGCTAGTAGACCTTATATCAACATAGTATTTAATAAAACAATCATAACATAAAATACACATAAAATATAATAAAATATTGGACAGGTCCGATCAGTACATGTGTATCTCCGGTAATTTATGAGCTGATGTACAGTAGTTGCTCATATTATGTATAGTTCACCCTAAATAAGGTTCGCAATATCCCTAGAGAATACTGACTGGGATTGTGATGTACAATAAGAATGACAGCAGCCTTAGGTATCGTTGCTTGGGTACATTTATTGATGTTGATTCACATGCAGCAGTATAAAATGACGTTTCGGCAAACAATTGCCTTCATCAGATACTATGCCGCAGGGAGAAGGAGAAAACAGGTTAGGCAGACGTGTGAAGAGATATGCATGCTCATAGCATGCTTGTCTGGAGTAGCGTCTGGGATTGTGGGATTGTGATGTGCCAAGCAATCAAGCAGTATACATGCTCTAATGTTCACTCCAGTAAAAGTGCTTAAGTGTGCAAAATTCAATCCCCTAGCCGTGCTAGGAACCAATAATATTCTTTTTAGACAAGGTATGAACTTATCTTTCTTGTATTTCCTCCAGAAAGCTGAACAGTTTCTCCACACTACTCCTACACGGCCGCTGCAGGTGGTTTGTGTGCCGCTCTGTTCGGTGTATAACGATGAGTCTCCCGAGTCCCGATCAGCTGACCTGGTGGCGTACTCTTAGCGGGAACACCAATTTGTAATAAACTAACAGCGCTGTAGTTTAACTCCAGGATTCTTTATCCAGACGGCTGATGCATCAGTGTAGGGGTACAGATCCACTTGCCAGGATTGAACTTCAAACGCGTTTCGGGGTCCTCCTCCAACCCCTTCCTCAGTGACCATAACCGGCAGTGGGTCGCACCCTATTTATACCGTCATTAGTCCATAGTAAAGTCCGGACTGGATTCCAAGAGGCTCAATATACAATCCCTTAGTAGTCCTAATATTCATAATGATAGTAGAGCTTTCCATCCAACATTTTCAATCCAAAGATATATCTACCATCGCATTTTCAATAATTTTTGGGAGTTCCGTTGAGAGTTTTAAAAAAAGCCTTATACAAGATGGTTGTTGAGCTATTTTAGCAGTGTTTTTGAAAAAACGCATGAACGCATGTGCGTTATTTATTTATTTTTTTTACATATTTTTTGAATTTGATATGTGTTTTTATGGTAGCTCTTTAGATTGAAAATGTTGGATGGAAAGCTCTACTATCATTATGAATATTAGGACTACTAAGGGATATTGTATATTGAGCCTCTTGGAATCCAGTCCGGACTTTACTATGGACTAATGACGGTATAAATAGGGTGCGACCCACTGCCGGTTATGGTCACTGAGGAAGGGGTTGGAGGAGGACCCCGAAACTCGTTTGAAGTTCAATCCTGGCAAGTGGATCTGTACCCCTACACTGATGCATCAGCCGTCTGAATAAAGAATCCTGGAGTTAAACTACAGCGCTGTTAGTTTGTTACAATTTGGAGTTCCCGCTAAGAGTACGTCACCAGGTCAGCTGATCGGGACTCGGGAGACTCATCATTATACACCAAACAGAGCGGCACACAAACCACCTGCAGCGGCCGTGTAGGAGTAGTGTGGAGAAACTGTTCAGCTTTCTGGAGGAAATACAAGAAAGATTAGTTCATACCTTGTCTAAAAAGAATATTTTTGGTTCCTAGCACGGCTAGGGGATTGAATTTTGCACACTTAAGCACTTTTACTGGAGTGAACATTAGAGCATGTATACTGCTTGATTGCTTGGCACATCACAATCCCACTCAGTAATCTCTGGGGATATTGCGAACCTTATTTAGGGTGAACTATACATAATATGAGCACCTACTGTACATCAGCTCATAAATTACCGGAGATACACATGTACTGATCGGACCTGTCCAATATTTTATTATATTTTATGTGTATTTTATGTTATGATTGTTTTATTAAATACTATGTTGATATAAGGTCTACTAGCACCGCTTATCCATCTTAGACACTTATCCTGGAGTTTGAGTGCTCGATCCTTCATTTTTTCCTATTATCTACGATTCTTTATTGACTAGGTGAGTCAATTAGGATTTGGTAGCACCTATTTCCACCTACCTCATTGTTTGTGAGCCTACCCATCTTTTTAACATGTTCTTAAATATAATTTTTTTAAAATCTAAAACTCATCCAGCAAAAATCAGGTCTCAAACAGCTAGATAGACAACATATGTAGATAAAAAAAATATAGTTATGGGTGATGGAATGTCGTGAGGCACAAATATTCCCTGTGGTCCTTAAGGCCAAAATTAGCTATGTCTTTAAGGTCTTAATATTATCACTTAGTGAAAACTTAAGTTTTCATTTGTTTTCCTTTTTTTTTTTTATTTCTGTACCTAAAACTGTTTACCTTTTTGTTTCCAAAATATGGTCCTTTTTTATTTTTAGACCTTTAAAAACTTTCTGTACTTCAAACTTTATTTTATTTTATTTTTTGCAAAATTTCTAATATCTAATGTTGGTAAATGAACATCTGCATTAACTGTAATCAGGTCTTTTATAATTATAAAAAGATTCAACTTTTTATTGGTCGCATTGTTTTAAAACTTATACAAAAGAAATGTAACTTGTAGCGTAGTAGTAATTGTAATCTCCCCCGGTCAGACCATAGCAGTTGGCTGCAGCTTTCACATGGAGATATTTCCCTTATTTGAGTTTTTATTTAGTTTTAATGAGAGCTTCTCTCTAATTGACTTGATGATTTCTGTTTAATTAGCACATTTTGGAGGGTAGATCAAAACATAATAAGCTAAGGTAATCAGACAAGCATTCTGCAATAAAATATTAGAGCTTTTGTGGGGGATAATCAGAGTGGACAGTCTTTCTGCTAGTTTATGGCTGGTCACAGTTGGAGTTCTTCTACCCAACTCTGTCTAGTGCCCAAACTTTTCCAGGCAGGCAGTTCCACAGACAGAGCTCATGCAGTCATATCAATTAGCCTTAATGAGCTTTAAGCCAGCCTAACTAATAAACCGCGACGCTCAAGCCAATTTGTCTTTCTTTTTCAAGATTCCAGCATAGTGTATGTTCCCCTGGGTGTTTAGTAGCCTACATAAGGAGTGTAATCGTCTTTCTACAAATGTTAGTTTTGGGGATAAAGTAGACAATGTTGTCTGCTAAAGTTTAGAATTGTCACTTGTGTTTTAATTGGAACCCTGGAAAATAGAGTTTTGAGCTGTTAGTTGATTGTTGATGATATAGACTATATTTTAATCACTCATTATATACTGCATTTTGTTACCTTTCTTCATGTTTTATGATACACTTACACACGTAGACAAAATTGTTAGTAACCTTCCATTAAAGAAAGAAAGATGGTCGCTGAAATAACTCAAAGCTGATAAAAGAAGTAGTAATTAAAATGTACTGAAAATCATCTAATGAAACTCAGACATTTCTTTTGCATTGTGTTTCAACAGGAGAGTCCTCTTACCTTAATAATTTGTTTGACAATCTTTTGAGGCAATCACTGCAATCAAGCGATTTCTGTAACCCTCAATAAGATTTCTTCACCTGTTCACCAGGTATTTTGGATCACTTCTCATGAGCAAACTGCTCCAGCTATCTTAGGTTTGAAGGGTGCCTTCTCCAGACTGCAAGTTTCAGCTCCTTCCACAGATGTTCAATAGGATTTAGATCACAGGGCTCATAGAAGGCCACTTTAGAATAGTCCAATGCTTCCTCCATCTTTCACAATAGGTACAATGTTCTTTTCTTTGTATGCTTAATTTTTGCATCTGTGAACATAGAGCTGATGTGACTTGCCAAAAGGTTTCAGTTTTGTCTCATCTGTCGAAAGGACATTCTCCCAGAAGTTTTGTGGCTTGTCAATATACATTTTTGGCAAATTCCAGTTCCGATTTTTTTATGATTTGTTTTTAACAGCCTCCTCTTCGATCATCTTCCATGAAATCCACTTTGGCTAAGACAGTGGCGGATGTTGCAATCTGACACTGATGTACCCTGACTTGGGAATTCACCTCTAATCTCTTTGGAAGTTTTTCTGGCCTATTTGGTTACCATTGGTATTATCAGTCTCTTCAATTTGTCATCAGTTTTTCTCTTACAGCCACATCCAGGGGGGTTGGCTACAGTCCCGTACACCTTAACCTCTTAAGGACCCTGCCATTTTTCACCTTAACGACCAGGCCATTTTTTGGAAGTTTGACATGTGTCACTTTATGTGGTAATAACTTTGGAACGCTTTTATTTATTCAAGCCATTCTGAGATTGTTTTCTTGTGACAAATTGTACTTCATGATAGTGGTAAATTTCAGTCAATATTTTTTATTTTTCAAAAAATATCAAATTTACAAAAAAGTTTGAAAAATTCGCAACTTTCCAAATTTCAATTTCTCTGCTTTTAAAACAGATAGTGATACATCATATAATAGTTATTACTTTACATTTCCCATATGTCTACTTTATTTTTGGATCATTTTGTGAATGCCATTTTATTTTTTGGAGACGTTAGAAAGCTTCGAAGTTCAGAAAGAAATCTTGAAATTTTTCTGAAAATTTCCAAAACCCACTTTTTAAGGATTAGTTCAGGTCTGAAGTCACTTTCTGGGGCTTACATAATAGAAACCACCCAAAAATGACCCCATTTTAGAAACTACACCCCTCAAGGTATTCAAAACTGATTTGGAAACTTTATTAACCATTTAGATGTTCCACAAGAATTAAAGGAAAATGTAGGTGAAGTTTCAGAATTTCACTTTTTTGGCAGATTTTCCATTTCAACCCTTTTTTTTCCGGTAACAAGGCAAGGGTTAAAAGCCAAACAAAACACAATATTTATTACCCTGGTTCTGTAGTTTACTGAAACACCCCATTTGTGATGGTAAACTGCTGTACGAGCACACGCCAGGGTGCAGAAGGAAAGGAATGCCATATGATTTTTGGAGGGCAGATTTTACTGGGATAATTTTAAGTTGCCATGTCACATTTGAAGACCCCCTGATGAACCCCTAGAGTAGAAACTCCAAAAAGTGACCCCATTTTGGAAACTATGGGATAAGGTGGCAGTTTTGTTGGTACTATTTTAGGGTACATATGATTTTTGGTTGCTCTATATTACACTTTTTGTGAGGCAAGGTGACAAAAAATAGCGGCACCGTTATTTTTTGTTATTTACAATGTTCATTTGACAGGTTAGATCATGTGCTCTTTTTATAGAGCAGGTTGTTACCAAATATGACTACTTTTTTTGTAACATAGTAACATAGTTTATAAGGCTGAAAAAAGACATATGTCCATCCAGTTCAGTCTGTTATCCTGCAAGTTGATCCAGAAGAAGGCAAAAAAAAAATGGTGAGGCACAAGCCAATTTTCCTTACTTTAGGGTAAAAAATTCCTTCCCGACTCCAATCAGGCAATCAGAATAACTCCCTGGATCAACGACCCCCTCTCTAGTAGCTATAGCCTGTAATATTATTACCCTCCAGAAATACATCCAGGCCCCTGTTGAACTCCTTTATTGTACTCACCATCACCACCTCCTCAGGCAGAGAGTTCCATAGTCTCACTGCTCTTACCGTAAAGAATCCTTTTCTATGTTTGTGTGACCTTCTTTCCTCCAGATGCAGAGGATGTCACCTCATTACAGTCACAGTCCTGGGGATAAATAGATAATGGGAGAGATCTCTGTACTGACCCCTGATATATTTATACATAGTTATTAGATCTCCCCTCAGTCGTCTTTTTTCTAAAGTGAATAACCCTAATTTTGATAACCTTTCAGGGTACTGTAGTTGTCCCATTCCAGTTATTACTTTAGTTGCCCTCCTCTGAACCCTCTCCAGCTCTGCTATGTCCGCCTTGTTCACAGGAGCCCATAACTGTACACAGTACTCCATGTGTGGTCTGACTAGTGATTTGTAAAGTGGTAGGACTATGTTCTCATCACGGGCATCTATGCCCCTTTTGATGCAACCCATTATCTTACTGGCCTGGGCAGCAGCTGTCTGACACTGGTTTCTACAGCTTAGGGCTCGTTCACATCACTGTTTGTCTTTTCCGTTCTCCGGCTCCGTTAAGGAGCAAGAGAACGGAAAGGACGGATGCTGTACATAACTGACATCTAACTGACACCAACGAAGCCTAAAGACCCTATAGACTTTAATGGGGTCCGTTTGGTGTCCGCTCAGAACATGATTTTTGAGCGGACACGAAAGTTCTGCATTCATCCATCACTGAGCCATTTACTTACCCACATACAGATATTTTCTCCTAGTCCAAGTGTTCTCATTTTATATACTAACCTTTTATGCGGTACAGTATCAAATGCTTTGGAAAAGTCCAGATATACAACATTTATTGATTCACCGCTGTTAAGTCTAGAACTTACCTTCTCATAGAAACTGATTAAATTAGTTTGACATGACCGATCCCTCATGAAGCCATGCTGATATGGCGTTATTTGCTTATTTTCATTGAGATACTCCAAGATAGCATCTCTTAGAAAACCTTCAAACAGTTTACCCACAGCAGATATTAAACTTACCGGCCTATAATTTCCAGGCTCTGTTTTTGGACCCTTTTTGAATATTGGCACCACATTTGCTATGCGCCAATCCTGTAGAACAGCTCCTTAAGCTCCTGTACAGCGCTGATCCTTAAGTCACGTCCACCAGCGCCGTACATGTACGGCGAGCGTCCTCTACTGGTTAAAGGGGTTTTCCGAGATTTTATTACTGATCACCTATCCTCAGGATAGATCATCAGTATCTGATCAGTCGGGTTCCGACACCAGGGACCCCCACCAATCAGCTGTTTGGGAAGGCATCGGTGCTCCTGTAAGTGCAGCTGCCTTCTCGCAGCTTATCAAGCACAGCACCGTACATTCACTTCAATGGGGCTGAGGGCAATACCAAGCACAGCCACTATACAATGTACAGCGCTGTGCTTGATAAGCTGCCAGAAGGCAGCTGCACTTACAGGAGCGCCGGTGCCTTCTCAAACAGCTGATTAGCTGGTGGTCCCGGGTGTCGAACCACCACTGATCAGAAACTGATGGACTATACTGAGGATAGGTCATCAGTATTGAAATCTCAGAAAACCCCTTTAGACTTCTGAATGATATGTGCAACTGTAGTAACAGGGACATCAGGCTGTTTGCAGATAGTCTTACAGCCTTTACTTTTAACATGTTTGTCTATAATTTTCTTTCTAATCTCCTGAGACAACTATCTCCTTAGCTTTCTTTGGTCGTCCATGTTCAGTGTGGCCCACACCATGAAACCAAACAGCACAATTTTTTGTAGGTGTATATTGATACAAGGTCAGGTTAAAACACAAACTCCCAGCAGCATGCAGAAAAGCAAGAACGCTATGGTAAAGGATTCACAGGTGCAAAATACTAGTGAACAGCTACTTACTTACACACGTAACATTCGTAAGGGGGGGGGGTTGTCTGCTTAATATTATACTTGCAAGTAGACAAGGCTTCTATAAGTTGCGGGTTACATTTGGTGAGGTGGTTGTCCCTTCTTAGTGTTTCAAAATTCTCCCCCAAAATATGCAATCTGGCAACTTGCATCAAGGGTCCTCATTATCTTGCGAGTTCCTACACTAAAGGTTCCCATACACATTAGTCTATAGTTGATCAAACGGATGCTTTTAACCAAAATGAACGTTCAACGACAACAAAAGAGAGATTTAGCCACTCAATAGCAGACCATCTTCATCTGAAAAGAAGTCAGCTGGATCAGAAATTTTTGTTCAATAGCCAGAAGAAAGAACATATCCAGAAAGATGGTTCGTCAGTCGCCCTGTTTTATGAACATGTATGGCCAGTTTGAATGACTAGAACAGCCAACATCAACTACAATGTGCATGGTGGTGTCTGTAAAATGTCCTTCACTTGTTTGTTCAACTGCTGTTCAACCATTATCGGTATGGCCACCTTACCATTACTGTGTTTTAGAAGAGTAAGGATCTGAGCGACGTTGGTAAGAGCTAAATTGTGATGGGTAGATAACAGAGTCAGAGCATCTTTAAAATAGCATGTCATATGGGGTGTTCCTGGTATGCAGTAGTTAGTACAGTACCTACCATAAGTGGACCAAGGATGGACAACTGGAGAACTTGCAAAAGGACAACAGCAACAGCCTGTGGTGCCCAAAGGGTCAATGAAGTGCAGGGGAAGTGAAGGCTAGCCCATTTGGTCTTATCCCACAATAGAGATACTGCAGTACAAACTGCTGAAAAACACATCTAATGGCTTCTGTTCACAATGGAAGTCACAATATTGTGATGGATCCGCTGGCCAACAGATCCCAACAGCACCTATTGGACCTTGTTGGCTTAGTATGGGTCATTTTAGTACTTCATGCTGCACCTTTCTCGTCATCAAATTTGTTGGACCAGTTGATAAAGGAACTTCAAAGTAGATTGTGAACATTATCTAGGTCAGGCATACACATACAGTATCCACACAATAGCAAGTATTAAGGGCCACAAATCCCCAGATGATCATTAACGAGCATTCATAGGAGCGCTTATTAGTGATTATCTGGCAGGGTAAACGTGCTGCCGATTACCCGATGAACAAGCGTATCGCTCATATGTCAGGTAATATGATTGTTTGCGCAGATACCTAAATCGTTGTTTGTCGGCAGCAGATTGTGCTGTGTAATCACTCTCTGCTGCCGGCAAACAAAGAGTCTGTATGGGGAAGAGCAATGGCATTAACGATCGCTCCTCCCCATACTGGGGAGGAGATCGTTGCATGACAAGCAGGTGATTGCCAGGAAGGAAAGCTTCCTTGCCGACAATCGCCTGCTGAATTGTCCCATCTGAAGGGACCTTTAGAAAAGTGCCAGTATTCTGTTTAAAAGCATTACTCTTTGCTAGTTAAACCTGCATTCCTTTGAACCTCCATTTCCAGACCAAATAATTTATTGCTATCACTCTATTCCTAAAGTAAGTCCATTCACAAGTAATTTTACACATGAATCAAAAATAACACAGACTGTGTGCACTCAAATTCTATAAAATGTAATTTAGTGGGCTCGCTGTAGCTATTAGCAATAATGCAATGTATACGGACACTATGGCACCAAATGCACTGTCAGCACTATCAATTATTAGTCACATCAAAATGTATGTAAATATTTTCCAATATAGAATATTCACTTTAATCCACGAGAAACAGCATTCATTCACTTTTTCATGAAAATTTTAGCAACAGAATTGACTCAGTATTCGGTGACAGTAAATCATTGCCTTGATTATTTTCCATTGCTTAGGAGTGCCAACATTCGTCATCTGTTAAAGATTATCACTCAAATCCCGACATCAACAAATTATCTACATATTATCAAGGAACAATAACTATACGGCTCGCTAATTTATTTCATGGTAAAAATCAGTGCAAATGTTATTCCTATTAGTAGCTATTTTTGTATTTCCCATACCATAACATAGGAAAATATACTGAGTAAAACAAAAAATAGGGCATTTACATTTACAGCAAAAATTAATTTGCATAAGCCTCTCCATTTGCAGGGCCCAGATCAGCTTATGCAAATTAAGCTGTTTTAAGATGTCTCGTTTTGCCCCAATTTGCTTAATGAGCAATAGACATGCAAGTATTTATATGAGCAAATTAGGGAGTACAAATACTTAGCATAAAAAACAGGTTTACAATTAAGCACCAGCGTGCCTGGCGACGGACGTAATGCCGCTCTGGCCTAAAGTCTTATTTCATAAACTGGGTCAATTGGCAACGCAGACCTTATACAGAAAATTGCCTTTTTCAAATCAGGTTTTTAATTAGTGTCCTTAACCGTTTAATCATACGCGTCTTTTTATCCATTGTTTTTCTCCATCGGTTTTGATATTTATTTGTCCGCCTAACAGTCTGGTTTGGTCATGCATAGGCTAATGCCTTTTACAAGAATTGTTTTATCAAAAAACCTACACTTAAGAATTGCTAACCTACAAGCATTGAAGTATGTAAAGTTTTTTTTATATGTAGGTCTGTTATATGACTGGGCATTCCAAAAGTATTTAGTATGTAACATAAAGGTGGTTGAACAGTTAACAGAAAATAACATACAATTAATATAGGATAATAATAAAGCATGGTATGATTGAAAACTCAATGAGTAGAGCAGAGCCTTCTTTATATCTACATAGACAAGGTAAAACAGGGATGATCTTAGATATCTTAGACATCTATAAAATGTGAAACATAGCTCCATACTTTGTGATGAATGCATGAAAGCTATCATATTTAACATGGGTTTTCTTTATAGTTAGATGAAGCTAAGCTTAAGACTAAGATCTCAAGGCAAAAAAAAAGAAATATAGGGGTAAAAATATGGATTCTTTTCTATAAAGTGCAAAAAAAAAGCACACAGTAGTGTCATAACAAAAAAACTAATTATCTATAAATGAAAAAAAAGACAAGTGGTAATAAGCTCCAGAATCTTTCCATCATTTTGGTAATGAAACAATCAGATCATGATAATCACAGGATGAGGTCATTAGAGACAAATCAATGTCTGCTTATAGATTCAATTGAGGTCTGTAGATAAAAAATTGGGATCAAAAGCTGGGGCACGTATCATTGATGGCTACTTGGCCACTGGAGATTACTTACCGACCTGAAGGAAAGCCACTAGGAGCTATTAAAAAGGTGTTGTAACAACTGCTCATATTTACAGAGCGTCTACATCATTTATGATCACGGACCATCTGGTGGGTCACCAAGCACAGCAAAAGTGTTATCCAACCCTCTAGGGAGGAGGTTTGCATGCGTGTGCCATTAATGAGGGTCATGGGTAGAAAATTAGAGCAAAAAGTGATTTTTTTTTTTTATGTTTATGCTCTTTAGGAGATTAATAATCTTTCAGCTGGAGAATCGACTTAAAATCTTCCCTGGAAAATAATGAGCAGAGAAACATTTACTGATTAGTCTAATCCCAGATAATCTTATCTGATGAGCAGATATCAAGATATCCCTTAAATGATTTATGCTCCAAGCAAGACACGAACATAATTGTTTGATATTCACAGAGCAAATGCAAGAAGTGTGCCAGAAGTGTGTTCTACTTTGATAACGACCTCAAATGGACAACTTGTAATAAAATATTCATTGCATGTCCATGTGTGTACTTAAATATCTTAAGCAGACAATGACACTCACTGTAATTCTGCATATGACATGTAAAGTATACCAAAAATTAATGAATAGAAAACAACTTAATTGGCAAAACAGCGAGAGCTTCAAAAATTGGTGCATCCAGAAGGGGTAATGTGTGCACCAGGAAAAAGATGGCGCTCTTTCTCGGGGATAGCTTCAAAAGGTAGGATATTTAGATATAGAGAGCTATGGTTATGTTATGTAGGAAGGAAAGTAGATTTACTGAAGGAAAACGGAGGGTTGTTGAGTTGATTTGGCTTTAAACCACTAAAGACATTTTTGTAATTTTTTTTTTTCCGTTTCTGTTCCTCTGAATTCCCACAGTCATTGCTTGTTTTATTCTCGTGTTTGCTTTTAGCAACTGAGGTGCCATTTGGTGGAACAAAATAAGTTAGTTTTCTTATTTATACTAATAGTAATATAAAAGAAACAAGCCTGGTTCTGGAAAGGTGCCCCATCTCCAAACCAGAAGAACCTCCTCTGGTCTATGAATCCATAATAGAGAATGTCGTAACAGCACTCTTTATTCCTATATAAAAAATAAATAGAATACAGCAGGCTCGAGTCTTCTGGATTTTGCCCCTCACCCTCCCGCCACCACCATTAACTGATAGCCCTCATTAGTTTTCGGCTGGGGTCCTGAGGCCCACCAGAGTAAATTATCCTATATGATTAATAAAGTTTAAAAGGTTTTGAATCAAAGAGATAGACCCAAATTGGCTCCAAAAAAGCTGCTCAGTGGATTTTTTTCTTCTGGATCTTTGGAGCCCATTTTGGTATCAGAGCTTGGGCCCGCCTGAGGATACTCTGGCACTCTGGTAGTCCAGTCAGACCCTAGCCGCCATAAATGCAGGGGGCTTAAAAGTACAGGGTGGGCCACTAAAAACAGCCTAGTGTGGTTTGTAGAGGAAAATGGAAGAATATTGAATTTACCAGTTAGAGAAAGATGCTATAAAATTATTGCTGTGTTCTGATTTATTCCTATAGGCTGGAGACAGGTTTACTGTAAGCCAGTTGTAATGAATGAGGCTCAAAAAGCATTATCCTGTACAAACCACACAAGGGAAACAGGGGTCTGATTTTTGTGCCCACTTTGTATAACTTCACTCAGGGCAGGCCACCTATAAGCAAAGTAGGCCAGCGCGTAGAGCGCACTCTTACTGGGGCCACCACTCTGGTCGCAATAGAGGCTGCAACGATTAATCAACGCTAGGTGAGGGAGGCAGGGCTGGAGGCAACTCACGGCGGGGCCAGTGCAGTAACTATACTCTACACCGGCCCCCCGGTTCACAGGAGTGTACATTTCTAAACTGTAATCAGTATCCTGCAGTAACTTTAACTTTAAATCAGCGCTCATCTACCTTACACTCAGCTCACTCACTGACGTCACGCGCCTTCTCCTCCCACTAGGTGGCCCAGGCGCGTGACGTCAGTGAGTGACCGCCGCCCGCACTGCCTGTTACCGAAGCTAAGTGTAAGGTAGATGAGCGCTGATTTTAAGGTAAAGTTACTGCAGGATACGGATTACAGTTTAGAAATGTAGACTCCTGTGAGCAGTGGGGAGGGGGATCTGTGGATAACACTGTTATAGGGAGGGGAATCTGTGGATGACACTGTTATGGGGTGGAGGGGGGGGTGGTCTGTGGATGGCACTGTTATGGGGAGGGGGATCTGTGGATGGCACTGTTATGGGGTGGGGGATCTGTGGATGACACTGTTATAGGGAGGGGGATCTGTGGATGACACTGTTATGGGGTGGGGGGATCTGTAGATGGCACTGTTATGGAGAGGGGGATCTGTGGCTGGCACTGTTATGGGGAGGGGGATCTGTGGATGGCACTGTTATAGGATGGGGGATCTGTCGATGACACTGTTATGGGGTGGGGGGGATCTTGGGGGCTGGTCAAAGGGCGTTATCAATGGGCGGAGTTAGGGGGGCGGCAAAATTAGCTTTTGCCTAGGGTGGCAAAAATCCTTGCACCAGTCCTGACTCCACTGCATTCTGTTGTTACAGCTATTAACTAAATATTTTTCTTGTGCTGTAAGGTCTAATAGGGCAGATGACCTGTCCCCAAATGATGCTGCATTAAAAGGGCACATATGCTAAATACTGTATGTCCTCATCTGCATGGGTTGTGTAACTAATATGAATGGCACTGAGGAAGAGTGGTGGACTACTCCAGAAGTTCTTTGTCCAATAAAGCTTTTCTTCAGTTCCTCGTTCCTTGGATTTCTTGTCACTGACCACTCCAGCAGCATGGGTTCTATCATCTATTGTTAATTCTCATTGTTGGAATGTGTTACTACAGACACCCCCTATAACTGCTGTCATTGCTGGGTACTTCAAAAGACCCTGATTTAAAAACTTTTACATACTTGCGTTTCCCCGCAAGTCACCGAGGACTCCTAAGCTTTGTAATGTAATGTAGAGGACTCCTAAGGGTACTTTCACACTTGCGGCAGAGTGATCCGGCAAGCAGTTCCCTCGCTGGAACTGCCTGCCGGATCCGTCAATCTGCATGCAAACGGAAAGCATTTGAAGACGGATCCAGCTACGAATCCGTCTTACAAATGCATTGGAAGAACGGATCCGTCTCTTCGCTTGTCATGCGGAGAGACGGATCCGTTATATATTTTTCTTACATTTTTACCTGTCTGTGCATGTCCAGACCGGAAGGACGGATCCGGCATTGCAGTATTTTGAATGCCGGATCCGGGACTAATACATTTCTATATGAAAAAATGGCATTCTGGCAAGTGTTCCGGAATTTTGGATGGAGATAAAACCGCAGCATGCTGCGGTATTATCTCCGTCCTGAAATCTCAAAGACTGAACTGAAGACATTCTGATGCATCCTGAACGGATTTCTCTCCATTCAGAAGGTATTAGGATAAAACTGATCAGTTCTTTCCGGTATAGGATGGAACTCTATGCCAGAAAAGAAAAACGCAAGTGTGAAAGTACCCTAAGTGTTTCAGAGCACGGACCCTTATTGGGCTTACTGCTGAGAAATGCAAGGGAGCAGAAAGATAAAAATCCCATATTCTGAATCCGTATTTTGTGAGCTATACAGTCATTAAAGTAGTTCAGGGGATGTTCTCTTTAAATATGGAAGCAGACTATGGTGACAGTACTGCTTTAAAGGGGACATGTCACCCCTACTGACAAGTCACACCCATCTGGACCTTGATAGCAAACTGCTATCAATTCATTCATAACTTCTAGCAGGATTAATAAAGGAATGGTGTGTCATAGGGTCATAAGAATAGATGCTCAAGAATTGTTATTACAAGGGGGAATGCAAGTAGTTGCTAAACAGACATGTCTGGAGAAATGACAGGACCTCTTTTAAACAGTCTATATCAGCTGTCTGATCTGCAGGGTGAGTCGACAAAGGGTATTATTTCTAATCTATATATATATAAAGAAGGATGTATATATGTGTGTGTGTATGTTCCGCGATCACTCAAAAACGCAACCATCGATTTCAACGAAACTTGGTATACACATCCTTTGCTACCTGGAAAGAAATCTTGTGGGGGTCACAGCTCTCTAGGACGTACTGTTCCTGAGATATTCCCCAAAAATGACCTGCATTAGTCAATACAAGCCTGCAAGTCTTTCTCTTCATAGCCCAACTGCCATACACACGGTCACTTGTTCCTTATCAGCCAATAGAAGCCCGTAGGCCCTTAGTCATTACACACACACACAGTTGTACTCCAGGTTCCCATAACAACGCAGCTATTTTTCTTCACTGCTGGTCAGCTTTAGGCTAGGGCTACATGACACATAGGGCACAACTACACTGCTACATGCATCCATCTTGGATGTATTTTTTGTGACTGTCAAGTCGCAGTCGCAGCATGTCGCACTGCTACACCATAGCCTATTATTATAAAAATTGTTGCACGACACATGTCGTCATGTAGCCCTAGCCTTAAAAGGGCAGGGCGCTGTGGAGGTCACTGTTAAGTGGGCAGGGGCCACTATTAAACGGTCAGCTGCTGTGGAGGTCACTGTTAATGGGGCAGGGGCCACTATTAAAGGTGCAGGCCGCTGTGGAGGTCACTGTTAAAGGGGCAGGCACTGTGGAGTTCACTGTTAAGGGGGCAGGGGCCACTACTGAAGGGGCAACTGCTGTGGAGGTCACAGTTAAAGGGGCAGGCACTGTAGAGATCACTGTTAAACGGGCGTGTACTGTGGGGGTCACTGTTAAAGGGGAGTTCACTGTGGAGGTCACTGTTAAGGGGGCAGACCGCTGTGGAGGTCACTGTTAAAGGGGCGGGCACTGTGGAGTTCACTGTTAAGGGGGCAGGGGCCACCATTAAAGGAGCAGCTGCTGTGGAGGTCACTTTTAAGGCAGAAGGGTACTGTGAGGTCACTGTTTAGGAAGCGGGTACTGTGGAGGTCACTGTTAAAGGGACGGGTGCTTTGGAGGTCACTGTTAATGGGGCAGGGGCCACTATTAAAGGAGCGGGCACTGTGGAGGTCACTGTTAAAGGGGTGGCCACTGTGGAGGTCACCGTTAAATGGGCGTTAACTGTGGAGGTCACTGTTAAGGAGGCGGGCACTGTGGAGGTCCCTGTTAAGGAGGCAGGGGGCACTATTAAGGGAGCAGCTGCTGTGGAGGTCACTGTTAAGGCAGCAGGGTACTGTGAGGTCACTGTTAAGGGAGCGGGGTACTGTGGAGGTCACTGTTAAAGGGACGGGTGGTGTGGAGGTCACTGTTAACGGGGCAGGGAACAGTGGAGGATACAGATAAGAGAATAGTCCCCTATGGAGTTCAGTGTTAAGGGGCGGGGTGCTGTAGAGGTCATTGTTAAGGGGCAGGGGCCCCTGAGGAGGTCACTGTCAAGGGAGTTGGGTGCTGTGAAACTCACTGTTAAAGGGACGGGCTGCTGTGAAGGTCAAAGTTAAGGGGATGGGCTGCTGTGAAGGTCAAAGTTAAGGGGATGGGCTGCTGTGGAGGTCCCATTTTAAGAAGGCTGGTACTGTGGGGGGTCAGTGCTAAGGGGTGGGGATGCTGAAGAGGTCACTGTTATGGGGGATACTGTCGATATATTTTTTTTAAAATCAGATAGTTTTTATTGAAGGTTTTCCAAAACAATAGATAATGAGATATCCTATAATACCCCATCCCCCCCCTCCCTCCCATCAACATAACCCCTTGAGGCACAAGCAGTTAGGTGCAGTCTCGGTAATAAAGCCCGACATATCTATACAATAGTAATACAAAGCTTGAGGTAGTAGGGTAATTTAACACATATTTGAACAATGAGGTACCCTAGTTAAAGACATAGAGTCCCATGTACAGGGTATTATTTAAATATATTTCGGATATCTTTTGAGGCAGCAAGTTCAGGTAAACGACCTCATTATATTTCTTCGCCCCCCTTTCATGTTCCTACATACATTGACCATTTATTCACTTATTTATTCCTTTACACTTGAATATTATAGTGTTGAATCCACAGTGACCATATCTTCTCAAACTGTTTTAAACTGTTTCTCTTTTGGTATACATATTTTTCAAGGCGTACTATCACATGCACTTTGTTCTCCAATTCACTCACCGATGGCGGTTGTCTATCTAACCAATGGTATGCTATTACCTTTCTTGCCTGATATAATACTCGAAGGACAGCCAGTCGCTTCTCAGGCGGCAGATCTGGTATTTCTATACATCCCAATATACATGTCACAATCTCCATATCAAGCTTAACTTCAAATACATTTCTTACTATCCCCTCCACTTCTATCCAATACCTTCTCAGTCTGGGACAGTTCCACATTAAGTGTATAAGGTCTGCATTCGCCACATCACACCTCGGACAACAATCATCCGTTCTGTATCCCATTTTCTTTAGTAGGACCGGCATTTTATATACTCGATGTAATAATAGGAGTTGAGACACCCTATGGGCTTCGCTTACTGCCACCTGAGTAAATTCCTCCAGGACAGTGTCCCACTGCTCCTACGTTAAATCAGGGGCATCTTTCTTCCATTTATTGTATGGGAATTGGGAATTCCTGTTTTTTAAACTGTGCTTCCATGAGGCATGCATATTTTAAACATATCACTCCCGCTGTACCTCCACTAGATTTCACCAAGTCTATTACTGAGTGTTTCTGTGCAGGACATACTGCAGCTATTTGTCTCTGAGAGCGTAGGGCATGTCTGAGTTGCAAATATAAAAAGAATTGGGTCCTTTGCAACCCGAATTCCCTCTGTAATTGGGAGTATTCTTTAAGGACATTATTATCATATAACTGACTCATATATTTAAGCCACTTGGCTTCCCATAACTGTCGATATCTTTTAACGACACACACAAGCATTAAGTGAAATAGATGAAATATGCCCGTGCCAAGCCGGGTCCTTCTGCTAGTATAATTATAATAATAATATAATTGTATTATGGAAATGCCAATTATGCTATATGTTTCAGTTACTTCTATGATGCATATATTTAAAGACCCTCAACGTGTTGATCCTAACAGTGATTTGTTCTGTGCAAATAATACAAGAACATATTCAGCCATGCAATGAAATAGAGGTGATGATATGCAATCTGGAATTAATATAATATACTGACCCTGTAGATCTAATCATATTGAGCTGAGACCATTTTTATATTTAGGAGGCCTCTGTGACACTTAGTTCAGTATAAAAACTGAAAGCTGTAGCCTTGTATATGGAAAATGTAGGCTATTAGCATAAGCCTAATACGTCCATGCCAGCGAGCTATAAAACAAATGCAAGCCTTATAAACTGATTGAAAGCAGATATAAAGTCTATGATTTATGACGACAAATGACTTGCCCATATGCATATTTAAGGCTTCATCATCCCCTGTAGCTCAGCTTTAAATGTGAACTGCTGAAATTAAGCTGATTCTGCTGTAACATCAAAAATTAGGGTTTTATCCACTAATATCTGGTCAGACAGGAAATTTTCTGTGGGAGGGAGGCCGGATTACCACTTCTAATTACGACAGGAGATTTACTCTTAGTTGTGTAAGTGAAAGTCTTCTGGCCGACCTCGAGTTTTAACAAAAACAGCAAACTAAGTATGTGAGCACCCGTGAAGAAATTGACTGCCAGGAGTGAAGGGGTTGATGACTGAATGCAGTTAACCCTGGCAGGCAGGGGTGCGAAAACTAAAACGGCGCCATCCCCCAATGCCAATTTCTTAACCTAACCCCTTTGCCAGAATGAAAGCCCTCATGGCCCTTCCGCTGATCTCCTCACTTGGCCCCATTGGTGGTGCACCCCTTCTGGCAGGTTGCTTTCTTACAACACATGGACAGATATTGTGATGAAAAGTTTATGTCCACATTCTGGTTTCAGCTTTGACATGTGAATAAGCCTCGTCTTAAAGAGGACTGACATGTCTGTGTCAGTAACTACTTGCATTCCCTACGTAATACCTATTCTGGAGCATATAGTCTTATCACTCTCTAATGTGCCATTCCTTTATTATACCTGCTAGAAGTTATGAATTGCTAGCAGTCTGCAGTGAAGGTCTGGATGGGTGTTACCAGTTGGGAGCATGTCCCTGCACAGTTTGACACTATCCAATCAGTGCTGTCAGTATCAGACTGTTCAGGGACCCCCCCCCCACCCCCCCAAACTGGTAACAACCATTTGGACCGTCATTGCAAAACTCCTAGCAATAGATTCTTAACTTCGAGCAGGAACAGATCCTCTTTAGACCTTTATTTATACATTGTGCCTAACAACCAAACTACCCTGCCAACAAGCGTAAAGGAACCCGTGGATAACAATGACCTTAAAGAAGCGATAAAAATGAACTGACATTGGCTCGTCCAGTATACCAGGAGGTGTGATGGCCCACTAGAAAATCGAGGCATGCAATGCGCTTCCCATACAAAAGCATCAAGCACCATCTGGCAAAATATCGAAAGCTACATGCATAGAGCCAGACGAAGGCAACAGCCGAATCGTGTGTCGGGGTGGGCGCTCTCCCCTCTTCCTTTACTTTATGGGTTGGTAATGTTGTACCATTTTGGTTAACCACAGTTTGTTTCAGCTTCATTTTTGTTGCTTACTTTAGGGTGTTTTATTGAATACACATTCCTTTTTGTTTATTATCACTTAATATTCAGTTGTATAAATTTTTGGTGCATCTGGAGCTACACGGTATGAATTAACTCTTGTAATGACCTCATATGCACTGTGGACTTTATGATATATCGCCCATCTTCATGCATTAATTCTATAACTTTTTTTGAATACTACCGTATTTATCCATTGGCTTCACATTTCGGGGGAATGTGTTCCTTTTCTTGTAGTGTGACTCATTTTTATATGTATTACTTTTTTTAACTTATTTAGTACTGTTTTTAATTAATTTAATTTTTTTTATTAATAATTTGGATGCCTGCACTTTATTAGTGGTTGGGTTTATTATCTAGTAAGGGGGTGTACCAGGTGCACCCCCCTAGTAACTGAAACAGTCTGCTAATTTGTTAACCATTTGGTTGCCATGTTCTGAGGGAGCTTTGAGAAGTGCTGCATTCCAATTCTGACAGCTGAGACTTTGACTGCCTCTGCACTGCTGAATAGTTACTGTTCTTGACCCTCCTAACCTTTTACGACCTGTCTGTTCATTTGGAGGATTATCCCTGAAGTTAGTACATAAAGGGGTGAGTAGCCCCTGCCTTGGACCTGCAAGAGTTAATCACTTACACCAGGGTGTATTATCCGGAAGTTTGACAGTGTCTCCTGCTCTACAGGGACCAGACTAAGCTCCTGTCTTTTATTATGAGCTTTCCTGCCCTCTTGAAAGTGCAACTAGGAGTGCATATTAACCCTTTCATATCATAGGTTTTTAAGTCACTGCCTACTGTATGGGTCAAAAAACCAGAACAGTTTTGTCACTAACTCCTGCTAAAGTGTTTGTGGGTGGGATGTGACACGCCAACTCTCTTCTTGCTACAGAGGAGCCTATTATAATGGCCTTTCACAGTTGTGTTCAATGGTGGCTAGTGTTGCCACTGCTCTGTGTATCCGAATCTTGGTTGCTTGCGTAGTGAATTGTGCCAATGTGCTTTTACTCCTCCTCAGCTCAATATTGCAAGGATTAATCGTTCCCTTGCTGTGTATGTGTCTTCATATGTTCAACTAATTGGTTTGTTTTGTCTGCTATATTGTCCTGTGTTCTTTGTCAGTTTTGCGGATGCCTCTTGAGTTCTATGACCTGCCCTGGTTGTGCAATCTTGTCTTGCTTTCATGTCTTGCAACATGTCTTACTTTAGGATGATAAATGTGGTTCGGGGACAGACACTTTTCTTGGATTAGGTCCAGATGCGTTTAGGGTGCGTTCAGTGAAACTCGCACCATTTTGCAAGCAAGTTCAGTCAGTTTTGTCTGCGATTGCGTTCAGTTGTTCAGTTTTTTCTGCGCGAGTGCAAATGCGTTTTGATGCGTTTTTCACGCCCGTGATAAAAAACTGAAGGTTTACAAACAACATCTCAGTGAAAAACGCATTGCATCCACACTTGCTTCCAAATGCAATGCGTATTTCACGCAGCCCCATTCACTTCTATGGGGCCAGGGCTGCGTGAAAAACGCAGAATATAGAACATGCTGCGATTTTCACGCAACGCAGAAGTGATGCGTGAAAAACAACGTTAATGTACACAGACCCATTGAAATGAATGGGTCAGGATTCAGTGCGGGTGCAATGAGTTCACGTCACACATTGCACCCGCACGGAAAACTCGCTTGTGTGAAAGGGGCCTGACTCTGTGCCAACTATTGGTTGAATTACTTTGAGACAGATTCTTAGTCTAGAACTACGGGTCAGTTTTGCAATTAGCCCCCTCTTTCCCAGGAATCCTTGCCCCTTTCTGCTAAGACACGCTCCCTGGTTGAACATGTTGGAAAAGAAGTGTAAAAACCGTAGATGTGCCAAATCGTGCCAAAATTTAGGTGCAGACGCAATAGTAAATCTTGGCCATTGTTCTAGCTTCAATGTGCTTTGTCATCTATAAATCAAGTGGTGTCGCACTAGAATGGCGGGGAACAGAGTATAGGTGCTCACAGTCCACGGGTCCACCAATTCCACAAAGACGGATACAAATAGCAAAAAGGACTGGGCACTCTATAGTATCGGGGTTAGTGGTATTTTAATTAAACAAATGGTTAAAAAATCACTTAACACACTCTATGCTAAAACAAAGTGATCCGTTCCTATCAATAATTATGAATAGCAGCGATAAAACAAGTTAATACACTAAGAAATAACAATAAGTTAATAGTAGCAGCAAACTGTGGATATTAGTGACGATCCGTAGTGCACACTGTGTGTGCTAAACAAGAGATCATCAACAATAGCAAAAATAATAGCAGCAAACTGTGGGTGCTGGTGGTGGTCCTGAGTGCACACTATGGGTGTTAGTGTAATACGGAGCATCCACCCAGCATTCACAGCAACAGAGATATAAACGGTAGAGCGGCCGCACAATTGCCTGAAAGTCCACCAAATGAAATAGCAAGCAACTGTATCACATACAATCTTTCGAAGATAGTGCAGTGGATTAGCGGTCCCGCAATTGTGTCAGTTTGTTCATTAAATAGAACTGGCGGTCTCGCAATTATATTAGTTCAATCATTCATAAAAATTGCAATGTTCTTAATAAAGCACATGTATTGAATAAGGGAACTTTCAAAAACAGCAAAGTAGATGAACACTGAGTGTTAACTTGTTTGATCGGTCCCTTGAATATGGGGGGGTCTTATCACCTGTATTAGCAGTAAGTCATTGATTCTAGAGCGGCGTCCCGCTCATTTGCAGGCAGCGGCGTCCCGCTGTAAATATTGTTAGAGTAGCCGGCAATAATGAACTACAGGTCTCTGATTTGATCTTACCAGTTCGGGCCAAAATACAGTGGTACCTTTTCGGGTTTCCCAGTGTTGATACCGTCTGAGCTCACCACGCTGGCGTCTCCATGTGTAGTATCTCGTAGCAGAGCCTTCTTCGCGCGGCAGACGTGCTCTCTTTATTTAGGGAATCCTTCATGGACCACAATCAATTCAATCTCTACAGCCCTGGTAATTCAGCTTTGCCTGTATTAAACCTTTAGGATATTTCTGGACAATGGGGGATACCAAACACGTTTCGGGGTATTATTTCGGGGTATCAGGGTATTATTTCGGGGACAATGGGGTGCTTTGTCATCTGTAAAAGGAGGAGCTTAAAGTGAAACGTCAACATGAGGGAGGAGCTTAGGAGATTGATATATATGTTTAGTGGAAAAGATTCAGTACAACTTGTATTTTATTCATTTAAAGAGGTATTGCAGTTTTTATTTATGTATAGAGTAAAAATCCTATATTTTTTAAAAAATGCATGTATTTAAAATTTTACTCACATACCTTTTTTTATCGGTACAATAACTTGAGTCGACTGCACAGTAGAATGGTATAGTTCATGAACCAGTTGGTCCTGTGTAATGCATTTATGGGTTGAATCCCCGTTTGTCAGTAATACATAGCCCTGTATAAAGAGGGATGTGCTGTCAACAGAGAAGGATACTGTATGGGAAAGAACAATCATAGTAATGATCATTCATCCCCCTAAGTCCCAATTCTTTGCTGCATAAAAATAAAGATTAGATGAATTCACCATTATTGCCTGATCTATCAGCCTGTGTGAAAGGGCCCTTAGGTTGATATTAGTGGTCTGCCACTTGTGGCTCCTCAGCTTTTGGAAAGTCACAGCATGTCATGACATAAACAACAGAAAAAAATAATACAGAGGCCAAGATTCATGTCTTCCAAATCTCTCATCCCTCCGAATATAAGTATAACAAATTAAATAATTATATTCCTTCAGGAATAATGTTTTAAATTGAAAATGTAAAAATGACCAAACATCTCATCGGAAACCAGTTTCTGGCATATTTGAAAACATGTGGTCCCCTGAGCTCTCCATTTCTTATTCATTGTTAGCTTCATAAGTGGTTCTTGACCATTGGCTTCTGACTGCCTGTGCTGTCAACCATAGGC
Organism: Bufotes viridis; assembly: GCA_033119425.1. Taxonomy (NCBI): domain Eukaryota; kingdom Metazoa; phylum Chordata; class Amphibia; order Anura; family Bufonidae; genus Bufotes; species Bufotes viridis. The sequence continues at coordinate 367,673,007 of CM065592.1, forward strand.
GTCCTTCTGATAGATAACCCTCTGGTTTTCTGTGGAATTATTAGTGGTGGCTCATAGATACATAGTTTGTGCCTCTCTCTTGTAGCTCAGTGTAGACTTTAACAACACTGTTCTCTTTCTAGTATTGGCTTCTAGCCTTGTAGACTGTCTTAAAGATGTGTTCCTATAAACATTTATCGCCTATCCACATGATAGGTGATAAATGTATGATCTTTGGGGGTCCTACCACTGGGAAAACAAGCAATCACAAATACAAGGGTTTTAGAGTCCCATGTGTGAATGAAACGGTAGTGTGCATGCATGACCAACACTGCACCCAATTCTAATGGACCAGGGGCAGACTGGCCACAGACCCTATAGGGAAATGGCCACTGGGCCGATTCCCAGACGGCCACCAAAGCCCTCCTCATGGTCGCCAGCCAGGTACATAAAGATCTGATTCTCACAGCATTAATTAATATCTGAGCATCAGGCACTTAGCTATCATGCACCTGGCCAGCGATCACAGGTGCCCTAGTGAATACAACTGTATTGCCATCCTCAGGACGGTGATACAGTTTCATACTGTGGCGTGGACGGCAGCATTTTGAGCTGCATTGTGGTATTTAGTTCTTATGGGGAAGTATTTTGTGCTGCACTACAGTATTTGGTTCTGCTGGGGCAGTACTATATTGTGTACTACGATATTGCTACTTCTGTTCTCTCTGCCAACATGACGACAACATGAAAGCACTTTTATTTTTTTTTCCAGGGCCACTTTAACTTCCCGAGTCTGTCCCTGTAATGGACTGATGGAGATAGCCGAGAACTCTTTGCAGTCCCATGGACCTTGATTGGAGAGGTGGTCACACGTGTGCTGCTGCTTTATTCACACAGGGGACTCTGGGATCACCCTTCTCGTGATTAGTGGGGGTCCCTGTGATAGGAAACCCCTTTAATAACTATTAAAGTAGGTGTCTCCTTATCACAATTTCCCCAAAAGTGCTGTAGACAGTACTATGAGCCAGCTACTCATATGATATTATAGGGGCATCTGTCTCTTAGTCCTTATATGTGAACTCCTGCCTCCTTGTTTAATTATATTGTCTTCTCACAGTCTCCCACAATCTAGGGCATGGTCACTGATGGTGGTGCATGTGACCAGAACTGTCCATAAGCGTCCTCTGTAGAATATGCTGTGTGCAGCAGTTTATATGGTCATGCATATTTATTCGATAGAGGCCAGTAATGGACAGTCCTGGTAAACTGTCCTGCCAACAGCGGCTATGTTCAGGATGGAAGCGCCATATGGTTACTGAAGAGAATGTACTGAAACAGTGGGGGTGGAACTTCACATATAAAGACTATGGTTAGTATATATCATCATTACTTGTAAGACAAAACCAGGACTGGGTCCAAAACACAGAAGAGGCACAAAGCTTTCCATAATGCTTTATATCTGTAGATTTCACTGTTGGTTTTGGCTCACAAATACTGATGCAAAATACTCTCCATATACTGAACGCATGAAAGTTACCTTTAGTGCAGATTCCCTTATAATGTCATATGGGTAAGTGCCTTAAAATACTGGTTATAGCACTTTTGGGGAAATTCTGTAGCCAACCCCTTAACTTGATGAAGTCAAATCAATTCTTGCTTACGACTATTTTATGACTACCTGATTGGTGGTGCTACATGCAACTTAGCATTAATTAGTAAATTAATTGATTACTGAACATTACATTTCTATTACTAATCATTTCTCATGTCAATAGACTAGTGAAACCAATTCCAAGAAAGGCTTGGGGAATTGAGATTAAGTGATTAGGAATCAATGTATTTCCATTTGGGTAATCATGAGTAATTTAAAAAAATAAACAGGGTTAAAGCCACTACCTTTTAAGACTGAGACCCCATTTATGTTACTAACTTTAAATTTAGACAGCTTAAAACTAGATATGCCACATTTATCACTCCAGCTCATGCACTGTTATCATTCTTTACTAATTGATGGCCTATCTTTCGCACTCTAGCTGTTCGGGTGTAGCACCATCTGAGAAGTCAGTGCTGGAACTCAATGGCACTGCTCCCATTGAGTAATGAGATCCCTCCACTACAAGGTTGATGCAGCTTTGTAGTTCCAGCACCAACTTCTGTTGAACATGCACCCAAAGAGCTTATTGGTGGGGTGTCAGGCCCTGATTAATCAGCAAGTGATGGCCTATCCTGAGGATAGGACATTATTTAGTAGAGGCTGGAGAACCTCTTGGGTTTCCCATACTCCTGATATTGATGGCTTATACAGATGATTAATATCCAATTGGCAAGGATCCAACACCCCACATCTCTACCGATTAGCTGTTCCCTTTAGCCTCTGGTGCTGTAATTAGCACTTTGAATGGAACAGGAAGCACAGCTTTGTTCAAAGTGTAGTGGCCGTGCTGGGTTACTACAGCTTAGATCCCATGGAAGTGAATGGGAGTTGAGCTGCAATAACCAGGTATGGTCACTACACTTTGAATGGAGCTGTGCTTCCTTTTCGATTCCATGTGCTAGCTCGAGCATTGGAGGCTGCAGAGAACCCCCAGTGGGGGTCCGGCATATGATACTGCCACCTATAGGAGATTAATAATAGGATAGTTCATTATTATCAGAAGCCTGGAAAACCCCTTTAAGCACTTTTGTCTATGCCAATTTAGAACATTTTAAGCCGTGCCCCTTTCCATCTAATTCACACCCTCTTGTCTGACGAGGTGCAATAAGTGTCTTAAACACATAGGGGCACACTTATTAAGACCAGCATTTTAGACACCTGTCTTAATAAGCCCTATACTGGGCGGCAGATCCGCCGGACTTATGAAGAGGCAGCGGCCTCTACATAACTTTGGTGCATCCAGCTGCTTCTAAATGTAAGACAGCTTCCGAGCTGTCTTACATTTAGACCTTTTTCTACGCCTGAAACAGGAGTAGAAAATGGTAATGAGACGGGCCTACCGGCCCATCCTCTTCCCTCTCATGCTCCGCACACTTTTTTTAGACCTGGTTTGACCATGGAGAAGTCGCAGATTGCGACGCAACTAACCATTGTGTCGCAATCTGTGCCTGGAATACATCTAATTTAGGCATATTTCAGCATGATAAATGACCCCATAATACATACGGTTAAAAGCATGTTGCAGTTTTCTGTGCCAGAATATGGGTGAATTTAGATTAGTAAATGTGCCACAATGTATCAAGAACACACAGGCTGGTACTTTACTGGTACTGTCTACCTCTAAAATGCCTTTCCCCTACTTAATAAACAACGTGGCAGTGCTACAATCCTGTTCGTTTCCTTGAAATTGATATCTCTTATTGATACCTGATAAAATACCTGATTAATTAGATTTCTTCTTCCTCCAGAGCCAAGAATAAATTGTAATTGTCAAAAGCAAACCATAAACCCAAGCAATTCAAATTACAATTATCCTAAATGAAAGTTATTATTTGCTAATCCCAGGAACAGCTTGCAAAGGAGATTTGGGTCTTTCTTTAATAATGTAAAGTTAATACGTAGTCCTCTTTGTAATTATCTTTATCAGAAGGCCCTTGTTTAATCTGCATGTTTAGCAGAAAAGGACCAAATCAAAAGAGATCTGCTTTAAAGCAGTTGATGTAAGCTGTTTGTAAGTCGTTTGCATAAACAGATGAAGCATGGAATTGCAATCCAGGTGCAGAAATGGAAATCACATAAACTGATGCGGTTAGGATATGTCTAAGGTCATGTAACAAATTCTTCCTATTTCTTTCCCGAGTGAGAACACATGGCACAAGACTGCTGCTCTCTGCCGCTGACCATAATGATTTCATCTGGGGTGATTTCAGTGCAAGTAGAATAAGCTTAAATCTGCATGTAAGGACTGAGATCAGTCCCTGCCTATAGAAAATACAACATGTATATTTCAAACTACTGCTAATATTATCGCTACATGAAGAAAGCATAATATTTTCACTACGAAAAAGAAAACGCTGAAGAAAACCCTTATTTATGGAGCTGTAAAGCCTATCCCTCGAAGCCAGTCCACTGATGATATAATTATTCCAGCTTAGTATACATCGAACATTCTGGTTGTTATTAAAAGTTTTTATTTTAAAATGTATTTATCGGTATATAATTTTTATTTTATTTAATGTTTTTTACCATACATTTTTCTGTCTATATATCTATCTAATCTATCTAACTATCTATCTATCTAGACACACACACAGCAAACCTCTTTGAGAAAAAGGCTACCCTGTAAAAGACCATTTTCTAAAGCACGTTATGGTGGGCTGCTTAACCACTTAGTGACCACCTATACACCTTTTACTGTGGTCACTAAGTGGCCTTAGGTTAGGCCAGTGATGGGCACGTGCAGTTCTCCAGCTGTTGCAGAACTACAACTCCCAACATGCAAAGCCTGTCTATAGCTATCAGCCTACTGCAGGGCATGGTGGGAGTTGTAGTTTAGCAACAGCTGGAGAGCTGACGTTGCCCATCACTGGGCCAGGCTGCTGCCTGGTCTAAGTACTGCACGGGTCTTAGACTGCCTAGTCTAAGCACTGTAGTGCAGAGCAGGAGCTCAGCTTTCACATGAGGTCTGGGCCTGTGCTCTTGCACTAATAATAGTGCCGGATCAGCCATTTACCCCTAGATGCCATGGCCAATAGCAATCAGGGCATCTAAATGGTTTAGAGGTAGGAGCACCCTCTGCCAGCCATCGTCACCCCCAGAGGCACAGCCTGATAGTGCCTGTCAGTATAAGCAGTACAGTGTATTATAGAAACAATCAGAAGATTGCCTGTAAAAGTCACCTTGTGGGACTAATAACTGGTGAAAAAGGTAAATAAAGTTTTAGTTTAAAAAAATGCATTTGCTTTCCAATAAAAACATTTTTTTAACTCCCAAACATATTTGGTTTTGCCATTTCCATAGCACTATACAATTATCATGTCATATGTCCTGCATGGTGAAAAGGCAGAATTGCTGTTTTTTTGCTTATTCACCACCTAATAAATGAAATGAAAAGTGATCAAAAAGTGTTATGTACCCAAAAATTATACCAATGAAAATACAAGTCGTGCTGCAAAAATCGAGCACTCACACAGTTCTGTCTAAAGAAAAATTAAAAAGTTATTGCAGAGAAAAGATGTCTTGGGATGCGGCGATGCAAAAACATTTTCTTTTTTAAAAATGTTTTTTCCCGTAGTGACCCAGAAAATAAAGTTATTATATTATTTATGCCGTAAAGTGATTGTTGCAAAATGTACAATGTAGAAACTCAAGGCTGGTATTGAGGTTTTTCTTTTTTATTTATTTATTTTTCTACTAGTGACCCAAAGAATAAAGTTATCATGTTACTTATGCCATAAAGTGATTGTCACAAAACTTACAACGAGAAACTCAAGGGTGGTATTGATGTTTTTTACCATTCCCCTCAAGAAAGACAATAAAAGTTAATCAATGAGTTATATGTATCCCAAAATGGTGCCATTATAAACTACAACTTGTCCCGTAAAAAACAAAACCCTTTCGACTACATCGAAGGAAAAATAAAAAGTTATAGCTCTTTGGAATGCAACAATTTAAAAATGGAAAAAAAATTGCTTGGTCACTTAAGGGTTAAAGAGGTTTCACTATTAAAATTAAAATGAACACATGATGCAAATAAAACCACAATGTAAAGTTTAAAGGGTTTCTGTCACCAGATTTAACCCTATGAAGTTAGCTGACATTAGCGATGTGCTAATGCCAGCTAAACCTAACTAGCCTATTCTTACTTTTCTCAGTGCTCAACATCACTAAACATCGAACTTTATAATATGCTAATGAGGCTCTAGGAGCAGGGGGCGTTGTTCCTGCTCCTAGAGCCTCCGTTCTCCACCTTGGTCTCCTCCTCCAGTCTTGATTGACAGGGCCAGGCAGCGCTGCCGTCTGCCAGCCCTGTGCTCGGATGTAGTCTCGCGCGTTCTGAACTCAGCGCAGGCGCGGTGAGGAACCTGGCAGCTGACGAGCGTCTTTCCCTCACCGCGCCTGCGCTGAGTTCAGAACGGCGTGAGATTTCATCTGAGCACAGGGCTGGCAGACGGACGCAAGTGCTGCCTGGCCCTGTCAATCAAGACTTGGAGGGAGGAGACCAAGGTGGGAGAATGGAGGCTCTAGGAGAAGGAACAATGCCCCCCCTGCTCCTAGAGCCTCATTAGCATATTATAAAAGTTCGATTTTTAAGGTTAATGCAGGCACTGAGAAAAGTAAGAATAGGCTAGTTAGGTTTAGCTGACATTAGCACATCGCTAATGTCAGCTAACTTTATAGGGTTAAATCTGGTGAAACCCTTTAAAAAGTTATATTTACCTAGTATTATAGGTTTTAATTTTGATGATGAATACTGTATGCAGTAGATATATGTTATTCCATTAGGATAATTTATTAATCCATTCTGTTACAAACAGGTCTCAAAGTGACTTATTGTGAACTGAATGTTTGTATATTCCCAAAAAATGAGGTACATTCATGGGCAGACCTTATAGGTCATAAGGAAGATCATTCGCTCTTGCTCTATTCCCTTTCCAAAGTGAGCCGGGAAAAGTGATGTCTAGTAATCTTTTTCTGAATGACGTGCATCTCTGCCAACTTAGATTGCCCACTTTGTGCTTAAATGCCTGGCTCTGTGTTCACGTTGGAAATGCACCCCTAGTGAGCAGACTTTGCATTGCTTTGGTCAGATTAGCAGGCAGTGATGGGCTCCTTTTTTATAAACATTTAATATCCCTGGCAGTTCAGTATATTTTTCTATAATTTTATATTTTGCTTACTTAAAGGGATTGTTCACGAGTTAAAAATTAAACTAGCTGCAGGAAATGTTCTACAATAAAATAATAAAAAACAAAAAAAAAAACTGCCCACCAGTTAAATCCCCTCTGCTCCAGTGTCTAGTTAGTAGTCCCCATTGCTGCCATACTTCCATGTGATCACTACAATTAGTGGTCTATCTTTTTCTATTTTAGAAAGGGGTTGCCCCAGCATATCATGTCCCATATATATTCAGATATTGAAAATGCAGATTAAGGCGCATAGTGTTTTCTTAAGAGGACCTTTCATCACCTAACAAATCTAAACTAAGTACACATACATGGAGCGGCGCCAGGGATCTCCTGCACTTACTATTATCCCTGGGCGCAGCTCCGTTCTCCCGGTATGTCCTCCGGTGACTTCAGCTCTGCGTCTCAACTGGGAGGGCCTGCCCTTGTTCTCCTGGGCGTCTCCTTCTCCCAGGCTGTAGCGTGACCAACCGCAGCGCTCAGCTCATAGCCTGGGAGAAGAAACCTCCCAGGCTATGAGCTGAGCACTGCGGTTGGTCAGCGCTACAGCCTGGGAGAAGGAGACGCCAGGAGAACAAGGGCAGGCTCCTCCCAGTTGAGACGCAGGCTGAAGTCACCGAGGACATGCCGGAGAAGCTGAAGCGCCAGGATATAGTAGGTGCAGGAGATCCTAGCGCCGCTCTCCATTATGTGTACTTAGTTTAGATTGTTAGAGTGATGAAAGGTCCTCTTAAAGGGCTTGTCTCACTACAGCAAATTACATTTATCATGTAGACAAACTTATAACAAGTCACTTACTAATGTATTGTTATTATCCATATTGCCTCCTTTGCTGGATGGATTCATTTTTCCATCACATTATACACTGCTCGTTTCCATGGTTGTGACCGCCCTGCAATCCAGCAGCACCTAGTACCATAGTATACAGTGATCGTTAGTATTGTGGGACAAAGTGCAGTTTGAGTAATATGTCATCTCTGTTCTATGAGTCAGTATGATTGTGGCAATACCAAATATATATAAGATTTTTTATATTTTACTATGTATACTTTTTATATGTTACTACTATTGCATAGTAATAGACAATTCCATGGAAAAAGTAGCCTTTATGTTGGCATAATGTTTTTATTTCCTATCAATACAGCCTTATGATGGCTGTTTGTTTTTTGCAGGAAAAGTCATAGTTTTAATAGAACCATTTTGAAAAGTATATATCTGAAGGTGTCGGCCCTTTAAAGAGTAATGAGGGGGGAGTTGCAGAGAGCGACGAGGAGAAAGCAAAGCTGTTAAATATTTCTTTCTTCAATGTATTCACTGAGGAAAATAAACTGTCAGATGAAATGCAGAATGTAAAGTAAATCCCCCATTAAAAGTGCCCTGTCTGACCCAGGAAGAAGTACAACAGCGACTTAAAAAGATTAAAATAGACAAATCACCAGGACCGGATGGCATACACCCCGTATCCTAAGAGAATTAAGTAATGTCATAGCCAGACCTTTATTTCTGATATTTACGGACTCTATACTGACAGGGAATGTTCCACAGGATTAGCGCATAGCAAATGTGGTGCCAATATTACAAAAGGGTCCAAAAACAGAGCCTGGAAATTATAGGCCGGTAAGTTTAACATCTGTTGTGGGGAAACTGTTTGAAGGGTTTCTGAAAGATACTATCTTAGAAGATCTCAATGGAAATAAGCCAATAACGCCATATCAGCATGGCTTCATGAGGGATCGGTCATGCCAAACTAATTTAATCAGTTTCTATGAGGAGGTAAGTTCTAGACTTGACAGCGCGAATCATTGGATGTCGTATATCTGGACTTCTCCAAAGCATTTGACACTGTACCTCATAAAGGTTAGTATATAAAATGAGGATGCTCGGACTGGGAGAAAATGTCTGTATGTGGGTGAGTAACTGGCTGAGTGACAGAAAACAGAGGGTGGTTATTAACGGTATACACTCAGATTGGGTCAACTGTCACTAGTAGGATACCTCAGGGGTCAGTACTGGGCCCTATTCTCTTCAATATATTTATTAATGATCTTGTAAAAGGCTTGTATAGTAAAATATCTATTTTTACAGATGACACTAAACTGTGTAAAGTATTTAACACTGAAGAGGACAATATACTGCTACAGAGGGATCTGGATAGATTGGAGGCTTGGGCAGATAAGTGGCAGATGAGGTTTAACACTGACAAATGTAAAGTTATGCACATGGAAGGAATAATGCAAGTCACCCGTACATACTAAATGGTAAAACACTTGGTAACACTGACATGGAAAAGGATCTAGGAATTTTATTAAACAGCGAACTAAGCTGCAAAAACCAGTGTCAGGCAGCTGCTGCCAAGGCCAATAAGATAATGGGTTGCATCAAAGGAGCATAGAAGCCCGTGATGAGAACATAGTCCTACCACTTTACAAATCGCTAGTCAGACCACACATGGAGTACTGTGCACAGTTCTGGGCTCCTGTGAACAAGGCAGACATAGCAGAGCTGGAGAGGGTTCAGAAGAGGGCAACTAAAGTAATAACTGGAATGGGGCAACTACAGTACCCTGAAAGATTATCAAAATTAGGGTTATTCACTTTAGAAAAAGACGACTGAGGGAAGATCTAATAACTATGTATAAATATATCAGGGGTCAGTACAGAGATCTCTCCCATCATCTATTTATCCCCAGGACTGTGACTGACGAGGGGACACTCCTCTGCGTCTGGAGGAAAGAAGGTTTGTACACAAACATAGAAGAGGATTCTTCACTGTAAGAGCAGTGAGACTGTGGAACTCTCTGCCTGAGGAGGTGGTGATGGTGAGTACAATAGAGGAATTCAAGAGGGGCCTGGATGTATTTCTGGAGTGTAATAATATTACAGGCTACAGCTACTAGAGAGGGGTCGTTGATCCAGGGAGTTCCTCTGATTGCCTGATTGGAGCCGGGAAGGAATTTTTTATTCTGGGGAAGTGGGGAAAATTGGCTTCTACCTCACCGTTTTTTCTTGCCTTCCTCTGGATCAACTTGCAGGATGGCAGGCCGAAGTAGATGGAGAAATGTCTTTTTTCGGCCTTATATACTATGTTATTAACCCTTTCTACAGTGCAATGCAGTGCAGTGCAGATATAGTATAAACGAACAGGATATATTACAATAAACAACTAAATGCAGTTCAACAACATAAAACAGTGCACACAAAAGCATAAATCACAGTGCAAGTTAACCCTTCAAAGTGCAATAAAGTAGGGAGTTGATGGATTTGCATAGTAGCAATAAGGGCAAATGTCCACAGTCCAAAGTACCTTCGCTCCAGAGCACTACGTTATCCATGGGGTTTTACATGTACAGTTCTTATTTTGCACTACACTATAACAACCAAATCTCATTTCATATTTAGGTATCAATTATTATTTAGGTAGAAAGTAAACAATAAAAGCATGTGTGGGTGCCATGAATTACAACATACTATACACTAGGTACAATTATAGATTTAAAATTCTGAATTCATATGGTTATATGTGTCCTTAGCCTTGTAATATAGATATACATATATTTATATATATAGATATATCTACATTGATCGGTCATAACATTATAAGTCCCCTTCAAGATGCTACAACAGCTCATATCCTAAAATTCCTGTAAATTGCGAGCTGGGTACCTATGGATTGAACTTGTTTTTCCAGCACATCGCATAGATGCCATATCCTGTAGACTCCCAGATTTACATGTCGAAGATGTGAATTTAGCTTAACTCACTCTGCAGATTTTTTTTATAGCTGTCTCAGTGAAGGGGTGGAGGATGGAGCATGTGCTTTAGTGTGGGTACTGACCATTACTTGAAGAGCTCAGGCAGCTACATTAGATGTTGGCAGACAGACCATATATGCACAGGTCTGACTGATGATATGTGATGTAACTGCCCAGCAGTCCCACTCTGCAGCCAGTCAAGTAAACTATTGATGCACTTGTCAGAGCGGGACCACTTACATGTATTGACCTAGTTTATCTGTTCATACTGCGTGCCTCCTCCTCTGTTTCCTCTCACCAATAAGGCTCCTAGCAGAAAACTATACAGCTTGCTGAGCAATTGTCAGTTTGTATATGGGGTTTGGTTTGGGACCTGAATACGTTTTTGGATCTGGAGTCTGAAATAATTTTGAGGATCTCGCTTCAGGTCTAAATTAGTTTTAGGTTCTTTTGGAGTCTAGAATTATTTTGGGGGCCTGGTCTGCTTTTGTTGTCGGGTGTGGATTAATTTAAGGGTCTCATATAGAGTCTGTGATAATTTGGGGGTCTGAATTGATTTAGGGGTCTGAATTGATTTTTGGGGGTTACCCGGCATCGACATTTTTTGGGGGGTCTACTCTTAGGTCTAAAATAATGTTGGGTGTCTGGTATAGGGTCTGAATTAGATATAGGTTCAGTCTTGGGTCTGATTTGGTATGGTGGTCTGAGGTTGCAATTAATTTTAGAGGTCTGTGTGGGGTCTGAACTAATTTTCGGCACCTGTCTAGAGTCTAAATTAATTTTACAAGGTGGTATGGTGTCTGAGTATGTTTGGGCTCTCATCTAAGAATTAATTTTCGTGGTCTGTCTGGGGTCTGAATTATCCCTTTCAGGATTTAAATTTTAATATTTTTTTTACATTTTTTAAAACTTAAATTTTTATAAGGATACTTGTCTTGTGATTGTTTGTCCCATAGACTGCAATAGAATACCAGCCTATCAGAGCCTGAAATTTCTCTGCATGGACTCATAGGACAGAGGAAGCCCTATCCCTCTGTCTAACCCCTCAGGTGCCATGGTCCATATTGACTGTGGCATCTTAGGGGTTAAATGACCAGGATTGGTGTTATCTCTGATACTGGTCATTGCAGCTGGTGCTGGTTGTACTACAAAGCAGGCAATTGCCATATGGAGCAGGTCCTGCACATGAGCCCGCTGCATACACTTAGGGCTCATGCGCACAAACGTATTTTCTTTCCGTGTGCGTCCGCTTTTTTAGGAACGTATACGGAACCATTCATTTGAATGGGTCCGCAAAAAACGGAAGTTACTTCATGTGCATTCCGCTTCCGTATGTCCATATTTCCGTTCTGCAAATAAATAGAACATGTCCTATTATTGTCTACATTACGGACAAGGATAGTAGTGTTCTATTAGGGGCCAACTGTTCCGCTCCGCAAAAGATGGAATGCACACGGACGTCAAGTATTTTTTGCGGATCCATTTTCTGCGAACCGCAAAATACATACGGTCGTGTGCATGAGTCCTTACACTGCACCAACGACGTACATCACAGTCTGTGTTAGGCTAGGTCTACATGACGCCAATAAGTCGCGCGGCACATAGGGCACAACTACACTGCAACATTCGTTGCACGACATTTTGTCGCACCGATGTTGTAGCGACAATTTTTATAATGATAGTCTATGGTGTCACACTGCGACATGCTACTACTGCGACGCAACAGTCGCTGAAAAATCCATTTCGAATGGATTTTTGCGACTATCGTGTCGCAGTCGCAGCATGTTGCATGTCCCAATGCTGACACCATAGACTACCATTATAAAAATTGTCGCGTGACATCAATGCGACAAAATGTCGCGCGACAGATGTCATTGTGTAGACCTAGCCTAAAAGTTAAATTTGGGGATCTAAATTGGGCTTTGAACTCATTTTGTGTACATATTTTCAGTGTGTGTGCAATTTGTAAAAGGATATATGTGGGTATGTAGGCATCTAGTGTATGTGTGCATTGTATGGCACTATTACGTGAACTTTGTATGGGATTATTGTTTGCAATTAATTTTGTAACAAAAAAATAACACCCTGGCTTAATGTATACTTTCGCTTATGCTCTGTGCTCCTGTACAAAGCTTAAATGTGCCACCTGGAAACTTTAGGCATTTATCAGGAAAGCCTTCTGGTGTTTTATGGTTGTCTGGAATTCAGAGACGACCATTATCCATGGTAGATTGGTAGATTCAACTTCAACGTGGCTTATGTATACAAATTGTATTTTTAAAAATCAAATATTATACAGTCTCTTTGTTGTACAGTATAATACATGTATACATTTGCACACTCTTTCCTGATTGACACTGTTGTTGAAGGGGTTTTCCAAAAGAAAAAGTGTCACACCCGTCCATGGATTGTGTCTAGTATTGCAGCTCATCTCTATTAAAGTGACTCTGCAGTTCAAGTAAAAAAATTATATTAACTGGGGAACAAATAGAACACTAACCTGGTGGTCACACTGCTTCAGTAATCCAAGATATTTCCTGCTTGTCCAGCCCAATCTGAGGGTGTCAGGAAGTGTTTTGGACTACCAAATACACAGTGTACATCAGGGAGTCCAAGAAGTGGTGCAGCCATCTTGGATTGCATAACAGGAGCCTGGGAATTGTTAGATCTACAGCTGAAAAGATGAAAAGAGGTCACTACGTATGTGTTCTGTTCGCTCCACAGTTAATATGATTATTTTTCTTGAATTGGATGGTCGCTTTAAAGTGTATGTGGCTGTGCTGCAATACCACATACAACCTGTGGACAGATGTAGTGCTGTTTTTCTCATCTTGGACAACTCCTCAGGATAGGTCATCAGTATCTGATCGGTGGGGGTCTAACACCTCTGTGAGCACCGTGGCCTTCTCACAGCTTCTCCTAGGCCTGTGAAGACACGCTTATCTGTCATGTGGCCTAGTAGCTGCCCAGCTCCATTGAAGTGAATGGGGCTGAGTGCGATACCAAGCACAGCCGCTATACAAAGTACGGCGCTTGCTTGGTAAGCACTGAGAAGGCTGCAGCGCTCACAGGAGAGCCGGTGCCTTCTCAAACAGATGATCGGCAGGGGTTCCAGGTATCTGACCCTCACTGATTGGTCTAAAAATCTCTGAAAACCCTTTTAAATACATCAGAAGTGTAGCTTGATGTTCTTAGGTTCTAAAGCAAAATGTGTAACACTCCCTTCCCCCATCTGGCATGTGCCAATTATTGTACTTTTGCTGTGACAGAGGACCTCTCAGGCCCATTGAGACACCAAAGCATGGATCAAACCTGTGAAGCTATGACACTGACTGAAATAAAGAAATCAATAACCAAAGGCGTCTACATGATGAAGAAATTTCCACAACAAGAGATCTGTGCCCTTGTCAGAAGCTATAGGTTAATTGAAAAAATTGGAATTTCAGCATTGCTTCAAGAATCAAAATCAAAATTTCATAGTTAGGGATTGCACATTCCACGTTTTATCAGTTCTAATTATACCTTCTATACAGAAGTATGGAGAGGTTTTACTGAACAAAGTAAATTACCCCTTATCCATTAAACAAAATATATGAATATATAGGCCAGTTAGTTAATTATTATACAACCCGTCCAGAATGTCATCAGCTTAATGGGGCTTCAAGTACTTCAAGGTTTAAACACATTCAAGACTAAATTAAACCCCAGTATATTACTAAAGAGTATACACATAAAATATATCAGAATAATTGTCAGTATAATATACTATCAATATAATAGTACCAGCATATAGGATGTGCAAGTAGTACAGATAATAACTACTAATAGTTGGTTAATAGTTTTTCCTTTGCTAGGATTAACCCCAGATATACTGGTCACTTGAATGTCAGGAGGTTTAGCCATGTCCTTCTACCCCCGTTTTCTCCTGGTGTTGGTAATATCAGTGCCCCTGTTGTGGTCTGGTAGTTATGTGTCAGAATCAATCAGGGGGCAATGAAAGGGAGGGGTTTTAACTCAATGTGTTAGGTCGCTATGTCCCATTCACTAATAGACAAAGGGTCTCCTCAACAGATGTAAAGTTAAGTGAAATCTGTCATCCTGCACAGAAAAAAATGACCACGAGGAGGAGGGAGAAGGAAACAGGAGGTTAGAGCCAGGGAATTTATCGGATTGAGAAGGCAAGAGGGGGAGTTGGGGGTGAATTGGTGCCAATTAATCCTGTGGGATTGAGAGGAGGTGGAACCCTTTCTAAACACGGCGAGGGGCATGTCCAGGAGCTTATTGGAGCTGGGGAGCAACATAAAAACCCCTGCCTGGCACTGACCTCTTATATCCTTCAGATCAGCCTGGTAGTAGGAAAAAGAGAAAGTAAACTTATCCCATATTTATACAGTCATGACTGGGCGAGATGACATCTCAGAGGGCAAATCAAAAGTGAAGATCCTGGCCCCGAGCGCGGAAATGAGAAATCGGGCGTTTTCATGGACCTGCAATGAGATCCAAAGGCTTTGCCATCACTGACCTACTTGGTCTAGAAGCGGAACTACAACCGCCATCAGTCTCTCTTCCCAGCTGTGAAGGTCCAGGAGGAGGTCTTGGTGGGGTCTCCTTGGCTAATGGTTCGCTGCCCCTTGGGTTGGGGTTTCTGTGTGGTTTTGCCTCTCAACAGCCCACTGGGACTACTTGCCTTCTCCCAACACACATACCATTTCTTCAGCCCAGAACAGATCATCAGTATCTCCACAGCTCAGACAAGCACAAGGAAAATATCTCTGGTAACTAAAAATATATCTCTGTATCTAAAATATCTAACTATTTCATAGTAAAGTTATCACTGGAAGGCTGTAAAACATGTTACATGTAATCTGTGATCATAGCAAGATTGTTAATGGTGGTAAAGTAATGGAAATACGCATTTTAGTGGATAGAAAAGTTACTGTTTTATCCCTCATAAAGAAGCTCTGAGTAGAACATGTTTTTGCATTTGTGTCTTTAAGGTTTTATGTTGTATCTATTCTGTATTGCGACTTTTAGTGTAGCAGGCATGTTGTTTCTGGTGCTGGGCTCTGTGTGACAGCAGCTTGAGAAAGTGATTGCTGTAGAAAACAAGTCCTGGATCAGAGAGCTGTCCAGCTTGTATGACCTTTCTGTGGTGCTGAATGATTGCTTGTAAATACACACAACTTTCCCCTTTAGCCTGAAAGGAGCATATGTTACGAGCTAATGAATTGCTATGTCTTTATGTTAAATGCCTTACACATACACTGTCTACCTCAATTCTTACAGGGAACTTGTTGCATTTCCCGAATTTTTAAAACATTCAAATCTAATGTTATTTGATTGTGTTCTCCTTGTATTTTATAATGCGTTGTGACTCAGTGGCCAATAGTAAAGTCCATGTAATAATTTGCTATGTTTGCATTTCCAGATGATGACAGTCTCCTTGGAGATAAGAATGATTTAAAGGCATCTGGCTCACAAACAAAAAGAAAGAAAAGAAGACACAGGTAATTTAATTTTTAAAATTTTTTAACCAGCCATGGTTACTTTTATACTTAGTAGCGTGTAGGCCTGTAGATCCAGAGAGCAAAGAAAACTCCATGAATATTATTCGGGTACTAACACTCAATCACAACCTTTCTGACCAGGCCAGTTTGGTGTTTTTCCTGCATAAACTATAATATTAAGATAATAACATAATTTCCAATTAAAGTGAATGGGTCTAGCTTAAAATTCACTACAAAATGCTTACGAATGTTGACCCACCTTAAAAACCAACGTCAACTGTGTGTATGTTGGCCAGAATACTTTAGGACAAACAAGACTCTGGCCCTTACACTAAACTCCTTTTGCACAATTATTATGCTTTATGTTGTCATCAGAGGGATTCTGGGAAGGTTATATATTTTGGCTCTTGATGGCAATGGTCCATAATCATATATCTGTTTTGCAGGACTGTATTTACTGCTCATCAGCTGGAGGAATTAGAGAAAGCCTTCAATGAAGCTCATTATCCTGATGTGTATGCCAGAGAAATGTTGGCTCTCAAGACAGAATTGCCTGAGGACAGAATACAGGTAACATATGAGAAATATGTTTCTACTGCTCCAACTTCAACAACCCAAAAATGAGGTCCAGATGTTAGTGAAACAACCAAAGTTTGGGAGAAGGTGGCACAACATTTTGCAGATCTTTCTGATTTTAATATATTTTAAGGGACTTGATAATTCAGGGTTTGTAGTAACAAAGTACTGTACCTACTTTGACCCTCATGTTTTGTAATATTGATGACATTTCCTATTTTGAATACAGGTCTGGTTCCAGAACAGGAGGGCTAAGTGGAGAAAGCGTGAGAAGTGTTGGGGCAGGAGCAGTGTTATGGCAGAATATGGGCTCTATGGTGCCATGGTGAGGCATTCCATCCCACTACCTGAGTCCATCATCAATTCGGCAAAGAATGGGCTAGTTGGTTCCTGTGCTCCTTGGCTACTGGGTGAGGATGCTTTTTACATTGATATCTTAAAATCTTTTGCACATTTTCTAAAAAAAAAAAAGCTTTTAACATACAAAACAGTTATAGAGTATTCAGTCCTGGGCACAATTTACAGTTTTTATAAAGTTCCTTATTGATTAAAAAAAAAAGGATTGAATTTAACTTTACAGGTGGAGCAGAGATTATGGCAACTAGCATTATGGCATATTATATATTATTTTAATATTCTAAGATTTAATATTCCAAGATTTTCCATGTTTTTTTTCCCCAAAGCTGGGAGTCTCAATAAAGTTTTGAAAAATGGAAATACCTGTAATTGTTAATCAAATAGAAAAATATATTTTAGCACTTGTCAGGTGTAATGTTTTTCAATTTATACACTAAATATATATTTATATATTTTATATATGTTTTTTTACTTTTTAGGCATGCACAAAAAGTCTGTAGACGTTACCAGGAAGACAGATGTGGATGAACAAGCAACAGATAATTACAGGGGGAACACTATATCGATAACCTGTTATCCAGGCCATCAGAGTCTCATAGAAACACACAGGAGAAAGACCACTGTATGGACACTTCAGAAGAAAGAGCTATTGACCTCTCAAGCACAGCAAAACAAGAGACACCATGCAATATGAGGCATGGATCCAACAGAGACAGTCAAAATGACACCACAGACAGTGAGCACTGAGCCGACTGTTTTAAGATCATAGGCAGGTGGGGCGGGGGCAAGGGAATGAGTGGTAGGGTCAAATACAATCATGGACATCAACTATTGCACATGTATTTCAATCGATGATTTCTGAAAATTTGATTTCAGGTTTTTCTAATTTTGAGGCGATTTCCTCATCAGAGCATAAGCTAACTGTATACTTGTGTAAATTATTGAATCATTTTGTAGGTTTTGTATGGATACAGAAATAGTTAATAGGTTATTTGGAATTCTCTTGTACAAACCAACATTTATAAGCAGGTAATATGGTGACTACAACAGATGCTATATGCAGTGTCACAGAAACAGTCCAAGAAATTATATCACCAAAAATCATAGTTATTTTGGTTAAAAAATATTAGGCTCATATATAAAATATTTCTAAAAAAATGTTTCAAAATAACTAATGTGTATTTATCTCTATCTACCCCCTCCTTTTTGTTTTTGATAAATAACATTTTACCTTTTAATGCAAAATGCTTCATTGGTACTTAAATATTTAACTGAATAATATCCAGCACTACTGTATATTTTTGAACACATTTTTCCGGATGTTTTTTATGTTTGTGTACAGTATTAAAAACCAAATATAATTGTTAAAACAAATCTGTGAATAAAAGTTATTCCCATTAAGTAAAATGAAATTCAAATAACATAGAATTTATAAAATCCATTTATGAACATAGTACATCCATACCTCACTTCATTCAAATGAAGCTCTCTCCGCGTGAAACATAAATGTGAACGTATACTGGTAAAATAAAATTTTATAATAAAAACAAAAGGCATTTAACAAAAATTTAACACAGATTATATTTATACTCTTTTATTATAATAAAAAAATCGCATTTATGTAAAATAATTCTGATTCCCAATACATTTAAAATATAACAGATTGGAATCATTTTTTTTTAAGGATAAATATAGTGTAACCCAAATCCATCAGGGAGATGTTTCCTCCAATGTGAGTTTAACAAGTAAAACTACTAGCGGGTATCATATTACTTCCTTTTAAGTACAAAAATGGGAACTGTTTTTATATATCTTGTTTAACTCTATAAAATCCTTTTGGAAGCCAATTAAGTCATTAGGATCAGGGGTTTACATAACTGTCACTATATCCACCTTTAGACATGGTGGTCATTTTTTATCTAACACTTCAATTATGGAAATCTAAAATCTTCAACAGCCTTATAGATAATCACTGTACATTTTGTATATAAATATAAACTTTTATAAGCTCAGATAGTTGAAATGAGCGTGCTCTTTACTTATCTATGCATAGAACTGATGTTGAAATCCCGAATCAAAGACATTTGCTTCTTACAAGAAAATGCTCTATATTTTGTGATGAGAGAATAGAAGATGTTTTGTAATTATTGGAACGGTCTGTAAATCTGTGTTCTTGATGTCCGGCTTGTGTCACGGCCATTTTATATTTATGTATTGAAGCACTTTGGTAGCCAGGGAGTTTTAAATTTGTTTGTTATATTTTATCATATATTTATTATATATAAACCAATAAAGCTTTCTCAATCTTTTATATGCAGGAATTGGTTGTGTTTAGGATGGAGAGCGGATCAAAAGGACAAAACTAGTTTGTGGATGCGAGATGACACCTCAAATCAGAGTTTAACCATCGATAAACCATAGACTAACTAGCCATACAATGTTTAGATCAACTACTTTACTTTGGGTGCAAGCAAAGCAATGATAATGACAAAGGCATGACAAACGTGATATACAAGGATAGGGCATTTCGCCATGTAATGTCAATGCATTGTACAGCAGTTGGAAGAATAGTTCACATCTTTTTATATGGAGGCCATTTATTTCCAATTATACTTGAGTATAATTTTTAGTTTCAAAACCACTTAAAACATTTTAAATGCCTTTAAATGACTTTAAAGGTCTTAAAAACAGAATTCCAGATTTAAGATAAAGAATAAATTCTTAAGTCCATTTCAGTAAAACTCATGTCAAAGAAAATCTATTTTAATAAATAGTAATGATTACTTTGATAGTTAGTATGTATCTTCGTAGTTTTTTTAAATGTGACTGTAATGTACCGTAATTATTACAAATACACGCATATTAAGTAGTGTATGCAAGACTGCCACCTAATGTATGAAGATATAAAAGTATATGTATTCAGAACAACATCTGAAGAGTTGATTAGGCTAGAACGGAAATAAATTAGCCGTACAGGTCAAAACATTAAGGCCCTGATTTATCAAGATCGGTGTGTACTATGCCAGTCTCTGGCGTAAATAATGATGAGTGTGCCAAGGCCGATGGCCCCCATAAACCATCCTCACCACTCTCCCTTTTTCAAAACTGGCAAGGGCAGTGTAAAATGGCAGTTGCGACTAAAAAGTTGCAACAACATTCATAAAGTCACTAATGCTAAAAAGACATAGGGGTATGATACCTTTCATCCTAACTGTTTTCTTCTCAGAACAATCAACTGTGGTGAATAATAATATGAATGATATTTTATTAAACATTTGTATAGAGAGCATTATCAGCAGAAGAAATTGTTGAATTAAAGGGTTGGAATGGAGCTGAGCTGCAATATCACAGTCATCCTGTGGACAGGTGTGGTGCTGTTTTTGGGGAAACCAGCCATGTTTTTCTAATCTTACATAATCCCTTTAAAAACAAATTCCAGTAGAATGACAACAGGTCCACTTAGAACTTGGCTTGTTGTCTCACATACCACTAAATAAAAACTTACAGTTTGGACTTTTAGCATGGCAAACAGCCTTGCTTAGCTTTCTTAGTTTAAACCATTTACTGTCACCAGAGACAGCCACCTGTAGTGGATCAGCCAGGAAAACACGCATTACACTAATCAATGCAATGATCTTGTGTGGGCATCTTTATCTAGGCCTAGCGCTCTCATGCTGTTGTCCCAATTTTAGGCCTACTATTATGACAAAGTTTATCTCTCAGATGAAATTCTTACGCCTGAAGAAGGATATGTTATATTTTATTTTCAATAGCATAGAACTGCCAACAACTAAAAAGAAAAATAGCTAAATATCCCCAAAATGTAATATTAAGTTTAAAATTTTTTGGGGATCGAGTGTCCCTTTGAGTTAGTCTGAATTACAAGCACTCCAGCGGAAGATGCTGTTCTTTATTTGTCATTGTTTTAAGGGAATTTTGCTACAATAACTATCACCTTTCCATCAGATAGGTGATACATGTTTAACTCGTATGGGCAGCTTGGGCCTCTTCGCCCACATGCCCTGCAATCAAAGGTTTGTATGGAATGGAGTTATGCAAGCATACTACTGCGCCATAGGGTTCACTTTCCAACAAGACAACAAACCTAAACGAATAGCCAAGACAACACAGGAATGGCTTAGGGACAACTGTATGAATGTCGTTGAGTGGTTCAGCCAGAGCCCTGATTTGAACCCAATCGAACATCTCTGGAGAGACCTGAAAAAGGCTGCCACCAACAGTTCCCATCCAACTGACAGAGCTTGAGGGGATCTGCAAAGAAGAATGGCAGAAAATTCCCAAAATCCAGGTGTGCAAACATCATCCCCAAGAAGACTGAAAGCTGTAATCACTGCCAAAGGTGCTTCAACTAAGTTGTGAATATCAATAAATTAGCAAAGATTTTCTAACATTCTGTCTTCACTCTGTCATTATGGAGTATTGAGTGCAGAATGATAGGGAAAACGCGATTATTTTTTTAATTTTAGCAATAGACCGCAACATAACAAAATGTGAAAAAAGTGAAAGGGTCTGAAGACTTCCTGAATGCACTGTATGTTAATTAAATCAGTCAAAATTATGTTACCAATCCCTTATGCATGTCACATAAAGGTTTGGTTCATATATATCCAACTAGACAATAAAGTTTTTATGCATTTGTTTTATTATTGTTTTCTAAAAAGCTATATAACACATTACCATTATAAACCAGCAGCACAGTAATATGCTTTCTCAGATGTGTTACCTGCTCTCTTACATCATATCCAGCAGGCAGAATTATCAGAGGTTGGTTGGTCAGAGGACAAGGATGTGTCAGTGAGGAAGCATATACCAGAGCTTCTGTTATAGGCACCACAGCCACTGATCGGAGGCAGAATCAGGACACAGTGCATATTAGGAAGTTTCATCCAATCCTAATTCCCGCCTCTCCAAGGGGCATTGCATATTCGTTAAAAACAAGTTCCATAAAAAAACATCCACAAAGTGCCTTGTTATCCTGGGGAAAGCAATGTGTAATTGGACTGACAGTACAATACAGGAGCCCTGAAACATTTCCAACAGAATCCGCTGGCCAACTTGTAAATGAATAAAGGACAAAAGATTTATTAATTGAAATCAGGGTAATTCCCATTTGGAATGAATCCCAAAACAGTTCCACACACACATGACCTGCATGTTAATAAGCTGACCCATCTGCCTTCAGCTTTCTTCACTTACATAGGACACAAACAGGCATAATTCATGGCTGCTAATTGTGTTTAGATTGTGCTGCAGGAGCTACACTTGTGGCCCATAAATTACCTATCGGCGGACTGATTAAGTATTGATTATTTCATCATTTTATGCTAATACTGACAGTAACTATATATATATATATATATATATATATATATATATTTACTTGTGTGTGTGTATATATATATATATATATATATATATAATTATTATTATTAGGTATCTATATATTAATTTGTGAACAGAATACTAGGCAAGTGGGAGCTGGATATTGGTCACATCTACAACAAGAATATATACAAGAAAGAATTAACAGATCATAATAACACAGCCTACAATATTTCTTTCCCAACTTTTAAAAAACATTGATAGAGTATCCCATGCTCATATGTCTATGATTGGCTTTTCTGTGCCCAGCGTTATGATAGTTGTTTTCTCTGTAGCAGCCTTTGACATTTCATCACCAACTCTCTTGTCTGTTACGGATACTTGTATTACTTAATTATATTTTTTCAATAAAAATTGATTGACCCATAAAAACATTGATAGATTTAAATGCTTTGTTACTAATGCCAATTGGCTTCACATCACTTGACGGTGTCCAATATTATTTGGAAGAATATTCTTAAATTTATCGAGTTAACTTCTGATGTTTCGAGTGCCTTTGCATCCCAGTATCTGTCTACTCGGTTACCAATTTCTCATCTCCATGTAGAGGGTTGGAGTATCTGTTTGGAAAAGGATTGGATGGTATTGCTATGTGGGTACTTTATAGCACAGTTCTGTCTGGCAACTGTTTGACATTCCTGCGCCGACAGGGCTCTGTTTTCCGTCCTGCATAACGGAAACTGGACAGATCCGTTATGCTGCCCATAGACTTCTATTATGACGGATTAAAACAGAATGCCTCTTAAAGTCTTCTGTTTTGATTTCCGTATTATGGATTCCGTCATTTTCCGTTATAACCATGTTATCTCCATTCCTCCCCCTTTCATGTTCCAGAAGTGCCCTCCATGCCTCCCCCTTTATGTGCCAGAAGTGCCTCTCCATGCCCCCCTTTATGTGCCAAAAGTGCCTCTGAGCCTCTCAATGCCCCCTCCCTTTATGTGCCAGAAGTGCCTCTGAGCCTCTCCATGCCCCCACCCTTTATGTGCTAGAAGTGCCTCTGAGCCTCTCTATGCCTCGCCCCCTTTATGCGCGAGAAGTGCCTCTCTATGCCCCCCTTTATGTGCCAGAAGTGCCTCTCCATGCCTCCCCCCCCTTTATGTGCCAGAGGTGCCTCTCCATGCCCCCCCCCCTTTATGTGCCAGAAGTGCCTCTCTTCCCCCCCCCCCCTTCATGTGCCTGAAATAAAATAAAAAACACTTTTACTTACCTCCAGCGATTTGATGCAGGCCTCTTCTGTGTCCTGCGATGTACGGCTCAGGCGGCGCAATGACGTCATCGCGCCGCCTGAACCGGCCTCTGGTAGGCTGCCAGAACTAGGCCCGCAGCCTATCAGAGGTACAGGGAAGGGAGACGTCTCTCCTCTCCTGACCCACAGCACAGCCATCTGTATCGCTGTTCTGAGGACGGCGATACAGATGACTATGGAGATGAACGCTTCCACAAAAGTGTGCTTTGCCACTGCCACATCTGCTGGCCATTATTAAATTATTGCGGCGGGGTTTCAGGTACCCTTCTCCTGCCGGGCCCGGTCCAGCGCCCCTAGTGCTTGCGCCTGGTGCAGTTGCACCCTCGCCCGCTCTAGAAACGGCCATGATCAGGACCGTGGGAGCTCACATAGACTGGTGCTTTTTCTATAGACCACTGCTAATGGATTGCAGGTGGTCATAACCATGGAAACGAGCAGTATATAATGTGATGGAGAAATGAATCCAGCCAGCAAAGGAAGCAATATGGACAATCACAATACATTAGTAAGTGTCTTGTATTAACTTTCTCTACATAATAAATGCTATTTGAGACAACCCCTTTAACTTCCGGTGGTACCATTGCTATTTATTTGCACATTTATAAACAGTCCCCATAACCTGATGAAGGTGGCGGCTAATGTTGAGCAAATTGAAGCCAAATGAATTGAGTTCGATCCGAATTTCAGGAAAAATTTGATTCGCCATGAAGCCGAATTTCCACAGTTTTTCTGGTAATGAATCAATTTTCCGTCAATTGACGTTAAAAACTAAAAAAATCTATATACATACTGCAAATATACATATTTGCATGCAAATAGGCCGGCGTGGCCATCTTGATTGAAGATACAGCGCGAAATCTCTCATGCGATGATGCATGATGTCACCATGCTGGCCAGCATGATGACATCATCACGTCACCGCACAAGATTTCGGCAGTGTCTTCAATCAAGATGGCCGTGAAGGACCTATTTGCATTTATTGTTTTACCCTGCGTAACGCCTGAAAAGCCTAAATGGTAGCCTCAGATCCCGCGAAAAAGCAGTGAACGAGCCGCTGAGGGATTCAATGACGATAGGCAGCACGATCATCGTTCCTTGTCATTGTGCCTGTTACATACAAAGAAATGCGCTTCGTGACAAAATAATTCATCACAAAGCAAATTTCTTTGTGAAATTTGGCGAAGCAGCCGAATCAAATTTTCCATAACTTTGCTCAGCTCTACTGAAATGCGTAGCTAGTGTTTTATTTATTTACTTGTGGTTTTTAATAAATGTTTTTACTAAAGTTGTCAGTGCCGCACACTCTGTTTTTTCGCTGCCATCTAGAGCATGAATTCCTTTACAGTATGGGAATAATGAACACAGTGATGTCACAGTACAGAAATAATAAACACAGCGATGTCACAGAACAGGAATAATGAACAGTGATGTTACAGTACAGGAATACTAAACAGCGATTACACAGTACATGCATAAATAATAAACTGTGATGACACAGTTTAGGGATAATAAACAGTGATGTCACAGTACAGGAATAATAAACAGTGGTGTCACAGTATAGGAAAAATAAACAGTGGTGTCACAGTACAGGCATACTAAACAGTGATTACACATGCATGCTTGTTGCTGGTGGCAACATGTTGTTAGCATGATTTTACACTTTCCCTTTAAGGCTGGTGTTCCTTCCCATTTTGGTGTGTAGGAGGGTTAAGGTGTGTGCTAGGAGGAGCTGGGTGTGGCCTCATGGCTCTTCTTATACTGGAGTTGTGAGCCTGAGGTTAGTTGTTTGTATGATGGACCTTTACTCCTCTCTGGATGTTACACCTGTCCGTGAGGGCCTCCTTTTGGAACATCAAGGTCTTTGGCAATGTCACCACATGTTTCTATGTCCCCTTCCCTACCTTACCTGTTGTGATGTTTGGTGTAGGTTTTTGTACAGGGTGTTTGTTGTATGTCATTTGGTGTTCCATGTCTGGTCTATGTGGTGTTTGTAGTCGAGCATGGTTGGTTGACATTTCCCCTGTCTGTCTGTTCGTGCAGAAGCGCTCCATGGTTTCTATGGTTTCCCGGAGGGGTGAACCATAAATCAGTATGCTGTAGTTGTTTCCACCCAGTCGTTGTGGCAGGTAAGTGCTGGTTGTTCCAGTGCGTGTCGTTTGCGCTGGGCTCTTACCTGCAGTTACGTGTTTCTGCTTGCTATCTGCTCTTTCTTTGTTGCTAGGCCTGTGGGAGACTCCGGTTTTTCCATGTCTTGGAGGAATCGCTCGTCTCTTGCTCCTAACTATACCATCAGGGCTCATCACGGTGAATTAGGGTCCTAGGTTCCGGGTATGAGTCCTTAGTGTTGGCTCATACAGTCAGGAGGTCAGGGATTGTATTTAGGGATGCATAGGAGGTGACCTGCTCCCTTATCCTGGCTTCCAGGCCTGCTCACAGTCCACGGGTCCACCACTTCCACAAAGACGGATGGGCCAAATAGCAAAAAAGGACTGGGCACTCTATAGTACTCGGGTCAGTGGTATTTTAATTAAACAAATGGTTAAAAATCACTTAACACACTTCATGCTAAAACAAAGTGATCCGTTCCTATCAATAATTATGAATAGCAGCGATAAAAACAAGTTAACACACTAAGAAATAACAATAAGTTATTAGTAGCAGCAAACTGTGGATATTAGTGACGATCCAGAAAATACCTGTGAGTGCTAAACAAGAGATCATCAATAATAGCAAAATACAGCAGCAACCGTGGTGCTGGTGGTGGTCCTGAGTGCACACCATGGGTGCTAGTAGTACTGGAGCATCCACCCAGCATTCACACAGCAACAGAGATATAAACGGTAGAGCGGGCGCACAATTGCATCTGAAAGTCCACCAAATGAAATAGCTAGCAACTGTATCTGCTATATTTCAATCTTTCTAAGATAGTGCAGTGGATTAGCGGTCCCGGCAATTGTGTCAGTTTGTTCATTAAATAGAACTGGCGGTCTCAAGCACTTATATTAGTTCAATCATTCATGAAAATTGCAATGTTCTTAATAAAAGCACATGTATTGAATTAAGGAACTTTCAAAAACAGCAAAGTAGATGAACACTGAGTGTTAGCCAACTTGTTTGATCGGTCCCTTGAATATGGGGGTCTTATCAACCTGTATTAGCAGTAAAAAGTCATTGATTCTCAGAGCGGCGTCCCGCTCATTTGCAGGCAGCGGCGTCCCGCTGTAAATATTGTTAGAGTAGCCGAGCAACAACGAACTACAGGTCTCTGATTTGATCTCACCAGCCTGGGCCAAAATACAGTGGTACCTTTTCGGGTTTCCCAGTGTTGATACCGCCTGAGCTCACCACGCCTGGCGTCTCCATGTGTAGTATCCTCGTAGCAGAGCCTCTCTTCGCGGGGCAGACGTGCTCCTCTTATTTAGGGAATCCTTCACCACGGACCACAATCAACTCAATCTCTACAGCTCCCAGGTAATTCAGCTTTGCCTGTATTAAACCTTTTAGGATATTTCTGGACAATGGGGGATACCAAACACGCTTCGGGGTATTATTCTCGGGGTATCAGGGTATTATTTTCTCTGGGGACAATGGGGGTGCTTTGTCATCTGTAAAAGGAGGAGCTTAAAGTGAAACGTCAACATGAGGGAGGAGCTTAGGAGATTGATATATATGTTTAGTGGAAAAGATTCAGTACAACTTGTATTTTATTCATTTAAAGAGGTATTGCAGTTTTATTTATGTATAGAGTGTAAAATCCTATATTTTTTAAAAATGCATGTATTTAAAATTTTTACCACATACCTTTTTATCGGTACACAACTTGAGTCGACTGCACAGTAGAATGGTATAGTTCATGAACCAGTTGGTCCTGTGTAATGCATTTATGGGTTGAACTCCGTTTGTCAGTAATACATAGCCCTGTATAAAGAGGGATGTGCTGTCAACAGAGAAGGATACTGTATGGGAAAGAACAAACATAGTAATGATCATTCATCCCCCTAAGTCCCAATTTCTTTGCTGCATAAAAATAAAGATTAGATGAATTCACCATTATTGCCTGATCTATCAGCCTGTGTGAAAGGGCCCTTAGGTTGATATTAGTGGTCTGCCACTTGTGGCTCCTCAGCTTTTGGAAAGTCACAGCATGTCATGACATAAACAACAGAAAAATAATACAGAGGCCAAGATTCATGTCTTCCAAATCTCTCATCCCTCCGAATATAAGTATAACAAATTAAATAATTATATTCCTTCAGGAATAATGTTTCAAATTGAAATGTAAAATGACCAAACATCTCATCGGAAACCAGTTTCTGGCATATTTGAAAACATGTGGTCCCCTGCTTCATTTCTTATTCATTGTTAGCTTCATAAGTGGCTCTCGACCATTGGCTTCTGACTCAGCCTGTGCTGTCAACCATAGGCGTCCTTCGATAGATAACCCTCTGGTTTTCTGTGGAATTATTAGTGGTGGCTCATAGATACATAGTTTGTGCCTTCTTGTAGCTCAGTGTAGACTTTTAACAACACTGTTCTCTTTCTAGTATTGGCTTCAGCCTGTAGACTGTCTTAAAGATGTGATCTTTATAAACATTTATCGCCTATCCATGATAGGTGATAAATGCATGATCTTTTGGGGGTCCTACCACTGGGAAAACAAGCAATCACAAATACAAGGGTTTTAGAGTCCCATGTGTGAACTGAAACGGTGTGCATGCATGACCAACACTGCACCCAATTCTAATGGACCAGGGGCAGACTGGCACACAGACCCCATAGGAAATGGCCACTGGGCCGACTCCCAGACGGCCACCAAAGCTCCCTCCTCATGGTCGCCAGCCAGGTACATAAAGATCTGATTCTCACGCATTAATTAATATCTGAGCATCAGGCACTTAGCTATCATGCACCTGGCCAGCGATCACAGGTGCCCTAGTGAATACAACTGTACTGCCATCCTCAGGACGGTGATACAGTTTCATACTGTGGCGTGGACGGCAGCATTTTTGAGCTGCATTGCGGTGATTTAGTTCTTATGGGGAAGTATTTTGTGCTGCACTACAGTATTTGGTTCTGCTGGGGCAGTACTATATTGGTGTACTACGATATTGCTACTTCTGTTCTCTCTGCCAACATGACGACAACATGAAAGCATCTTTATTTTTTTTTCCAGGGCCACTTTAACTCCTCCGAGTTCGTCCCTGTAATGGACTCGATGGAGATAAATAAGAATTTTTTGCAGTCCCATGGACCTTGATTGGAGAGGTGGTCACACGTGTGCCAAGCCTGCTTTATTCACACAGGGGACTCTGGGATCACCCTCTCTCGTGATTAGTGGGGGTCCCTGTGATAGGAAACCCCTTAATAACTAGCAAAGCAGGTGTCCCTTATCACCACTTCCCCAAAAGTGCCAGACAGTACCATGAGCCAGCCACTCATGATGATAGAGAGGCATCTAGTCCTGTAGTCCCCATATGTGAACTCCCGCCTCCTTGTTTAATTATATTGTCTTCACAGTCTCCCACAACCCAGGGCATGGTCACTGATGGTGGTGCATGCGACCAGAACTGTCCATAAGCCGTCCTTCTGTATCATGCTGTGTGCAGCAAGCCTATATGAGTACATGCCATATTTATCTCGATAGAGGCTGCAATGGACAGTCCTGGCAGAACTGTCCTGCCAAACAGCGGCTAAGGTTCCTGTGGGATGGAAGCGCCATATGGTTACTGAAGAGAATGTAATCTCGAAACAGTGGGGTGGAACTTCACATATAAAGACCCATGGCATAGTATATATCATCATTACTTGTAAGACAAAACTAGGACTGGGTCCAAAACACAGAAGAGGCACAAAGCTTTCCATAATGCTTTATATCTGTAGATTTCACTGTTGGTTTTGGCTCACAAATACTGATTCAAAATACTCTCCATATACTGACCACATGAAAGTGGCCTTTAGAGCAGATTCCCTTATAATGTCATATGGGTAAGTGCCTTAAAATACTGGTTATAGCACTTTTGGGGAAATTCTGTAGCCAACCCCTTAACTTGATGAAGTCAAATCAATTCTTGCTTATGACTATTTTATGACTACCTGATTGGTGGTGCTACATGCAACTTAGCATTAATTAGTAAATGAATTGATTACTGAACATTACATTTCTATTACTAATCATTTCTCACGTCAATAGACTAGTGAAACCAATTCCAAGAAAGGCTTGGGGAATTGAGATTAAGTGATTAGGAATCAATGTATTTCCATTTGGGTAATCATCAGTAATTTAAAAAAATAAACAGGGTAAAGCCACTACCTTTTAAGACTGAGACCACATTTATGTTACTAACTTTAAATTTAGACAGCTTAAAACTAGATATGCCACATTTATCACTCCAGCTCATGCACTGTTATCATTCTTTACTAATTGATGGCCTATCTTTCGCACTCTAGCTGTTCGGGTGTAGCACCATCTGAGAAGTCAGTGCTGGAACTCAATGGCGCTGCTCCCATTGAGTAATGAGATCCCTCCACTACAAGGTTGATGCAGCTTTGTAGTTCCAGCACCAACTTCTGTTGAACATACACCCGAAGAGCTTATTGGTGGGGTGTCAGGCCCTGATTAATCAGCAAGTGATGGCCTATCCTGAGGATAGGACATTATTTAGTAGAGGCTGGAGAACCTCTTGGGTTTCCCATGCTCCTGATATTGATGGCTTATACCGATGATTAATATCCAATTGGCAAGGATCCAACACCCCACATCTCTACTGATTAGCTGTTCCCTTTAGCCTCTGGTGCTGTAATTAGCACTTTGAATGGAACAGGAAGCACAGCTTTGTTCAAAGTGTAGTGGCCGTGCTGGGTTACTACAGCTTAGATCCCATGGAAGTGAATGGGAGTTGAGCTGCAATAACCAGGTATGGTCACTACACTTTGAATGGAGCTGTGCTTCCTTTTCGATTCCATGTGCTAGCTCGAGCATTGGAGGCTGCAGAGAACCCCCAGTGGGGGTCCGGCATATGATACTGCCACCTATAGGAGATTAATAATAGGATAGTTCATTATTATCAGAAGCCTGGAAAACCCCTTTAAGCACTTTTGTCTATGCCAATTTAGAACATTTTAAGCCGTGCCCCTTTCCATCTAATTCACACCCTCTTGTCTGACGAGGTGCAATAAGTGTCTTAAACACATAGGGGCACACTTATTAAGACCAGCATTTTAGACACCTGTCTTAATAAGCCCTATACTGGGCGGCAGATCCGCCGGACTTATGAAGAGGCAGCGGCCTCTACATAACTTTGGTGCATCCAGCGCTGCTTCTAAATGTAAGACAGCTTCCGAGCTGTCTTACATTTAGACCTTTTTCTACGCCTGAAACAGGAGTAGAAAATGGTAAATGAGACGGGCCTACCGGCCCATCCTCTTCCCCTCTCATGCTCCGCACACTTTTTTTTAGACCTGGTTTGACCATGGAGAAGTCGCAGATTGCGACGCAACTAACCATTGTGTCGCAATCTGTGCCTGGAATACATCTAATTTAGGCATATTTCAGCATGATAAATGACCCCCATAATACATACGGTTAAAAGCATGTTGCAGTTTTCTGTGCCAGAATATGGGTGAATTTAGATTAGTAAATGTGCCACAATGTATCAAGAACACACAGGCTGGTACTTTACTGGTACTGTCTACCTCTAAAATGCCTTTCCCCTACTTAATAAACAACGTGGCAGTGCTACAATCCTGTTCGTTTCCTTGAAATTGATATCTCTTATTGATACCTGATAAAATACCTGATTAATTAGATTTCTTCTTCCTCCAGAGCCAAGAATAAATTGTAATTGTCAAAAGCAAACCATAAACCCAAGCAATTCAAATTACAATTATCCTAAATGAAAGTTATTATTTGCTAATCCCAGGAACAGCTTGCAAAGGAGATTTGGGTCTTTCTTTAATAATGTAAAGTTAATACGTAGTCCTCTTTGTAATTATCTTTATCAGAAGGCCCTTGTTTAATCTGCATGTTTAGCAGAAAAGGACCAAATCAAAAGAGATCTGCTTTAAAGCAGTTGATGTAAGCTGTTTGTAAGTCGTTTGCATAAACAGATGAAGCATGGAATTGCAATCCAGGTGCAGAAATGGAAATCACATAAACTGATGCGGTTAGGATATGTCTAAGGTCATGTAACAAATTCTTCCTATTTCTTTCCCGAGTGAGAACACATGGCACAAGACTGCTGCTCTCTGCCGCTGACCATAATGATTTCATCTGGGGTGATTTCAGTGCAAGTAGAATAAGCTTAAATCTGCATGTAAGGACTGAGATCAGTCCCTGCCTATAGAAAATACAACATGTATATTTCAAACTACTGCTAATATTATCGCTACATGAAGAAAGCATAATATTTTCACTACGAAAAAGAAAACGCTGAAGAAAACCCTTATTTATGGAGCTGTAAAGCCTATCCCTCGAAGCCAGTCCACTGATGATATAATTATTCCAGCTTAGTATACATCGAACATTCTGGTTGTTATTAAAAGTTTTTATTTTAAAATGTATTTATCGGTATATAATTTTTATTTTATTTAATGTTTTTTACCATACATTTTTCTGTCTATATATCTATCTAATCTATCTAACTATCTATCTATCTAGACACACACACAGCAAACCTCTTTGAGAAAAAGGCTACCCTGTAAAAGACCATTTTCTAAAGCACGTTATGGTGGGCTGCTTAACCACTTAGTGACCACCTATACACCTTTTACTGTGGTCACTAAGTGGCCTTAGGTTAGGCCAGTGATGGGCACGTGCAGTTCTCCAGCTGTTGCAGAACTACAACTCCCAACATGCAAAGCCTGTCTATAGCTATCAGCCTACTGCAGGGCATGGTGGGAGTTGTAGTTTAGCAACAGCTGGAGAGCTGACGTTGCCCATCACTGGGCCAGGCTGCTGCCTGGTCTAAGTACTGCACGGGTCTTAGACTGCCTAGTCTAAGCACTGTAGTGCAGAGCAGGAGCTCAGCTTTCACATGAGGTCTGGGCCTGTGCTCTTGCACTAATAATAGTGCCGGATCAGCCATTTACCCCTAGATGCCATGGCCAATAGCAATCAGGGCATCTAAATGGTTTAGAGGTAGGAGCACCCTCTGCCAGCCATCGTCACCCCCAGAGGCACAGCCTGATAGTGCCTGTCAGTATAAGCAGTACAGTGTATTATAGAAACAATCAGAAGATTGCCTGTAAAAGTCACCTTGTGGGACTAATAACTGGTGAAAAAGGTAAATAAAGTTTTAGTTTAAAAAAATGCATTTGCTTTCCAATAAAAACATTTTTTTAACTCCCAAACATATTTGGTTTTGCCATTTCCATAGCACTATACAATTATCATGTCATATGTCCTGCATGGTGAAAAGGCAGAATTGCTGTTTTTTTGCTTATTCACCACCTAATAAATGAAATGAAAAGTGATCAAAAAGTGTTATGTACCCAAAAATTATACCAATGAAAATACAAGTCGTGCTGCAAAAATCGAGCACTCACACAGTTCTGTCTAAAGAAAAATTAAAAAGTTATTGCAGAGAAAAGATGTCTTGGGATGCGGCGATGCAAAAACATTTTCTTTTTTAAAAATGTTTTTTCCCGTAGTGACCCAGAAAATAAAGTTATTATATTATTTATGCCGTAAAGTGATTGTTGCAAAATGTACAATGTAGAAACTCAAGGCTGGTATTGAGGTTTTTCTTTTTTATTTATTTATTTTTCTACTAGTGACCCAAAGAATAAAGTTATCATGTTACTTATGCCATAAAGTGATTGTCACAAAACTTACAACGAGAAACTCAAGGGTGGTATTGATGTTTTTTACCATTCCCCTCAAGAAAGACAATAAAAGTTAATCAATGAGTTATATGTATCCCAAAATGGTGCCATTATAAACTACAACTTGTCCCGCAAAAAAACAAAACCCTTTCGACTACATCGAAGGAAAAATAAAAAAGTTATAGCTCTTTGGAATGCAACAATTTAAAAATGGAAAAAAAAAATTGCTTGGTCACTTAAGGGTTAAAGAGGTTTCACTATTAAAATTAAAATGAACACATGATGCAAATAAAACCACAATGTAAAGTTTAAAGGGTTTCTGTCACCAGATTTAACCCTATGAAGTTAGCTGACATTAGCGATGTGCTAATGCCAGCTAAACCTAACTAGCCTATTCTTACTTTTCTCAGTGCTAAACATCACTAAACATCGAACTTTTATAATATGCTAATGAGGCTCTAGAAGCAGGAGGGGCGTTGTTCCTGCTCCTAGAGCCTCCGTTCTCCCACCTTGGTCTCCTCCCTCCAAGTCTTGATTGACAGGGCCAGGCAGCGCTTGCGTCCGTCTGCCAGCCCTGTGCTCGGATGTAGTCTCGCGCTGTTCTGAACTCAGCGCAGGCGCGGTGAGGAACCTGGCAGCTGACGAGCGTCTTTCCCTCACCGCGCCTGCGCTGAGTTCAGAACGGCGTGAGATTTCATCCGAGCACAGGGCTGGCAGACGGACGCAAGTGCTGCCTGGCCCTGTCAATCAAGACTTGGAGGGAGGAGACCAGGTGGAGAATGGAGGCTCTAGGAGCAGGAACAACGCCCCTGCTCCTAGAGCCTCATTAGCATATTATAAAAGTTCGATTTTTAAGGTTAATGCAGGCACTGAGAAAAGTAAGAATAGGCTAGTTAGGTTTAGCTGGCATTAGCACATCGCTAATGTCAGCTAACTTCATAGGGTTAAACCTGGTGACAGAAACCCTTTAAAAAGTTATATTTACCTAGTATTATAGGTTTTAATTTTGATGATGAATACTGTATGCAGTAGATACATGTTATTCCATTAGGATAATTTATGAATCCATTCTGTTACAAACAGGTCTCAAAGGGACTTATTGTGAACTGAATGTTTGTATATTCCCTAAAAATGAGGTACATTCATGGGCAGACCTTATAGGTCATAAGGAAGATCATTCGCTCTTGCTATATTCCCTTTCCAAAGTGAGCCGGGAAAAGTGATGTCTAGTAATCTTTTTCTGAATGACGTGCATCTCTGCCAACTTAGATTGCCCACTTTGTGCTTAAATGCCTGGCTCTGTGTTCACGTTGGAAATGCACCCCTAGTGAGCAGACTTTGCATTGCTTTGGTCAGATTAGCAGGCAGTGATGGGCTCCTTTTTTATAAACATTTAATATCCCTGGCAGTTCAGTATATTTTTCTATAATTTTATATTTTGCTTACTTAAAGGGATTGTTCACGAGTTAAAAATCAAACTAGCTGCAGGAAATGTTCTACAATAAAATAATAAAAAACAAAAAAAAAAACTGCCCACCAGTTAAATCCCCTCTGCTCCAGTGTCTAGTTAGTAGTCCCCATTGCTGCCATACTTCCATGTGATCACTACAATTAGTGGTCTATCTTTTTCTATTTTAGAAAGGGGTTGCCCCAGCATATCATGTCCCATATATATTCAGATATTGAAAATGCAGATTAAGGCGCATAGTGTTTTCTTAAGAGGACCTTTCATCACCTAACAAATCTAAACTAAGTACACATACATGGAGCGGCGCCAGGGATCTCCTGCACTTACTATTATCCCTGGGCGCAGCTCCGTTCTCCCGGTATGTCCTCCGGTGACTTCAGCTCTGCGTCTCAACTGGGAGGGCCTGCCCTTGTTCTCCTGGGCGTCTCCTTCTCCCAGGCTGTAGCGTGACCAACCGCAGCGCTCAGCTCATAGCCTGGGAGAAGAAACCTCCCAGGCTATGAGCTGAGCACTGCGGTTGGTCAGCGCTACAGCCTGGGAGAAGGAGACGCCAGGAGAACAAGGGCAGGCTCCTCCCAGTTGAGACGCAGGCTGAAGTCACCGAGGACATGCCGGAGAAGCTGAAGCGCCAGGATATAGTAGGTGCAGGAGATCCTGAGCGCCGTCTCCATCTATGTGTACTTAGTTTAGATTGTTAGAGGTGATGAAAGGTCCTCTTAAAGGGCTTGTCTCACTACAGCAAATTACATTTATCATGTAGACAAACTTATAACAAGTCACTTACTAATGTATTGTTATTATCCATATTGCCTCCTTTGCTGGATGGATTCATTTTTCCATCACATTATACACTGCTCGTTTCCATGGTTGTGACCGCCCTGCAATCCAGCAGCACCTAGTACCATAGTATACAGTGATCGTTAGTATTGTGGGACAAAGTGCAGTTTGAGTAATATGTCATCTCTGTTCTATGAGTCAGTATGATTGTGGCAATACCAAATATATATAAGATTTTTTATATTTTACTATGTATACTTTTTATATGTTACTACTATTGCATAGTAATAGACAATTCCATGGAAAAAGTAGCCTTTATGTTGGCATAATGTTTTTATTTCCTATCAATACAGCCTTATGATGGCTGTTTGTTTTTTGCAGGAAAAGTCATAGTTTTAATAGAACCATTTTGAAAAGTATATATCTGAAGGTGTCGGCCCTTTAAAGAGTAATGAGGGGGGAGTTGCAGAGAGCGACGAGGAGAAAGCAAAGCTGTTAAATATTTCTTTCTTCAATGTATTCACTGAGGAAAATAAACTGTCAGATGAAATGCAGAATGTAAAGTAAATCCCCCATTAAAAGTGCCCTGTCTGACCCAGGAAGAAGTACAACAGCGACTTAAAAAGATTAAAATAGACAAATCACCAGGACCGGATGGCATACACCCCGTATCCTAAGAGAATTAAGTAATGTCATAGCCAGACCTTTATTTCTGATATTTACGGACTCTATACTGACAGGGAATGTTCCACAGGATTAGCGCATAGCAAATGTGGTGCCAATATTACAAAAGGGTCCAAAAACAGAGCCTGGAAATTATAGGCCGGTAAGTTTAACATCTGTTGTGGGGAAACTGTTTGAAGGGTTTCTGAAAGATACTATCTTAGAAGATCTCAATGGAAATAAGCCAATAACGCCATATCAGCATGGCTTCATGAGGGATCGGTCATGCCAAACTAATTTAATCAGTTTCTATGAGGAGGTAAGTTCTAGACTTGACAGCGGCGAATCATTGGATGTCGTATATCTGGACTTCTCCAAAGCATTTGACACTGTACCTCATAAAAGGTTAGTATATAAAATGAGGATGCTCGGACTGGGAGAAAATGTCTGTATGTGGGTGAGTAACTGGCTGAGTGACAGAAAACAGAGGGTGGTTATTAACGGTATACACTCAGATTGGGCAACTGTCAATAGTGGGGTACCTCAGGGGTCAGTACTGGGCCCTATTCTCTTCAATATATTTATTAATGATCTTGTAAAAGGCTTGTATAGTAAAATATCTATTTTTACAGATGACACTAAACTGTGTAAAGTATTTAACACTGAAGAGGACAATATACTGCTACAGAGGGATCTGGATAGATTGGGGGC
This sequence comes from Bufotes viridis, assembly GCA_033119425.1. Taxonomy (NCBI): domain Eukaryota; kingdom Metazoa; phylum Chordata; class Amphibia; order Anura; family Bufonidae; genus Bufotes; species Bufotes viridis. Next base: position 367,710,107 of record CM065592.1, read on the forward strand.
TTGGGCAGATAAGTGGCAGATGAGGATTAACACTGACAAATGTAAAGTTATGCACATGGGAAGGAATAATGCAAGTCACCGTACATACTAAATGGTAAAACACTTGGTAACACTGACATGGAAAAGGATCTAGGAATTTTATTAAACAGCGAACTAAGCTGCAAAAACCAGTGTCAGGCAGCTGCTGCCAAGGCCAATAAGATAATGGGTTGCATCAAAAGGAGCATAGAAGCCCGTGATGAGAACATAGTCCTACTACTTTACAAATCGCTAATCAGACCACACATGGAGTACTGTGCACAGTTCTGGGCTCCTGTGAACAAGGCAGACATAGCAGAGCTGGAGAGGGTTCAGAAGAGGGCGACTAAAGTAATAATTTGAATGGGACAACTACAGTACCCTGAAAGATTATCAAAATTAGGGTTATTCACTTTAGAAAAAAGACGACTGAGGGAAGATCTAATAACTATGTATAAATATATCAGGGGTCAGTACAGAGATCACTCCCATCATCTATTTATCCCCAGGACTGTGACGAGGGGACCTCCTCTGCGTCTGGAGGAAAGAAGGTTTGTACACAAACATAGAAGAGGATTCTTTACGGTCAGAGCAGTGAGACTATGGAACTCTCTGCCTAAGGAGGTGGTGATGGTGAGTACAATAGAGGAATTCAAGAGGGGCCTGGATGTATTTCTGGAGTATAATAATATTACAGGCTATAGCTACTAGAGATAGGTTGTTGATCCAGGGAGTTATTCTGATTGCCTGAATGGAGCCGGGAAGGAATTTTTTATTCTGGGGAAGTGGGGAAAATAGGCTTCTACCTCACCATTTTTTTTTTTCCCTTCATCTGGATCAACTTGCAGGATGGCAGGCGGAAGTAGATGAAGAAATGTCTTTTTTCGGCCTTATATGCTATGTTATTAACCCTTTCTACAGTGCAATGCAGTGCAGTGCAGATATAGTATAAACGAACAGGATATATTACAATAAACAATTAAATGCAGTTCAACAACATAAAACAGTGCACACAAAAGCATAAATCACAGTGCAAGTTAACCCTTCAAAGTGCAATAAAGTAGGGAGTTGATGGATTTGCATAGTAGCAATAAGGGCAAATGTCCACAGTCCAAAGTACCTTCGCTCCAGAGCACTACGTTATCCATGGGGTTTTACATGTACAGTTCTTATTTTGCACTACACTATAACAACCAAATCTCATTTCATATTTAGGTATCAATTATTATTTAGGTAGAAAGTAAACAATAAAAGCATGTGTGGGATCCATGAATTACAACAAACTATACACTAGGTACAATTATAGATCTAAAATTCTGAATTCATATGGTTACATGTGTCCTTAGCCTTGTAATATATATATATATATATATATATATATATAGATAGATAGATAGATAGATAGATAGATATACATTGATCGGTCATAACATTATAAGTCCCCTTCAAGATGCTACAACAGCTCATATTCTAAAATTCCTGTAAATTGCGAGCTGGGTACCTATGGATTGAACTTGTTTTTCCAGCACATCGCATAGATGCCATATCCTGTAGACTCCCAGATTTACATGTCGAAGATGTGAACTTAGCTTAACTCACTCTGCAGATTTTTTTTTATAGCTGTCTCAGTGAAGGGGTGGAGGATGGAGCATGTGCTTTAGTGTGGGTACTGACCATTACTTGAAGAGCTCAGGCAGCTACATTAGATGTTGGCAGACAGACCATATATGCACAGGTCTGACTGATGATATGTGATGTAACTGTCCAGTAGTCCCACTCTGCAGCCAGTCAAGTAAACTATTGATGCACTTGTCAGAGCGGGACCACTTACTTGTATTGACCTAGTTTGTCTGTTCATACTGCGTGCCTCCTCCTCTGTTTTCTCTCACCAACAAGCCTCCTAGCAGAAAATGGGGTTTGGTTTGGGACCTGAATACGTTTTTGGATCTGGAGTCTGAGATAATTTTGAGGATCTCGCTTCAGGTCTAAATTAGTTTTAGGTTCTTTTGGAGTCTAGAATTATTTTGGGGGCCTGGTCTGCTTTTGTTGTCGGGTGTGGATTAATTTTAGGGTCTCATACAGAGTCTGTGATAATTTGGGGGTCTGAATTGATTTAGGGGTCTGAATTGATTTTTGGAGGTTACCCGGCATCGACATTTTTTGGGGGGTCTACTCTTAGGTCTGAAATAATGTTGGGTGTCTGGTATAGGGTCTGAATTAGATATTGGTGGTCTGAGGTTGCTATTAATTTTAGAGGTCTGTGTGGGGTCTGAACTATTTTTCGGCAGCTGTCTAGAGTCTAAATTAATTTTACAAGGTGGTATGGTGTCTGAGTATGTTTGGGCTCTCATCTAAGAATTAATTTTCGTGGTCTGTCTGGGGTCTGAATTATCCCTTTCAGGATTTAAATTTTAATATTTTTTTTTACATTTTTTTAAAACTTAAATTTTTATAAGGATACTTGTCTTGTGATTGTTTGTCCCATAGACTGCAATAGAATACCAGCCTATCAGAGCCTGAAATTTCTCTGCATGGACTCATAGGACAGAGGAAGCCCTATCCCTCTGTCTAACCCCTCAGGTGCCATGGTCCATATTGACTGTGGCATCTTAGGGGTTAAATGACCAGGATTGGTGTTATCTCTGATACTGGTCATTGCAGCTGGTGCTGGTTGTACTACAAAGCAGGCAATTGCCATATGGAGCAGGTCCTGCACATGAGCCCGCTGCATACACTTAGGGCTCATGCGCACAAACGTATTTTCTTTCCGTGTGCGTCCGCTTTTTTAGGAACGTATACGGAACCATTCATTTGAATGGGTCCGCAAAAAACGGAAGTTACTTCATGTGCATTCCGCTTCCGTATGTCCATATTTCCGTTCTGCAAATAAATAGAACATGTCCTATTATTGTCTACATTACGGACAAGGATAGTAGTGTTCTATTAGGGGCCAACTGTTCCGCTCCGCAAAAGATGGAATGCACACGGACGTCAAGTATTTTTTGCGGATCCATTTTCTGCGAACCGCAAAATACATACGGTCGTGTGCATGAGTCCTTACACTGCACCAACGACGTACATCACAGTCTGTGTTAGGCTAGGTCTACATGACGCCAATAAGTCGCGCGGCACATAGGGCACAACTACACTGCAACATTCGTTGCACGACATTTTGTCGCACCGATGTTGTAGCGACAATTTTTATAATGATAGTCTATGGTGTCACACTGCGACATGCTACTACTGCGACGCAACAGTCGCTGAAAAATCCATTTCGAATGGATTTTTGCGACTATCGTGTCGCAGTCGCAGCATGTTGCATGTCCCAATGCTGACACCATAGACTACCATTATAAAAATTGTCGCGTGACATCAATGCGACAAAATGTCGCGCGACAGATGTCATTGTGTAGACCTAGCCTAAAAGTTAAATTTGGGGATCTAAATTGGGCTTTGAACTCATTTTGTGTACATATTTTCAGTGTGTGTGCAATTTGTAAAAGGATATATGTGGGTATGTAGGCATCTAGTGTATGTGTGCATTGTATGGCACTATTACGTGAACTTTGTATGGGATTATTGTTTGCAATTAATTTTGTAACAAAAAAATAACACCCTGGCTTAATGTATACTTTCGCTTATGCTCTGTGCTCCTGTACAAAGCTTAAATGTGCCACCTGGAAACTTTAGGCATTTATCAGGAAAGCCTTCTGGTGTTTTATGGTTGTCTGGAATTCAGAGACGACCATTATCCATGGTAGATTGGTAGATTCAACTTCAACGTGGCTTATGTATACAAATTGTATTTTTAAAAATCAAATATTATACAGTCTCTTTGTTGTACAGTATAATACATGTATACATTTGCACACTCTTTCCTGATTGACACTGTTGTTGAAGGGGTTTTCCAAAAGAAAAAGTGTCACACCCGTCCATGGATTGTGTCTAGTATTGCAGCTCATCTCTATTAAAGTGACTCTGCAGTTCAAGTAAAAAAATTATATTAACTGGGGAACAAATAGAACACTAACCTGGTGGTCACACTGCTTCAGTAATCCAAGATATTTCCTGCTTGTCCAGCCCAATCTGAGGGTGTCAGGAAGTGTTTTGGACTACCAAATACACAGTGTACATCAGGGAGTCCAAGAAGTGGTGCAGCCATCTTGGATTGCATAACAGGAGCCTGGGAATTGTTAGATCTACAGCTGAAAAGATGAAAAGAGGTCACTACGTATGTGTTCTGTTCGCTCCACAGTTAATATGATTATTTTTCTTGAATTGGATGGTCGCTTTAAAGTGTATGTGGCTGTGCTGCAATACCACATACAACCTGTGGACAGATGTAGTGCTGTTTTTCTCATCTTGGACAACTCCTCAGGATAGGTCATCAGTATCTGATCGGTGGGGGTCTAACACCTCTGTGAGCACCGTGGCCTTCTCACAGCTTCTCCTAGGCCTGTGAAGACACGCTTATCTGTCATGTGGCCTAGTAGCTGCCCAGCTCCATTGAAGTGAATGGGGCTGAGTGCGATACCAAGCACAGCCGCTATACAAAGTACGGCGCTTGCTTGGTAAGCACTGAGAAGGCTGCAGCGCTCACAGGAGAGCCGGTGCCTTCTCAAACAGATGATCGGCAGGGGTTCCAGGTATCTGACCCTCACTGATTGGTCTAAAAATCTCTGAAAACCCTTTTAAATACATCAGAAGTGTAGCTTGATGTTCTTAGGTTCTAAAGCAAAATGTGTAACACTCCCTTCCCCCATCTGGCATGTGCCAATTATTGTACTTTTGCTGTGACAGAGGACCTCTCAGGCCCATTGAGACACCAAAGCATGGATCAAACCTGTGAAGCTATGACACTGACTGAAATAAAGAAATCAATAACCAAAGGCGTCTACATGATGAAGAAATTTCCACAACAAGAGATCTGTGCCCTTGTCAGAAGCTATAGGTTAATTGAAAAAATTGGAATTTCAGCATTGCTTCAAGAATCAAAATCAAAATTTCATAGTTAGGGATTGCACATTCCACGTTTTATCAGTTCTAATTATACCTTCTATACAGAAGTATGGAGAGGTTTTACTGAACAAAGTAAATTACCCCTTATCCATTAAACAAAATATATGAATATATAGGCCAGTTAGTTAATTATTATACAACCCGTCCAGAATGTCATCAGCTTAATGGGGCTTCAAGTACTTCAAGGTTTAAACACATTCAAGACTAAATTAAACCCCAGTATATTACTAAAGAGTATACACATAAAATATATCAGAATAATTGTCAGTATAATATACTATCAATATAATAGTACCAGCATATAGGATGTGCAAGTAGTACAGATAATAACTACTAATAGTTGGTTAATAGTTTTTCCTTTGCTAGGATTAACCCCAGATATACTGGTCACTTGAATGTCAGGAGGTTTAGCCATGTCCTTCTACCCCCGTTTTCTCCTGGTGTTGGTAATATCAGTGCCCCTGTTGTGGTCTGGTAGTTATGTGTCAGAATCAATCAGGGGGCAATGAAAGGGAGGGGTTTTAACTCAATGTGTTAGGTCGCTATGTCCCATTCACTAATAGACAAAGGGTCTCCTCAACAGATGTAAAGTTAAGTGAAATCTGTCATCCTGCACAGAAAAAAATGACCACGAGGAGGAGGGAGAAGGAAACAGGAGGTTAGAGCCAGGGAATTTATCGGATTGAGAAGGCAAGAGGGGGAGTTGGGGGTGAATTGGTGCCAATTAATCCTGTGGGATTGAGAGGAGGTGGAACCCTTTCTAAACACGGCGAGGGGCATGTCCAGGAGCTTATTGGAGCTGGGGAGCAACATAAAAACCCCTGCCTGGCACTGACCTCTTATATCCTTCAGATCAGCCTGGTAGTAGGAAAAAGAGAAAGTAAACTTATCCCATATTTATACAGTCATGACTGGGCGAGATGACATCTCAGAGGGCAAATCAAAAGTGAAGATCCTGGCCCCGAGCGCGGAAATGAGAAATCGGGCGTTTTCATGGACCTGCAATGAGATCCAAAGGCTTTGCCATCACTGACCTACTTGGTCTAGAAGCGGAACTACAACCGCCATCAGTCTCTCTTCCCAGCTGTGAAGGTCCAGGAGGAGGTCTTGGTGGGGTCTCCTTGGCTAATGGTTCGCTGCCCCTTGGGTTGGGGTTTCTGTGTGGTTTTGCCTCTCAACAGCCCACTGGGACTACTTGCCTTCTCCCAACACACATACCATTTCTTCAGCCCAGAACAGATCATCAGTATCTCCACAGCTCAGACAAGCACAAGGAAAATATCTCTGGTAACTAAAAATATATCTCTGTATCTAAAATATCTAACTATTTCATAGTAAAGTTATCACTGGAAGGCTGTAAAACATGTTACATGTAATCTGTGATCATAGCAAGATTGTTAATGGTGGTAAAGTAATGGAAATACGCATTTTAGTGGATAGAAAAGTTACTGTTTTATCCCTCATAAAGAAGCTCTGAGTAGAACATGTTTTTGCATTTGTGTCTTTAAGGTTTTATGTTGTATCTATTCTGTATTGCGACTTTTAGTGTAGCAGGCATGTTGTTTCTGGTGCTGGGCTCTGTGTGACAGCAGCTTGAGAAAGTGATTGCTGTAGAAAACAAGTCCTGGATCAGAGAGCTGTCCAGCTTGTATGACCTTTCTGTGGTGCTGAATGATTGCTTGTAAATACACACAACTTTCCCCTTTAGCCTGAAAGGAGCATATGTTACGAGCTAATGAATTGCTATGTCTTTATGTTAAATGCCTTACACATACACTGTCTACCTCAATTCTTACAGGGAACTTGTTGCATTTCCCGAATTTTTAAAACATTCAAATCTAATGTTATTTGATTGTGTTCTCCTTGTATTTTATAATGCGTTGTGACTCAGTGGCCAATAGTAAAGTCCATGTAATAATTTGCTATGTTTGCATTTCCAGATGATGACAGTCTCCTTGGAGATAAGAATGATTTAAAGGCATCTGGCTCACAAACAAAAAGAAAGAAAAGAAGACACAGGTAATTTAATTTTTAAAATTTTTTAACCAGCCATGGTTACTTTTATACTTAGTAGCGTGTAGGCCTGTAGATCCAGAGAGCAAAGAAAACTCCATGAATATTATTCGGGTACTAACACTCAATCACAACCTTTCTGACCAGGCCAGTTTGGTGTTTTTCCTGCATAAACTATAATATTAAGATAATAACATAATTTCCAATTAAAGTGAATGGGTCTAGCTTAAAATTCACTACAAAATGCTTACGAATGTTGACCCACCTTAAAAACCAACGTCAACTGTGTGTATGTTGGCCAGAATACTTTAGGACAAACAAGACTCTGGCCCTTACACTAAACTCCTTTTGCACAATTATTATGCTTTATGTTGTCATCAGAGGGATTCTGGGAAGGTTATATATTTTGGCTCTTGATGGCAATGGTCCATAATCATATATCTGTTTTGCAGGACTGTATTTACTGCTCATCAGCTGGAGGAATTAGAGAAAGCCTTCAATGAAGCTCATTATCCTGATGTGTATGCCAGAGAAATGTTGGCTCTCAAGACAGAATTGCCTGAGGACAGAATACAGGTAACATATGAGAAATATGTTTCTACTGCTCCAACTTCAACAACCCAAAAATGAGGTCCAGATGTTAGTGAAACAACCAAAGTTTGGGAGAAGGTGGCACAACATTTTGCAGATCTTTCTGATTTTAATATATTTTAAGGGACTTGATAATTCAGGGTTTGTAGTAACAAAGTACTGTACCTACTTTGACCCTCATGTTTTGTAATATTGATGACATTTCCTATTTTGAATACAGGTCTGGTTCCAGAACAGGAGGGCTAAGTGGAGAAAGCGTGAGAAGTGTTGGGGCAGGAGCAGTGTTATGGCAGAATATGGGCTCTATGGTGCCATGGTGAGGCATTCCATCCCACTACCTGAGTCCATCATCAATTCGGCAAAGAATGGGCTAGTTGGTTCCTGTGCTCCTTGGCTACTGGGTGAGGATGCTTTTTACATTGATATCTTAAAATCTTTTGCACATTTTCTAAAAAAAAAAAAGCTTTTAACATACAAAACAGTTATAGAGTATTCAGTCCTGGGCACAATTTACAGTTTTTATAAAGTTCCTTATTGATTAAAAAAAAAAGGATTGAATTTAACTTTACAGGTGGAGCAGAGATTATGGCAACTAGCATTATGGCATATTATATATTATTTTAATATTCTAAGATTTAATATTCCAAGATTTTCCATGTTTTTTTTCCCCAAAGCTGGGAGTCTCAATAAAGTTTTGAAAAATGGAAATACCTGTAATTGTTAATCAAATAGAAAAATATATTTTAGCACTTGTCAGGTGTAATGTTTTTCAATTTATACACTAAATATATATTTATATATTTTATATATGTTTTTTTACTTTTTAGGCATGCACAAAAAGTCTGTAGACGTTACCAGGAAGACAGATGTGGATGAACAAGCAACAGATAATTACAGGGGGAACACTATATCGATAACCTGTTATCCAGGCCATCAGAGTCTCATAGAAACACACAGGAGAAAGACCACTGTATGGACACTTCAGAAGAAAGAGCTATTGACCTCTCAAGCACAGCAAAACAAGAGACACCATGCAATATGAGGCATGGATCCAACAGAGACAGTCAAAATGACACCACAGACAGTGAGCACTGAGCCGACTGTTTTAAGATCATAGGCAGGTGGGGCGGGGGCAAGGGAATGAGTGGTAGGGTCAAATACAATCATGGACATCAACTATTGCACATGTATTTCAATCGATGATTTCTGAAAATTTGATTTCAGGTTTTTCTAATTTTGAGGCGATTTCCTCATCAGAGCATAAGCTAACTGTATACTTGTGTAAATTATTGAATCATTTTGTAGGTTTTGTATGGATACAGAAATAGTTAATAGGTTATTTGGAATTCTCTTGTACAAACCAACATTTATAAGCAGGTAATATGGTGACTACAACAGATGCTATATGCAGTGTCACAGAAACAGTCCAAGAAATTATATCACCAAAAATCATAGTTATTTTGGTTAAAAAATATTAGGCTCATATATAAAATATTTCTAAAAAAATGTTTCAAAATAACTAATGTGTATTTATCTCTATCTACCCCCTCCTTTTTGTTTTTGATAAATAACATTTTACCTTTTAATGCAAAATGCTTCATTGGTACTTAAATATTTAACTGAATAATATCCAGCACTACTGTATATTTTTGAACACATTTTTCCGGATGTTTTTTATGTTTGTGTACAGTATTAAAAACCAAATATAATTGTTAAAACAAATCTGTGAATAAAAGTTATTCCCATTAAGTAAAATGAAATTCAAATAACATAGAATTTATAAAATCCATTTATGAACATAGTACATCCATACCTCACTTCATTCAAATGAAGCTCTCTCCGCGTGAAACATAAATGTGAACGTATACTGGTAAAATAAAATTTTATAATAAAAACAAAAGGCATTTAACAAAAATTTAACACAGATTATATTTATACTCTTTTATTATAATAAAAAAATCGCATTTATGTAAAATAATTCTGATTCCCAATACATTTAAAATATAACAGATTGGAATCATTTTTTTTTAAGGATAAATATAGTGTAACCCAAATCCATCAGGGAGATGTTTCCTCCAATGTGAGTTTAACAAGTAAAACTACTAGCGGGTATCATATTACTTCCTTTTAAGTACAAAAATGGGAACTGTTTTTATATATCTTGTTTAACTCTATAAAATCCTTTTGGAAGCCAATTAAGTCATTAGGATCAGGGGTTTACATAACTGTCACTATATCCACCTTTAGACATGGTGGTCATTTTTTATCTAACACTTCAATTATGGAAATCTAAAATCTTCAACAGCCTTATAGATAATCACTGTACATTTTGTATATAAATATAAACTTTTATAAGCTCAGATAGTTGAAATGAGCGTGCTCTTTACTTATCTATGCATAGAACTGATGTTGAAATCCCGAATCAAAGACATTTGCTTCTTACAAGAAAATGCTCTATATTTTGTGATGAGAGAATAGAAGATGTTTTGTAATTATTGGAACGGTCTGTAAATCTGTGTTCTTGATGTCCGGCTTGTGTCACGGCCATTTTATATTTATGTATTGAAGCACTTTGGTAGCCAGGGAGTTTTAAATTTGTTTGTTATATTTTATCATATATTTATTATATATAAACCAATAAAGCTTTCTCAATCTTTTATATGCAGGAATTGGTTGTGTTTAGGATGGAGAGCGGATCAAAAGGACAAAACTAGTTTGTGGATGCGAGATGACACCTCAAATCAGAGTTTAACCATCGATAAACCATAGACTAACTAGCCATACAATGTTTAGATCAACTACTTTACTTTGGGTGCAAGCAAAGCAATGATAATGACAAAGGCATGACAAACGTGATATACAAGGATAGGGCATTTCGCCATGTAATGTCAATGCATTGTACAGCAGTTGGAAGAATAGTTCACATCTTTTTATATGGAGGCCATTTATTTCCAATTATACTTGAGTATAATTTTTAGTTTCAAAACCACTTAAAACATTTTAAATGCCTTTAAATGACTTTAAAGGTCTTAAAAACAGAATTCCAGATTTAAGATAAAGAATAAATTCTTAAGTCCATTTCAGTAAAACTCATGTCAAAGAAAATCTATTTTAATAAATAGTAATGATTACTTTGATAGTTAGTATGTATCTTCGTAGTTTTTTTAAATGTGACTGTAATGTACCGTAATTATTACAAATACACGCATATTAAGTAGTGTATGCAAGACTGCCACCTAATGTATGAAGATATAAAAGTATATGTATTCAGAACAACATCTGAAGAGTTGATTAGGCTAGAACGGAAATAAATTAGCCGTACAGGTCAAAACATTAAGGCCCTGATTTATCAAGATCGGTGTGTACTATGCCAGTCTCTGGCGTAAATAATGATGAGTGTGCCAAGGCCGATGGCCCCCATAAACCATCCTCACCACTCTCCCTTTTTCAAAACTGGCAAGGGCAGTGTAAAATGGCAGTTGCGACTAAAAAGTTGCAACAACATTCATAAAGTCACTAATGCTAAAAAGACATAGGGGTATGATACCTTTCATCCTAACTGTTTTCTTCTCAGAACAATCAACTGTGGTGAATAATAATATGAATGATATTTTATTAAACATTTGTATAGAGAGCATTATCAGCAGAAGAAATTGTTGAATTAAAGGGTTGGAATGGAGCTGAGCTGCAATATCACAGTCATCCTGTGGACAGGTGTGGTGCTGTTTTTGGGGAAACCAGCCATGTTTTTCTAATCTTACATAATCCCTTTAAAAACAAATTCCAGTAGAATGACAACAGGTCCACTTAGAACTTGGCTTGTTGTCTCACATACCACTAAATAAAAACTTACAGTTTGGACTTTTAGCATGGCAAACAGCCTTGCTTAGCTTTCTTAGTTTAAACCATTTACTGTCACCAGAGACAGCCACCTGTAGTGGATCAGCCAGGAAAACACGCATTACACTAATCAATGCAATGATCTTGTGTGGGCATCTTTATCTAGGCCTAGCGCTCTCATGCTGTTGTCCCAATTTTAGGCCTACTATTATGACAAAGTTTATCTCTCAGATGAAATTCTTACGCCTGAAGAAGGATATGTTATATTTTATTTTCAATAGCATAGAACTGCCAACAACTAAAAAGAAAAATAGCTAAATATCCCCAAAATGTAATATTAAGTTTAAAATTTTTTGGGGATCGAGTGTCCCTTTGAGTTAGTCTGAATTACAAGCACTCCAGCGGAAGATGCTGTTCTTTATTTGTCATTGTTTTAAGGGAATTTTGCTACAATAACTATCACCTTTCCATCAGATAGGTGATACATGTTTAACTCGTATGGGCAGCTTGGGCCTCTTCGCCCACATGCCCTGCAATCAAAGGTTTGTATGGAATGGAGTTATGCAAGCATACTACTGCGCCATAGGGTTCACTTTCCAACAAGACAACAAACCTAAACGAATAGCCAAGACAACACAGGAATGGCTTAGGGACAACTGTATGAATGTCGTTGAGTGGTTCAGCCAGAGCCCTGATTTGAACCCAATCGAACATCTCTGGAGAGACCTGAAAAAGGCTGCCACCAACAGTTCCCATCCAACTGACAGAGCTTGAGGGGATCTGCAAAGAAGAATGGCAGAAAATTCCCAAAATCCAGGTGTGCAAACATCATCCCCAAGAAGACTGAAAGCTGTAATCACTGCCAAAGGTGCTTCAACTAAGTTGTGAATATCAATAAATTAGCAAAGATTTTCTAACATTCTGTCTTCACTCTGTCATTATGGAGTATTGAGTGCAGAATGATAGGGAAAACGCGATTATTTTTTTAATTTTAGCAATAGACCGCAACATAACAAAATGTGAAAAAAGTGAAAGGGTCTGAAGACTTCCTGAATGCACTGTATGTTAATTAAATCAGTCAAAATTATGTTACCAATCCCTTATGCATGTCACATAAAGGTTTGGTTCATATATATCCAACTAGACAATAAAGTTTTTATGCATTTGTTTTATTATTGTTTTCTAAAAAGCTATATAACACATTACCATTATAAACCAGCAGCACAGTAATATGCTTTCTCAGATGTGTTACCTGCTCTCTTACATCATATCCAGCAGGCAGAATTATCAGAGGTTGGTTGGTCAGAGGACAAGGATGTGTCAGTGAGGAAGCATATACCAGAGCTTCTGTTATAGGCACCACAGCCACTGATCGGAGGCAGAATCAGGACACAGTGCATATTAGGAAGTTTCATCCAATCCTAATTCCCGCCTCTCCAAGGGGCATTGCATATTCGTTAAAAACAAGTTCCATAAAAAAACATCCACAAAGTGCCTTGTTATCCTGGGGAAAGCAATGTGTAATTGGACTGACAGTACAATACAGGAGCCCTGAAACATTTCCAACAGAATCCGCTGGCCAACTTGTAAATGAATAAAGGACAAAAGATTTATTAATTGAAATCAGGGTAATTCCCATTTGGAATGAATCCCAAAACAGTTCCACACACACATGACCTGCATGTTAATAAGCTGACCCATCTGCCTTCAGCTTTCTTCACTTACATAGGACACAAACAGGCATAATTCATGGCTGCTAATTGTGTTTAGATTGTGCTGCAGGAGCTACACTTGTGGCCCATAAATTACCTATCGGCGGACTGATTAAGTATTGATTATTTCATCATTTTATGCTAATACTGACAGTAACTATATATATATATATATATATATATATATATATATTTACTTGTGTGTGTGTATATATATATATATATATATATATATAATTATTATTATTAGGTATCTATATATTAATTTGTGAACAGAATACTAGGCAAGTGGGAGCTGGATATTGGTCACATCTACAACAAGAATATATACAAGAAAGAATTAACAGATCATAATAACACAGCCTACAATATTTCTTTCCCAACTTTTAAAAAACATTGATAGAGTATCCCATGCTCATATGTCTATGATTGGCTTTTCTGTGCCCAGCGTTATGATAGTTGTTTTCTCTGTAGCAGCCTTTGACATTTCATCACCAACTCTCTTGTCTGTTACGGATACTTGTATTACTTAATTATATTTTTTCAATAAAAATTGATTGACCCATAAAAACATTGATAGATTTAAATGCTTTGTTACTAATGCCAATTGGCTTCACATCACTTGACGGTGTCCAATATTATTTGGAAGAATATTCTTAAATTTATCGAGTTAACTTCTGATGTTTCGAGTGCCTTTGCATCCCAGTATCTGTCTACTCGGTTACCAATTTCTCATCTCCATGTAGAGGGTTGGAGTATCTGTTTGGAAAAGGATTGGATGGTATTGCTATGTGGGTACTTTATAGCACAGTTCTGTCTGGCAACTGTTTGACATTCCTGCGTCGACAGGGCTCTGTTTTCCGTCCTGCATAACGGAAACTGGACAGATCCGTTATGCTGCCCATAGACTTCTATTATGACGGATTAAAACAGAATGCCTCTTAAAGTCTTCTGTTTTGATTTCCGTATTATGGATTCCGTCATTTTCCGTTATAACCATGTTATCTCCATTCCTCCCCCTTTCATGTTCCAGAAGTGCCCTCCATGCCTCCCCCTTTATGTGCCAGAAGTGCCTCTCCATGCCCCCTTTATGTGCCAAAAGTGCCTCTGAGCCTCTCAATGCCCCCTCCCTTTATGTGCCAGAAGTGCCTCTGAGCCTCTCCATGCCCCCACCCTTTATGTGCTAGAAGTGCCTCTGAGCCTCTCTATGCCTCGCCCCTTTATGCGCGAGAAGTGCCTCTCTATGCCCCCCTTTATGTGCCAGAAGTGCCTCTCCATGCCTCCCCTTTATGTGCCAGAGGTGCCTCTCCATGCCCCCCTTTATGTGCCAGAAGTGCCTCTCTTCCCCCTTCATGTGCCTGAAATAAAATAAAAAACACTTTTACTTACCTCCAGCGATTTGATGCAGGCCTCTTCTGTGTCCTGCGATGTACGGCTCAGGCGGCGCAATGACGTCATCGCGCCGCCTGAACCGGCCTCTGGTAGGCTGCCAGAACTAGGCCCGCAGCCTATCAGAGGTACAGGGAAGGGAGACGTCTCTCCCTCTCCTGACCCACAGCACAGCCATCTGTATCGCTGTTCTGAGGACGGCGATACAGATGACTATGGAGATGAACGCTTCCACAAAAGTGTGCTTTGCCACTGCCACATCTGCTGGCCATTATTAAATTATTGCGGCGGGGTTTCAGGTACCCTTCTCCTGCCGGGCCCGGTCCAGCGCCCCCTAGTGCTTGCGCCTGGTGCAGTTGCACCCCTCGCCCGCCTCTAGAAACGGCCATGATCAGGACCGTGGGAGCTCACATAGACTGGTGCTTTTTTCTATAGACCACTGCTAATGGATTGCAGGTGGTCATAACCATGGAAACGAGCAGTATATAATGTGATGGAGAAATGAATCCAGCCAGCAAAGGAAGCAATATGGACAATCACAATACATTAGTAAGTGTCTTGTATTAACTTTCTCTACATAATAAATGCTATTTGAGACAACCCCTTTAACTTCCGGTGGTACCATTGCTATTTATTTGCACATTTATAAACAGTCCCCATAACCTGATGAAGGTGGCGGCTAATGTTGAGCAAATTGAAGCCAAATGAATTGAGTTCGATCCGAATTTCAGGAAAAATTTGATTCGCCATGAAGCCGAATTTCCACAGTTTTTCTGGTAATGAATCAATTTTCCGTCAATTGACGTTAAAAACTAAAAAATCTATATACATACTGCAAATATACATATTTGCATGCAAATAGGCAGCGTGGTTATCTTGATTGAAGATACAGCGCGAAATCTCTCATGCGATGATGCATGATGTCACCATGCTGGCCAGCATGATGACATCATCACGCCACCGCACAAGATTTCGGCAGTGTCTTCAATCAAGATGGCCGTGAAGGACCTATTTGCATTTATTGTTTTACCCTGCGTAACGCCTGAAAAGCCTAAATGGTAGCCTCAGATCCCGCGAAAAAGCAGTGAACGAGCCGCTGAGGGATTCAATGACGATAGGCAGCACGATCATCGTTCCTTGTCATTGTGCCTGTTACATACAAAGAAATGCGCTTCGTGACAAAATAATTCATCACAAAGCAAATTTCTTTGTGAAATTTGGCTAAGCAGCCGAATCAAATTTTCCATAACTTTGCTCAGCTCTACTGAAATGCGTAGCTAGTGTTTTATTTATTTACTTGTGGTTTTTAATAAATGTTTTTACTAAAGTTGTCAGTGCCGCACACTCTGTTTTTTCGCTGCCATCTAGAGCATGAATTCCTTTACAGTATGGGAATAATGAACACAGTGATGTCACAGTACAGAAATAATAAACACAGCGATGTCACAGAACAGGAATAATGAACAGTGATGTTACAGTACAGGAATACTAAACAGCGATTACACAGTACATGCATAAATAATAAACTGTGATGACACAGTTTAGGGATAATAAACAGTGATGTCACAGTACAGGAATAATAAACAGTGGTGTCACAGTATAGGAAAAATAAACAGTGGTGTCACAGTACAGGCATACTAAACAGTGATTACACATGCATGCTTGTTGCTGGTGGCAACATGTTGTTTTAGCATGTGTGGACACTTCCCCTTTAAGTCTGGTGTTCCTTCCCATTTTGGTGTGTAGGAGGGTTAAGGTGTGTGCTAGGAGGAGCTGGGTGTGGCCTCATGGCTCTTCTTATACTGGAGTTGTGAGCCTGAGAGTTTTGAGATGGAGCTTTGCTCCTCTCTGGATGTGTCGCCTGTCTGCGAGGGCCTCTTTGTGGAACATCAAAGTCTTTGGCAATGTCACCCCTTGTTTCTATGTCCCCTTCCCTACCTTACCTGTTGTGATGTTTGGTGTGGGTTTTGTACAGGGTGTTTGTTGTATGTCATTTGGTGTTCCATGTCTGGTCTATGTGGTGTTTGTAGTCGAGCATGGTTGGTTGACATTTCCCCTGTCTGTCTGTGCTGCAGAAGTGGGCTCCATGGTTTCCCAGAGGGGTGAACCACAAGTCAGCAAGCTGTAGTTGTTTCCACCCAGTCGTTGTGGCAGGTAAGTGCTGGTTGTTCCAGTGCGTGTCGTTTGCGCTGGGCTCTTACCTGCCATTATGTGTTTATGCTTGCTTTCTCTTCCTTTTTGTTGCTAGGCCTGTGGGAGACTCCGGTTTTTCCATGTCTTGGAGGAATCGGTCGTCTCTTGCTCCTAACTATACCATCAGGGATCATCAGGGCGAATTAGGGTCCTAGGTTCCAGGTATAAGCCCTAACGGTTGGCTCATACAGTCAGGAGTCAGGGATTGTATTTAGGGATGCATAGGAGGTGACCTGCTCCCTTATCCTGGCTTCCAGGCCTAGTGGCATGGTCTATATAGTCATTGTGCGGTGGGGGGGATTTCTCTCACTCTCCACCGTTACATGATGTCACAGTATAGGAATATTAAACAGTGATGTCACAGTACAGGAATAAACAGTGATGTCACTGTACAGGAACAATAAACAGTGATGTCACAGTATAGTAAAAATAAACAGTGGTATCACAGTATAGGAATAATAAACAGTGATGTCACAGTACAGGAATAATAAACAGTGATGTCACAGTATGGGAATAATAAACAGTGATGTCACAGTATATGAATAATAAACAGTGATGTCACAATATAGGAATAATAAGCAGTGATGTCACAGTACAGGAATAATAAACAGTGATGTCACAGTATAGGAATAATAAACAGTGATGTCACAGTATAAGAATAATAAACAGTGATGTCACAATATAGGAATAATAAACAGTGATGTCACAGTATAGGAATAATAAACAGTGATCACACAGTACAGAAAAACAAGATAGTGATGTCACAGTAGAGGAATAATAAACAGTGGTTTCAAAGTATAGGAATATAGTGATATCACAGTATAAGAATAATAAAGAGTGATAATGTCACAGTATAGGAATCATAAACAGTGATGACACAGTAGAGAAAAACAAGACAGTGATGTCACAGTACAGGAATAATAAACAGTGACGTCACAGTATAGGAATATTAAACAGTCATGACACAGTACAGGTATACAAAACAGTGATATCACAGTAAAGAAATAATAAACAGTGATGTCACATTACACGGATAATGTACACAGTGCTGTTACACTATTGCGATAATAAACACAGCGATGTCACAGTACAGTGGTAAAAAAACACAGTGATGTCATAGTATAGGCATAATAAACACAGTGATGTCACAGTACAGGGATAACTAACACAGTGATGTCCCAGTACAGAGATAATTAGTGGTTATGCTTAGTCATGCTTAGTGCAATTGTCTGTATTATCTATACCCCTTTTCATATGTACAGCGCTATGGAATGGACAATTAATAATGTTGCAATAAATTATACAAACAGCGATACATGGATGATGCAGGAAGCAGGAGTAGCCATCAGTGGCATAGCATAGGGGGCCGTTGCCTCGGGCGCAAAATTGCATGGGGGCGCCAACAGGGCCGCAAGTGGCGGCCGGCGGCAGGGCACAGGCATATGAGCGCTTCCATTGTGGATGCGCTTATCTCCATAGTCATCTGTATCGCCGTCCTCAGGACAGCGACACAAATAAATGCTGCGGGAAAGGGCGTCTCTCTTCCCCGTTCCTCTGATAGGCTACAAGCACTAGGTCCGCAGCCTATCAGAGGCCGGTGCAGGCGGCTCAATGACATCATGCCGGAAGAGGCCTGCATTGCATCGCTGCCAGCCTGATGGAGGTAAGTATATGTGTTTATTTATTTTATATGGTACAATACAGGAGAGGAGCACTGTGGGGGCACTTGTTACTGGCACATGATTGGGAGGGCATCTATGGGGGGGCACTTCTTACTGGCGCATGATTGAGGGGCATTTGTGGGGGGCACTTCTTACTGGCATATGATTGGGGGGGTATCTATGGGGGGCACTTCTTACTGGCACATGATTGAGGGGCATTTGTGGGGGGCACTTCTTACTGGCACATTATTGGGGGGCATCTATGGGGCACTCCTTACTGGCACATTATTGGGGGCATATATGGGGCACTTCTACTGGCACATTATTGGGGGCACTATGGGGCACTTTTATTGCCACATTATTGTGTGGCACTATGGGGGCATCTATGGGGCACTTTTTACTGGCACATTATTGAGGCACTATGGGGCATCTACTGAGGCCACAAAGAAGGGGTATTTTATATGGGGGCACTATGGGGAAGGGGAGAGGAACACTATGGGGGCTTCTACTGAGGCCACAAAAAGGGGTATTTTATATGGGGGCTCTGTATAGGGGCATTTTATACTGGGACACATTATGCTGGGTACTATGGGAAAGGACGGAGAGAAGTACTATAGGGTAATCTACGAGGGGAACTAAGAAGGGTATTTTATACTTGAAAATTATGGGGGACACTGAGGGCATCTACTGGGGCACTATATATGGGGAATTTTATATTGGTACAATATGTGGGGCACTAGGAGGAAGGCGAGAGGAGCACTATGGGGGCACTATTTAGGGGTATTTTATACTGGCACATTATGGGGACATTAGCTCAACTGGGGGCATTAAAAGGGGTATTTTTGCACTAGCACACATTATAAGGGGGCATTTTTGTACTGTCACATTATAAAGAGAATTATAACTACTGGGAGGGGGCATTATGGTGGGCTTTATTACTACTGAGGGTCTATGGGGAACATGATTACTAGTATTGGCACTATGGGAGCATTACTACTTCTGGAGCACAATGGGGACATGTTGGGGCACTTTAGGAGCACGATTACTACCATGTGTGCTCTAGCAGAGAATTATTCCTACTGGTGGGACTTTTGGGAGCACTATTACTGTGGGGGCACCTTGGTATAGTATCAGCTTACCACAATCATTTTTGGGGACGTTATGTTTACACTATTAGTGTCAGGGGCACTATTTGCTGGGCGCAGTTATTTTAGGGCACTGCGTGCCAATAATTATTGAAGGGGCATTATCTGTGTGGTACTAGTATTATCAGGCGGTTTATCGGTTTCTGCAGTATAATATTAGGGAGCACAGCGGCACAGTATTGGGGGTGGTAGGATGATTTGTCCAGAAGATGGGAGGATGATGGTAAAGTAGTAAACTAAGTTTTTTTGTCAAACTGCAGATACGAGATGGTTAAAAATGGTGGTCTGGTCTGAAGGTATTTAAGAGGTATGGGGCACTGTATTACCCTGTATGTTTTGTAGTGATGGGGGGAGAATATAGAATTTGTCCTACACTGTAGCAGCGTTCAGTGAAAACTGTGTGATTTCGCAGGCAAAGCCATTCAGTTTTGCCTGCGATGTGCGTTCAGTTGTTCAGTTTTTATCGCGGGTGATAAAAACTGAGGGTTTACAAACAACATCCCTAGCAGCCATCAGTGAAAAACTTGCTTGCGGATGCAATGCGTTTTCACGCAGCCCTATTCACTTCTATGGGGCCAGAGCTGTAGAAGAAGCAAAGTCATAATCTAGAAGGAACTCTCAGATGTGGCTTCACCAGTGAGGAGTATGACAAGGAAGGGTCTCCAGGGAAAATAGGAGCCTCTGGATAGACCTGACATTTTTTACAGGTGCAACATGCTAAATAAACCTTTCAGTTTTAAGAATCTATGTGGGCTATTACAGCATGAAAAAACTCTTTAACTTGGGGTCCTCTTGTAAGGACCCCAGAACCCTGTGAGTGGGGTCACAGGTAAAGACCCGAAAGCCCCTCAGACAATCAATATGTTTGTGACTAGTTGTGACACTGTTACTATGTCCACCCTGGTCCTGGTCATTAGATGGGTCACAGCTGCCAGGTGATCAATCATATGACTTTTCTGACATGTCTGATTGATCTTGATCTTATCAACCAGTTTTCTGCTATAATGGACAGTTTACGGTCACCTCTGCTTCTCCTACAATCTTCACTGCTCGGTCACAGCTGGTTATAAAGTTGAAGCCACACTCATGCTTCCCTATATAGCCATATTTTTACAAGTGTTTGATATGGAGGAATTCCTCATTTAGATCCGTTCTTTACATCCGTATGACAGATCTGCATTTATATGTGAAACGAGAGAAAATACTGACTACGTATGCATCATCAATCTGCTGAAACAATGCAGCTTTCATCTCATACAAATAAAAACGGAGATTCCAAAACCTAAAGTAACTTTCATAACTTCTCTAATAATCCAACTTCATAATGATGTATGATATATTCCCATTACAATAGATAAGTCTTTAGAGAAGTCCTTAGGAAGGAGATGTTATTTGAATCATGCAAGGCTTTGCCCAGCCCACCGGATTACTATAACTTTCGCCTGAAGTTTTGGTGCATAACAAGAGATGCACCTGATTTATTAAGAGGCATCTCATACCTGTGCAGGGAGAGATGAAATACGCCAGTCTTGATAAATGTCCCTCCATTACATGCTTTATTATCGTTGTTCTGCTTCTATAATGGAGCAAAACAGAAATAATTAGTGCTGATGTGAAGCCTTATTTGCATTCCTCTTTACTGAATAGCTCTGTACTATTATTTTTCAAGCATTTTATCTCATCTTGTTAAGCTGCTTTAGATGGTAAGATTACTATGACATACTTGCATACATTTACAACATTTGGCTCCATGCGCCCTCTAGAGGTAGTCTTTTGCTGTCGCCTGAAAATATGCATCACTTTACTCTCATTTATGTCAGAAATGTATGTAAGCAGGTAAATATATTTAAGTTCTGAAAAGTTTAGAGCTGTTACACACAACTCATGAAGTCTGTCATATATCTGAAATGTGTATGGCACTGGAATAGGCGAGCAGTGTTGTCGATAAGCTCTGGAAACAGCATTTTAATGAGGTGAAGAAACCCATTGCTGCTGCCCCTGTCTTCAGGTTTTGACATTTTTAAAAGCAAATTTTGCATTGTTGGATTAAAGCTTTTCTGCTACAGAAATATTACAATTATGGGTATTTTATAATCTCCAGTGACTACTACTGCCTCATATAATGCATGCTAACAATGTTTGATATTCCTGTAAACTTATGGCCTAATCTCTTGTTGCCGAGCACAAACAGGGATTTTTTTCCCCAACGGGTCTACAGAAATGCTAGGCAGCTGAACAGGATCTCTTCATAGTTGGGCATGAATAACAGCTCTAGGCAATGTTCAGAAATCCCAGGCCTGCAGTACTAATAGTCACCAGCGCGAGTCCCTTCCTTTCAGTGAGCAATGTCAGTGAACAAAATGACAGGCTGATACTTGCTGTTAGAAGTCATGCAGGGATCCTGCAGTGGTGGAGCTGGATAAGGTAGGTGAGGGTTTCTCCTGGAGGTTCAGAGTTGCAGGTAGTTAGAAGCTTGCGTCCTCATGGTGAATGGAGCAGGCAGGGTGCGCACTCCATTAGTGGAACACCCTGTGCAGCACCTGGCTCCTATTTATTGACCAAGTGTGGATGGGCGGAGCCACCTTAGACGGCCCAGCGGCCACTGCTTCCAGCCTGGGAGGCAAACAGCGATCGTTGTCATGGTTACACAGGGCATGGATCCAGGCTGGAGCGCAAACCACCGTATCCTTACAGGGGGTATCTATGGGGGGCACTTCTTACTGGCACATGATTGAGGGGCATTTGTGGGGGGCACTTCTTACTGGCACATTATTGGGGGGCATCTATGGGGCACTCCTTACTGGCACATTATTGGGGGGCATATATGGGGGCACTTCTTACTGGCACATTATTGGGGGGCACTATGGGGGCACTTTTTATTGCCACATTATTGTGTGGCACTATGGGGGCATCTATGGGGGCACTTTTTACTGGCACATTATTGGGGCACTATGGGGCATCTACTGAGGCCACAAAGAAGGGGTATTTTATATGGGGGGCACTATGGGGGAAGGGGGAGAGGAACACTATGGGGGCTTCTACTGAGGCCACAAAAAAGGGGTATTTTATATGGGGGGCTCTGTATAGGGGCATTTTATACTGGGACACATTATGCTGGGTACTATGGGAAAGGGCGGAGAGAAGTACTATGGGGTAATCTACGAGGGGGAACTAAGAAGGGGTATTTTATACTTGAAAATTATGGGGGACACTGAGGGCATCTACTGGGGCACTATATATGGGGAATTTTATATTGGTACAATATGTGGGGCACTAGGAGGAAGGCGGGAGAGGAGCACTATGGGGGCACTATTTAGGGGTATTTTATACTGGCACATTATGGGGACATTAGCTCAACTGGGGGCATTAAAAGGGGGTATTTTTTGCACTAGCACACATTATAAGGGGGCATTTTTGTACTGTCACATTATAAAGAGAATTATAACTACTGGGAGGGGGGGGCATTATGGTGGGCTTTATTACTACTGAGGGTCTATGGGGAACATGATTACTAGTATTGGCACTATGGGAGCATTACTACTTCTGGAGCACAATGGGGACATGTTGGGGGCACTTTAGGAGCACGATTACTACCATGTGTGCTCTAGCAGAGAATTATTCCTACTGGTGGGACTTTTGGGAGCACTATTACTGTGGGGGCACCTTGGTATAGTATCAGCTTACCACAATCATTTTTGGGGGACGTTATGTTTACACTATTAGTGTCAGGGGCACTATTTGCTGGGCGCAGTTATTTTAGGGCACTGCGTGCCAATAATTATTGAAGGGGGCATTATCTGTGTGGTACTAGTATTATCAGGCGGTTTATCGGTTTCTGCAGTATAATATTAGGGAGCACAGCGGCACAGTATTGGGGGTGGTAGGATGATTTGTCCAGAAGATGGGAGGATGATGGTAAAGTAGTAAACTAAGTTTTTTTTGTCAAACTGCAGATACGAGATGGTTAAAAAATGGTGGTCTGGTCTGAAGGTATTTAAGAGGTATGGGGCACTGTATTACCCTGTATGTTTTGTAGTGATGGGGGGGGGGGGGGGAGAATATAGAATTTGTCCTACACTGTAGCAGCGTTCAGTGAAAACTGTGTGATTTCGCAGGCAAAGCCATTCAGTTTTGCCTGCGATTGCGTTCAGTTGTTCAGTTTTTATCGCGCGGGTG
Source organism: Bufotes viridis (assembly GCA_033119425.1). Taxonomy (NCBI): domain Eukaryota; kingdom Metazoa; phylum Chordata; class Amphibia; order Anura; family Bufonidae; genus Bufotes; species Bufotes viridis. The sequence continues at coordinate 367,733,864 of CM065592.1, forward strand.
ATAAAAAACTGAGGGTTTACAAACAACATCCCCTAGCAACCATCAGTGAAAAACTTGCTTGCGGATGCAATGCGTTTTTCACGCAGCCCCATTCACTTCTATGGGGCCAGAGCTGTAGAAGAAGCAAAGTCATAATCTAGAAGGAACTCTCAGATGTGGCTTCACCAGTGAGGGAGTATGACAAGGAAGGGTCTCCAGGGAAAATAGGAGCCTCTGGATAGACCTGACATTTTTTACAGGTGCAACATGCTAAATAAACCTTTCAGTTTTAAGAATCATGTGGGCTATTACAGCATGAAAAAACTCTTTAACTTGGGGTCCTCTTGTAAAGGACCCCAGAACCCTGTGAGTGGGGTCACAGGTAAAGACCCGGAAACCCCTCAGACAATCAATATGTTTGTGACTAGTTGTGACACTGTTACTATGTCCACCCTGGTCCTGGTCATTAGATGGGTCACAGCTGCCAGGTGATCAATCATATGACTTTTCTGACATGTCTGATTGATCTTGATCTTATCAACCAGTTTTCTGCTATAATGGACAGTTTACGGTCACCTCTGCTTCTCCTACAATCTTCACTGCTCGGTCACAGCTGGTTATAAAGTTGAAGCCACACCTCATGCTTCCCTATATAGCCATATTTTTACAAGTGTTTGATATGGAGGAATTCCTCATTTAGATCCGTTCTTTACATCCGTATGACAGATCTGCATTTATATGTGAAACGAGAGAAAATACTGACTACGTATGCATCATCAATCTGCTGAAACAATGCAGCTTTCATCTCATACAAATAAAAAACGGAGATTCCAAAACCTAAAGTAACTTTCATAACTTCTCTAATAATCCAACTTCATAATGATGTATGATATATTCCCATTACAATAGATAAGTCTTTAGAGAAGTCCTTAGGAAGGAGATGTTATTTGAATCATGCAAGGCTTTGCCCAGCCCACCGGATTTACTATAACTTTCGCCTGAAGTTTTTGGTGCATAACAGAGATGCACCTGATTTATTAAGAGGCATCTCATACCTGTGCAGGGAGAGATGAGTACGCCAGTCTTGATAAATGTCCCTCCATTACATGCTTTATTATCGTTGTTCTGCTTCTATAATGGAGCAAAACAGAAATAATTAGTGCTGATGTGAAGCCTTATTTGCATTCCTCTTTACTGAATAGCTCTGTACTATTATTTTTCAAGCATTTTATCTCATCTTGTTAAGCTGCTTTAGATGGTAAGATTACTATGACATACTTGCATACATTTACAACATTTGGCTCCATGCGCCCTCTAGAGGTAGTCTTTTTGCTGTCGCCTGAAAATATGCATCACTTTACTCTCATTTATGTCAGAAATGTATGTAAGCAGGTAAATATATTTAAGTTCTGAAAAGTTTAGAGCTGTTACACACAACTCATAGAAGTCTGTCATATATCTGAAATGTGTATGGCACTGGAATAGGCGAGCAGTGTTGTCGATAAGCTCTGGAAACAGCATTTTAATGAGGTGAAGAAACCCATTGCTGCTGCCCCTGTCTTCAGGTTTTGACATTTTTAAAAGCAAATTTTTGCATTGTTGGATTAAAGCTTTTTCTGCACAAAAATATTACAATTATGGGTATTTTATAATCTCCAGTGACTACTACTGCCTCATATAATGCATGCTAACAATGTTTGATATTCCTGTAAACTTGCGGCCTAATCTCTTGTTGCCGAGCACAAACAGGGATTTTTTTCCCCAACGGGTCTACAGAAATGCTAGGCAGCTGAACAGGATCTCTTCATAGTTGGGCAGATGTTCTTCAGAGTTTTACAAACAGACATAAACAGGAATAACAACAGTCCTTCTAGAGCAGGAGAGCACGGTACTATGTAGAGTCCAGACCTCTATTGGACCACTATCTCCTGTGGTCTCCTGGCCTATCTCATTCTTATACATACAGTGGGATGCGAAAGTTTGGGCAACCTTGTTAATCGTCATGATTTTCCTGTATAAATCGTTAGTTGTTACTATGAAAAATGTCAGTTAAATATATCATATAGGAGACACACACAGTGATATTTGAGAAGTGAAATGAAGTTTATTGGATTTACAGAAACTCCCTGACGAGTAAAATAACAGAGTACATTGATTTTTTCCTACAGGATTATGTTGTTCGCTTGCCGTCCTACTTAAAAGATACGGGAGCGGTTTTAGAAGTTTTGAAACAAGTGTGTGTGTGTAAAGAGAATATGTGGTTAGCCACAATAGATGTTACATCGCTATACACGGTAATCCCAAAAGAGAAAGGGTTAAAAGCGATAGAAGAACAATTAAGGAAAGATCATGGTATGACAGCTTTACAAGGAGATTTTATTTTGAAGTGTGTGAATTTTTGTTTGGACCACAACTAATTCTGGCATAATGACAGTTTCTATGTACAGTGCATTGGCACGGCAATGGGGGCGAAATTCGCCCCCAGTTTCTCTAATATTTTTATGGGGGCGTGGGAAGAGATTTTTATTAACCCAATGCTTAAGAAAAAAATGGAAGGGGGTGAATTGATTTTATGGAGACGTTTCATCGATGACTGCTTGTTGATTTGGGAAGGGGAAAAAAGGGGCTTGGAGAATTTTATTGCTTCCCTAAATATAAATAATTGGAATTTACACTTTACAAGCAGTATCAGCAATGAAACAATAAACTTTCTGGATTTGTGTATTGTTATGGAGAAGGGTGAAATTAAGACAAATAACTACTTCAAAGAAACCGATGTCAATGCATATATAGAGACAAGTAGCTGTCATTACTCCCCGTGGCTCAAGAACATACCTAAAGGGAAATTTAAACGGATTTCTAGGAACTGTACAGAAGTGGGTGACTATAGAGAGCAGAGTAAAATTATAGAAGCCCGCTATAAGGAGAAGGGGTATAATCAAATAGAACTAATGAAGGAACAGAAAGAAGTGGAAGAGGAGAGAGGGAAGAAAAATGTATGTAAAGGGAGGACTGAGAAGTATTTTCGCTATACCTTTTTAACAGAATTTAATAGTGATGCGGGTGTCATCAAGAATATTCTGAAAAGGAATTGGGGTATATTGAAGGGTGACCCAATTTTGGGCAAGGAAATCCCCCGAAACTCAGGAATAGTTTTAAAAAAAGCTCCAAATCTAAAGACACGACTGGTACATAGTGCAATACCCACGAAACAGAAAAAAGTGAATGGGAAGTTCACATGGTGCGGTTTCTGCTGCGGATGCAAAAACAGATTGAGCACGGAGAGACAACACCATGTGGAACTAATTAAGGGTAAAATCACTGGGAAAGAGTTTAAAGTGAGGGGAAGCATGTCTTGTGAAAATGAGGGAGTGATATACATGTTGGAGTGCCCGTGTGGGCTCCAATATGTGGGCAGGACCCTCAGAAAACTGAGGGTGAGAATACCAGAACATATTGGAAACATAAGGAAAGGTCTGACCACCCATAGCGTTTCCCTTCACTTCAAACAGTTCCATGGGAAAGACCCAAAAGGACTTAAATTTATGGGCATTGAGTTAGTGCCAAAGAAATGGAGAGGGGGAGATCCAGTGGCGCATATAAACAGTAGAGAATTTGAATGGATTTACCAACTACGGACTTTACAACCGTCAGGTCTGAACATAGACTTTGACCTTAAGCCGTGCCTGGTTTAATCCAATGGAAGAGTTGTGTGTAATAGGGATCTGTTAGTGGAGGAAATATGGCAGTCGTGGGAATTTTTATGAATGGAGCTACTACTTATCTATGATTAGTCAGGATGAACATGTGACTCTCTTTGTGGAAAAATAATGGTAAAGATGAAAGACATATACCCTGCTTTAATAATGATAAGAATGGTTGTGGACTATTAGAGAAAAAATGTTTTTTTTGCTATCCCCTATAATTTTATATGGAAGAAAATTGTTGTATATGTGAAGTCATTCCGAAGGAAATGAGGTAATGAAGGGATGAGAGGTGTGATTTAAACCTGACGGTTTGGACTGTGATTAGGATCGCTCTTGAGAAAGCAAGCAAGCGAAACCCGGGTCGGGCGGATGGTTTTACATGCTGTATTTTAAAGAAAATTTTGTAAGTACAATAAAACCTTTTAAAGAAAAAGACAGAAATACGCAGGAACGTTTATGGAGATCAAACACCTGTGAAGCCTGTTGATATCCAGTGCCGGCACATGTGGAGGATTGCTTGAATACTACTAGTGTGAATAAGGAGCAGCGCGGTTCTACCCTATCTATAAAGTTTTCGTGATTGGACCCACATCACATTTTTGAACCTGCAGCGCAAGTAACAAACGTGCTTTTGTGCAGACTACCACATTTACTTATTCCCACGAAGACTATGGCTCCATTCACACGTCCGCAATTCTGTTTTGCATTTTGTGGAACGGAATTGCAGACCCATTCATTTCTATGGGGACACACTATATCTCGCCCGCATCCGCAATTGCAGATCTGCTCTTCCGGGTCTGCAATTGCATTCCCGAAAAAAATAGAACGTGTCCTATTCTTGTCCACAATTGCGAACAAGAAAAGGCATTTTCTATGAGACTGCTGGAGATGTGAGGTCTGCAAAATGCAGAATGCACATTGCTGGTGTCCGTGTTTTGCGGATCCGCGGATCAGCAAAACACCCACGGACGTGTGAATGGACCCTATGGCTGCTGATATACTGCTAAATTACCAGCAGGGCTTTGTCTGATAACTGATATGGTACAATGTATCCAATGCGATGAATATTTCATCCAATATTGAATAGTAGATTGCACTTTTTGCTTTTTCTCTTACTGTGGAATAACACCTATACATATTAACAAATGCAGTTCATCTTGTACACATTGTAAATCTGTTCACAATCCACACATGGGCCAGTATGGATTCAATGCTGATGACAGAATATCTCCACAGTAGATATTAGTGGATGTTAATAACTAAGGACTAATCATAGGCACCATCCATATTGTTACTCCACAATCCTCTCATGCAAATAGATTTCCAATTCATGTGTGCGAATGAACTAATAAAAATATGCCCACAATAAATACTGATAATTCAGGCCTAATTATAGCCACAATATCACCCAGCCATCCTTTCAAAAACTTAAAGGGATCCTCTCACTTCAGCAAATAGCATTTATTATGTAGAGAAGGGACTTACTAATGTTTTGTGATTGTCCATATAGCTTCATTTGCTGGCTGGATTCATTTTTCCATTGCATTATACTCTGCTGGTTTCCATGGTTACGATCACCCTGTAATTCAGTAATTCAGTAGCAGTGGTCGTGTAGCAAAAGATTGGCAAATTTTTAATCTTAATCCATTTTTTCCAGTAACAAAGCAAGGGTTAACAGTCAAATAAAACTCAATATTTATTGACCTGATTCTGTAGTTTACAGAAACACCCCATATGTGGTCGTAAACTGCTGTATGGTCACACGGCAGGGCGCAGGTGGAAAGGAACGCCATATGATTTTTGGAAGGCACATTTAGCTGAACAGTTTTTTGGATACCATGTCCCATTTGAAGCCCCCCTGATGCACCCCTAGAGTAGAAACTCAAAAAAAGACCCCATTTAAGAAACTGCACCCCTCAAGGTATTCAAAACTGATTTTACAATCTTTTTTTAACACTTTAGGTGTTCCACAAGAGTTAATGGCAAATGGAGATGAGATTTCAGAATTTCAATTTTTTGGCAAATTTTCCATTTTAATCAATTTATTCCAGTAACAAAGCAAGGCTTAGCAGCCAAACAAAACTCATAATTTATTGCCCTGATTCAGTAGTTTACAGAAACACCTCATATGTGGTTGTAAACTGCCGTATGGCCACATGGCAGGGTGTAGAAGGAAAGGAGCGACATATGGTTTTTGGAAGGCAGATTTTGCTGGACTGTTTTTTTTACACCATGTCCCATTTCTAAGCCCCCTTGATGCACCCCTAGAATAGAAACTCCAAAAAAGTGACCCCATTTTGGAAGCTACGAGATAAGGTGGCAGTTTGTTGGTACTATTTTAGGGTAAGTACGATTTTTCATTGCTCTATATTATACTTTTTGTGAGGCAAGGTAACAAAAAATTTCATCTCTATTTGCTCTTGTGGAACACCTAAAGGGTTAACAATGTTTATAAAATCAGTTTTGAATACCTTAGGGGGTTTAGTTTCTTAAATGGGGCCACTTTTTTGGAGTTTCTACTCTAGGGGTGCATCAGGGGGGCTTCAAATGGGACATGGTGTCAAAAAAACAATCCAGCAAAATCTGCCTTCCAAAAACCATACAGCAGTTTACGACCACATATGGGGTGTTTCTGTAAACTACAGAATCAGGTCAATAAATATTGAGTTTTGTTTGACTGTTAACCCTTGCTTTGTTACTGGAAAAAATGGATTCAAATTGAAATTTTAGTTTTTTTGTTTCAGTTTTACATAATAAAGCATTTAAAAAAAAACAAAAACATTTTTTAGTGTCTCCACATTCTGAAAGCCATAGGTTTTTTTTTATTTTTTTTGGACGACTGTCTTATGTAGGAGCTCATTTTTTGCAGGATGACATGACGGTTATATTGGCACTATTTTGGGGTGCATATGACTTTTTGATCGCTTACTATTACACTTTTTGTGATGTAGGGTGACAAAAAATGGCTTTTTTGACATCGTTTATATATATATATTTTTTTACGCTGTTCACCTGAGGGGTTAGGTGGTATTTTTATAGAGCAGGTTCTTACTGATGCAGCGATACATAACATGTATACTTTTTGAAATGTATTTAAGTTTTACACAATAATATCATTTTCGAAACAAAAAAATAATTTTAGTGTCTCCATAGTTTTTTTTTTTTTTTTGGGCGATTGTCTTAGGTAGAGGCTCATTTTTTGCGGGATGAGGTGACGGTTAGATTGGTACTATTTTGGGGGGCATACACAGTTTTGATTGCTTGTTGTTGCACTTTTAGTGATGTAAGGTGACAAAAAAATTTTTTTGCACAGTTTTTATTTTATTTTTTCATGGTGTTCATCTGAGGGGTTAGGTAATGTGGTATGTTTTATAGTGCAGGTTGTTACGGACGCGGCAATACATTATATGTATACTTCTTTTTATTTATTTATGTTTTACACAATAATATCATATTGGAAACAAAAAAAAATCATGTTTTAGTGTCTCCATATTCTGAGAGTCATATTTTTTTTATTGTTTGGGGCAATTGTCTTAGGTAGGGCCTCATTGTTTGCGGGATGAGATGACGGTTTGATTACCACTATTTTGGGGTGCATATGACTTTTTGATCGCTTGCTATTACACTTTTTGTGATGTAAGGTGACAAAAATTGCTTTTTTTACACCGTTTTTATTTGTTATTTTTTACAGTGTTCACCTGAGGGGTAAGGTCATGTGGTATTTTTTATAGAGCAGGTTCCTACGGACACAGCGATACCTAATATTTTTTATTTATTTAAGTTTTACACAATAGTATCATTTTTGAAACAAAAAAAAAATCATGTTTTAGTGTCTCCACATTCTGAGTGTCATAGTTTTTCTATTTTTTGGGCGATTGTCTTGGTAGGGGCTCATTTTTTGCGGGATGAGATGAAGGTTTGATTGGCACTATCTTGGGGTGCATATGACTTTTTGATCGTTTGGTCTTCCACTTTTAGTGATGTAAGGTGACAAAAAAATGTATTTATTTTATTTTTTTGACGGTGTTCATCTGAGGGGTTAGGTTATGTGATATATTTATAGAGCTGGTCGATACGGAAGCAGCGATACAAAATATGTCTACTTTTATTTTTTTCCTTATTTTTTACATTTTTTTTACTTTATTTGGGGAAAATTACGTGTTTTATTTTATTTTATTTTTTTACTTTACCCGTTTTGTGGGCCGTGTTATTTTCCTGTGTGGCTAGTTTCTGTCAGGCATATTGCTTTCAAGAAGAAATAAACCTTGTCTATGCTGTTCCTCATTTCTTGCTCTGATTGTGCAAGAATGTATTGATATTATATCCAGGTGCGGATTGGGGCAGAAATTTCCCGGTGGGCCGATGCCCAGGAAACTGCTCAGGCCCTCCTCTCTGCCGCTGACCGGGTACATAATGAGCTCTCAACAGTAATTAATGCTGTGAGAATTAGGTACTCATGTACTCAGCCAGTGACCGCACATGGTCTCCTGAATTCAACTGCTGTGGCCCGCACCTTAACGCCTAAGCCCCCGGCTCCATAGACAACTGGAGGAGGAGGACAGAGGATGGTAGCTATTGATGGTCACCACAGAGGGCCTAGTGCCTGCAGCCTATCAAAGGAACAGGAAAGAGAGATGCCTCTCCCTGCCCTGCAGCATCCATCTTTATCGCTGTCCTGAGAACTGCGATACAGATGACTATGGAGATGAACGGTTCCAAAATGGAAACGCTCATCTCCCTGTGCCCTGCCGCCGCCCCCCACTTGTCAGCAGGGCCGCGCCGCCTGTGGCGATCGCCTTACTTTGCCTAATTGGCGGAGCAGCCCCCCTGCCCCCCTGCCCCCCCCACGCCACTGCCCCCAGTGGCACCTTCTGTACATGCAATGCTCCCCAGTAGTGCCCTCTATAGAGTGCATTCATAAACATCTTCAGACCCTTCCACTTTTTTCACATTTTATTATGTTTCAGATTTATGCTAAAAAAAGTTTTTCTCCATAATTCTGTCTTCAATATCCCATAATAAGAAAGTAAAAACAGAATGTTAAAAAAATCTTTGCTAAAAGATTGAAAAATTAAAAATAAAATCTTGCTTTGATAAGTTCAATAGAGATTAGATAAATTTATTTTCTTTATTATGCCCATGTTGAAAATTAATTAAAGGTATTTTCCTTTTGATAGGTCATCAGTATCTGAAAGGTGGGGGTCCGACACCCGGGATCCCTGCTGATCAGCTGTTTGAGCATGTCACAGTGTTCCTATGAGTTCTGCGACCTTCTCTCAGCAGTGATGTCAAGTTTATCGTTCACGTGGCCTAGGTGCAGCTCAGCCCCATTCAAATGATCGGGTCTGAGCTACAGTACCAAGTCCAGCCGCTATACTATGTAACAGCTCTGTGCTTGATAAGCTGTGAGAAGGCCGCAGTTCTCACAGGAGCGCTGGTGCCTTCTCAAACAGCTGATCAACAGGGGTTCTGGGTGTCGGACCCCACCGATCAGATACTGAAGACCTATCCGGAGTATAGTTAAAAAGTCTTGGAAAATCACTTTAAACACTATCAAATATGACCTTTCAAAGTATAGCTTGTCGTGAACACACAAGGCCTCATACCATTATTTCAGAGTAAAAAAAAAAAAGTTTGTATAGTCACAATGTGGAAAGGCAATAACCAAAAAGGTCTTCAGGTCCTAAAAGACAAAACTGACTAGGCCCTAAGGGGGTTAATAATTAGACTGCTGATTATAAAAAGACATATTATTTTAGATTACATTTCATTTTTGTTAAAAGTCTCAGTTCTTCTGCAGCACCGAGGTTTTGTTCACATGAAAATTGTACCAATGACTCAAACAAGGTAATATGACAAGTACAGGATTTAAGTTTTCTGCGAGTTATCTAAAGACCCAAATATCCTAATGGAACCCCATAATCGCTCCATAAGAGAAGGATAAGCAAAAGTAAGTTTTTTAATCACTGGAGTGAGAAAATAAACAAATGCCTGTAGTTAATCCTGTGATCATCGAGGCTTTTAGTGGTCTAAAGTCTTTAACCCAGATAGACTTGAAGAAGGGTTCACTTTAATGGACGTGATCTCTCCGTACATCCCCTGATCTTAATAATGCCTTGAACTATTTTCAGTTCTTTTCAGCTGTTCCTGACCAATATCCTTCAGATACACTCGGCCTAGGGGATTTCAATTAAGCTTACATGTGTTGATTCAATCAGGAAAACTTAAGCTGTCCGATTGCAGCCGAGACAAGTCTCGAGTAAATGCAACAACACGTATGTAAAAATACTATTAAAAGTAATAAAAAGTTAGGTTGGATAGGTCATCAATATCTGATCTGTGGGGGTCCACTGAGACACCATGCTGCCCACCTATTGCACCTTTTGGCTATTTGTCTTCCAAAACAAAAAAAATGCCAGAACACTTTACATAAAACACAGAAAAAGACTGAAATATAAACTGCCACATTGATGCACTGAGCCAAGGGCGTAACTGCCAGAGTGGAACATGTAGTGGCTGTTATAGGAGCTATGGGGGTCATCTCCACTTTCAAAAACACCTGAAAGACAAGTAATAGTTAGACATTAATGGAGATAAAGTGGGGTCAAACTCAAGTTTTGTTAACTGCCTCTCCCAAGGCCAATTACATCACAAACGGTATGTCTGAGAATGTTCTCATTTATCCATTTCATGGTATAGCAGTAGTAATAAGTCACAGCAACTGCACTTGCATTTTCTCTCGATAATGTTTCACTAGTCATGTGCCTGGCTTTCTTTATGAGAAAGATCTAATTGGAGAAGCCAGTCACATGACTAGTAAGACATATGTGACGTCACTGGCCAATTACCCTGACGTATTACTACTGATATACAAGTGACGTCACATTGTTGTCAATGGGTCTAAATTGCAAACATCTATGCAAGTCTATGGCAGACTGAAACTGCAATAATCTTTATGTTAGGCTGTGCTTTTCTTTTCCACCCCTCCCTTCAGAAGGTTCTAGTTCAGTTAGAAACTGTATAAAAGGCGAGTAGTCAGAGCACCTAGTTGACTGCAGATAGAAGCCAGTGTTTAGCAGAAGACTTTGCCACACTGCACGAGTGACAAGAAGAAGATGTTAAGAGGGGGATACTGAGCTACCACGGCCGGACTGGCCTACCGGGATATCGGGAAATTTCCTGTAGGCCACCGGCCCTGGGGCTGCTTTAAGAGGGGTGTACATACAGGCTGAGGTGGTTCTTCCATTAGGCCACTTAGGCCGCTGCCTAAGTGCTCGTGCTGGTGGGGGCCTCGCTCTGTCTGCGGGAAGGGGGCCAGCGGCAGGTCACAGGGAGATGAACGCTTCCATTGTGGAAGAGTTCATCTCCATAGTCATCTGTTTCGCCGTCCTCAGGACAGTGATACAGATGGCTGTGCTGTGGGGCAGGGGAGGGAGAGGCGTCTCCCTTCCCTGTTCCTCTGATAGGCTGCCAGCTCAAGGCCCGCAGCCTATCAGAGACCCATTCAGGTGGCGCAATGACGTCGCCTGAGCCGTACAGAGCGGGACACAGGCCGGAAGAGGCCAGCATCGCTTCGCTGTGTGATGAAGGTAAGTGTTTTTTTTTAATACTCGACTATCTGTTACTGACACATGGGGGGAGCGGGAGGCACTTGATACTGGCACAAGGGGGGCATGAAGAGGCACTTGTTACTGGCACATGGGTGGGGGAAGAGAGGCACTTGTTCCTGGCACATGGGTGGGGGAAGAGAGGCACTTGATACTGGCACATGGGGGGGGGGTTGGCACTTGATACTGGCATATGGGGGGTTTGTCACTTGATACTGGCACATTGGGGGGGTTTGTCACTTGATACTGGCACATGGGGGTTTGTCACTTGATACTGGCAAATGGGGGGTTGTCACTTGATACTGGCACATGGGGGGTTGGCACTTGATACTGGCACATGGGGGGGAGGCACTTGATACTGGTACATGGGGGGCATGGAGAGGCACTTGTTACGGGCACATGGGTGGGGGAAGAGAGACACTTGTTACTGGCACATGGGTGGGGGAAGAGAGGCACTTGATACTGGCACATGGGGGGTTTGTCACTTGATACTGGCACATGGGGGTTTGTCACTTTATACTGGCACATGGGGGGGTTTGTCACTTGATACTGGCACATGGGGGGTTTGTCACTTGATACTGGCACATGGGGGGGTTTGGCACTTGATACTGGCACACGTGAGGAAGAGAGGCACTTGTTACTGGCATATTATTATGGGGCACTATGGGGGCTTCTACTAAGGCCACAAAGAAGGGGTATTTTATATGGGGGACTCTGTGTGGTACTAGTATTATCAGGAGCACAGGAGTACAGTATTGGGGAGCACAGCGGCACAGTATTGGGGGTAGTAGGATGATTTGTCCAGAAGATTGGAGGATGATGGAAAGGTAGTAAACTAAGATTTTTTTGGTTGTCAAACTGCAGAGACGGAAAATGGCGACAAAATGGTGGTCTGGTCTGAAGGTCTGAAAGGAGAAGATGAGGACAGAGAACATCTACATCAAAGGAGACGTCACTGTATGTAAGAGGTATGAGGCGCTGTATTTCTGTAGTGATGGGGGGTTGGGGCCTCACATCTCTCCAGTAGTGATGAGCGGCAGTGGGAATATTTGAATTTGCGATATTTTACGAATGTTCATTAAAATATTCGTCATGTATTCGCAAATATTCGTATTCAATATTATTCTATTGATTGCAAAAAATCGGCAATCTAATATTCGCATAATGCGAATATTCTAAAACCCGAATATATAGCACTATGGAATATAGTGCTATATTTTCTTTTTTTAAATTTTCGTAATTTTTTCCCATCTGAAGTCATGATTCCTCCCTGCGTAATTTGCTTTTTGGCCAATGTTCACATTAAATTGGAAAAAATTACAAATATTCTAAAAAACGAATCTATAGCACTGCTATATTTTCGTGTTTTAGAATATTCGCATTACGCGAATATTACATTGCCAATTTATGGCATAAGAAAAAAAAAATTTCTTATGTGAAAAATCGGCAATGTAATGCAAATATTCTGAAACACGAATATATAGCACTATGGAATATAGCTGAAACACTATTTCGAATATTCACGCTCAACACTACTCTCCAGGTCCAGGTTAAAGAAGGTGGAATGGCAGCAGCAGGACTGGAGGCTGCAGGGTGCCTGTTGGATGATGATGACTAAGAGACTGCTGAGGTGGTAGGTCATGTGCGCAGAGCGCATAATGTTTATTAGTACCGGGAACGGGCACCTTCAGAAAAGCAGTCTGTAATGTACATGGCGAAGGTGACTGTAAGTGTCCACATCAAGCAGTGACCTCACCATGGGAGCCTGGCAGTGCCAGGTAAGTATCTTGTGTTGGTGGGGGACTCATGTTTAAGTTTCGCCTAAGGCCTCACAAAGTCTAGAGCCGCCTCTGCATACAGGGGTCGCAGCCCTTGCCCCTGCTTCCTGTACTAGTGCCTCTGTGCCTGTAGTGCCCGGGTCCCAGCCGCCCAGTGCTCTTCGCCTCCTTTCCCAGCCCGCCCCTTACCCTCCCCGGCCAGCGCTTCACTGTCCTGAGCGCAGAGCGGCCGGGGACGCAGAATTTCTGGTAAGTATAAAGTATGTTGGGGCCTGGGCTGCCTGGCCTGAGCCCTCCCCTGCCCTGGCCCCTGCCTGCCGCTTATTGATCTGAGGCTGAGCCCCGATAGGGGTGGCTGACTGGGGGCCTGATGGGGGTCTTTGAGCCCTGAGGTCTAATGGGGCGGGCTGACTGGGTTTGGAGTCTTTGGGTTGATCTGAGGTCTGATGGGGACTGAGTGGGGGTCTTTGGGCTGATCTGAGGTCTGATGGGGGCTGAGTGGAGGTCTGATGGGGGTCTTTGGGCTGATCTGAGGTCTGATGGGGGCTGACTGGGGGTCTGATTGGGGTCTTTGGGCTGATCTGAGGTCTGATGGGGGCTGACTGGGGGTCTGCTGGGGGTATTTGGGCTGATCTGAGGTCTGATGGGGGCTGACTGGGGTTCTTATTGGGGTCTTTGGGCTGATCTGAGGTCTGATGGGGGCTGACTGGGGGTCTGATGGGGGTCTTTGGGCTGATCTGAGGTCTGACGGGGGCTGACTGGGGGTGTTTGGGCTGATCGGAGGTCTGATGGGGGCTGACTGGAGGTCTTTGGGCTGCTCTGAGGTCTGATGGGGCTGACTGGGGGTGTGATGGGGGTCTTTGGGCTGATCTGAGGTCTGATGGGGGCTGACTGGGGGTCTGCTGGGGGTATTTAGGCTGATCTGAGGTCTGATGGGGGCTGAATGGGGTTCTGATTGGGGTGTTTGGGCTGATCTGAGGTCTGATGGGGGCTGACTGGGGGTCTTTGGGCTGATCTGAGGTCTGATGGGGGCTGACTGGGGGTGTTTGGGCTGATCTGAGGTCTGATGGGGGCTGACGGGGGTCTTTGGGCTGCTCTGAGGTCTGATGGGGCTGACTGGGGGTGTGATGGGGGTCTTTGGGCTGATCTGAGGTCTGATGGGGGCTGACTGGGGGTCTTTGGGCTGATCTGAGGTCTGATGGGGGCTGACTGGGGGTCTTTGGGCTGATCTGAGGTCTGATGGGGGCTGACTGGGGGTCTGTTGGGGGTCTTTGGGCTGATCTGAGGTCTGATGGGGGCTGAGTGGGGGTCTTTGGGCTACTCTGAGGTCGTATGGGGTCTGATGGGGGTCTTTGGGCTGATATGAGGTCTGATGGGCGCTGAGTGGGGGTCTGATGGGGGTAGGAAACTAAGATGTCTGTCTGTCAAACTCTGTCGAGATGTAAGATGGCTGAAAGAAATCATCATGGTGGTCTGGTCTGAATGGAGAAGATGAAGAAAGAGAACATCTACATCAAAGGAGACATCACTGGATGTAAGAGGTATGGGCGCGATATATCGGTGGGGCTGTGTGTGGCTTGAGGGTGTTGAGGGTGAGCGGGGACACAGGAGCCCCATGATCTCCTATTGCCCGGGGAAGTGCTTGCTGTTAGCGGAGGATAATTACGCAATGCTATGGGGCTGGTATGTAATTTTTTCCAGGGCTGGTTTTCATACCATGTCTGGCCCTGTGAGCTACAGTACATGCCCTGCTCTTTGACCAAGCTGTCAGTCGAATGACTGAGCCATAGACCCTGGGCCACCACCCTTTTTGCCAGGGTATCAGCCTTCTAAGAAAGAGGAACAGCTAGCTAAGGTCTTTGCTCAGCATGGAACCCTTTACTGCCAGGGAGGACACTGGAAAAGCCAGCCCAGTGCCTTGTCTGTATTGTAACTTCAGTTCCTCCAGTAAAGAAGCACACTGGTTTATTCCAAGCCCTGATTCTGTGGACTTATTCGCTATTAAGGTGCACCACATCTGACTATCCCCTGGAGAGAGTAGCAACATGTAGTGACACCTCTATGGTGTCTAGGGTACCCAGCGTAGCCTTGGGGCCACCCCAAACTCAGCCACTGCACGAGTCTTCAAGAGTGGACACTCCTTTATGATATCCATATACCTGAATATGAATAGCAGATGGCATAGTGAGACAACGCCTTTAATAAAAAAAGGCCAATAATGGATGTTATTGTTCGCCACTCCAAGGGTTAATTTTACTCAGATCTTGTATTTACATATACTACAGGCAATTATGTGAAGGAGCATTATAATAGAAAATTTGGGTTCATTTACTAATCTGAAAAATGCCTAAAATAGGCGTATTTCAGGCGCAGATGGCAGCGCAATGCTATAGGAATCATTAAGACCAGTGTCTAAAATGCTGGTATTAATAAATGATCCCCTAGGTTTTTTTAGACAACTTAATCTAATTCATAAATTTGGCACAAACTAAAAATTGTGCTGGCATAATCTTGTGGTGCAAAATAAATATTCTTTCCATTGTAATTGACACACTAAGGCTATCTGTACAAATTGCGGATCATGTGTGTTTTTTCTGTGCAGCAAAGTGTGTGGGATTAGTCATTTTTTGTGCAGATTTCACCTTTTGCAATGCAAGGGTGAGATCTACAGCAAAACCACATTAAATCTGCAGCAAAAACTGCAAGTAAGGCTACTTTCACACTAGCGTTTTGGCTTTCCGTTTGTGAGATCCGTCATGGGCTCTTACAAGTTGTCCAAAACGGATTAGTTTTGCCCTAATGCATTCTGAATGGTAAAGGATCCGCTCAGAATGCATCAGTTTGCCCCCGATCAGTCACCATTCCGCTCTGGAGGTGGACACCAAAACGCTGCCTGCAGAGTTTTGCTGTCCGTCTGACGATTCAGAGTCAAATGGATCCGTATTGGCACACAATGTAAGTCAATAGGGACGGATCCGTTTTCTCTGGCACAATAGAAAACGGATCCGTCCTCCATTGACTTTCAATGGTGCTCAAGACGTCATGACTATAGAAGACATAATACAACCGGATCCGTTCATGACGGATGCATGCGGTTGTATTATTGTAATGGAAGCATTTTTGCAGATCCATGACGGATTCGCCAAAACCGCTAGTGTGAAAGTGGCCTAACACATACGGGTTTTGGAGCAGAAATGCACAGAAAACTGCACAGATGTATGTGTGGATTTTCTATTAGTAAACCTGTACCCATTCCAACCAAAGGTATTGACTACATTACATTGCTACTCACCTGACTGCCAGTGTTGATATGTAATGGTAGTTGGACTAATTTCTCTTTGAATAACGACTGTCTTGCGATAATAAATTATGTTAGAACTCATAAATGACTCGGTTATTATACTCTTACTTAGTTATTATCTTTTATAACTTTTTTTCCGCTTAGTCATCATCGGCATTTGAACCTTTTCACATTTTGTAGTGTTTTTTCATTATGTAGCTTTAAAGTCCAGACTATTACATATGCATTATAAAGTGTTGTGTTAAAGTATTTTCCTGGTACTAGATTTAAATCCTGACCTTATAGGTTCAAAAATGGACTCCTCACAGTACCACAACCCTTATGCAAATAATTACAATTGTGACAAAATAAAGTGGTATTATTAAATGAATAGCATTTAAAGTCAATAGTTGTTTGACATGGCCGAATGGAGAACTCACATAAAAAAGTATTCAGTGAAGATTACTGCACCAAGCCCCAACACCTTTACTACAATCCAGCCTTGACTGTGAGGAACAACCACCCTTTCCTGCAGGACCTCATCTAGGCATGAGCCACTTGTGCCTAATTGGAATGTTATCGCAGTGGGTGTGGTACCACTGTCTCAACCATCCAGTTTCACTTTGGGCTAAACCTAAGAGTATTATCCTGGCGGCTCCCTGGTATTCACCCTTTAGCCTCTATGTAGATATCTGGACTTTGCTGAAGGGAGCCACCAGACTGCTACCTCCTGGAGTAGAGACACCAGTGTAAGGCACCAAAGAAACGGACAGACATGTAGATAGTGACAGGCCAGGATCAGGGCAGATTGAGTTCTTGCAAATACATGATAAAGAGGTCTGGGCTGGAAGCAGAGGGTCAAACCCGCAAACAAGCACAACTTATGACAGGCAGCTGGGAGAAAGAATCCGGTAAACAGACACAGATTGATACATGACAGACAACAGAAAAAGCCTAAGGAGGAGCTAGCAACCAAGGAACCTAATTGCTCTGGCAAGGAAATGGGGTTCGCACCAAACAGCTGATCAGCGGAGGTACCTGGTGTAGGAACCTCTGTTGATCAGATACTGATGAGTTAAAAAATCTCAGAAAACCCTTTTATGTCTGCCGTGTGTTTTCCTTTGCTGGAAGAAAATGCATCATAACAGCAGGTATGTTGTTGGATTAAACGCACACAGTTTTTCAAAACATCATTTCAATTTTTGCCAAATCATCATTTTTTTTGCCACATCAAAATGCAGCACAGCAGCAACATGTGGTAACACCCTTACCCTCAGTTCACACTTGCGCGTTTTACAGCGCGTTCGAACGCCCGACGCATAAACAAGTACTTGAGCTTTTTTGGGGCGTTTATTGCGCGTTTTAGCCCATAGACTTCAATGGGAACGCGCAACGCTTGTATTTTGCGCTTTTTTGACACTGAACGCGTGTTTATGAATTTGCAACACCAGCAATGCACTCTGATTGGCCAAACTTCATATAGACAGGGATATTTGGTCATTGGACAACACTGCAGTCAATCACACAAACGCGCGTAAAACGTGCGTTTACTATTGCCAAAAGCGCGACAAAAACGCACGGAGGATGCGCGTCTCAGAAATGCTCAGGTCTAAACCCAGCGTTATTGCAGCAAGAGGATTAGCAATTAGAAGCAAATGTGCAACAGCACACAGCAAGGAGAGGAGGGGAGAGGTGGTAGCAGAAATAGGAGTGGAAGTGTTGACTGAGTCATATTCCTAACGCTGGGTTCACACTTGAGCGTACTTGATACGCGCGTTTTACGCACGTTTTTGTCGCGCGTACTACAGCGCATTTTTGGAAATAGGAAACGCGCGTTGTACGTGCGTTCGTGTGATTGACCACTCTGGCGTCAATCACAATACGCGCGACAAAACTCCCCAAAGAAGCTCATGTACTTCTTTGGGCGTAGGGCGTTTTACAGTGCGTTCATGGTTCTCACCTGAGCTGTAAAACGCTCAGGTGAGAACCATGCCCATAGGGAAACATGGGTTTTTTCTGTTGAGCGTTTTACAGCGCGTAGGAACGCTCTGTAAAACGCTCAGGTGTGAACCCAGGGTAATGGAACAAACAGAGCTGCAATGGACCTGGACCACCAATTTAACATGAGGGTACTTTGAGTCTTATGTTCTCTGTGGAGAGCCAGAACTTGTTCTCCTGGAGAAGCAGAGTCAAGATGCAGCCGGACTAGAGGGAAAGCCTTAGGGGTAGGCCGACATGACGGGGGTTGGGTTCAGTGAGACCCCCACCCCTGTTCTCTGTAAAGGATACTATTGGGAGAGGTGGATCTGAGGTAGTCAGGGAGAGATGGGATAGGTCAGTTGATTAGAAGGGGGGTGGAGTTAAGGGGTTATGTAGGGCGCAGTAAGATGGAGCTGGAGGACGCCATTAAGCACCTGAGGGAGGAGGCAGAGGTGCGGGGACCCGGCTGGGTCCAAGAACAGATGCAGCGGTTGTTTGGGGAGGGCGGCTCAGGCGACCAGCATCGCCTCAGCCACTGGCGTCCCGGCCGCGGCGGTCTCGGCCTCCGCGCGCTTCAGCCCACCTTCCCACCCCCCCCCCCCGGGCTCAGCGCCAAAGAAGGAGCCCTTCCGAGGACCCTCCACGCAAGGGACCGGCCCAAGAATGGCTGTTTCCCGTGGTTCCCGGTGTGGGAGGAATCCTACCAACAGGCGGAGCCCACGAGGTGGCCGGTCCAGGTCACCTTGTCCTACCTTAGAATGCGGCAATGGATCCGGACCAGGTTTGGCAGGCACCTTCCGCGGTCCAGGGGAAGGGGGCCCCAACGTGGACAGGAATCGGAGAGGAACGGGGTTGCTGCCATTCCGGGGAGTCGGGCAGCAGGCCTCCATCACCGGCAGCAAGAAGACAGTCTGGGAGAAGCTCCGTCCCCTCAGAGGACCTCGTGGGAGAGAGTGCCCATAACGTTCCTGACGGGGCCTTAGCCAGGGAACAGAGTGCAGTGCAGTCCAGTCCGACATCGGAGACGGCGACGCAGAGGATCGGAAATCCGGATTCCCGATCTACGGCTGATGGGGTCACAGCACCCAGGCAGCCAGGTGAGTGTGCATGGGGAACTCTAGCACGGTTGGGGTTGAGTAGTGGGGGAGGGGACGGGCCTCAGAGGGACTTGTGCAATGGCTTAGGGCAGTTGTTGGGGGGTTTAGCTGGTCTGGTGGCGGCCTGGGGAATGGGGGGGGGGGATCCCCTCTACCAGCATGGTGAGCGGCGGGACCCTGGCAGGGCCCATTTTGGCAGGCGGGAGCGATCAAGGGTTGATTGGGGCAAGGGTGTCAGTCCAGACGCAGGCAGGGGGGACGGCGGAGGTAGAATCGACACAGTTGGATGACCGGGTGAAAGGGGAGGTTTACGTGTGTTTCGAGGGCCCGCTCCCATCTGAGGCAGGACGTTAGGGACCGCATTTGGAAAGGGGAGTATGTGGAAATCTTTTCCCTGCTCCTATTAGATAGATTTAATCTGGATAGGGCTGGGAAGGAGGATAGGGCAAATATCGCATGATCCCCAGAACTTTCCGGAACTGGCTGCAGGCGTTTGCGATCCTGGCTAGCATAATAGGGGAAAAGGCGCCGGAGAACTGCTCGGCTTTGTTCTGCTACCTGGATGCAATTGGGGAGGCATACCGGGTGTATGGGGGGGGTAGCCTGGCTGCGATACGACGAGCAGTTCAGGCAACGGAAAGCGGTACGCCCGGACATCAGGTGGGACCACAAGGACATAGCCCTGTGGCTGAAGGTGACGGCACCAGTGTGACAGGGGCAGTCCTTTCAGAGGGAACCCGGGGGGGGGGGGGGGGACCCATTCAACGTTTGGAGCCAAGTGCAAATTTAAGCACAAGTGCTCCAATTGTGGGGGGTCTCATGGTGCAGCGCGATGTTTTAAGGGCGGGAGGCATAAAGGGGGGGATAGCCATTCAAAAGGGGGCGACGCCGGTCAATTTGGGAAGGATGGAGCCCTTTCTAAGTAAATATCCGGACAAAAAGGCGGCAGGGTTGCTGCCGGAGGGTTTCTCCCAGGGTTTTCGCATTCCGTTCATTCGGGGGGGGGGGGGCAGTTTTGTTGAGAAGGAATTACGGTCAGCTAGGGAACATCCGGATGTGGTGGCGGAAAAACTGAAAAAGGAAGTGGGGCTGAGGCAGGATGGCGGGTCCGTTCACTGTCCCGCCGTTGGAGAATTTACGCATGTCACCGCTGGGGGTGGTCCCTAAGAAAGAGGCGAATAAGTTTCGGCTGATTCACCATCTTTCTTTCCCGAAAGGTGCGTCTGTCTATGATGGTATCGATCTGGCCCTGTGCTCAGTGGTGTATACTGTACATCATTTGACGCGGTGGTGGCATGGGTAAGGAGGTTGGGAATGGGGACGTTACTGGCGAAGACGGACATTGATGCAGCTTTTAGGTTGCAGCCGGTCCATCCAGAATGTTTGCTCTTGTTGGGCTGTTTTTGGGAGGGGGTTTTTCGTAGACCGTTGCTTGCCAATGGGGTGTTCGCTGTCATGTGCATACTCGAAACCTTTAGTTCGTTTTTGGAGTGGGCGGTGGCAGAGTCGGCTGGGTGTAATTCTATCATTCATTACCTAGATGACTTTCTCTGTATAGGCCCCCCGGGTTCTAATGTTTGTGCTCTGTTGTTGCACACTTTGTGTCAGGTGTTTGGGTCATTCGGGGTTCCGTTAGCAGCGGATAAGACGTTGGTCCAACAGTAGAGTTGAGCTTCCTAGGGATTGTTATTGACACTCAGAAGATGGAATGCAGGTTGCCGCGGGACAAGTTGGAGGATCTAAAAGGGGTAGTGGCTAGGGCATCCCGGGTTCAGAAGATGAAGTTGCGAGACCTGCAGTCCCTTTTGGGGAAGCTCAATTTTGCTTGTCGCATAATGCCCATGGGCACAGTGTTTAGCAGGAGATTAGCGGGGAGGTCGGTGGTGCACGGGATGTTGGCCGCCGGGGTGGGCTGAGAAGGGGTGGTTACATGAGGTGAAGGATAAGATATGGAAGGGGAAGTATGTGGATATTTTTTCCCTGTTCCCCTGGAAAAATTTAATCTGGATAGGGCGAGGAAGGAAGAGGGGAAAAAAGAGGAAGAGGAAAAGCGAAGGCATCGGTTGATACCGGGTACGTTCTCGAACTGGCTGCAGGCATTCGCTATCCTGGCCAGTGTAATTGAGGAGATTGAGGAGGCCCATCGGGTGTATGGGGGTTTGGCTTGGCTGCGTTACGACGAGCAGTTCAGGCAGCGGAAGGCGGTGCGTCAGGATATCCGTTGGGACCATATCGCTTTGTGGTTAAAAGTGACTGCGCCAGTTAGAGCAGGGCAGTCCTTTCGGGGGGAGGTGGTGGGAGGGGGGCAGTCTGGCTTTGCAACAGCGTGT
The DNA here is from genome assembly GCA_033119425.1 of Bufotes viridis. Lineage (NCBI taxonomy): Eukaryota > Metazoa > Chordata > Amphibia > Anura > Bufonidae > Bufotes > Bufotes viridis. The sequence goes on from CM065592.1 coordinate 367,755,622, forward strand.
GCAAAGGGGCTGTGCTTCCTGTTCAATGAAGGGGGATGCAAGTTTGGGGCGAAGTGCAAGTTCAAGCACGAGTGTTCCACTTGCGGGAGGGCCCATGGGCCCAAAGACCGACATTGAGGTGGCATTTAGACTTTTACCAGTGCATCCCGATAGTCTACATCTGTTGGGGTGTTTTTGGGACGGCGTTTTTTTTCGTGGATCGTTGTCTGCCGATGGGTTGCTCCTTATCGTGCGCATATTTAGAAAAGTTTAGTTCATTTTTGAATGGGCGGTCCGGGACACGTCCGGGTGTGAATCGGTCATCCACTATTTGGGCGCCTCATCATTTTGTTAGGCTGGGCCGGGAGTTGAAGGCTGACCTGAAAGTTTGGGGGATGTTTTTGGAGTGGTACAATGGGTGCTCCTTGTTCATGGATGCAGTAGTTAGTTAGTTTGATTTTGATTTGTTTTCTGATGCAGCGGGGGGTTGTGGGTATGGAGTTTATTGCGGGGGTCAATGGTGCGCGGGGCAATGGCCGGACAGTTGGGTTAGAAGGGGATGGGTGCGAAATTTGGCGCTGTTGGAGTTGTTGCCGATTGTGGTTGCGGTATGGGGGGACAATTTTCGGAATAAGACGGTGCGGTTCCATTGTGACAACTTGGGTGTGGTGCAAGCAATTAAGAGTTTGTCGGCTTCTTCGCCATTGGTAGTGCGGCTTTTACAGAAGCTTGTGCTGGAGTGCCTGCTACTTAACGCGTGGGTGGTGGGGGTGCATGTGCCTGGGGTGGATAACTGTGTTGCTGACGCTCTCTCGTTCACAGTGGGACCGTTTCCGGCAGTTGGCTCCTGGCGCGGCGGAAGTGGGTCTGGAGTGCCAGCATTTGGGACGTTCTGGAGGCACAGTAATAGGTTTGATTCGGTCCCCATTGGCTCCCGGGACGTGGGAGAAGTATGCAGGGGCTTGGCGGGGTTGGGAGGAATGGAAGGCGAGGTAAGGGGTGGGGGATGAGGACTTGGAGATACCTCTCTTGTTGTTTATTGGACACTGCAGGGAGGAGGGCTGGTCGGTTGCCAAGATGAATGGTTGGATTGCGGGGTTGGCATTTGGTTTTCGTCTGCGGAACATGGCCGACGTGACAAAGTCCTTTTTGGTGCGGCGGGCGTTGAAGGGGTGATGCAGGGTTGGTACTGGGGTGGATTCCCGGCGTCCAGTATCGTTTTTTCTGCTGTTAAGATTGGGTGTGGAGTTGGGGGGTTTGCACTTCATTATGGGAGGTGCGTTTGTTCCGCTTGGCTTTCTCGCTCGCGTTTTCTGGAGCTTTGAGAGTAGGGGAGCTGGTTTGTCCGGCGGTGGATCGGTTGGGGGGGCCAGTTGCGGGACGATGTCAATGTTTTTTCGGACCGGGTAGAGTTGGTTATCCGGCGGTCCAAGACCGATGTGGAGGGGAGAGGTCGGCGGGTTGTGTTATTTAGTATCCCGGATTGTGCGATGTGTCCCGTGCGTTGTATGCGGGATTATGGTGGTGATGGGGGTAGGCTGGTAGGACCTCTGTTGGTACATGCGGATGGATCTTTCCTGTCGCGGTTCCAGTTCTCGGCTGTGTTTAAGGGGTGTTTGGTTCAGTTGGGAATGAGGGATGCGGGGTATTCCAGCCATTCCTTTCAGATAGGCGCGACGACGGAGGCCGCCAGATGAGTTTTAGGGGAGGAGGTGATTAAGAAGATCGGGAGATGGGAGTCAGTGCGGTTTCAGTCGTATGTTCGCCCGGAGCGTTTAGCGGGGTGGTGAGGTTGTGGTTGGGGTTTTAGGGGTTGGCGGGTCGGGTTTGGTTTTGTCAAGTTTGGTTCTGGTATGCCTTTGTTTTATCTTTGCAGGTTCGGGTCCGGTGTTAATTTGGGTGCTAGGTCACTTGTACATCTTTTGGGTAGCCGTTGGAGCGGTGGTTCGGCCGGATGGACAGCAGCTTGGGTTCGCGCGGGAGGAGGCAGTGGTAAGGTGGATTGGCAAGCGGGGCATGATGTGGAATGGTATGCTGCCGGAGTTCCACAGGTTTGTGAGGCAGGATAGGGCTCGTGACGTACTCGTTCTGCATGTGGGGGGAAATGATCTAGGTGCACGCCCTTCCAGAGAGCTGGTGAGGGATGTCAAATTCGATTTGCTCAGATTGTGGTCCCTTTACCCGAAAATGGTGACGGTCTGGTTGGATATGGTGCCACGGATGGCTTGGAGAGGGCACACTCGGTCGAGCGTGTGAACAAGGCCCGAGTGAAGGCGAATAGGGCTATAGGCAGGTTCATGGTCAGGAATGGGGCGCTGACGGTGAGGCACCGGGAGTTGGAAAAGAGTGTTGGCGGTTTTTGGCGCAGTGATGGGGTTCACCTTAATGCGCTGGGTATAGATATGTGGTGTTTGGCCCTTCAGGAGGGCATGGAGATTGCGGTACGGGTGTGGAGGGACGCCAAGGCTTAAGGGGTCAAGCCTAGGCAGTGGTGGCGGTGGGAGGTCCTTGGAGTCGGTGGGTTTATCTGAGGACGAGGATGGGAGGGCGCCACAGAGGGGGCTGAACTCCCATGGTTGGTTGGCGGCTGTGGCGGAATAGTTGGGGTGAGTCAACTGTGGTGCCTCCGAGCTAACGGGCAAACGGCTGGAGGTAAGGTCGGCACACCCCGGCATGGTTTCCAAGGTTTCGGGCTTTAAGGACCTCCCCCTGCGTTACGTTAATGTTGGGTTATTTTATATGTATGTTTTGTTAAATAAAAGGCTGCTGTGGCCAATTTATTCCATCCACGTGTCTGTGTTCTTTATTGGCGGGGTGAAAGGGAGGGAAGGTAGAGGGTTAATAGGTAGGGAATGGGATGGGAGGCAGCCTGGTGAGAAGTGAGGGGTTGAGTGGCAATAACCAGTACCCTGTCAACAAGAGCCGGACTAGGAGCGCAGCCTAGGGGGAGGCGAACATGATGGGGGGTGATTTAGGGAGACCCCTTCCCGTTGGTAGTCAGGGACTGGGGGGTTTGGAGCAGAGGGGGGAGTCAGAGGGGTTAAAAGGGTGAACGAGGCATGTGTGAGGGGCCATTTTGTGTGGACGAACAGACGCCCACCCACCCCTGAGGCCGAGGGGGGGGGGGCGGCTTGGCTCAAGGGGTTATGTGTAGAGGCTGGTCTCGGGGGAATTGGGGTTGGGGAGTATAAATAAAAGAAATAAAAAATTAAAAAATAATTGGGGGGCAGGCATTGTCACTGCGGCTTGGGGGGCGGTGGGAGGTCCTTGGAGTCGGTGGGTTTATCTGAGAACGAGGATGGGAGGGCCCCACGGTGGGGGCTGGACTCCCATGGTTGGCTGCTGTGGCAGAATAGTTGGGGTGGGTCAACTGTGGTGCCTCCGAGCTAGCGGGCAACGGCTGGAGGTAAGGTTGGCACACCCCCGCATGGCTTCCAAGGTTTCAGGCTTCAAGGACCTCCCCCTACATTAGGTTAATGTTGGGTTATTTTAAATATATGTTTTGTTAAATAAAAGGCTGCTGTGGCCAATTTATTCCATCCACGTGCCTGTGTTCTTTATTGGCGGGGTGAAAGGGGAGGTAGAGGGTTAATAGGTAGGGAATGGGATGGGTGCAGCCTGGTGAGAAGTGAGGGGTCAAGTGGCAATAACCAGTACCCTGTCAAGTCTTCTAAAATTTGGACTTACTGTAAACTGGACCCGTCTCAATCAGATACAATGTGTAAGGGTAACTTGTGTAACTGGAATGTGTTTTGCAAACAACTTGGTCAGTTGACTGGCAGACGGAAGACCTGGCAAAGGAACTGTAGTGTACGGGAGTTGTACTGCCCGTCACTACGGAAGGGTCACTTGGCTGCTGTCGCTCCTCTTATTTAGGAGGAGGCTGGTAAAGGTGCTGTTTGTACCATGCAATGTAAATCAGTGTATTTTATTTCCCTGTTACTGTTAAATGTCCTAGTTGCAGGCCGGCTAGGGGTGTAATTCCAGCTCTAGTCACTAGAGGGAGCTAGGTTGCCCTAGTCTATATAAGGCCCAGTCAGGGGAAGGGAAAGGAGTCTAGCCTAGAGTGTGCCTGAGACAAGTGCAGGCCATGTGCCTGTGAAGGCCAAACCCAGGCCTCACGGCCTGTGAGGCATCCACCCTAGGAAGATGGTGCCCTAGGAGAAGGAATGCAGAACCCAGAGGCAATCCCTAGAGCAAGGAGGTACTAAACGTCAAGTGGAGGTAAATTATAAAGCTGGAGATTCAAGGATATAAGCCAGAAGTAGGGCATTGGGGCCTTGAAGCATCAATTCCAGTCAGGACGAGTCAGGAAGAAAGTAAGGTTCACCTGCAATTTCAAGTCCTGTATTACCACCCTCTGTTTAACCTTGCTGGATGTAAGACCACTGCAATTTTTATTGTCTGCAAAAGGAACTGTTGGAAAGACTGCTTACTGTATCATCACTGTCTTCAGTAAAGTTTGGATTCTGTTTTCAAGTTATCAGTCTGTACCTCAGTTATTCCTACTGTAAATACGGTGTGCCACCGTTTACTGGCACTGGCGTCACGACATATCAGGGACTTAGCCATAGGCACGTTAAACTATAACACCAAGGGCACCTCACCTTCCACCTGGCTGTGTCCCTCAAGAACCCAGAGAGTGCCCCAGAGGAGCAGCGTGCCGGCCTCTCCATCACTGGCATTCCCCAGGTTAGTTCCTACACAGAGCCCTGACTTGGGGATGCTACATTTTGAGCGTCACGAACAGGATACGCACGTTTTATGGACTGTGATCAAAAACGTGAACTTTGTGCCTTAACCAGTTTGCCAAGTGACAAAACGCCTGTTTATTTGAAGTGAACTTTATGGACCTAAAACGTACAGAGAAGTGTCCCAAAAACCTCCAGAAAGCGCTGTGCAGTGTTGCGCTATCAAGAGGAAGAAAATCGCCACTTCAAAGTGCATTTTTGTAGACTTTTATACTGTTTCACTACCGTTGCTTGCTGTCATTGAATTGATGCATCATGGCGTCCAAGATGGCCGCCGGCGCCATTGGACTTCTTCTTGCGCCATCACTGTCCTCAGTGGCGCGAAAATTTGGCGCCAAAACCCTCCAAGAAGGAGGAGAAGACGACCTGGAGGTAACGCCTTCCTTTGAGGATTATAATATGGACACCGCCTACCCTATACTGGAATACCTAGGGGGCGTGCAAGAAACGACGGGGTGGAGCCTGCAGGAACAGTGGCTCACCCTGCTACGGGGCTTCCTACCTGTGATGTCAGCGGGATCCGGAGCCGTAGTTGGTGCAATGGAGGCGACCCCAGGAGCAACTAAGGAGCGCCCTGCGCCCCCAGCGTATACTCCCAGCGACATGGCCCAGACCTGTCCATGGCCACAAGCCGAGCCCTGCCGTTTTCACCCGCAGAGAGAAGGCTTCCTCCCGCGGAACCCCGCGTGGTCGGCCCTGATGGCCGAGATCCGAGTGGCGGCAACTTTAAAAACCACCACGCAGAAGAAGTACTTCGAGGAAGTTACCAAGCGGATCTATGAAGACTCCAGGGACAGCAAGCCCCAGCTCGAACGCCGCACCGGAGTTGTGCTCGAGTTTGATAAGGTCAGAGGATTTGGCTTCATCCAAGAAACCGGCACCAACCGGGACTATTATGTGAATCGCCGGTCCGTCAAGCGCAGCTATCTCCCGGGGCGACTGCATAATCTAGCGGTCGGAGAGAAAGTGGAGTTCACTCCCGCGGAGGGCCTGCGAGGCCCATATGCCACTGCGGTGACCCGTCCAGGACCGGTACCGGAAGACTGGGAAGAAACCGAAGATCCGGTGGAGGCAGAGGACCCGCCGGGACCCATCCGGAATACGTACTCAGGAAAAGAGTTCCTTCTCGGCCCGAACATCTTCTGGCAGCCGACGATCCTGGACAAGCTCTCCCAGTCCTTATCCCTCTCCAGAGCTGCCGCGACGAGAGAAGACAGCCGCTGATTGGGCGCGGATGGCCCAGTTCAGTGAAGCCATGGATGACCTGCGGAAGAACCGCCAGGATAGAACCTCATCTGAGCCTGCTGCAAGTGTGCCGGAATCCAGCAGTGAGATCTCCGCCCTGGAGGAGCGGATCGCTTCCTTACAGGCTTATCTGGATGGCCTGCGGCAAGTGGCAGATTCTAAGAAGACAGCGCAGCAGTCCAGCGGTGGTGAGTTACCTGTGACCCCTGTACCACCCGAGCCCGTAGTCCAAGGTCCTACCGCTAACGCTGAGCCACCCAAGGTCCGTGTAACAGCGGATAAATTGACATATGCCCGGAGCCGAGTCCGCCGTGACGGGAGTGTTATGTCCCGGCCAGAGGAAGTGTCTACCCCAGCGCCGGCCCGTGTCCCGAGACCAGCAGCTCCTGTGTGTCCGCAACCCAGCGGGCCAGTGAGGTGGGTAGGCCCAATACCGGTGATGTTTCCAGCCCATTCTTTGTGGTGGGCACCCTCCAAGTGGTCCTGTTGCATGGCCCAGACTACCTGCAGCACAGGGCTGCACTACCTCTGATGAACAGGGATCCTTTGATACCTACTCTGTGAGCAGGCCTGCTAGGCCATTTTTGCTCATCCTCACAGGGACATCATACATGTTGCAGGAACTGTTCCTTTAAGTTTGCCAGGCTGGTGGAGCTTGCTGCCAGTTCCCCACGGCCGGTGGCATGTTTGACAAATAAGTTGCCACTGTGGAACCACTGCTCCCAGCCTGCCTCTTTCTGTTCCGGGACATCCTGCCTGCTGCTAACATTGTTGCGTCAAGTACTTTAATAACTTCCTAGTTGCTTTTATTTGCACCTTATCCCTTTTAACCCCCATTTCAGGTTGAAAAGGGTACTTTTATGTCAGCACTTTAAATATACGCGGGACTTGCCAGAGGATGTTACCCTGGTATTGTCAGAGTCCTGTATTGTGATTTTATGTATGTGCTGCTGACCGTATTTATTGCAAAAATTTTATATTCAAGTCTATGTGCCCAGAGATGGACCCCTGTGTGCGAGTCTCTGTGATATGCTTTTATGGACTCATTCATTGTCATGGACTATCCTGGTATTCCCTAACATCCGCTGTGCCAGGTCAGCGCCCCAGTTCCACTCTCTTTATCCTGAAGAAAGAGAGCGACGCCCTTGTCACCGCACTTCTCCGTCAGTCAGCTGGACCTGATGACAATTGTCTATGCAGATAGAATTGAGTACTGATATGTATATATTCTTGCATGTTTTTCTTTTGTCTCTTTCAGGTGGAAATTCCAGTAGGGCGGTACTCTGGTAGAGCACGAGGGCGTACTCAGCTTAAAGCAGCGGGGTATGTAGTGTACGGGAGTTGTACTGCCCGTCACTACGGAAGGGTCACTTGGCTGCTGTCGTTCCTCTCTGTTAGGAGGAGGCTGGTAAAGGTGCTGTTTGTACCATGCAATGTAAATCAGTGTATTTTATTTCCCTGTTACTGTGAAATGTCCTAGTGCAGGCCGGCTAGGGGTGTAATTCCAGCTCTAGTCACTAGAGGGAGCTAGGTTGCCCTAGTCTATATAAGGCCCAGTCAGGGGAAGGGAAAGTAGTCTAGCCTAGAGTGTGCCTGAGACAAGTGCAGGCCATGTGCCTGTGAAGGCCAAACCCAGGCCTCACGGCCTGTGAGGCATCCACCCTAGGAAGATGGTGCCCTAGGAGAAGGAATGCAGAACCCAGAGGCAATCCCTAGAGCAAGGAGGTACTAAACGTCAAGTGGAGGTAAATTATAAAGCTGGAGATTCAAGGATATAAGCCAGAAGTAGGGCATTGGGGCCTTGAAGCATCAATTCCAGTCAGGACGAGTCAGGAAGAAAGTAAGGTTCACCTGCAATTTCAAGTCCTGTATTACCACCCTCTGTTTAACCTTGCTGGATGTAAGACCACTGCAATTTTTATTGTCTGCAAAAGGAACTGTTGGAAAGACTGCTTACTGTATCATCACTGTCTTCAGTAAAGTTTGGATTCTGTTTTCAAGTTATAAGTCTGTACCTCAGTTATTCCTACTGTAAATACGGTGTGCCACCGTTTACTGGCACTGGCGTCACGACATATCAGGGACTTAGCCATAGGCACGTTAAACTATAACACCAAGGGCACCTCACCTTCCACCTGGCTGTGTCCCTCAAGAACCCAGAGAGTGCCCCAGAGGAGCAGCGTGCCGGCCTCTCCATCACTGGCATTCCCCAGGTTGGTTCCTACACAGAGCCCTGACTTGGGGATGCTACAGAACGAAGTGACCTTTCTTCAAGAACCGATCAGCTACCGAGCACTCAGAGGACAAAGGCAGATCAGTAATAAAAGCCATGGCGATATGCTGTCACAGGACATCAGGCACAGTCAAGGAGTATAGTAGGCTGGCAGATTTTTGCTTAGAAGTATTTTTCTGAGCACAGGTAGAGCAGGAACCAACAAAGTTGTGTGTGTCTTTAGATAATGTAGGCCAAAAGTAATACTGAGCAATCAGACTTGCAGTCTTGCAGAGAACAGGATGGCCAGTAATTTTGGAGCAATGACCCCAAGTCAGGAACTGTTTTCTCTTGGATAAAGGAACAAATGTTTTGCCAGATGGGATGCTCTTCAACTGGACAGGAGCAACAGAAACAATGCGAGCAGGAATGATAATGTGCAGAGGCTCCTCTGAACAATCAGCAGGATCAAAAGAACGGGAAAGAGCATCCACTTTAATATTTTTGTCAGCTGGATGGAAATGCAGGATAAAACTGAAGTGTGCTAAGAACCACCGAGCTTGGCAAAGATTGAGACACTGGGCTGTTTGTTGGTAAATTAAAGGGATTCTTTCACCCCCAAAATGCATTTTTCATCAGCTGACATTAGCTATTTGCTAATGTCAGCTGATCTCAAAAATACTTTTCTTACATTCCCCTGTGATTTCGTTCTTTTAAAATTCTTACTTTTATTATATGCAAATATCTTCACTACCAGCAAGTTGGGCAGTAACTTGCTGGTAACCGCCGCATCCTCCAGTTGCCGACACGCCCCCTCTCCTCTTGATAGACAGGGCCAGCGAGCGCTATCCTGCAGCTGGCCCTGTCTTCTCATTAAGTCCCGCGCCTGCGCCATAACATTCTTCAATCGGCGCAGGCGTACTGAGTGAATGACGCCAGCTCCGTCCTCAGTGCGCCTGCGCCAATTACGTCATGGGTGTACTGTGATGTAATCGGCGCAGGCGCACTGAGGACGGAGCTGGCGTCCTTCACTCAGTATGCCTGCGCCAATTGGAGGATGCGGCAGCTACCAGCAAATTACCGCCCAACTTGCTGGTAGTGAAGATATTTGCATATAATAAAAGTAAGAATTTTAAAAGAACGAAATCACAGGGGAATGTAAGAAAAGTATTTTTGAGATCAGCTGGCATTAGCAAATAGCTAATGTCAGCTGATGAAAAATGCATTTTGGGGGTGACAGAAACATAGAAACATTGAATGTGTCGGCAGATAAGAACCATTTGGCCCATCTAAGCCCTTTAAAGGGCTTCTGTCACCCCCCAAAAGCATTTTTTTTTTCCCTCACTAAAAAGCTTATAGGGCGATTATTCTAAACATATTCTTGTTAACCGTTTTAGCAGGTTAATTTTGCTATAAAACGTTATTTTATATTATGCAAATTACCTTGCTACCAGCAAGTAGGGCGTTTACTTGCTGGTAGCCGCTGCATCCCGCTTGTAAACGCCCTCCTGTGGTTGATTGACAGGGCCAGCGAGCGCTCTCCTCCTCCAGCTGGCCCTGTCTCTGTTTAAATCTCGCGCCTGCGCCATACCGTTCTTCAGTTGGCGCAGGCGCACTGAGAGGAGTACTCTCGCTCGGCCGCTCCTTCCTCAGTGCGCCTGCGTCTTCTCTTCCGAGTGCAGCTCTGACGTCATTGGCGCACTGAGGAAGGAGCGGCCGAGCGAGAGTACTCTCTCAGTGCGCCTGCGCCGACTGAAGAACGGTATGGCGCAGGCGCGAGATTTAAACAGAGACAGGGCCAGCTGGGGGAGGAGAGCGCCGCTGGCCCTGTCAATCAACCACAGGAGGGGCGTACAGCTGGATGCAGCGGCTACCAGCAAGTAAATGCCCTACTTTCTGGTAGCAAGGTAATTTGCATAATATAAAATAACGTTTTATAGCAAAATTAACCTGCTAAAACGGTTAACAAGAATTTGTTTAGAATAATCGCCCTATAAGCTTTTTAGTGAGGGAAAAAAAAAATAATGCTTTTTGGGGGTGACAGAAGCCCTTTAAATAGTTGTGTTCAGTGTAAATGATAACAGGATGACTTCCAGCAGATGGCGCTATTCTTCCAGAGCTAACTTGATTGCAAGCAACTCCCTGTTGCCAATGGAGTATTTCTTCTCTGCCGCAGAGAAGGCCTTAGAAATTAAACCACAGGAATGCATCTTGCCAGAGGAACTCTTTTGAGTAAGAACAGCTCCAGTTTCCACAGAGCATGCGTACACCTCCAGAAAGAATTGTTTGGTCACATCTGGATGATGAGGAATAGACACATTGAAGAAAGCTTGCTTAAGGGATTGGAATGCTAATTCAGTATTAAGAGGTCATTTCTTAGCATTCCCCTTCTTCCTTGCAAGGAAAGCAATAGGGGCAGTCAATGAGGAAAAATAGGGAATAAGTTGTCTGTAGTAATTAGTGAAACCCAGGAATTACTGGATATCATGCAGGTCTGTAGGGCGAGGCCAAATCAATACAGCAGATAACTTCTCAGGATCCATCTTTAAGCCACAATATCAGATAATGTATCCTAGAACAGTGTTTCCCAACCAGTGTGCCTCCAGCTGTTGCAAAACTACAGCTCCCAGCATCCCCGGACAGCCTTTGGCTGTGTGGGCATGCTGGGAGTTGTAGTTTTGCAACAGCTGGAGGCACACTGGTTGGGAAACACTGTCCTAGAAAAGGTAGAGAGGTTCTTTTTTCAAATTTAGCATACAGTCTATTCTCTCTCAGGTACTGAAAACAATGCGTATGTGCAGTCAGGTCAGGTGAGAAAAATAGGATATCGTCCAGATCTGGATAAATTCCTGAAAAACCACAGGAGTGTTACAGAGACTAAAGAGCATAACAAGATATCCATAGTGACAATGAGTGGTATTAAATGCAGTCTTCCACTCATTGTCCTCTCTTATGCAAATCAAGTTGTATTGTCCTCTGAGGTCCAATTCTGGCTCCAAGGAGACTATCAAAAAGATCTGGAATTAGCAGTAGTTTTTTTTACTGAATTGTGTTTAGTCCACAGTAATCAATACATAGTCAGAGAGCGAGAACAAACTGTTATGGCAGTGGGACCACTGTGTTAACCAATTGGTTTGACTTTGGGCTAAACCTAAGGGTGTTATCCCGACCGCTACCTGGTATTCACCCTTTATCCCTGTACAGGGATCTGAACTTTGCTGCAGGGAGCCACAATACAGCTACTGTACCTCCTAGAGTAGTCCTGGAGTGTTTGACAGCTGACTCACTGGGGTCAGAGAAAGGAACAGGCAAAATACAGGCCAGGGCTGGCAGCAGAGGGTCACAACAGCAAACAGGCACAGGTCAGGAGAGGCAGCTGGGAGGCAGAATATGGTAAGCAGTCACAGTTTGATACACGACAGACTACAGAAAACAAAAGCCTTATGATTTACTAGTGCAGTATACGGGCACTTTAATACCCGTTTACTACCAATCTGTTATGTTCCTTTAAGCGTTTCATGTAATTGCCTGCAGCAATGTTGAAGGGTGTCATTTGGGTATTGGACCACTGGGGGAGCTGGTGAGCAGTTTATATATATAGCTAGGCCAAGGCAGGCTAGTGCAGTGCAGACCCTGGAGTCTGTGAAGGCCACATGTCTCAGGCCTAGGCCAGTTCAGCAGAAGTCAACCTGGAGGCAATCCCTAGAGCAAGAGGTACTAAACGTCAAGAGGAGGTACTCTATAAACTGGAGATTCAAGGATATAAGCCAGAAGTAGGGCATTGGGGCCTTGAAGCATCAATTCCAGTCAGGACGAGTCAGGAAGAAAGTAAGGTTCACCTGCAATTCCAAGTCCTGTATTATCACCCTCTGTTTAACCTTGCTGGATGTAAGACCACTGCAATTTTGATTGTCTGCAAAAGGAACTGTTGGAAAGACTGCTTACTGTATCATCACTGTCTTCAGTAAAGTTTGAATTCTGTTTTCAAGTTACCAGTCTGCACCTCTGTTATTCCTACTGTAAATACGGTGTGCCACCGTTTACTGGCACTGGCGTCACGACATATCAGGGACTTAGCCATAGGCACGTTAAACTATAACACCAAGGGCACCTCACCTTCCACCTGGCTGTGTCCCTCAAGAACCCAGAGAGTGCCCCAGAGGAGCAGCGTGCCGGCCTCTCCATCACTGGCATTCCCCAGGTTAGTTCCACACATTGCCCTGACTTGGGGATGCTACATTTTGGCGTCACGAACAGGATACGCACGTTTTATGGACTGTGAACAAAAACGTGAACTTTGTGCCTTAACCAGTTTGCCAAGTGACAAAACGCCTGTTTATTTGAAGTGAACTTTGTGGACCTAAAACGTACAGAAAAGTGTCCCAAAAACCTCCAGAAAGCGCTGTGCAGTGTTGCGCTATCAAGAGGAAGAAAATCGCCACTTCAAAGTGCATGTTTGTGGACTTTTATGCTGTTTCACTACCGCTGCTTGCTGTCATTGAATTGATGCATCATGGCGCCCAAGATGGCCGCCTGAACTGTGGACTTATCTACTGCGCCATCACTACTCATCACTGGCGGGAAAGCTTAGCGCCAGACTCTGCAGCGTCACCACTTTATTCAAATTTCCCAAGCTGGACTCCACCTACCTTGGACTTAGAAGAACGCAGACGCTGTTCCCCGTCGGAGCAAGTCCGAAGCTCCGCCCTCCAGCCCGACGTCCTCGCGGGAAGGCACGCTGCGCAAGGGATTCCCGAAGACGCCCTTCCGGATCTCGCGAGATTTGGACCGCCTGCACCGGAGTAAGTACCAACTCCTGGGAGAAATAATCCGACACCGGAGAGGGGTCGCCTGGTTAGCAAGGCCCAAAAAGGGGATACTGGACTCTGCCCATCGATCGCGCTCACCGGCCAGTAACTCCCGCCGGCGCGACATCGGACCTATCGCTATCTCTTAAAGGGACCGCTCAACCAAATAATCTGCATCATGTCGGACTCAGAAGCAGCCGAGCAGCCTGCCCCCAGGGAGCCAGTGGCCACCAACGGTATTACGCCTGTCAACATGATGCCGCTGACGATGCCATACTACTTTGGGGCTCCATGGTTTCCCGTTATGCCGGGAGGCTCATAATTTAAAAGACTTTCAAGACAAAATCCTGGCTCTGTTCCGACTCTATCCTATTAACCCGGAGCAGCAAATGGAGATTCTGTTAGCCCAGTTGGAAGGAGCGGCCCGTCGAGAAGTCATGTCCTGGCCCAGTTCTGAGAGGAGCACCATAGAGCAGATCTTTGACCGCCTCAGCACTACCTTTGAAGTCAGGACGGTGTCTGAAATAAAGATGCGCTTCTTCAGCAAGAAACAAAAACCTGGTGAGTCACTTCGTGATTTTGCTTTATCCCTCCAAGAGGCCTGGAGGGCTGTCATTCATATAGACCCTAGAGAGGTTGACACCCAGGATCAAACTCTGAGAGAACAATTTATTGCGGGTGTGAATAGCGAATCTTTAAAAACACAATTGAAAATGTTGTCGGCTCAGCACCCTAACAGTGTTTTCCTGGACTTTAAAGAACTGGCCATCAGTATTCTGGGACAACATCTGCCAACGGAACCAGTGGCCCATCCCGAGCCTCCTGTCCGTAATCCCAAGCTGACGGATACCAGCCTGCCAGGGGCCAGCCAAGCCGCCCAGACTCCAGTTCCTGATACAGTAGCTGCTCTAATGGAACAGGTCAATTACCTCACTAAGAGCCTGGAAAAAGTCTGCAGGAAACTGGAAGAGTGGGAGAAACCCTTAATGCTGGAAGATGAACTCCTTTTGCCTCAAAAGCCTGGCCCCCTGCGTATCAAGAAGTTTATCCCAGAGATCCTGGAAGACGTTCAAGTGACCGGTTTAGGAACCGTAAGCTGACCTTCCTGTAATTACTGCAAGAAGTTGGGTCATACTGAATCTACTTGCTGGCAGTTAAACGAGTCACCCTCGAGGCTGAGGACCGCCCTCGGGAGGTAGAACAACAGGTCCAAGGGATCCAAACTGATGCCCTGTTATGTGGGGTCCCGTCCCAAAATAAACGTCCGGATCAATGGAGTGCCTTTTGAAGCGTTGCTGGACACTGGATCTCAAGTCACCACTATTCAGCAGTCCACCTTTAATCAGTTCTGGAGTTCCAGCCTGCTTACCCAGCCACCTGAGTCCTGGTTGGAGATAATTGCAAGCAATGGTAAGCCCATAAAGGTCCATGGATACTGGGAACCCACGCTCCAAGTGGGTGAAGCCACTTTACCACAGCAAGGAGTGATTGTGGTACAAACCGGGATAAAGGGGGCCACCCTGTGATTGTTGGGACTAATGTTTTCAAAAATTGCTACCCTGAGGTCCTTGAAGCTCTCCATCAGTCCCTGCCTGCAGCTTCCTCCGCCTCCAAGAAGGTCCTCCAAAAGACCATCAGCGTACTGTGTGCTCAGCAGAGGTTTGCAAATGAAAAGGAGAGATCTGCACCGCCAGGATCGGTGATAATAGACCAGTGACTCTACCTCCAAACTCTCAAACCCTCCTGTGGTGCCGTGCTGTCCTGGGAGTCCAGGGCCAAGACTATCCGGCCCTGGTGGAACCTGTCCAGATGGAGAACTACCCATATGTGAGAGCTGCCAAGTGCCTGGCGACCGTCTCCCAAGGTAAAGTACCTGTCCGTCTGATTAACCTCAGCGATCATCCTGCTGTGCTTACTAAGCACTGTCCTGTTGCCCAGCTTTCCCAGGTTTCCTTCCAGGATGTCATCCGCCTGCCTGTCACCGAGAAGCCATCAGCTGCCACTCGAGGACCTCTTCCTGCGGACGACTCTCCAGTGCCCTGGTGGAAGGAACTCCATGTCGGGACGAAGCTACCCCGCAGCATCAACTAGAGGGACTCCTGAACCTAGTAAAGCAACATCATCAAGCCTTCAGTAAGCATGCAACGGACTATGGAGAGGTCAGTGTTATCCAACACACCATACCCACTGGCTCTCATCCTCCCATTAAAGAGAGGTATAGACCCATACCACCAACTTCCTACCAAACTGTTAAAGAGATGATCCAAGAAATGAAAGACTCAAACGTAATCCGGGACAGTCGTAGTCCCTGGGCTGCCCCCTGGTTTTAGTAAAAAGAAAGATGGTGGCATCCGGTTTTGTGTAGACTATAGAAAGATAAATCAGATCACTCACAAAGATGCTTACCCATTGCCGCGTATTGAGGAGTCTCTAACTGCTCTAGGCTCCTCCGCCTACTTCTCCACCTTAGATTTAACCAGCGGATATTGGCAAGTGCCCATGGCCCCTGAAGATAGGGAAAAGACTGCTTTCACCACCCCTATGGGCCTGTTTGAGTTTAATTGTATGCCATTTGGACTGTGTAATGCCCCGGGACCTTTCAAAGATTAATGGAGCGGTGCCTAGGCCATAAGAACTTTGAGACGGTGCTGTTATACCTGGATGACGTTATCATCTACTCTAAAACGTATGAGGACCATTTAAAGCATCTAGCTGAGGTGTTTGAAATCCTTATTAAATACGGCCTCAAGATTAAACCGTCCAAATGTCACCTGCTGAAACCTGCTGTAAAATACTTGGGACATGTTGTAAGTGCAGAGGGGGTCCAGCCTGATCCTGATAAGTTGGCTGCTGTCCGAAATTGGCCGGTCCCCACTACAGTGAAGGAAGTGAGGAGTTTCCTTAGCTTCGCTGGCTACTACCGGCGCTTTATCCCCCACTTCGCTCAAATAGCGGATCCAATTCAGGAACTTCTGAGGGGGCAACCAAAAAGAGCCCAAAGACTCCTATCCCCATAGAATGGAATGAAGAAAGGGAGGTTGCATTTCAGTTGTTAAAGAAGAAGTTGACTGAACCTCCTGTGCTGGGGTACCCAGATTACAGTAAACCATTTCACCTTTACACAGATGCCAGTAAGAAAGGCCTGGGAGCAGTGCTGGCTCAAGTGCAAGAAGGGAAAGAAAGGGTGATAGCTTACGCCAGCCGGTCCTTAAAGGGAGCTGAAAAGAATGATCAGAATTATAGCTCTTTCAAATTAGAGTTTCTGGCCTTAGTGTGGGCGGTAACAGAAAAATTCAAAGACTATTTGGCTGCCACTCCATTTATTGCCTTCACTGATAATAATCCTCTGGCCCACCTGAACACCGCCAAACTGGGGGCCTTAGAACAGAGATGGGCCTCCCGCCTTGCTAATTACGACTTCACTGTAAAATACCGGGCTGGCCGCTCAAACGATAATGCTGATGCCCTGTCAAGGCTCCCCACTGAGATAGCACCAGATGACAAACGGGATGCCTGGGAAGATGTAGAGATGCCAGCATTTTATAACAGGTTTGCTCAACAGGACCAAGCTCAAGCTGCCAACAGTGGAACCTCTGACCCACCATCCTTTGATAAGCCTGCATCCAGAGAAGAAAAGTGGATTAAGTTGCAATCAGAGAGTAGAGTTCTCGGTGAACTGCTGGACTTTTTCATCAGTGGCAGAACCCCTGAAAGAATTCGCGAAAGACCGCAGACCCAGAACTCCTCAAATTGTGGAAGCAACGTCAACAACTGTTCCTTCAAAAGGCCTGTTGCTGCGACGAAGCCTGGATCCAGTGTCAAATGACAGAGTGCACCAGATCCTCATCCCACGTCGTGATGCAGGTATGGTTCTAGAAATGTATCATGATAAGTCTGGACATTTTGGGGTTCAAAAGACTGAGGCCACTATCCGTAGGCGGTTCTACTGGGTTGGAATCAGAGAGGACATTGAGAGGTGGTGTCGGGAATGTACAGCCTGTGCCCTAAAGAGAGGTGAACATCATGATCAGAGAGCACCGCTGCACCCTATTATAAGTACCGCCCTCTTGAACTGGTTGCGATTGACCACGTAAAGTTAGAACCCAGTCGCTCAGGGTATGCCTATGCCATGACTATTATTGACCATTTCACTAAGTTTGCCGTAGCAGTGCCTGTGAAGGACCTGACAGCCAAGACGACCGCTGAATTGTTCTGGAAGCACTTCCTCCTGCCTTACGGCTGCCCAGAAAAGATCCTCACCGACCAGGGGTCTGCGTTTGAGTCTCATCTGTTCCAGGAGCTGTGCCGACTACACAATTGCCAAAAGGTCCGGACCACGGCCTATCATCCACAAGGTAATGGACTCTGTGAAAAGATGAATCAGACCCTGATTGAAATGTTGAGAGCCGTGCCTCCTGAGACCAGAGGAGATTGGCCTAACCTGTTACCACAGCTCATGTATACGTACAATAATACTATCCATTGTTCCACTGGATACACTCCTTTCTACCTGTTGTTTGGGCGTCAGGGTAAATTGCCTGCAGATCATTCCCTGGATGTACAAGTGCTGGATGACATTAATCCCCTGCCTAAAACTGACTGGGTAGCGGAACATCAAAGGCGCTTGCTTAATGCCAAAGAAATTGTCCAGGAGCGCATGGAAGGTGCCCGGGAGCGACAACAAAAGACTATGATTTGGCGGCCCATGCAGAGCCCTTGGCTGTGGGGGACACCGTGTGGTTGAAGAACAATCACCGTACTCAGTAAGCTGGACAGTAAATGGGAGAGAACTCCCTATCTTGTGTCTGCCATCCCTAATGCTGAGACCCATACCTATGAGGTCACCAGAGAGGGTAAGAGTCCCCAAATTGTTCACAGAAACCGCCTAAAACTCTGCATGACAAAGGGGCCCATTGCTGGAGACTCCGGACCCCAGTCTCTTGTGCCAGGACTTTCTGCTCAGCCTGTGGAGCCTATGCAGGCTGTGGCGGATCTAGTCAATGATGCTGAACCACTCCATTGGTTCCTCACACCCTGGTTAAATTTGTTGGTGCCCGCTCCAGCACCTACTGTGCCTTCACCTCCGGAAGAGCCGGTTCAAAATGTCCCGGATCCAGTCTCCTTGTAGAGGATCCTCCGGCTCCTGTTGTTCCTGACCAGGGTCTCACTGGTGGAGACCCTCCTGTTGCTCCTCTCCCTTCTACCTCGGTGCTAAGGGAGGAGGAAACCCTGTGTTGAGAAGGTCCACCCGGATGAACAGGGACGTCCGCCAGTCCGTTTAGGGGATTTTGATTATACTGGTGGTGTCTCCTCCCGGGCAGTTACTACTGGAAATACCTTGCTTGACGTTTGTGCGCAAGAATGGACTCCTCCACGCGAGCCCTTGCCTGTGATACACCCCCAGGGGACCTCTGTGTGAGCATCATCCTATTTAAGTTTGTGCCCAGAGATGGACTCCTGTGTGCGAGCCTCTGTGATATGTTTTTATGGACTCACTCATTGTCATGGACTATCCTGGTATTCCCTAACATTCGCTGTGCCAGGTCAGCGCCCCAGTTCCACTCTTTATCCTGAAGGAAGAGAACGACGCCCCTTGTCACCACATTCCACCTTTTCCAGCTGGACCTGATATAAATTATGCATGTCATTCATTTGTGGTTATGTATGCCTGCATGTTCTCCTTTTGTCTTTCAGGAAAAGAATCCAGCTGGGTGGACCCCTGTGGTGGAGTACGAGGTCGTACTCAGTTTAAAGCTGTGGGGTATGCAGTATACGGGCACTTTAATACCCGTTTACCACCAATCTGTTATGTTCTTTAAGCTGTTTCATGTAATTGCCTGCAGCAATGTTGAAGGGTGTCATTTGGGTATTGGACCACTGGGGGAGCTGGTGAGCAGTTTATATATATAGCTAGGCCAAGGCAGGCTAGTGCAGTGCAGACCCTGGAGTCTGTGAAGGCCACATGTCTCAGGCCTAGGCCAGTTCAGCAGAAGTCAACCTGGAGGCAATCCCTAGAGCAAGAGGTACTAAACGTCAAGAGGAGGTACTCTATAAACTGGAGATTCAAGGATATAAGCCAGAAGTAGGGCATTGGGGCCTTGAAGCATCAATTCCAGTCAGGACGAGTCAGGAAGAAAGTAAGGTTCACCTGCAATTCCAAGTCCTGTATTATCACCCTCTGTTTAACCTTGCTGGATGTAAGACCACTGCAATTTTGATTGTCTGCAAAAGGAACTGTTGGAAAGACTGCTTACTGTATCATCACTGTCTTCAGTAAAGTTTGAATTCTGTTTTCAAGTTACCAGTCTGCACCTCTGTTATTCCTACTGTAAATACGGTGTGCCACCGTTTACTGGCACTGGCGTCACGACATATCAGGGACTTAGCCATAGGCACGTTAAACTATAACACCAAGGGCACCTCACCTTCCACCTGGCTGTGTCCCTCAAGAACCCAGAGAGTGCCCCAGAGGAGCAGCGTGCCGGCCTCTCCATCACTGGCATTCCCCAGGTTAGTTCCACACATTGCCCTGACTTGGGGATGCTACACTAGCAACCCAGGAACCTAATTGATCTCGCAAGGAAATGAGGTCAGCACTACAGTCTTTTGGCACCAAGCTGATTAGAAATTAGAAGCAGCCGTGCAACTGGACACAGCAAAGGGACGAGGGTAGTGGTGGTAGCAGAAATTGGAGTAGTAAGGTGCCTTCACATGCTGCGGATTTTGTTGCCAAAAATTTTGCAACTAAAAGTCAGTACCATTCATCTGAATGGGGCTGAAAGAACATTTATTACTGCAAGCCTCATTCCGTTGAATGGGATTGATTTTCAGGAACAAAATCCGCAGATTGTGAAAGCACCCATAGTGTTCACTGAGTAATGTTCCTAATAGAAGAAGCAGAGCTGCAACGGACCCAGACTGCCAATATAACGGAATTTCAGCCCTGTAATCCCTTACTCTTTTCTGTCAGGTTTTCATTGAACTTTGATGACCAGATTATGGGTATGATGAACAGACCTGCTGAACCCCTTACAAGTCAATATGGTCTATCAGGATGCTCTAGGATATAGACAGGAGCCACTGTGAATAGTGTCTTACACTTGTGTCCATTGCCAGTGATTTCACTCTAATGGCACAGCAAGCATTGAGGATAGCAATAGGATAATACTCTTGGGTCTCAAGGAGAGGGAGGATGATGGAAACCTAAGGAACCTTAGATGTCTGTGTGACAAACCCTTCAGAGATGAAATGTGGATGAAAGATGTCATCATAGTGGTCTGGGCTGAATGAAGAAGATGAGGAAGGAGAACGTGTAGAATCAGAGGAAACATCACTGGATGTATTTAGTTCTGTATTCTCTTGTATGTTTGGTAGAGTTGAATGTAATGTCCATCCAAATATGTCTTTAGCTCTAGGGCAGTGGTGGGCAAACTTATTAGTCAACTGAGCCGAATATCAACAAAACGTTGATTTAACTTTTTCTGAGAGCCAAATTTTTTAAACGTAAACTATATAGGAAGGTACATTGTTATTAACTTAATAAGGGTATTCCTAACCATCTGAACATACCTTTCTCAATCCTCAACACTACATCTTTCACTCCACTCGCACGTAGGTTTTAGAGGAGGCCAATATAAAAAAAAATATTTTTCATTACACCTCAGGTCAAACCACTAATCAGACCCCCAATCAGACCTCAGATAAGAGCCCCATGCCTCTCATCATACCCATTATCATCAATGATGCCTCTCATCATCCATAATGCTTCTCATATCCCCCATTATGATTCTCATCATCCCCTTCATCATCCAAGATACCTCTCATATCTCCCATTATGATTCTCATCACCCCATAGCCTCAGATCAGCCCCAAGTTTCATAAAATAAAAAAGCACTTACCTCTCCTGCTCCTCACCACCCTCGCTCTGTGTTCCTCCTGCTGTCGGCTTAACTGTGAACTGGCGTGCATAGCGTGACGTCACAGAGCGCCTCACACTGTGCGCAGCCCTGCACAGCCTACAGCCGAGGACCAGGAAGCAGTGAGTACAAAGCCTCACAGGCAACGAAAATGAGATTGCACTGTACATGTGAGCCTGCACCTGGAAGAGCCACATTCAAGGGGCTAAAGAGCCACATGTGGCTCTAGAGCCACAGGTTGCTGACCACTGCTCTAGGGCTTGGTCCCCAGTCTTATAAGACCCTAGCTATTCCCCTGCCAGTTGCAGCTTTCTTACTACCTGAGGAGAGATGCCACACATAAGCACTTTGTGGCAGCATGATGTCCAATCCCCACCTGCACAGATGTATTTTGTTGTTCAATTTTAAACGAACCCAGCAACAAAAAACTTCTGTGTGAAATTAGATTCATAGAGAGTTACAGGGAAGACAACCTAAAATCAGCTTTACAGGCAGATCTGTGAGAAATAGTAAAATAGAAGATGATAAATTCATAAACGATTGATTGCTTTGTAGGCCAATGTCTGACCGCAAGGGGGCACTGATCAACAATCTAACAAGTCAATCAGCGATCATTTAAAGTGTCTTCACAATGACCAATGCAAACTGAAGGAGGAATAAGCGATCATTAATCCCTCCCCAACATGTGATACACTAGTACGTCACAATGTTGGCTCCGGGTGCCTGCTGTTTCACACTAACGCGTAACCACGGCACCTGGAAGTGCAAAATGCAAAAACCCTCTTTTCATGCTGGAGGATCCGGATTTAGTGTGCAGCAGCTTCTGTCCTCTTGAATGAACAGAAGCTGCCGCACATTCGTTTCTATGGAGCCTCTGTCTGTGGCTAATGCATTGGAGTCTATGAGAATACCAATCTAATGATTGCTTGTTATAGTTCCCTATGGGAACTGTAAAAAAAAGTGTAAAAAACTAAAATAAAGATTTTCAAAAATATTGTTTCACTGCCTGAGGAGACGCTAAAAACAAAATAATAAACTTTATTTAGAAATAGCTTCCTAAAAGTGGAGTAACACACAATTCAGGCATGTACTCGTGACCAACCCCTCACAGAAGATGTCCCCCTGAAGCTGTAATGCCGCCTGGGTGCCGCTGGAGAAACCAATCACGGACAATCTCAATGCCCAGAAGGAGGTTTGGATAAGCCTACAATATGCTCCTAGAGGTACTGGAGTTGTTGCCAGTACCCCACTGTATATGTCCTTAGCAAACACCCTGGTATTAGGGGTGGACAGTCAAGAAGGGGCGCTCACAGAGTGGTATTGAGTGTGCACTGTATGTATACATGTTTTAGGATACAGAGCATTCCAGGGGCTAGGAGGTGCGCCCTCAGCTCCTATGTATAGACTGAATGCATGGATGTGGGATAAGGGGCATGCCACCCACACCCAAGGGGGTGTACTGCAGCCACTACCACTGAAGAAGGGGCGTATACCCCGAAATGCGTATGGCGTGTCCTGCAGTCCACTTGTAATTATTGTCTCCAGAGACATTGTCCACCAAGCCTGACAATCAGGAACAGCAAAGAAATTTATGCCCTCCTTGATCGAGTGGAGCGACTCATACCTTTGCCGATTTTCTCAAGGACCTGTGAGAATACCGCCTACTCCAATGACATCACAGTCACGTGTATGCAGTTGATCACGTGAGACGACGCGCTAGACCAAGTAACCAGCACGGGACGCCGCACGTGGTTCGGTCGGAACACCAGCAGGAGTGCGGTAAAGTACATATCCCAATTGGGCGCTTCTTATGTATGTTACCATCAAGAGTAAAAAGTGGATTAATACCATTGAGCTACAATACGCTATTAGCGCCATTGGTGAATTGCACATAGTTTGCACTTTTATTGCAGTACTGTGATTGAATGGACTATCTACTGCATTGATTAGCATCTATATCATCATTTTGATTGAGCGGACTATACATTTGCTGACAAATCCTGGCTATCTGGTATACATTTATGTAATAATTGTTTTTATAGTTTTAGAACTTTTTAAGGTTGTTCGTACTGGTACTAATAAATACGTTACATTTGCACCAGGTCCAGTTGATCCTTATATTTATGTGTGCCCCCTAAATTCCCAGATGGTCTTTCCGACATATTTGGTGCCGCATGCACACATGATGAGGTAAACTAGACGGGTGCAAATAATGAGAATGCACGAATGAGCGGCACTGCGTCACTGGTCTCGTGCGTCACAATTCACACTGCGCACACAGTCAGGGTCTTCTTGTATGTGAAAACGTGGTGCTCAGCCAAAGATACATATAGTCACTTGGAGCACAAAAGAGAGAAGAATAAAAAGAGGCGGCACTCACCACATACTTGCGTCTTCTTTATTAATGAAAGTACAAAATAGTAAGACAGGCTGGGGCGGGCAGCTATACGGAGTGTTTAGCAGGAAAAAGCGACGGCCGTTTCGGGCCTAGTGGCGCCTCTTCTGGCCAATACTAAAGGTAGCGCACAGTTTGCGCATCATAAGAAGGCGTCCGTCCTGATTGCCGGTGAGCACACCTTGCAAAGCAAAACAGGATACGCCCTGGCCAGAAGAGGCGCCACTAGGCGCGAAACGGCCGTCGTTTGATGTTGGAGTTTTTATTGTACAGGTGATGAGTGTGGGCGTATCCTGTTTTGCTTTGCAAGGTGTGCTCACCGGCAATCAGGACGGACGCCTTCTTATGATGCGCAAACTGTGCACTACCTTTAGTATTGGCCAGAAGAGGCGCCACTAGGCGCGAAACGGCCGTCGCTTTTTCCTGCTAAACACTCCGTATAGCTGCCCGCCCCAGCCTGTCTTACTATTTTGTACTTTCATTAATAAAGAAGACGCAAGTATGTGGTGAGTGCCGCCTCTTTTTATTCTTCTCTCTTTTGTGAAACTAGACGGGTGCTATTGCAGTTAATTATGAGCAAATGTGATAGGTTTTATCTATCACTGTCCCAGTTATTGTTTTACACATCCCTATCAAATCACATGCTATGCAACCTCCATATCGAAATGTGCCCACAAGATTGTTGGACAACCATGTATGTGGAATGGAGGTATTGAAAAAAACTGTATGAAGATTGTGTCCTCGTCTGAACGTGATGGCTGGAGCATGCCCAATCAATGGCTGATGGCTGGAGCATGACCAATGTCTGGGTCTGCTTATAAAATGCCTCTATATCTGTTGAGGATATCCCTCACCTCTTTGTGAGCCACATCAAAAGTCGCAATGATGCAGACAGGGCCTGACACTTCAGGTCTGGGCTTCAGGTTCAGGAGCTGTTTCCCATTGCAAGAGAGCAAGTGTTCATATGTGGTTTTCAGGATCTGTCTAAGATAGCCCAGTTTCTCAAGTCTGTTTCTCAGATCCCCTGCTGCTCTCTGGAAGTCAGGTAACATGGAGTAATTCTGCTGGATCTGCAAAAACTGATTTTTTGGGATACCCCTCTTAAGAGGGTGTGGGGGCCAGCTATCTCACCGAAGTAGACTGTTGGTTGAAGACGATTTGCGAAACAGATCTGTCATAATTCTCCTATCCCCCTCTTTGATGATCCATAAGTCCAAGAAAGTGATGCCTTTGTCATGGTTTTCTTCGATGAAGAACAGCTCCAAGTTATTACTATTGAGAGCATTAGCAAAGTCGGAGCATTGCCTCTGATCTCCCCTCCATAAAATCAGAATATCATCAATGTAATGAAGCCATAGGTCAGTGGGTGCTGCCAGCGTGCCCATGCCGTCCCCGAAAACTATTTCTTTCATCCAGCAGCCCAGGTATAAGTTGACAAAAGGGCAGGGGAGGGGCATGGAGGAATCATTCTCCATCAAACCCTCCCTTTCAGCCACCGTTAAATTGCTCTGACCCCCTCTGAATCCCTCCAAAAAACTGATGTGGTCAGTGACCACCTTAAGGAAGGTATCCACAGGTGTATTATCACCTATGGGGGCAAGCTTGGTGGAGGCGGCTCTAAAAGTGGTGAATGGACCAACTCCTCTGTCTCTATCCAGTTCGTCAAAAAGGTCAACCAAGGATCTCACATCCTGCAGTTCCCCCATCTCAATCCCTAGAACCTTACATTGACATAGATATTGTGAGGAGTACTTTTTCCATTTTAATTTTCCCCCGAATAGCTGTAGGTCTTTGACCTATTCAAATAAATTGAACCCATGTATAGGTACAAATGAAAGTCCTTTACTGAGCAAACTAGCTTCTGTAGTCGTGAGGTATTAGACAGATTGATGATCTGTAACTCACTACTGCTGCCGCTATTATGGCCCATTGTTGTTATTGTTCCTATTTGTTCCACATGAGGTATTCTGAAACTGGGGGACCTAAAAAATTGCCCCTAGGATTGCCTGTGGATCTTTCTTCCCCTTTGGCCCCTATATGATAGAGTGTCCCATAGATAGATTCCTGTTTGAGCTCACATTCAGAGAATGATTGTTGGGTTTCCACCGCCTTGGTGTTCCCAAAGTCAAGGATACAGTCCTGTCTAAAAACAGTGGTGTCCCTGACAAATTGTGTGTGTTTGCACTTGCTGTAAGGTGGATTCCTTCTGTATGAAATCTGGATTGCCACTGAATTTGCATGCAGCCTCTAAGTTCTCATTTAATTCCCTTTTGCTGTTCTCTATCTCCTACCCATGTGTTCCTTCTATATATAGAGCTAAGGGGGCATCTCCTAGTAGATTTTCCTTGCCAACCCACACCCCTTACACAGCGCTCGGCTATTTTCGCTGGCCCCAAAGAAAATGAATGTAGGGCGGCTGCACATGCGCAGTGGGCCCTCCTTCACTTTCGGGGCTCAGTTCTTTATATAGGTGCGGGTCCTAATGGTTGATTGCTAGAATATAACGAAGATTGAGAATATAGCGCTATATTCGTTATATTCGTCAATTCTAGCAATAGAACCATTAGGAACTCAGATCTAAGTTGAATTCACAATGCGATTAATACAGGTTATATTAATCGCATTGTGATTACAACTTAGATCTGAGTTCCTAATGGTTGTATTGCTAGAATTGACGAATATAACGAATATAGCGCTATATTCTCAATCTTTGTTATATTCTAGCAATACAGCCATTAGGAACCCAGCTCTAAGTTAAATTCGCAATGCGATTAATACAGGTTATATTACCGTATTTTTCGCCCTATAAGACGCACCGGCCTATAAGACGCACCTGGGTTTTTGAGGAGAAAAATAAGAAAAATTTTTTTTTTAACCAAACGGTGTGCTTTTGAAGTAATGGTGGTCTGTGCATGACAGTATTATGGGGGTGATCTGTGGATGGCACTGTTATGTGGGGGAGATGTGGATGGCACTGTGATGGGGGGATCTGTGGATGGCACTGTGATGGGGGATCTGTGGATAGCACTGTGATGGGGGGATCTGTGGATAGCACTGTGATGGGGGATCTGTGGATAGCACTGTGATGGGGGATCTGTGGATAGCACTGTGATAGGGGATCTGTGGATAGCACTGTGATGGGGGCATTTATGAATGACACTGTAATGGATTGGATCTGTGGATGACACATATATAGCATCTTATGCTATATGTGTCCTCCACAGATCACCCCAATTACAGTGTCATCCACAGGTGCCCCCATTACATTGCCATCCAAAGATATACCATTTATAATCTTTAATCATGTCCCCTTATTCCCTATAATCCCAGTACAGTAGCGCTCTGCTAACCTGCTATACCGATCCTCTAGCACGCAGAGCGGTGCGGCGGCAGGCTGCTGTGTAACGTCCTCACTGACGTCATCTGCCTGCTCCTCCTGCTTCATTCATAATGGCAGCGGGCGTTAAAAGGCGTATGCCGGCGCCCGCCGTGGTGTCATTGAGCATTAGGGTAATACGTTTTTTATTAAAGTTATTATTTCTACATATTTTCCTTGGTGTGGTGGCTTTCCCTGTTTTCTTATTTTACAGCTAAATTCTGAGGAGAATCTAAGAGTGGCCTCTGATTGGTCAGTGGTTGCTTACCTGTATCTGGGG
Source organism: Bufotes viridis (assembly GCA_033119425.1). Lineage (NCBI taxonomy): Eukaryota > Metazoa > Chordata > Amphibia > Anura > Bufonidae > Bufotes > Bufotes viridis. The sequence continues at coordinate 367,782,584 of CM065592.1, forward strand.
CACCTGTGTTCTGCCCATTCCTGATTGGACGGCTGGTTCCAGTGGCAGGAAGTCTGTATAAGGGCTGTCAGCGGGTCCTCAGCTGTCAGTGCCGGACCTGTCAAGAAGAAGACGTCGTCCCGCCCGCCCACCCTGAAGTCGCGGTTCCTAAGATTAGAGGGGGGTTAGTCACCCAGCTTTGCTGGGGGGACTTTGTTGGTTTTACTGAAATTGATGGTGTTTGATTTATTTAAGCTGAGTAATATTTTATGCAATTGGTTATTTTAATGATTTTATTATCTAAGGTAACCCTTAATAAAGGACTGCGGCCATTTGCACCATAATTTGTGTTTTTGTCTTTATTTTAGTTATAAGTAATGTTTGAGAAATATGCTCATATGACACCAAGTGAAAGGAGCAGGCAGATGACGTCAGTGAGGACGTTACACAGCAGCCTGCCGCAGCACCGCTCTGCCTGCTAGAGGATCGGTATAGCAGGTTAGCAGAGCGCTACTGTACTGGGATTATAGGGAATAAGGGGACATGATTAAAGATTATAAATGGTATAAAAGCAGTCACGCTGTGAGCGGCGGGCCGCCCGCCGCGTGTTGCCAGGCTCCGCCCCCTCCTCCTTCCATGCTGATACATCGCAGGCTGTGCGATGTATCGGCTTTAACTATAGGAAAATGGTAGCATTCGCCATATAAGACGCACTGCCATTTCCCCCCCACTTTTGGGGGAAAAGCGCGTCTTATATGGCGAAAAATACGGTAATCGCATTGCGATTACAACTACTAACACTGCAGCTTCAGAATGAATCTAAGATGGATGCCGTCCTTGCTTTTTGATAGGAGGTGGGAGGGTCTGCGAGGGAGGGTATGCTGATTGGCTGGAATGTTTCTGCTGACTGTGAGGTACAGGGTCAAAGTTTGCTCAATGATAAAGTATAGGGGCGAACGCGAACATTGCATATGTTCGCCCACCGCAGCGGACGTGAACAAGGTACAAATCTGAAGGTGTCGGCCCTTTGCAGAGTGATGAGGGGGAGTTGCAGAGAGCGATGAGGAGAAAGCAAAGCTATTAAATATTTTTTTCTCCACTTTGTTCACTGAAAATAATAAACTGTCAGATGAAATGTAGAATGTAAAAGTAAATTCCCCATTAAAAGTGCCCTATCTGACCCAGGAAGAAGTACAGTCTTAAAAAGATTAAAATAGACAAATCGCCAGGACCAGATGGCATACACTCCTGTATCCTGTATACTGGGCCCTATTCTCTTCAATATATTTATTAATGATCTTGTAGAAGGCTTGCACAGTAAAATATGAATTTTTGCAGATGACACTAACCTGTATAAAATAATTAACACTGAAGAGGACACTTTTCTCCTACAGATGGATCTGGATAGATTTGACGCTTGGGCAGAAAATGTGGCAGATGAGGTTTAACCCTTTAAGGACCGGAGGTTTTTTATTTTTTTGAGTTTTCGTTCTGCGCTCCCTGCCTTCCCAGAGCCATAACTTTTTTATTTTTTGGTTCATATAGCCATATGAGGGCTTGTTTTTTGCGAGACAAGTTGTACTTTTCAACGCCACCATTTAATATTACATATGATGTAGTGGGAAGCGGGAAAAAAATTCCAAATGGGGTGAAATTGCAAAAAAAAAAAAGTAATTCCACCACAGTTTTGCGGCTTTTTAAATTCCGACGTTCAATGTGCGATAAAACTGACCCGTTTCTTTTACTCTAAAGGTCAGTACGAATCCGGCGATACCCTATATGTATAGGTTTTCTTGTGTTTTGATAGTGAAAAAAAAAAATTTAAGTGGGAAAAAAAATCAGTTTTACTTTTTTGTCACCATGTTTTGACCCCTATAACTTTTTTGTAATTATATGTACAGAGCTGTTTGGGGGCTCATTTTTTGCGTCATAATATTATTTTTTTATTGATATCATTTTGGGGTATGTATGACTTTTTGATCACTTTTTATGTAATTTTTTATGTAATGTTTTTTTTACACTTTTATATAGTTCCCATAGGGAACTATAACTTACAATCATCTGATTGCGATTCTCATACATTCCAATGCAATAGCATTGGAATATATGAAAAAATCGCATTATTCCTATGAAGCCTATTACAGGCAAGGCTCCATAGGAAATACTACAGAGCAGCCTGGGTTTCATTCATAGAAACCCCGGCTACTACAGGCATGCTACGGCTCCTCCAATTGCCACACGGGGTAGCCGGAGCAGAAACTAAAAGTAAAACTTTCGGTTTGTGCGCACTCAGATGCCGTGGTCAGGATTGACCACGGCATCTGAGGGGTTAAATGTCCGCGATCGGCATCGCTGCCGGTCGCGGACATTAGCCGCGGGTGTAGGCTACAGAAACCATGCGGACATCCGCGGCTAACGCGGGCTCCATCTTTACAGACAGGACACAGGACGTACGGGTCTGTCCTGTGTCCTTAAGAGGTTAACACTGACAAATGTAAGGTTATGACATGGGAAAGAATATTGCAAGTCACCTGTACATACTAAATGGTAAAACACTAACATGGTAAAGGAATTTTAGTGAAAAGCAAACTAAGCTGTAGAAACCAGTGTCAGGCAGCTGCTGCCAAGGCCAATAAGATAATGGGTTGCATTAAAAGAGGCATAGACGCCCGTGATGAGAACATAGTCCTACCACTTTACAAATCACTAGTCAGACCACACATGGAGGACTGTGTACAGTTCTGGGCTCCTGTGAACAAGGCAGACATAGCAGAGCTGGAGAGGGTTCAGAGGAGGGCAACTAAAGTAATAACTAGAATGGGTGTACTACAGTACCCTGAAAGATTATCAAAATTAAGGTTATTTACTTTAGAAAAAAGATGACTCAGGGGAGATCTAATAACTATGTATAAATATATCAGGGGTCAGTACAGAGATCTGTCCCATCATCTATTTATCCCCAGGACTGTGACTGTGACGAGGGGACATCCTCTGCGTCTGGAGGAAAGAAGGTTTGTACACAAACATAGAAGAGGATTCTTTACGGTAAGAGCAGTGAGACTATGGAACTCTCTGCCTGAGGAGGTGGTGATGGTGAGTACAATAAAGGAATTTAAGAGGGGCCTGGATGTATTTCTGGAGTGTAATAATATTACAGGCTACAGCTACTAGAGAGGGGTCGTTGATCCAGGGAGTTATTCTGATTGCCTTCTACCTCACAGTTTTTTTTTTTTGCCTTCCTCTGGATCAACTTGCAGGAGAACAGGCTGAATTGGATGGACAGATGTCTTTCTTCAGCCTTATATACTATGTTACTATGTTACTAATATTAAAATCTCATACAGCCCCTTTAAAGGAAACCTGTCACATTGTACATGCTTGTCCTACCTTTGGGCAGCATTGTATACAGCAGAATGAACAGATTATTAAATGGTTTTGTGGCAAAAGATTTAGTATTATTTGCATTTTATTTATTAAAGGGGTTGTCTGGGTTCAGAAGCGTGCTGGGCAAAGGCTTTTTCAGGAGATTCAGTGACATACCGGGCTCTCCATGGGTAGATCTAGGTGGAGGCTTCCGTCCAGCAGTGAGCCCGGTGACATCACCAGCACTAATAGGCAGCCTTTAGCGCTGCCCTGGACTATAATATGGCTAGGGAAGCGCTAAAGCCCACCCATCAGTGCCATTATCGTCACCGGGAACACTGCTAGGTGGAAGCCTCCACCTAGCAGTGTAAAAAATATAAACAAACAGTCCTTGTCCTGCGCGGTACAGTGCAGGGCAAGAGAGGGCATCGGAGCATGAAGTGCTCCGATGCTCAAATCAGAAGGCCTGCCTGGGTGGAAATGTGGGTATGTCCAGGTTCAGCTCTGAACCCGGACAACCCGCTTAAATCCCTGTTCTTTCTTTGCTTAGTATTCCAGTAGGAGGTCTACTCAAGTCACTGTGTAGAACCACATACTGGACTCCTAAGCATAGAAAGATCAGGGATTTAATGAATAAAATGCTAGTTCTACTAAATCTTTTCCTCCAAAATTATACTGTATATCAATCTGCTCAGCTCCTCCTGCTCTATACCATGCCGCCTGCAGATCAGATACCATATTTAGTGTGACAGGTTGCCTTCAAAGGCACTTAAATCAGTTGATCATAAATATTTTTTTCACAGAGCTACATTATGGCCCAGTTCTGAGAATATGTAGATCTTTACCCCGAAGCAAGAAGTTGTGACTACTATTGAGGCATCTGTCAAGAGATAAGAAAAACCCACTACAAGGGCGGGAATCCGGAGACGAGCCTGCCAGAAAAACACGGAACATGTGTCATTTGCACATGGATTAGACAAGGGGCAATGAACTGCAGTAGAGGTGCAGAAGAAGTTTCATTTACATTTCCTGGATATGAAATGAGGAGGAGCTGTGGACTAGTGTAATTCTATCAGCACAGCTCCAGCAGATGGTTTTGCAGTTGTAGTTCTCATCAGCACAGGAACTTTTCCATCTGGGAACCCGTTGCAACTTTTTAATCTTTCTTCTAAAGCTATGCTCCTCTTGTAATACATCTTTATAACTCGTATGTAATCACCATGGCAGCAAATCTAACAAGCAGACTGCCTTTGCACCATCTGCTCACCAAGCAACAGGGACCTGCAAGAATCTGCCCCTGGAGAAGCCTTGGGGTACGATACTGTGCTTCATACCAGAAACAGAAGATACAACCATCTTATCACAATCCAGGACCTCAATGGGATGTCCATTCATATATGCCAGAATCAACTGCCCTACCCAGTGTACAGACCTTTCAGGATCTCCTACAAGTCTCATGCGAAGACCCTGAGACATTTTGGGGTGTTCTTGCCAGGGAGAGGCTGACTTGGGTAAAGCCATACGAGAAAGTTAAAGACTGCGACTTTACTCAAGGCCGGGTAAAATGGTTTCTTGGTGGACAACTGAATGTATCTGGTAAGTGTTATGGCTGGGGGTAATAATTGGTTATACCATATGAGGCTACTTTCACGCTTCCCGTCATGGATCTGCAAAAACGCTTCCGTTACAATAATACAATCGCATGCATCTGTCATGAACAGATCCAGTTTTATTATGTCTTATATAGCCATGACTCCGGAATGGATCTGCCCCCATTGACTAATATTGGGTGCCAGGATGGATCCGTCTTGCTCCGCACCACATCGCGCACAGAAAAACGTTGCTTGCAGCGTTATTCTGTCCGCGATGGGAGCGCAACAAAACGGAACGGAGTGAATTTTGGTGCATTCCGTTTAGCTCAATTCCGTTTTGTCCCCATTGACAATGAATGGGGACAAAACTAAAGCATTTTCCTCCGCTATTGAGATCCTATGACGGATCTCAATAGCGGAATTGAAGACGCTGGTGTGAAAGTAGCCTAAGATCGAGCCTGGGCAATACGGTGTTGGAGAACCATCAGGAGACATGATGTTTCGTAATGTAGCAGTGTTGGATAGGAATTAAAAATGACTGTGTGACGGCCATTTTTTAACATGCGTCTTCAGAACGGTGACAGTCTCAGGGTCTATACCATCCATTAAAAAAAACAGGACATTTCCTATTTGATCTATTATACTCTAAAATTTAAAGGGGCCATTTAAAGGTTTCAGAACAATTGTGAAAAATGGACAGTTTTTCCATTTTTAACGGACTATTTTTTTCTTATAATAACATGGTTATGGAGTGTTTGGGGCATACTTTGTAACTTTTGTTACTTTCATAACTCTAATGGTCATATTAGAACCTATACAGTTAGAATATGATATTTGCAATCTCTTTAAACCTAGAGATGTCTTGCCCGAGCTGCAACCATATGGAATATATTACCAATGTTGCTCTGCGTGAAACAGTAATAGTTCAGTTCGGTTCCTGCATCGTGCCCGCAGCTGCTTCAAACCACAACGTATTTGCTAACATAGACAAAGCTTCAGTTCTCTGCAGCTCTGTTCCATATTCTGCATGGCAATGCATTTACCATATGGTGCAGGTATTCCTCCCAGTATCTCATTTATTAGTAGGGCGGCAGCATAATAAGAGGAGCAGCTCCATTATCTCACTTTTATATTTTGCTAAATGGCACTAGGAGGGTCGTTTTCTTGCATTCACTGTGCGTGCAGCAGCTGAAGGGTTAATAGTGACTTGTGTATGTCTTGGTGTGACAGTGCTTGTGCTGTCCTCAGAAGAGAGGGATGGGCTCAGATCAGGCAGCCGATTGGTTAAGACTATACAAGAGTGAGCGTGTCCGCTTCAAGAAAAAAACCCTCATTGCTGAGAAACTTCTCCTTGGGTCACAAGTCACGCCCAAAACAAAGTTATATGAATGACGGGCAGCTAGAAACGAGTATTTCTGGGCACCGGTGCCAGGGACAAAATAATAACTGCATTTGCATCATTTCCTTTTATGAGCATAAACTTATGTGTGTGGCGCTGATTGGTGCACATGAATCAAAGTGTCAGTGGCATGGGCAGTGATGCCAGGTTACGGCTGTTGGCATGGTGTGTGGGTAGTTCCCTCTCTCTGTTTTGCACTTTTTTTTTGCACTGCGAGGCGTGGCTATGCTGTGCCCTTGTAAACTGGGCATCTGCAGCTTTTTTTGAAGCCGAGAACAGCCTGTGCCAACGAGCTGTACATAAATTGGGTGCTGCTGTGCCCAGGGCTACACAGCAATATGTGCCACACAACATGAAACCTGCAGAACGTTGCATCTGCTGATTGGCAATTGTGTCACAGGATGACATACAACGTGCTGCGACTGCAACGCGACAATGGCAGAAAAAATTCTACTCTGCTGGATGATTGGTGGCACGTGACTTTGCTATCATAGACAGCAATGCGAGGTGCGTGTGACTGCAACTCACCTGCGACTTTTCAGCGATTTGGTTGGGTTTTTACAGACAAATCACAGCCCTAAAGTAGTTGTGCGACAGCAAGTTACAGACAAGTGTCATCCTGTAGCCCTAATCTTATGATCATACTGCATGTACATTGCCTGCTGTATGTACCAGATAAGCTTCTGTGCATAAAGGCCCTTTTACACCAATAGATAATCGCTAAGTAGTAGTATTAACGCTTGTTAGCGATCATCTGGCAATGTGCCGCCGTTTACCTGATGAATCAATCATCAGGTAATTGGGATCTTTTCACATGTTTTAAAATCATGGTTTGCTGGCGGCAGATCGCGCGATGTAATAGGCATTCTGCTGCAGGCAAACAATGATAAGTATAGGGAACAGCGATGGCATTAATGATCACTTAACCCTATACTGAGTAGGAGATCGCTGCATGTAATAGCAGCGGCCTCCTCCGCTAGCGAGCAGGCGATTGCCGGGAGGGAATGTGTAATAGTACCTTAAGTTTAAAGGGGTTTTTATAGATGTTTAATATTGATGACCTATCCTGAGGATACAGTACGTCACCAATATCAGATCAGTGGGGGTCTGTCTCCCAGTACGCCCACTGATCAGCTGTTTGAAGATACCTAAATACCTGGAAAACCCTTTTTATATATCCATAGGCCCTCATTTACTCAATAAAGGTCAAAAGAGTGTCCTTTTGGCCCCTGTCAGGGTGGTATGCATGTGTACTTTTTTTTATGCTGTATGGAATAGCGCAGTCTGCTGTGGTATACCATAGTGAAGCATCCCACGCAAAAACTCGTATATGTTTTCTAACATGGAGGCCTATAGTCCAGTGTGAATGCAACCTTATTCCTACGGACATCCAATGCTCGGCTATTTATACTGCACACCAGTGTGCTTTCCATGATTTCACTGGCCGTAGTTCAGTAAGGAGAGATCACCGATAAACAGTATGCTTTTTTAGTGATATCTAGTTATTTTATAACATATTTGGCACGCTGGTTAGTATTCACAATAAGTGAGGTTAGTCCAACCCATTTTCAGCCTGGGGCAGCCCAAATTTGGCTGAACTGTCTCTGAAAATGATGCACAGTTATGGCAAATTCAGCACAGTTGGAGACTATGAACCCATACCATCCAACTATTTCAATGGTCAAAGAGACACTTACACCTGATTGTTTGAGCTTCAGTCACTGGCTGAGGCAGCTTATGGCTGCAGCCAGTGATTGGCTGAGTAACATTCACAGCCATTTCCCACCATGTCGACAGAGTAGCAAGAAGTGGAGAGCAGCAGGGACGCTTGCACAGTTGGAACTGGAGCAACGGGAGATCCGTGAGGAGGGAATGAGTTCAGGAGCCAGACAGTTTTTGGAGCTGCTTATAGCAAGTTTATTAATGCACATTTATTTCCGAGGTCAAAAAGAGGGACATTTAGGGTTCGGCTATATAGCAATTTTGGGCGCAAAACATATTGCATGCCGAAGTATTGCAATGTAGCCGGGCAGCCATAGAAATGAATCCTGGATTTTTGCGATCCTGGAGTAGAGATTGTAGAAAATGTGGGACTTGTGCAGTGACCTAATTCATTTCTATGGCCGCTCTGCTACACTATGATATTTGGACACGTGATATGTGTCACACCCAAAATCGCCATGTACCCAACCCTTAAGGAGTAAAAAGAGACAGAGGGACTTGGGTCAAAAAACGGGACAGTGCCTCCAAAAGAGGGACATTTGGAAGGCATGATAACCTATAAGATATAAAACCAGAGGGGTTGGAGGCCTGTGGTATACTAATATCAGAAGAAATAGAAAGGGAATCAGCATAATAATGGTTATGGCAATGGCGTCTCTGTACAGTGGAGAGTTAAAGCGACTCTGCCACCACAATTCTGGGCTATTATCTGCAGTAATACAGAAGTAGTACTGCACATAAGGAGTCTAGATTGCCATTTTTATTTTCCTACTGTCTCGCATTCCTTTCTGTCAGTATTCAAAGTTACACTGAAAAACACAGTCAGGACTGCTGCGCTGTGCCAACATGATGGAGAGGACTCCGTTGCACATGCACAGCAGTTCTGATAATGTGTTAAAGCTCAGCTTTAAATCCTGACAGCGGGGGTACGAGGGCCAGTAGGAAAATAAAGAATAGCCACGTGCACTTCTTATCTGTAGGGCTACTCGTGTTACAGCAGATAATAGTCCAAGATTGTGGTGACAGATTCCCTTTAGAGAGCGGAATATGTTTCCTATTATGTGAATTCTTTCATTACGTGTCTTGCATGTGTTTCTAATTATTTTCCAGGAAGGAATATTTGCAGTTATGTTTTGTGTATATGGGTAAGGCCTCTTTCACCCTTGTGCTCTGAGGATCCGGTAGGCACTTACGTCCCGCCGGATCCGTCAGAACGCAAGTCGCCTGAAAGCATTAGAAGACTGATCAGGATCCTGATCAGTCTTCGAAATGCTTTGAGGTTACTATGGCAGCCAGGAGGCTATTAAAGTCCTGGTTGCCATAGTAGTAGCACTGTAGTAGTAGTCACTGCTTTGTAACAAATTGCATCACCGTTCTCATGGTATTCTCCTCTAGGGAAAGGTTTCTGAATTACATCAGTAAAAGCTACATGAGAAATCACTACAGTACTTATGTACAATTGCTTGGAGAAGTTGCTGTAGAATTATATGCTGGCCATTCAAATGAGTGGATTCTGTCTAGATCTATCAGTATAAAGGTGACCATACTCCTTCAATATCATGTTTGGCAGACAGTTATTCTTCCTGACACCACACACGTGCATGCTCAGCTCATTCAAGAATGTATGTGCTCTGGATGGGAAGAAGGAATAAGCTGTTTCCAGACACCTCTAACCTTTGCTTATCTCCCCTGTGAACAAAACAATCAGGTGGTGACATTCAGCACGTGTGATCCTTCTTGACCACAACATCATCTACTGGGGGAGAGTTGGGAAGACCACATAGACATAAGATACCCAGCTGGTCCAACTGAAATCGGTGTGTTTGGCCAACTTTACTCTTATGTGGATAAGTGCCTTAAAGTGAGTCTATCATCTCCAAAATCAGGTTCATAGTCAACATACAGCTATGTAGGGCAGGTGCTCCAAAACACAACCATTGAATATATAGTCCTCTAATCCTGAGAAAGTATTCGGTGCACTGTTGGATGGGCCACTGTGTATGGTGCATCATCACTTTGTCAGTAACACCATCCAGCGACCTTCCTCTAGATTTCAGAGCTGGTAGCGATGACAGAGGGGAAGCGGCCCTGCCCACAGTGCTATAAAAATTTGGTTTGGCCAAAAAGATTTGAGGACCAGAATTTCACAGGAAAGATATGGTTATGTTTCTGAGCTTTGACCCTAAATGGGAGTATGTTACTTTTTTTTGGAGGTGACGGACTCCCTTTAAGAGTTGCTCATTGTTACCAGCTGCTCACTTTGCTGGTCCTATTGCATATATTGGGAAATCATAGCATGGATACCCAAGTTTTTTCCTAAAGGGGATTTCCAAGCTCCTGATGACCTAATTTCAGGACACCCACACCCCTACCAATCAGCTATTCCCCGCATCCTCTGGTGGAGGAGTTAGCACTTTGCATGGAACAGGAAACACAGCTCTGTTCAAAGTGTAGTGGCCGTACAAGGTCATTGAAGTGAATCGGTGCTGAATTGCAGTAACCCAGCACGGCCACTACACTTTGAACAGAGCTGTACTTCCTGTTCCATTTAAAGTACTAATTCGCCTGACCCCCACTGATCAGCTACTGATAACCTGTCATGAGCATAGGTCATCAATATCAAGAGCCTGGAAAGCACCTTTAACCAAAGATAATCCAGTGCATTACAACTAAGGGTTCGACCACATGGCGTGGTCGTGATGCAGTCGAACTGAAGGTTCAGTGTGGCCATTAAGAATTCAGACCATCTAGACAGTGAAGCCTTCATTAGTTAAATATCAGGCAGCTGTGGCCTAACTGGTTCTACAAGTCTATGTAATTGATATGATTAGATACAACAAAGTAGACATAACTTATGTAGTGGCAGTCTCCTTTCAGAAGGTTGACGCTTCAGCCAAATACATTTTTGGCTGGAGTCTGACCCCAAATTCTTTATAGCAATGTTTGAAGACAATCTTAATAAAGTAATGTGGATACTCTATATTCTGTATGTATAACCAAGCTTGCCTTCCTATAGACCCATATAGGGCAATCATGTTACAAATGAGTATAAAGTATACAACCAATAAAGCTGTGTTCGGTGAATAGAAGTAACTTTATGCATTAGAAGAGGAGTACTGCAGTTTCTTCAACATTAAAGATGACCTTTACTGGTTTTGACTTTACAAAATCAGTATCTGGCACGGTAGGCCATGTTTACTAGATGTGATAGGTCAAATTGTTTCTTCAGATACGCTCCTCTGTTGCGGCGATGTGTCCCCCGTTCTGTTTTGGCGCCCTGTATGCTAGTCGACAGCATCGGTACAGGGAGCAGGAGACGGCCATGTTTCTCAGAGGGCGTCTCCTTCCTCCTGGCTGTGAGCTGCCCAATCACAGTGGACCGTGTCACAGCCAGGGAGAAGGTGAGCTGTTTTTTTCTCAATGGCTGTGACGCGGTCTGCTGTGATTGGACAGCACACAGCCAGGGGGAAACATGGCCGTCTCCTCCTTCCTGTACCATTGTTATTGATTAGCATACTGGGCGCCGAAACAGAACAGGGGGCACAGCGAAGCAACTGAGGAGCGTATCTTAAAAAAATAATAATAATTACCCTATCACATCTAATCAACATGCCCTACAGTGCCAGGTACTAATTTTTAGAAGTCTAAACCAGTAAAGGCCCTCTTTAAGTATAACTCATATTCATTTCTCCGACTTGATAGTTTTAAAGGGCATCTGTCAGCAGATTTGTACCTATGACACTGGCTGACCTGTTACATGTTCGCTTGGCAGCTGAAGGCATCTGTGTTGGTCCCATATTCATATGTTTCCACATTGCTGAGAAAATGAAGTTTTAATATATGCAAATGAGCTTCTAAGAGCAATGGGAGCGTTGCTGTTACACCTAGAGGCTCTGCTCTCTCTGCAACTGCCATCTCCTCTCTACTTTCAATGACTTTAGGAGAAGTTAGAGACAGACGTGATCATGTTTTCACTGCCTGGCCCTGTCAAACAAAATGCAGAAGGTGTGGTGGTTGCAGAGTGAGTTGAGCCTCGCGGAGTAATGGCAATGCTCCCGTTGCTCCTAGAGGGCTGGAGAAGCAGGAAGTATCTTAGACTACCGATGTACAGTATGCATTAGGTAGTCTGAGAAGTGGTGCGGCCATCTTAGATGACAGAAGGGGAGCCCTTTAACTGGTAGATCTGTATCTGAAAAGATTGAAAAGGAGGTCACCAGGTAAGTTTTGAGCTTACTCCCCAGTTAGGGCTCATGCACACGAACATGTGTGCTCTGTGCCCGTATTGCGGACCTCAAACAGTGGGTCCCGCAATATATGGGTGCCGGCCCTGTGCTCTCTGTATCACGGATGCGGACTCATTGACTTAAATGGGTCCGCAATCTGCAAGATACGGAGCAGTGTGAAGTGCAGTCACGGATCGGAAGCCCATTGTGGGATTTTGGTATGTGCCTTGGCACCGCAAAAAAAATGTCCTATTTTTATGCGGTGCAGGCTGTATCTTGCAGATCATGGACCCATTCAAGTGGGTCCGCATGCGCAAATGGTGTCCACACAGACAGTGCCCGTGCATTGTGGACTACAATTTGTGGTCCACAGCACAGACACGGGGCACACACATTTGTATGCATGAGCCCTTAATGTGATCCGGAAAATCTCTTTAATTGGCTTAGGGAAAAAAAAATACGTCTTACTTGTCAAACTTGATGTACTGTACAAAGAAAAATGTTGTATAATGTACGCTGCCTTAGGGACAGCAGTGCCTGATACGGTATCAGTTCTTTTGTATTGTTCCTCTATTAGATCTGGCATACCTCAGATAAATCAGCTATTAAAAAAGAATATTTAGGTAAATATTAAACAGGTTCTTGAATTCAGAATCTGCACTACTTTCACACCGTATCTCTTCTGATGAATGCAGTACAATTTAGGATTTTGTATTACATAAGACAAATGCAAAAAGAGAAGTGGGGTCCCGGGGCATGCTAGGAGGAGGTTTCTGCCTAGCAATAAGGCCAATGGGTCACCATCAACTAATGGGTGGTCTATAGCGCTACCCTAGCCTGTAAAGACCGCCCATTAGTGTCGGTGACGTCATCGGTAACACTTCTAGGGGGAGACTTCCGTTTAGCAGTGCGTCATTGTAAACAAAATAGCCCAGCGCAGGGCAAGAGGGCGATCCTACTGTCACGGTCTCTAACGTGACAGGTGTCAGAAGGTCTATAAGACGGGCTGCACGTGATGTGATCTGACAGCCTCTTTTGGTTTCACTTGTTTCAGTGTTGTTGCTGGTAATGACCACACCTCTTGTCTCAGGTGTAGATTTGTGGTTATTCCAACTCCTCTATTTAATCTGGCTTCACCCATCATGCTATGCGGTTGATAGCTTTAGTTTGGTATTGGAAGTGTGTGGTCCTCTTCTGAGTTCCTGCTCATCCATTTACTTCAGAAGATAAGTGTTACTTCCCTTTTATATTTAGTTTTTTCTCCTCTGTCTTTTGTTACTAGGCCTGAGGGAGACGCTGGTTCTTTCATATGGGAAGGAACAGGTCGTCTCAAGCCCTGACATTATTCCAGGGCAATTCAGGTTTTCCAGGGTCATAGGTTCCAGTGTATGAACATTCCTACCCTCAAGGTCTGTTCATACGGATAGGAGTCAGGACTAGGATTAGAGTTTTTATAGGTGGTGTTCGTTTCCCTAGCTTTGAGGCCTAGTTCCTTTTCCCTTCCCTCCTGTTGTCTGTGTGGTGTTCCCTCCCACATCACTAACGGGACACCTACTTACTGAATGACAGCTTATTTACTTTGTTTAGTCATACAGAGTTGGCTGTCAGTCACTGAGTGGGACCGCCCACATGACTCCTCATAGAAAGAGCAGAGATTTTAATGCATAAATTAAAGGGGTTCTGCAGTTTGTTACAACTGATGATCTATCCTCAGGATAGATCATCAGCATCTGATCGGCCGGGGTCTAACACCCGGGACCCCCGAAGCGCCGCGGCCTTCTCACTGTTTACCTCTGCTAGAGCCCCGCCCAGTGACGTCACGACTTGTATCCAAGTGGTGTGGGCGAGGCTAAGCTCTGTTCACTGAATGGCTAGCAGCGGTAAACAGTGAGAAGGCCGTGGCGCTCCTGCAGCGCCGCGGCCTTCTCAAACAGCTGATCGTCGGGGGTCCCGGGTGTCAGACCCCGGCCGATCAGATGCTGATGATTAGAGATGAGCGAACTTTAAAAAAAAGTCCGGTGTTCGGCGTTCGGGTTGTGGTAAGTCGGGAATCCCGTTATGGATTCCACTATAGCGGCATATGGAATCTATAAGGGGCGGCTGCCACCAACCCGAACTGTTGAACAGCCGAAGGACCTGGGGTAATGTCACTGTCATGTGATCAGTGCAGGGGGCATGGCTCAGCACTGGATTTGATCCCGTGCTGAGCCACGCCCCCTGCACTGATCACATGACAGTGACATTACCCCAGGTCCTTTGGCTGTTCAACAGTTCGGGTTGGTGGCAGCCGCCCCTTATGGATTCCATATGCCGCTATAGTGGAATCCATAACGGGTTGCGCGACTTACCACCACCCGAACGCCGAACACCGGACTTTTTTTTAAAGTTCGCTCATCTCTACTGATGATCTATCCTGAGGATAGATCATCAGTTGTAACAAACTACAGAACCCCTTTAAGTTATACTGAATCTTCTCCCACAAAACTATATATCAGTCTGCTCATCTAATAAAATGCTGCCCTCAGATTATACTGCCATTTCATGGTGAGAGGCTCCCTTTTAAGAGGACCTGTCTCCCCTCTTTACATGAATGTTTTATCAACTACTTGCATTCCCTCTTGTAATAACATTTCTGGAACATCTACTTTTGTAACTGTATATTGGGCCATACCTCTATTATCACTGTAGACCTTTATGAATAAATGTTCACCTGGAAAATGGAAAAATGCAAACATGGAAAAATGAATCCAGCCAGCAAAGGAGGCAATATGCACAATCACAATACATTAGTAACTTTCCTTTTTATAAAATGCTAGCATATTGAATATAGAGAAGATTTCTCTAATTATCACGGAAATGATGATTGCTTTTATAGAATTGTTGTCCTCTGAAAAAATGTTATTGGATCTACCTGAAAAAAGAACTCTTTATAAATCACCAGACATTTCATGGAAGAAGTCTGTGGACTGAACTGGTTTTTTTTTCTAGTCAGTTTCTTAAAATCCATGGTCTAGAGCCCCTTTCACACGGGCGTTGCAGAATGGGGCCGGATAGGATGCGGGTGCGTTGTGGGAAAATGTGCAATTTGTGCAAAGCGTTTTAATGCGTTTTGCACGCGCGTGGGAAAAATCGGCATGTTTGGTACCCAGACCCGAACCCGGACTTCATCACTGAAGTCCGGTTTCGGGTTGAGTATTCTGTAGATTTTATTATTTTCCCTTATAACATGGTTATAAGGGAAAATAATAGCATTCTCACTACAGAATACTTAATAAAATGTGGATGGAGGGGTTCAAAATAAAAAAATTAACTCACCTTATCCACTTTATTGCGTAGTTGCGATCTCTTCTTCAATCATTAGCTGCCGGCTAAAGGACCTGTGATGACGTCATTGCGCTCATCACATGGTCCAATCACATGGTCCATCACCATGGTGATAGACCATGTGATTGGACCATGTGATGTCACCACAGGTCCTTTAGCCGACAGCTAATTATTGAAGAAGAGAGAAGAAGTCGGCAACTACGCGATCAAGTGGATAAGGTGAGTTAATTTTTTTTTTTTAACTCCTTAATCCACATTTTACTAAGCATTCTGTAGTGAGAATGCTATTATTTTCCCTTATAACCATGTTATAAGGGAAAATAATAAAGATCGGGTCCCCATCCCGATCGACTCTTAGCAACCTTGCGGGAAAATCGCACTGCATCCGCACTTGATTGTGGATGCTTGCGATTTTCATGCAGCCCCATTCACTTCTATGGGGCCTGCGTTGCGTGAAAAACGCACAATATAGAGCATGCTGCGATTTTCACGCAACGCAGAAGTGATGCGTGAAAATCACTGCTCATGTGCAAAGCCCCATAGAAATGAATGGGTCCGGATTCAGTGCGGGTGCAATGCGTTCACGTCATGCATTGCACCCGCGCGGAAAACTCGCCCGTGTGAAAGGGGCCTAAGAGATTAATAGAGGTTCTACAAATGCAGAATATTGCTGTGACCACTTTCCTGGGTCTTGCTTGATTGGCAGATGGTTTGGTTGTCATTGCACATCAGGTCACCTGCCAGAAGAACATGACCTGTTGGAGACCCCAGTAGGCATTGTGGAATGTAACCTACCAACAACAAGCAGCTTATGGAAAAAAAAACTGGAGCGAGCAGGAAAGGACTTGCCAATGCTATTAGAATCAGAATAGTTTTTTCTAAAATATGCATAGATTGATCCTTTACTTCTAATCCATACACACTTTCTATAAAACATAAGCCTTAGTTATGGTAAGCTGCTTTTAGAAAAGTAATACAGGTGTTCCTTGCATTCATATTATGGACACAATACTCGGACCTCAGAAGGTCACTGTGGTGCACTAAATCCACTTCTGATGAACCCAAAAAAGCACCTGTTTTACAGCTGCCTGAAAGTGGCCTTAAAGGGGTTTCCAGCTTTGTGCACTTATTTAAATTTCAAGCCCAGTCTGTTACTGTTAAAAATTAATCCTACTTCCTTCCTTGCCCCTTCATTCTGGGTCCCTGCCTACATTCTGCAGTCTGTAAACTTTCAGATGGACGAAGTCATGTGCGCGCTGCAGCCAATGTCTGGCCTCTGCGGTGAGGTGTCCCCGAGCAGCAGGTGATCCACCAGTGACATGCTGCTTGGGGACATGTCACTGCTGAAATCAGTCATTGGCTGCAGAGCTGAACATGACATTGTCTGCCCAGAATTTTACAGGATGGGCACTGGAAAACAGCAGAAGGGAGCCAAGGACCTAAAGAGCCTGAAAGGAGTGGCGGGGAGCAGGTGAGTTGTTTTTTTTTTAACAAGTACATCAGGCTGGGCTTAAGAGTTTAACCAATTGTACAAAGCTGGAAAACACCTCATCTTGCACTCCCTTCAATATACATTTTGGCAAGTGATTTCCATTTTGTGTTGCCTTGTTGCAATGAGTTCCGTTCATATCCTTTTTTATACCACTTTAAGGGTGGGTTCACACTAGCGTTATGGTTTCCGTCATGGCTCTCGGTTAGAACATGGTTATAACGGAAAATAACGGAAGCCATAAAACAGAGGACGTATCCGTTCTGGAGCCCATAGACTTGTATAATGACGGAATGCAAAACGGAAGGTATTCCGTTTGCTTTCCGTCATAATAGAAGTCTATGAGAATGCATAACGGGTCCGTCTGGTTCCTGTTATGGAAAACGGAAAACAAAATCTTGCATAACGGGACCCAGACGGATCCGTTATGATTTCCCATAACCTTATAGTAGGACGGAACAAAACGGAATGGCTCTTAAAGGCACCCGTTTTGCATTCTGTCTTATGAATTCCGATATTTTCCGTTATAACCACGTTATAACGGAAAGCCATAACGGAAACCATAACACTATTGTGAACCCAACCTAACTTTGATTTCTAAACAATTGATGATACAGCCTGTGTACCAAAAGGCATGTTTAGGGTGGAACCATGTGAAAAGGCTTGAAGAAAATTGATTATTATCAAGTTTTTGACAGATCCAAATGGACAATGATGGATCCTGCCAGGCTTATGGCATTTTTGTGGATGAGACCCTAAATGCTGATGTGAACAGAACCCTACTACTTACGTCTTTTTCACAAATGGTTCCATAAGTGCTCTTGTTCTAAGAAGCTCAGAACTGCCATAGAGAACTTGAAGGATATACTGTAGGAGAGTGTGACATTGGAATGGCATTATGTTATATACCGTAGCCCCATCTGTGAATGATTCATGCTCCATGCTCAACTGGACAGTATCATATTAACCTGCTTGTGCCTACTAATCACAGTGCCATCCATATGATGATCATGATATTATACATTGGAAAATTCATATCAAGTCAAGATAAAGGACAGTAAAAAGACTATACTCACTTGTATAGCAAACATTTGAGTTAGGCCTCATGCACACGACCGTTGTTTGATTCCGTGTCCGTTGAGCCGTTTTTGGTGCTTTTCTGCGAACCCATTGGTTTTCAATGGGTCCGGGGAAAACTCGTCAAATGCACCGCTTGTCCTCCGCGTCCGTGGTCCGTGATTACTGTCCGTCAAAAAATATAACCTGTCCTATTCTTGTCCGCGAAAAACGGTTCGCGGACCTATTCAAGTCAATGGGACCGTGAAAAAATGCGGAGGCACATCTGACTGTCATCCGCGTCCGCGTCCTGCATATATATTCCATTATCCTGGGTGGAGATATTAAAATTACACTTTTCTTTTCCCTTCCTTTTTTTCTGGCGGACCACGGAAACACAACGGAACCAAAAACGGACACGGATCACAGAACAACGGAACCCCATTTTGTGGACCGCTAAAAACAACTGTCGTGTGCATGAGGCCTTAGGCTCTTTCAGTGCTTTGCGGGCCGTTTTTATCAGATCTGTTTTTCCATTTTTTGTTTCCGTTGTGTTTCCGTTTTTCTGTTCCGTTTTTCCATATGGCATATACTGTATACAGTAATTACATTGAGAAAATTGGGCTGAGCTTAAAATTTTCAATACATGTTTCCGCAAAAAACGGAACGGATACGGAAGACATACGGATGCATTTCCGTATGCGTTCCGTTTTTTTTGCGGACCCATTGACTTGAATGGAGCCACGGATCGTGATTTGCGGGCAATAATAGGACAATAGGTTCTATTTTTTTTGTGGAACGGAAAAATGGAAATGGAATGCACACGGAAACACCTCCGTTTTTTTTGCGGAACCATTAAAATGAATGGTTACGTATGCGTATACCTTAGGCCTCCTGCAAGGTGTGCACCACCAATGAGGCCAGGTGAGGCGATCGCCTCAGGCAGCACCAGGTAGGGACAAGACGGGCAGCGGAAGGGCTATGGGCAATGAGCACTTTCATTGTGGCAAAGGGGTTAGGTTAAGAAATTGGCATTGAAGGGGCACCGTTTCAGTTTTCGCAGCAGAAAGGCTAGGTGCACCCCTGCACGTGACCATATCCATTCTGCAAACCGCAGATCCATAGCCCTTCCGCTGCCCGTCTTGTAGGGACAAGACGGGCAGCGGAAGGGCTATGGGCAATGAGCACTTTCATTGTGGCAAAGGGGTTAGGTTAAGAAATTGGCATTGAAGGGGCACCGTTTCAGTTTTCGCAGCAGAAAGGCTAGGTGCACCCCTGCACGTGACCATATCCATTCTGCAAACCGCAGATCCGCAAAATATGGATAGTGCATCCCGCACTATACTCGGCCCCATTGTCGGAATGCCTAATTTTGTCTGCAAAACAGACAAGAATCGGACATGTTCTTGGCTGCATGGATGCAGATAGCACACAGAAGACATCCGTATGCTGTTCGTTTTTTTGTGTGACCTCATAGAAATGAATGGGTCTGCATTTGATCGCAAAAAAGTCGGATTGGATGCGGACTTGAAAAGACGTGTGCAAGAGGCTGATGCATTCTGAAAATCCTTGAATATTTTACAAGTTTGGATTTTTGATGCAAACAAGTGAACTTTATTTTTGCATGATTTGTAAATTTCTAATGTTAAACCCTTTCTCCTGTGTAGTGAACTGTCTGGACAAGCATGTACACCAGTGTCCAGAAAGAGTTGCATTAATCTGGGAAAAGGATGAGCCGGGGACTCATGTCAAGATCACGTACAGGTAGGACACATTTTTACATATCTTGTGTTTTATTTTTTTCTCATTAACCTAACATTGCCACCTGGTTCCTCTCGTGTTCTCCTCTACATATGATCTGTCACCCGGATCTCCATAGCTTGATATGTATACAAAACATGTGCATGTTTACTTTTACTTATGTCCTAAATTATAACATTATTGTAAATATGTCATATCATAAACTTATTATAATTTTACATGTTGATTTAAAAATCAGATTTTTTTTTTGTGAATCAAGTAAAAAAAAATTGACCCTAGCATTAAAGCTACTCATACTGTATATTTTAGATCATTCTATAGCACTCTCTCTCTCTTTCTACTCTCTTTCAAAATAATTAAAGAGGTTCTCTGGGCTTTCACTATTGATGATCTATTCTCAGGATAGGTCATCAATATCAGATCGGTGGGGGTCCGACACCCGGCACCCCTGCCGATCAGCTGTATGAGGAGACGGTGCGTGCAGTGGGCATGTGCCGTCTCCTTTCTTTCTTCCTGTTCGCTGCTGTATATGGTCTGCGTGTGCCGTCTCCTCATACAGCTGACTGGCGGGGGTGCTGGGTGTCGGACCCCCGCCAATCTGATAGTGATGACCTATCCTGAGGATAGGTCATCAATATTAAAAGCCTGCACAACCCCTTTAAGCCCACTTGGTGTATTTCCTGTTTTATTGCCTTACAGCCTTGATTTAAAATAGATTTAGGGGAATTGTATCATTTGATTTACACAACATGTCTACCACTTTTAAAAAAAAGTTAAATATCTTTTTACCGTGACAAAAACAATAATAAAGACAAAAAAAGGAGAAATGTTATTTGCCTAAATATTCACTCCCTTAAAGTCAATACTTTGTGGAGTCATAAGTACCACAAAATTGTACCAATAAAAACTACAGTCCGTCCCACAAAAAAACAAGCCATCAGACAACTACATTGGCGGAAAAATAAAAATTTTACGGATGTTAGTATATGCTAATGCAAAATACAATTTATTTTTAATAAAAAAATGATTTTATGATGTAGAAGTAGTAAAAAAAAAAAGTTTGGCATTGTTATAATCGTATCAACCCACAGAATAAAGTTATTATTATTATATATCCCGCATGGAGAACCCCATAAAAAAATTAAAATAAAAACACTGACAGAATTGCAATTTTTGCACATCTCACTTCCCACAAAATTAGATAAAAAAATGATCAAAAAGTCATATGTACCCCTAAATGGTACCAATAAAAACTACATCTTGTCTCAGAAAAAAATGACCCCTCACATGGCTCAGTTAACAAAAAATAAAAAAGTTATGGTCCTTAAAAAAATGACAGCAAATTTCATGTTAGAAAATCCAGGTGCTGTTCCTTCCTTTCTGAACGCTGCTGTGTCCTCAAGCAGCAGTTTGCGACCACATGTTGGGTGTTGCCGTATTCAGGAAAAAATGCATAAGAAATTTTGGGGTGCATTTCTCCTGTTACCCCTTGTGAAAATGAAAAAGTTTGGGCTAAAGCAAGCAAAGTGTTTTTTAAATTCCTTGAAATGCTTGGTTAGTCATAGCAGTCACTGCAGCCCTCAATAAATTCCGTGAGGGGTGTAGTTTCCAAAATGGGAGTCTTTTTTGGGGGAGTTTCCATTGTAGGGTTATTTCAGGGTCTCTTCCAATGCTACATGGTGCCTGAAAATCATTCCAGTGAAATCTGTTCTCCAAAAACCAAGCCTTCTGAGCCCTGCCGGGAGCCCATACAGCAGTTTTCTGCGGTGTTTCTGTAAATTCCAGATTTAGGGTAAAGTTTCTTTTGCTGTTAACCCTTGCTGTGCTACAGATAAAATGGATTAAAATGGAAAACTTGCACAAAAACAATAACATTTTTAAATTTCCCCTCCATTTTGCTTTAATTCCTGTGGAACACCTAAAGGGTTAACAAAGTTTCAAAAAATCTGTTTTAAATAATTTGATGGATGCAGTTTCTAAAATGGGGTCATTTATGGGTGGTTTCTATTAAGTAAGTCCCTCAAAGGGACTTCAAAACCAAAGTGGTTCTTATAAAAGTTGGTTTTGAAAGTTTTCTTGAAAATTAAAAAAAAATGCTTCTGAAATTCTAGGCTTTCTAATGTCCTAAAAAAAAAGACATTTACAAAATGTTGCCGACATAAGGTAGACATATGGGGAATGTTAATAATAACTATTTTATGAAGTGAAGTATCACTCTCCTTTTTAAAAGCAGAGAAATTCAAATTTTGAAAATTGCTAATTTTTCAAAATTTTCTGTAAATTGTGATTTATTGTTTATAAATAAAGGTAAAGCATACAGACTCAAATTCACCACTAACATGAAGTATGATGTTTCATTAGAAAACAATCACAGAATGGCTTGAATAAGTAAGAGCGTTCCAAAGTTATTACCACATAAAGTGACACATGTCAAATTTAAAAAATAGGGCTTGGTCATTAAAGGCCAAAACTGTCTGTGGAGGCAAAGGGTTAAACAGAACATTATGCTACTGCTCTTATCAATTGTATGATATGATATGATATTTAATATTAATATTTTATCCAGTATGTCTTTCTTTTCTCTCTATAACGTCAGACTTTAGTATAGAAATTGGTCTACAATAGATGTGGGGATACTGCTGATGTCGTGTGCAACAAGAATTAGTTGTAATGAAATAGCCAGCATGACTGTTAGGCCTCTTGCACACGGGCGTCATGTTTGACGCCCGGATAAGATGCGGGTGCGTTGCGGGAATCGCCGCGATTTTTCCGCGCGTGTGCTAACGTTTGTAGTGCGTTGAGCACGCGCGTGAAAAAATCCGCATGCTTGGTACCCAGACCCGAAGTCAGACTTCATCACTTAAGTCTGGTTTCGGGATGAGTATTCTGTATGTGTAATTATTTTCCTTTATAACATAGTTATAAGGGAAAATAATCGCATTCTAATTACAGAATGCAATGTTCCCCGGGCTTTAAAGGGTTAAAAATAATAAAGAGTTAACTTACCTTCTCCCATTGTACGCGCAGAGCCCCAGAACGTCGTCTCTCTTGATAGTTTGGCTGCTTGAGGACCTGTGGTGACGTCACAGGGTCACATGGTCCAATCATAGAAGCATTTGAGTGGACCATGTGACCCATGTGATCCTGTGACATCACGGCAGGTCCTTCATCGAACAACAGATGTTCGATGAAGGACCTGCCGTGTTTTTTGCGGATCCCTTGGCAGGCACTTGGGAAACATTGTCAGCCTGTCTTTTGGTAAAATCTTTTGGGTCATGTCCGCTAAAAAAACGGAAGACACACGGAAACACAACGGAAGGCAAGAACGGACACGGATCACTGAACAACGGAACCCCTTTTTGCGGACAGCATAAAAAAACGGTCGTGTGCATGAGGCCTTATCAATAGGAAGCAGATCCATATTAGTGGGAATTGAGCAGACGTGGCACTGGGTGGAGGTTTACACTGCATAAAGCCTGGTCAGCAAAGAGAGGTAATGAGCTCAGTGGAGGGCTTGAAACCAGTAGCAGTCTACACAGGCCCCAAATATGTTTGACAGACAAGACTGGTATATCTGTGTGTGTGCATTCTACACCTGCTGAGCGCTCCTTATACATAAATATAGAATTCAATTTTAGTTAGGTAGTGTTAGTGTAGACCTTTGCAGGCATGCAACATCTTTGTGCATGTGTGCATCCTGAAATTTTTTTTCTCTACTCCTTTTCTCTATATTTCAAATTTATTACAAGCCCCTTCACGTGTGAAAACACAACATACACCCCTCACAATAAATAAAGGTTTACACATTTCACACGTCACACCCCAAATAAAATGGCCCATCCGTCCTAACGAGTACACTCAGCTGTAGAGGCATACACCATGCTTGCCTCCGATACTGAGTCTGCCTGTGAGGGAGAAGAGGATGCCACTTTCCTCTGCTCCTCTACCCCCTCCTTATCATTATCATCCGCTGATGAGGGACCCTCTAGAAGGTGCCAACAGCTGAGGCAGCCCCCCAGAGTGAGCCCATATGAACCTCACCCCCTGACGATTATCAGCACCAAATTCCGGATTTTGAGGGCAGCTCTGGTATACAGATAGATTGTATGGGCTTCACTGAACTAGATTTTTTTTAAATCTTCTCAGAAGATTTTGTCAATTTAATGGTGGCCCAAACCAATTTATACACCCAAAAATTCATTGATCAGAACCCTACATCAGCATACGTTAGACCCCTAGGTTGGACCCCAGTAAGCGCAGCAGAGATGATGAAGTTTTAGGGACTTGTGCTGCATCGGTTGTAAAGAAGCCAAATGTTAGACAATATTGGAGTTCGGACATTTTCTACCAGACTCCAATTTACAGAAAACTATTTGCTTTAATTCGGAAATTCCTACACTACAACGACAATGCATAGTGCCCACCCCAAAACAACCCGACATTTGACCGTCTGTTCAAGGTTAAGCCTGTCATTGACTACTTTAAAACCAAGTTTGAGGTGTACAACCCAGACAAAAATGTCTGTGTAGATGAGTCCCTATTACTTTTCAAAGGGAGGATTAGATTCCGCCAGTACCTGTCTAACAAACGGGCAAGGTATGGCATAAAGATATACAAACTTTGTGAGAGTTGCTCCGGGTACACCTACAAGTTCCGCATTTACGAAGGGAAAGTTTCTCGGATAGAACCCTCAGAATGCCTCCCCTTCCTAGGAGTTAGTGGGAAGATCGTGTGGGACTTAGTGCACCAGTAGTAGATTACAACACAGCACTCCACAGAATCTCTTAGTAAATTTTTATTGAACAATGTTTCCAAAATTACCACCACACATGTATATAAGACATATGGCCTACGTTTCGGTCCAATCCCGGACCTTTCTCAGGGCCTGAAATAGAATGAAGCAGAACTCAGTCCATAATACAAAAGGATCAAACATAAAACATCACATGTGACAATTAGGACGCGAACGTAACAGCAAAATTCAAATACTTCAATTTAAACCCTTAGGCCCCTTTCACACGGGCGAGTTTTCCGCGCGGGTGCAATGCGTGAGGAGGACGCATTGCACCCTCACTGAATCCGGACCCATTCATTTCTATGGGGCTGTGCACATGAGCGGTGATTTTCACGCATCACTTCTGCGTTGCGTGAAAATCGCAGCATGCTCTATATTGTGCGTTTTTCACGCAACGCAGCCCCATATAAGTGAATGGGGCTGCGGGAAAATCGCAAGCATCCGCAATCAAGTGCGGATGCAGTGCTATTTTCCCGCATGGTTGCTTAGCAACGGGACCAGATCTTTATTATTTTCACTTATAACATGGTTATAAGGGAAAATATTAACATTCTTAATAAAGAATGCATTGTAAAATGAAGATGAAGGGGTTAAAAATAATAAAACTTAACTTACCTTTGCCACTTGATCGCGTAGTTGCGATCTGTCTTCTCTCTTCATGCTTTAACTAACAGCTAAAGGACCTGTGATGACGTCACATCACATGGTCCAATCACATGGTCCATCTTACCATGGTGATGGACCATGTGATTGGACCATGTGATGTGACGTCATCACAGGTCCTTTAGCTGTTAGCTGAAGCTTGAAGACAGAAGACAGATAACAATGTTATAAGGGAAAATAATAAATTCTCCAGAATACTCTACCCGAAACCGGACTTAAGTGATGAAGTCCGGCTTCGGGTCTGGGTACCAAACATGGCGATTTTTCACACACGCTTGCAAAACGCATTACAAACGTTTGCACCCGCGCGGAAAAATCGCGCATATTCCTGCAACGCACCCGCCTCTTATCCGGGCGTCAAACATGATGCCCATGTGAAAGAGGCCTTAGTCTATTGATATAGAAACATCAAGTATAAGAAGCAGAGGTGACTGAGAATCATCTTATGTCATCTCTAAATTTATACAACTATTTATACATATAGAGATATACTATCTCTATAAACAAGACACAGGCTACTATATGCACAGAACAAGTCTCTTAAGAGTCTCTTAAGGGTAAAGGGATAGCTATCCTATCAGTAAGCGTAGCAGAAATGTGCACAAGCGATTTAGCAAATTAGCTAAGAGAGATCCTGTTCAAACAAAACCTTTGTAAATAGCGTTTAGAGGAATCCTGGTGGCCGGGTTTAAATAGCCGTATCGTGACATCACTTCCGGTCACGTCACAACCGGAAGTACGTCATGCGGACATGCGCACTAGCAACACTGAGGCTGAAAAGTGTAAGGGAATGGGCAGTAGCTAATATCAACAGCGTGAGGCCTCCAGAGCTAGCGAAGAATGGAGCATGCGCACTGTTATGTATAAGATCAAGGATAGAGGGGCGCTACGCATACAGGATTATCCAAATGCCGTTTGATGCAATATTCGTGCGACTTTTTAGTGCGATTTATTATGCGATTTGTTAACATGTTTTTTTTTATCGGGATTAAGAATTCACTACAAAGGTTTAGATGATATATATACTTTAAATATATACTAACTTGATATATGAAGCTGGCCATTAGACAAAATTATAGATATTCAGTATAGAGTAATCAAATCACACAGTATGTTACCATATTTCAATGGCCAATGGAACATATCAATGTAGCTAACTTAGGACACACTAGGTCTAGATAGATACGTATATAGGTATGAATGTTAGTAAGTATAGACATAGATACTAGTTATTAGTGAATCCAAATCAACAAACCATGTAGTGCATATCGAGCAGCTATAATACCCTACCTTAATAGCATTCATTTAGTCTGAAAAATAAAATAGAGAACACTGATTAGAGCAACCATTAGCTAAATACATAGGTCAAAATCTCGGTTTAATCCTAATGGATGCATGGTTTATAATTTATGGATCCAATAGGATTTCCGTTTACGTAACAGCAACTTGCGGTTTCCACCTCTGCGTGGCATAGAGACATGATCTATCACCTGAAATTTTAATTGACTAATTTGATGACCAGTTTGTATGAAATGATGCGGGATCGGTAACTCTGTTTTGCGACAACGTATATCAGACTTGTGCTTGTATATGCGGTCTCGCACACACTGGGAAGTCTCACCAATGTATGCGAGACCGCACGAGCATTTAATTAGGTATACCACATATGAAGTCAAGCAGGTGTAGAAACCGCGAATGTTATACTGTTTCAGGGCCGTCTTTAATATTGATTGGACCCTGGGCGAGAATTTACTTGGGCCCCCTGGATCCCGCCTTCCCACGCCCTAGCAGTCACGCGCTCCACCACCATATATAATATAGCTTACAATGAATTACTGTAAATACTTACAGTTCTGAGACTCCAGCGGCTCAGGATCAGTGCTCTGGGCAGCTGGGCTCAGGGCTAGAGGTGGGCACCGCTCTGCAGTTCAGGAAGGAGCCCGGGGCTCGGCTCAACCTAGCGTTACAGTGCACCCGAGCACCCCACAGTATAGCACCCTATAGTATATAGCACCGGCCAGTATATAATCCCATACAGCATCCCCCCCAGTATATAATCCCATACAGCAGCCCCCCCAGGATATAATCCCATACAGCAGCCCCCCCAGTATATAATCTCATACAGCAGCCCCCCAGTATATAATCCCATACAGCAGCCCCCCAGTATATAATCCCATACAGCAGCCCCCCCCCCAGTATATTATCTCACAGCATACAATCCTCAGCCCCTCTCCAGTAGTCACATCCACGGTACCTCTCCAGTGCTGACATACTCTCTCCCCTCTACAGACACTGCTGAGTAGCCATCCCTGATCTTCCTCCTCTGCAGACAGTCGGCCAGTGCCTGTACCCATGTGCAGCAACACAGAGTCACAGAGTTCTGGAAGAGGAAAAGGACCTTTGATTACCTCATAGCCATGTGACCAGTAATATTGCTATGTTACTGGTCACATGGTGATGATGTCAAGGAAGATCCTTTCTCCCACAGTTCTTACTCTAACAGTTCGCATCCTCCCTGTGCTGACAGCCTGATATCTTTGGTTGACGGCCACTCAATTTAATTGAAATTGGCTGCAGTGGTCAACGGAGATCAAGAGGCAGCTGCTTTGGGCCCCCCAGGAACAACTGGGCCCGGGGCAGCTGCCCCTTTTGCCCCGTGTTAAAGACGGCCCTGTACTGTTTACCCGAACGAGGATGTTTAAAAAAGGACCCTCTCTGGACATTAATACATTGAGTACAATTTAGGCAAGGAAAGGTACCTTGTGTAGGGCCTACAAGGGTAGCTTGGACGTTATAGGTTTTTTAAGAGCCAATATCGGCGTGTACCAAAGAATCCTGTAAATTTTTAGAACGTTTATAACGTGGAGGCTGCGTAAATTCTTGGATAGATGGATAAGATTTCATCAATAGGGACCAATGCTTCCATATTATGTGTTGAATACGGGGAATGAATGGATGATAGGTTGTCACTAGAGATGAGTGAACTTTAAATAAAAGTCCGGTGTTCGGCGTTCGGGTTGTGGTAAGTCGCGCATCCCGTTATGGATTCCACTATAGCGGCATATGGAATCCATAAGGGGCGGCTGCCACCAACCCGAACTGTTGAACAGCCGAAGGACCTGGGGTGACGTCACCGTTATGTGATCAGTGCAGGGGGCGTGGCTCAGCACGGGATCAAATCCACGCCCCCCGAACCCCGGACTTTTTTTTAAAGTTCGCTCATCTCTAGTTGTCACTAATGGTATCCGTTGTAATGTTATAAGTATGAAGTGGCCTAAATGGTAGGAACTGCTTAAAACCCCAAACACTGTAGCGTGTTAAAAAACGGGGGAGCAGTTCCTCCGCATGTGATCCGCTGCACAGCGATCCCCAGCAAAAATGCGTACAATGGAGGATGCGGCAGCGGATCACATGCTCCACAAAAACATCCTACACAAGATGAAATAATGGCCAGTATGGTCAGTTGCATGTTATTATGGTGCACCTTTTTGCAGAGATTGATATATATGTATATTCTCATCCACACATTATTTCATCTTCGCCCAACCCTATTCTCTCGTCTTACTCATTGTCCAAACACAGCAGCCCACATACTTTAAAGGAGTTTTCTGGGAATAAATCATTTTTATCAGACGCCCGCAGCTTGCCTCCGCTGGGGTAGCATTCATATTACCTTCTCCCCACCCATACAGTCCTGCACGCTTGCTCCTGCGTGTCTATTTTCTGGTCCGCGGCTTGTTTAGTTCCGCTCCAACATGGGCATGGTCGTCTGCTCTACTGCAGCCAACCACTTGCTTCTGCAGTGATGTGTCCACAAGAGACATTGAAGCCACCACACTGATTCCCTGAAGCTCCTCTCTTAGCACTACTCCAGTCCCTGCTGCTATCCAGTTCCTGGTTTCCGCTTGACACACAGGAAATGGCTGAAAATGCCCACTTAGCCAATCACTGGTTGCAGCCGTGATTGGCCTCAGCCTTTGATTATCGAAGCAGGGTTTTCGAACCAGGACAGCAGCAGCAGGGGATCAGTGAGATGAGTAATGTTTAATTTTTATCTTTAACCCATCGAGACCCATTTAACGAAAATGTATTTGCAGTGGGCTGCACTGCAGAAGTACAATGGAGAAGATAGGAATGATAGTAGCAAATACTGTGGTAGTAGTTCTGACTCTGCCGCTCCCCTGGGCAATGCAGTGATGGAAAAGGTGCAATGCTCTTCCATTAGGAGCATCTCTGTTTGGGGTTCTCTTGCCTGATGACAGTTGAGGTGCCTTTGGTGCTGGTAGTTTTGGGATGCAAGGCAGGGACCCGGTTTGTGATGCCAACATTTTGCAGTGTAGCAGCGAAGGCAAAGATGACACCAGGTTAACAGCAAACAGTTCCTTGCTAAAGAATTAAGCTGAAGAACATCGGTTACAGTTCAGCATGCAGTGGACTGGCAGATGTTACACAAACGCACTTTTCACAGATGTTACATGTTTCATGGCTGCACAGGTAGTTAATAAGCCAAAGTGTCTGTTTAGTGCAATCTGACAGCACTTCTATAGCTGACTTGTACTTAGGTATCCAGGCATGGGATGTAATACTAAGGTCTTTTTGGCCTTGCCCTGGCTGGTAGCCGCCCTTGGACAGGCTAAACTGTCAGCACTCACGTTGTACGTGCTTCCTTAAATGTTTAAGACTAGACTGACTAGACTAGACTGGCTAGAATGTTCTCACCCCTCCTGTCTATATAGATAGGGTGACATCAGCCCCATAAAGTGGTGGTAGTGAATATCACCTATTAACACCATGTGAATACTAAGTACCGTGATATAGGAAAATACATTTTTGCACTTTGCAGTGTACTGCAGCTCTGCAGTGGGATACTGCATATCCTCCTAAACAATCCCTCTGTCAATGTCTTACCTTGTCCTCATGGTGGCTGCCATTTTGGACACGTGCAGACTGCAGTCTCTTATAACCTCTGAGTGCATCATCACTTGCCTGCTGCCTGGGCGTCGCACACCTGACTATATCAGTCTGCTTAGGCTTCAGGTTCATTGCCCTTGCGTTTGTGCTCCAAGGTGCATCTCTGGCAGTCTGAGCTCCTTGTGTGTTCCTGTGTATGTTCCGGCCTGGCTGAGGTTTCCTCTGGCTCTCGACCCCGCATCGGCAGACGACCCGCTTTCGACCTGACCCTGGCTTGGACAACTACCCGCTTTGAACCTGATTCCAGCTTGGACGACTACCCGCTTTGGACCTGACCCCAGCTTGGATGACTACCCGCTTTGGATCTGCTTCCAGCTTGGACGACTACCTTCGTTGGTGTTGACCGGCTTCTTCCTAATCTCGCTGTCCCTGATTTATGTTTATTTATATTCCTTTAAATAAACAACTTTATTTTACCTGCCTTTGCATGTGATCTGGTTTCCTGGCTCCCATGACACCCTTTAAGCTTCTGGTAACTTTAAGCAGGAAGAACTCTTCAGCTCGATTTAAAAAAGTGATATCCAAACCCACGGCAGAGTTTGAGACAGAAACAGTTGTTATTTGTAAGAGAGACACCTTTGTCATCTAGTACAGGTCATGTTGTACCACAATTTTCTGGGCATAATGTCCTCCTTTTCATAATCTGGTTTGGCAACAACCAACTGTTAGAAATGTCAGCAAACGAGTAAGGCATTTAAAGGGGTTATCCCATGTCTCATGTAAAAATTGAAAATCAGACATCCTATAGTACATGACAGTCTCTTTGTAACAAAACTAGAACCAGCCCTGTACCTCACATGGATCCAGATATCTCCCCATTCATTGCTCCAATTTCTCTGCTTGATATATTTAAAACTGGAGGGTCAGTGTGTGTTCTTTCTCAGGGAGAGTGTCCTTTCTGCTGCAGCTCTCTCCCTATAACTGTCACAGCTTCTAACAGTAAATGTGGCTTGTGGCAGTTGAAGGATGGCACTGAACATGTGCAAACCCCTCAGCTAGGTGGACAGAGAACTAAAAAAAGAACACACAGCAGGTGGTGCTATGCAGATACATATGTTTGAATAACTCAGTGGCTATAGTACATTTTTATTAATTACAGATAAGTACAGGTGCTGATTTCAAAATTGAAGAATATCTTCTGTAGGATAGCTCCTTTAATGGAAGCGAATGCCATAGATAGTTGTGTTCTCTTTGTTAGGCTACGTGATGTTCCCCATGTCTTTACAGAATAGTCTTTTGAACTCTTGTGACTTTGCATGCACCTAATGAAGACCTCAACTTACGTAGGTCACATCACTCTTGTATAGTGGAATCCTTAAGGGCTAATGTACACATTTCACCTTCTCAGGGAAAAACTATCAGTGTCCATCTGACCTGTTGCCTACAGCCAAATTTCTTTACTTTCTTTACAGATAAGTGTTATGGTTTTGACCTGGTATGACCTAAAAGTCAGGTCAGAAAGGGTACATCGTCTTCTGACAGTCATAGTGCCATGCCTGATCTCCCACTAAAATCCCTGAAGTACCTTACTGTGGCCCAGATAGTGCTGTTCGCACAAATTTGGCTCTATGGGTTTTAAAGCCAAACCATTCCCATAGTGATCACACTGATCATGTTACTAGCAGTTTGAAATGCTAAAGTCATTAATATTCATAAAACAATTTTAACATAAAGTAGAACTTTTTCTCTTTATTCCTGTGGCATTACTGTCAGAGTGGGCAATAATCCATTCTAGCTTATAGGCCATCAATATCTGATCGTCAGGGATCCAACACAGCACACACCCCTGCTGACCAGTTGTTCTGCAAGATCTTCGGCCATTAATGTAAAAATACTAAAAAAAATATTTTAAGGGCTATGATTGGGACAGTATAAGAGTGCCTCCTCTGCTTTTATACTAATGTTTGTGTAACGATAGCATCAGAGCAGTGTTGATATACTTTTTTTTTTTACTAACTAGTGACAACTGTCCATCATGGACAGAAAGGAGTGGACCTGCTGACTATTCCTCTCTGTTTCTAATCATAGGTGACTGTAGACCATGGATGAGGGAGGTTTGAAGTTTCCATTTACTATATATATATATATTGTGAGACAGTGACAGGAAAAGTGATTTATGGCAGGTATTTTTCCCCCAGCCCAGAATCCTGTCATATGCGGCTTATCTCCAGGGATTGCCCAGTATGTAGTGGAAAGCTCAAGCTTTCCTGAGGTGGCTTTGTAGAAAAGCCGGTATAGGGCCTGGAGTTTTGGATTGGGGAAGAGTTGGGCGGGTTCCCCAATCCGCAGTCCACTTCTGACAAGTGTTGGCTGCCTGATTAGCTGCACCTGTAGCGCTTGCATAAAGATGCAGGGTCAGAGTGAGCAGGGGGAGATCTGCAACTGACATGCTAGTGCACGAGAGTGTGCGGCTGTGGTGAACTACAGAGCTGACCAAACCATATCTAGGACAGTGAGTAAGCTACTGTTAGTCAGCGCTCAGACGAGCAGGTTTTGTTTTGTATTTTGCCTGAGATGTGAAGGCCTTCTTTTGTTTTGCTGCTGATGCCACAATAAAGTGGAACTTTGTTGGACCTAACCCTGTGTGTCACTGTCTCTGACTGTCCGCCAGCAGGCCAGTCCTGCCTCTATCAAGAGCTAATTCCCAATATATATATATATATATATTGTGGGGAGTCGCTCTGGTAGACAGCGGTGCGGGTGCAGTTTAGAGGCAAAACAAGGAGTCCAGATGGTGCATCAACCAGTGTTTTATTCACACTTGCACACCATAAATGAAAAGCAGTCTCTTGGTGACAGTTCACACACAACGGAAATACTGTGGCAAAACAAAAACAGGCCAACACAGGGTCCAGTCACCTTGGGTGGTTTAGGTGCGGGTTCACACCTAGCAGTCGGCTCAGCCGCAGGCGATTCCACCTTCAGGTCGCAGGGAAACACCACCTTGCTGAGCTCCTTCCTCCAGGACAGAGAATTCCTCAGCCCTGTTTGCAGGCTCCAGGATAATCACACCCTCAGACACAGCTGCTGGCTGCGTTTATACCCAGCCCAAAACATGGACTGGACCGTGGGAGCAGCCACCCACCCTACTCTTTAGCTGCTCCCAGTAAGAGCCGGCCCGGATCGGCTTTGCAGCCATGCTATTTAACAGAGCAGCACTAGCTGCTGCAGACCAAAAACCCCGGCTCTTACCTCACCGAGGCCAGCAACCTCGGTGACACGTACCTGCTATCAAAAACAACACCTTGCACCCTCTTACACACCCCCTTTGTTCAACCCTGAGGGGTGAACACACGTGAGGCAGTGGACGCGGGACAGGGCATCTGCGTTGCCCTGCAAGCGGCCTGCCCTGTGTTCCACGAAGAATTTGAAATTCTGAAGAGATAGGAACCACCTGGTGACCCGAGCATTCCTCTCCTTGGCCTGACTCATCCATTTGAGGGGGAATGGTCGGTCACCAGACGGAACCTCCTCCCTAACAAGTAGTAGCGGAGAGATTCGAGTGCCCACTTGATAGCCAGGCACTCCCTCTCCACTATACTATATCTGGACTCGGCGGGATTGAGCTTACGGCTCAGGAAGACAACGGGATGTTCTTCCCCGTTGACCTCCTGAGACAGTACCGCACCGAGGCCTACCTCCGAGGCGTCGGTCTGTACGACAAACTCCTTGTTGAAGTCGGGTGTCACCAAAACCGGGGACCCACACAGGGCCGACTTCAACGCGGCGAAAGCCTCCTCCGCCTTCTCACTCCAGCTAACCCTCCCAGACTTTCGCCCCTTCAACAGGTCTGTCAACGGCGCTGCTATTGTGGCAAAGTGGGGCACAAACCTCATGTAGTAACCTACAATCCCCAGGAACGACTTTACCTGCCTGGTGGTGACCGGTCGGGGCCAGTTACGAATGGCCTCTACCTTGGTTACCTGAGGTTTGATGACTCCCGCCCAATTACATATCCCAGATATTTTGTCTCCTCTAACCCTATGGAGCACTTCTTTGGGTTAGCGGTCAGTCCGGCTTTCCTCAGGGCATCCACTACCGCCTGCACCTTGGGTAAATGGCTTTCCCAGTCGGTGCTGTGGATGACTACATCATCTAAGTAGGCCGAGGCGCACCGACGATGTGGTCGCAGCACTATGTCCATTAACCTTTGGAAAGTGGCGGGGCGCCATGCAGGCCAAAGGGTAACACCTTGTAGTGATACAGGCCCTGCGGGGTAACAAATGCGGTTTTTCCTTAGCCGACTCCGTTAAGGGTACCTGCCAGTACCCTTTGGTGAGGTCTAGCACAGAAAAATAACGGGCTTGCCCTAAACTCTCAACAAGCTCGTCTACCCGGGGCATGGGATACGCATCAAACTTGGACACTTCATTTAACTTGCGAAAATCGTTGCAGAACCGCAACGTCCCATCCGGCTTGGGTATTAGGACTATGGGACTGGCCCACTCACTCTTTGACTCCTCAATGACATCGAGCTTCAACATTAACTGTACTTCCTCCGCGATGGCCCGTCGCCGAGCCTCGGGTACCCGGTATGGTTTTAACCGGATCTTGGCCTGAGGCTCAGTGACGATGTCATGTTGGATGAGAGACGTGCGGCCAGGGAGGTCCGAGAACACATCCGTGTTCCGACTGATGAACTCCATGACTTCCTGAACTTGTTTGGAAGACAGGCTGTCTGCAATTTTTACCGTGGTTACGGCTTCACAGGCCTCGAACTGTGGGGCTGGACCCTTTTCACCTAGAAGCCCTGGCCGGGGGCTGTGGTCGTCGGCCGTGTCCCTATCTTTCCACGGCTTAAGTAAATTCACGTGGTACACCTGCTCCGGCTTGCGCCGCCCTGGCTGGTGTACTTTGTAATTTACTTCCCTACCTTCTCGATCACCTCATAGGGGCCCTGCCACCTAGCTAGGAATTTGCTGTCAAGGGTGGGTACCAGAACCAACACTCGATCTCCCGGATTGAAGCCCCGTACCCGAGCCTGACGATTATACACCCTACTCTGGGCTTGTTGTGCTGCCTCAATATGCTCCCGGACCAGCGGCAACACCCTTTCTATCCGTTCCTGCATCTGGGTGATATACTCAATGACACTTTTGTGGGGGACAGGCTGTTGTTCCCATGCTTCCTTGGCGATATCCAACAGGCCCCGAGGGTGTCTGCCATAAAGCAGTTCGAAGGGCGAGAACCCAGTAGAGGCCTGGGGTACCTCTCGCACTGCGAACATGAGATAGGGCAGAAGCAGGTCCCAGTCCTTCCCATCTCTAGACACCACCCTCTTTAACATATTTTTTAGAGTTTGGTTAAACCTCTCAACAAGACCGTCTGTTTGCGGATGGTAAACGGACGTCCGTAACTGCTTTATACGCAATAATTTACACAGTTCCCTCATTACTTTGGACATAAAAGGGGTCCCTTGGTCTGTCAGAACCTCTTTTGGCAGGCCCACACGGGAAAACATCTCCATTAACTCTTTGGCAATGAGCTTAGCTGAGGTATGTCGCAGAGGCACCGCCTCCGGATACCGAGTGGCATAGTCGAGAACTACCAGAATGTGTTGGTGGCCCCTGGCAGACTTTGGTACAGGCCCAATTAAATCCATAGCGATTCGCTCGAACGGTACTTCAATAATTGGCAGAGGTACCAGAGGACTACGGAAATGTGGCTGGGGGCTAGTTATCTGACAGGTCGGACAGGACTTACAATAATTCTCTACCTCCTTGAACACACTGGGCCAATAAAACCGCTGCAGTATGCGGTCCTGGGTTTTCTGCCACCCCAGGTGTCCCCCAAGAACATGTTGGTGGGCAAGCTCCATGACAAGCTTGCGATACGCTGTGGGCACCACCAACTGTTCAACAGGTTCACCTCGGATTTGGTTCACCCGATACAACATATCCTGCAGAACAATAAATCGTGGGAACATTAATTCAGCCCCTGGTTTCTGGGGTTTACCATCAATTTCCAGCACATTCTCCCAGGCCCTGGTTAGGGTTTGGTCCCGGTGTTGTGCGGTCCCAAAATTTTCCCCGGAGACATTGAGGTCTGCCAACTCAGGCCCCGGTGGCAAGTCCTCCGTGTCTCCCACCATTACACTCAGTGGGGTTGTCTCCCCACTACCGCTGCAGCAGTGGTCACCCCTACCGCTGGCCCTTCAGACTCGGGCTCCCAGGGTTCTGGCCTTCCAGGGGTATCAGGCCACTCTGCTAGGGTTACCCTGTCTCAGGGCTATTAGTCACTTTCATCTCAGGCCACAGTGACGGAAAACCAGGGAAGTCTCTCCCAATTATTAGTTCATAGGGCAGCTTTGTGGAGATCGCCACTTCACAAGTCCAGGTGCCGGCCGCCGTGGACAGAGACATTACAGCCGTGGGATAGTCCTTTAAGTCTCCGTGTATACACACCACACCAACTTTCCGGCCCGTATACTGGGTGGGCTGTACCAGGGCAGCACTTACCAGGGTTACCAGGCTCCCTGAGTCCAACAGCGCCACTGCCAGGTTATCCCCGATTTGCACCTGGCACAGATGTCGATTGTCTATTGTCTCGGGGTGCCGGTCGCACACAGTCTCCGGGCATACATGGAAGCCCGGTACCCATAATTAATCTCCATGGGTTCCCCCACTGTGGACAGTCGGCCCTTACGTGGCCAGGCTCGTGACACCGCCAGCAGACTACTGGGGAGGGATCTGCAAGGGGTACATCCCGGGCGGGTTTGGCCGGCCGCCGGGACTGGGGTGGAGGTTTCCGGGGTTTGACTGGCCTCCTCCCAAAAGAACCCCCTGCAGGTTTCTGGTGGCCTCATATCGCTCCACCAGGTCGACCATCTCAAGGGCATTGGTGGGGGATACCTGGCCGATCCAGTGCTGGAGAGGGTATGGCAAAGACCTCCAGAATACATCTGCTAACAGACGGTCGAGCATAGCAGTGGGAGTCAGTATGTCTGGCTGCAGCCATTTTTGCAACCGATGTAGCAGGTCATAGTATTGTGGTCTGGCGGGTTCAGCCGGGTTAAATTCCCACTGATGCACCCGCTGGGCCCGGACCAAAACATTCACCCCCAGTCTTGCTAGAATCTCACCTTTCACGGTCGGGTAGTCAGCTGCCTGGACATCTGCCAAATCAAAAAAAACTTGCTGGGGTCCGGCTGCAAGGAAAGGAGCAAGCACCTCGGCCCACTGGTCACGGGGTAACTTTTCCCTCACGGCGACCTTCTCAAAGACGGCTAGGTATGTCTCCACGTCGTCTGCGGGGGTCATCTTTGGGATCGCCGCACGGACCGCTTTCCGGGCATCATGGACGTGGTGGGACGCTCCTGCCGCCTGTAATGCCATCACATGTTGCAGCAATAACTGGTTGGTCTCCCGCTGCTGCACGTTAGCCTCTATGAGGGCTTTCACAGCAGCCTCCATGTTGCCAGAAATCACAGGCTGCAACTTTGCCGGCCTAATATAGGACATACACTTTTGCTCAGCAAACAAAGTTCGGCGTTCACGCCAGCCTCACTGCGCATGCCCGCATCCGACACCAAATGTGGGGAGTCGCTCTGGTAGACAGCGGTGCGGGTGCAGTTTAGAGGCAAAACAAGGAGTCCAGATGGTGCATCAACCAGTGTTTTATTCACACTTGCACACCATAAATGAAAAGCAGTCTCTTGGTGACAGTTCACACACAACGGAAATACTGTGGCAAAACAAAAACAGGCCAACACAGGGTCCAGTCACCTTGGGTGGTTTAGGTGCGGGTTCACACCTAGCAGTCGGCTCAGCCGCAGGCGATTCAACCTTCAGGTCGCAGGGAAACACCACCTTGCTGAGCTCCTTCCTCCAGGACAGAGAATTCCTCAGCCCTGTTTGCAGGCTCCAGGATAATCACACCCTCAGACACAGCTGCTGGCTGCGTTTTATACCCAGCCCAAAACATGGACTGGACCGTGGGGAGCAGCCACCCACCCTACTCTTTAGCTGCTCCCAGTAAGAGCCGGCCCGGATCGGCTTTGCAGCCATGCTATTTAACAGAGCAGCACTAGCTGCTGCAGACCAAAAACCCCGGCTCTTACCTCACCGAGGCCAGCAACCTCGGTGACACGTACCTGCTATCAAAAACAACACCTTGCACCCTCTTACAATATATATATATATATATATATATATATATAATATCTATACATAAAAGAGACAGTCCTGGGAGACCCTTGCTGTGAGTAGGTGACCATTAACCTGCTGGAAAATGCCAGTTGGTAGCCCTGCCATTACAGACAACACATGTGCCCGCAGGATGTCCTGCACATATTGCTTAGCTGTTAGTGTCCCTGGTATCACTACTAGGGGGTCACAGACAGTCGTATACACTGGCTCCAAGATCATCACACCAGCAGTTGGGGCAGTGTGTCTTTCCATAGAAAAGGCAAGATGGAAGCACTCACCACAAGGCCTCCATACTCAAACTTGACGGTTGTCGGATCCCAAACAGAACTTAGATTTGTTGGTAAAGACGTTATAGTTCCAGTCCATAGTAGTCCAGGTTATATATTCTCAACACCACTGCAAACAAAGGTAACAGTGGCTGGCTGTCAATGGCAGGGCACACAATGGGAGCTGTGATACCAAGTTTCCTTTTACTAAGTGCCTGGAAATAGTCCGGGCAGAGACAGGGATGTGTGATGAAGGTGCCACCTGTGTGTCTGGACAGTGGACAGCAAAACTGCTCCTGCTTGTCAGCGGATCAAACAATCCTCTCTACTGGTGGTCTGTTTGGGCTGTCTGGAGCCTGTTCTTATGGATTTATATAAAAAATGGTACATATAAATGTACTTCACCTCCTGTTCTTCTATACTCCTATAGGGAGGGTTAGATACCACCATCACAATATAGAATAAATGGGTTGACTTTGGCAAACCGCTAGTTCCCAAAAACCACCTACTCATCATAGGAGGTGAAAGCTGCATTTACATGCGGCAATCATCTCCTCTGTCCCCATACAGATTCATTGTTTCTGGGCAGCAGATCCTTGTTCACACAGGATGATCTTTTGCCCAGAAATGATGATTTTGGTGTCCTCGTCAATGATGCTTTCACCTGATGAATGTTCATTCCTGACGATTGTCCCATGTAAAGTGCCCTTTATACACTGGATCAACTTGCAAGGATAACAGGCTGAACTAGATGGACAAATGTCTTTTTTCGGCCTTATAAACTATGTTATTATGTTACTATGTAAATGGAAGTAAACAAAGAAAATATGGCATAAAATAGAGATCCTGATATTAGGGAAGTGATCCAGAGGGCCCTAACTATTTGTATAAAACCCAAAATCTTTATGGTGGTCCTGAACCTGTTTAATTGCTATTTGAGACAACAACAAAAAAAAAAGTTGGAGGCCATGGGCCGTGGGGGCTTCTCAGATTTGAAATTGCTAATTGTTTGAAACTGATAGATAACACGTAAGCTCAAAAAGCTCATTGTTTTGAATGCTAACGCTTTGCGTAAAATGATTAATGGTTTTGTAGACACTGCAAATATAGCTCCATGCCTTAAGTTATGATGTGTTATTCTATCCCCCCTGTAAAGAGCTAATCATCATACATCAAAAATAGGAACAAGCCTGAACAGTTTGGCATGAACAGACTTAACAGGATCACACACTGGGATGTTTGCTTAAGAGTTGACTTGACACGATACCTGATTTCAGATTTCTAAGGAAATCCTGACTATTCTGACACCAGTTTATTTAAATGCTGAAAACCAGTTCTGTAATCTCTACATAACATCTATCATTATAGAAGATGATTCCAAAACGTTACACTTTGTAAAAAAGAATGTTAATATTTTACCAAATCATAGTGGCTCTGCCGCACCGTACAATGGGTGTGTGACAGAAGCTGTATGGAGAGCAAGGTCTGCTATCAATCTATACAACTTTTCAAAGCAGATTTTCAGCTGAGGTGGAATGAGAAACTGAGGATCTCCACACTAGATTGTGGGATACCAGTGACAGAGCCTCCAGTGATCAAACACTTAGCAATTTTAATAGTCCTGGAGGATAATGGTGGCCATGCACACTAAAGCCGTATTACACTGGCCAATGGTGGTCCAGTTCACTGTTCGCAGGAACGCTCGTTAGTGATGATCTGGAAGTACAATACTGCTGTTGATTACCTGATGAACGAGCAAACGCTCGTTCATCAAGCAATTGGAATCTTTCAACAGATTTAAAAATCTTGTTTGCCGGCGGCAGATCATGCCATCTAATCGTGATCTGGTGCCAGCAAACGATTATTCAGTATGGGGAGGAGCGATGGCCTTAGCCATACTGAGGAGGAGATCACTGCATGTAATAGCAGCGCTCTCCTCCACTAGCGAGCAGGTTTCCCTCTCGACAATCATCTTCTGGATAGTTTAATCTAAAACAGCCTTAAGGCAGATTGACACAGCAGAATTGTCAGGCCGATTACTGGGAACGAACGTTACTACAAACACTCATTCCCGATAATATGCCCGTATAAATGTGCTGCAGATCAACAGATGAATCAGGTAAAATTATCTTTTAGGCAGGACATAAAATCATTGTTTCTGGGTAACATATTTAGCTTTGTAAACAATACTCGGTTTTTAGAAACATTGAATCTGTATGAGGATGAGCGAGCGGGGCAGTAGCCATCACTTGTCCCCATACTGTGGCGGAGATTGCTGCATTTAAATGCAGCTCTTTCCTCCACTGCTTCCTTTCCAATAATTGCCAGTAAATGGTTCCTTTCCAATATTTGCCTGCTCCATCAGCACATGTAAATGCACCTTTAGCCTAAACTGATTGGAACGACGAACATTTGTCAGTTGAAATTTAAAGTGTAACTGTCATTTTTTTTTTTGGAATGTGTAGGGGCAGGGATACTGACCATTTTTGTAATATACTTTAATTACTGAAATCGTACATTTCTATTAGAAAAATAGCTCTAAAGTGGCCCATTTTGAGCCTTAGCAACGCTCCGTCTTCTGTGTACGGTCAATGTTAAGTGAGTCTCACAGTTAAATAAACAGAAGGCAGGGAGCGCTGCTTTAGAGCTAATTTTGAAATAGAAATGTATGATTTCAGTAATTAAAGTATATTACAAAAATGGTCAGTATCACCGTCCCTACACTTTACAAAAAAAAAGAATGACCGTTACACTTTAAGATAGCCGACAGATGACAGACCATTATCACTTGAAAAGAAGTTGGCTGTGTTTAATATTTTTGCCCAATAGTTAAACTAAAGATCTTTTGTTCAAAGAAAGATAGATTGTTCTTTGAAAAGAACGTTCCCAGAAAGATCCCACATCCATCATCTGGTTTCATTGAACAGTATGGACAGTTTGAACTACTGTAACGGGCAAAATGGACTAAAACGTGTATGGCTGTGTCTGTGAAAGAAACGTTTACCAAATGTTCAACCATCAACCAAATTCTGTCTAAGGGTATGGCCACCTTTAGTTTTGGAGTCAAGGCTAGAATAAGGTTTCTGAAGACCCACCAGATTCCCTATTGCAACCACAAATAGGAAAGATGGCTGTGCAAAGTGTGCATGTGCATCGGCTCCTCACTGAAATGTATAGGTATTATAGAGACAGTTGAGTCAGTGACTTTCTTAGACCAATACAGAGAATCATATACGCAAGTGTGGAAACCTCTTTTTGCCTGGACAGTCTCAGGATCAATGAAACCTCTAGGTCTCCAAACTGGTGGAAGCCACAGGGCATGTGCTCAATTTGCTCTCCAAATAATCTATCACCCTGGTTGGAGTGTCTGGCTTAATTCCCCACTTCCAAGGTATTTACATGGGAATATGTGCTATTAGAAGCATTTGTACATGTTCAAAAATCTGTTAAGTTGATTTCAGTAGGTGGGTGGTCAATGTGACCACTTATTTTACTTTGAAAGTAATCTATAAGAGTCGATCAATGTCTTTTTCTTCTATAACTCCAGTGATGATCCTGCTGGACCCTGGATCTGCCTGGATGGCATCTGACTTGACAATGATGTCCACCTTTCTCTCTTAAATTACATTTCTAGCCTAGAAGCCATAACTTGGGCATTGGTAATCCTTTGAAACTTTCACACTGGGTTATGTAGAGGACTAAGCAATGAAAGTTCATAAACTCTGGTAAACTGCTCGGCTTGTGTTCAATGACTGATTCAGATTTTGCCTGCTGAGAATGAGAACAAAGATGTGAAGCTATTTTGAAAAGCAGAACTTGGTGCCAAGTTTCCAGTGTCAGAGGGGTATGTGTTCCTCTTAGCAACAAGAAGTTGTTTAGGAAAGAATGTCTGCCACTCGAATGCAAATGAACACAGAGTTTAAGACACAAGTATGTTTAGAAAGTCTGTAGGACTAAAGTAGGTGGCACTTATGTAGTTTTATATATTTTATAGTGTGTTTATTTGATTTTATATATTTAACATTCAGATGTCTAGGCTCTTATTTTATAGATACATGCACCAAATGAGGCCCCTTTTTACTGCTTCTGATTTTTGCATGTTTACCATCTCATTTACACATCTGAGGTCTGACTGGGCCCCCAACCCAGGAAACACCACACCATGAACACTACCAATACCACTATAGTGACTGAATAAT
The DNA here is from genome assembly GCA_033119425.1 of Bufotes viridis. NCBI lineage: Eukaryota > Metazoa > Chordata > Amphibia > Anura > Bufonidae > Bufotes > Bufotes viridis. The sequence goes on from CM065592.1 coordinate 367,825,533, forward strand.
ATTACCATTCTATTACTGTACAGACAGTGGCGTACATAGAGAAGTATAAGGGCCCCATGGCAAGGATTAAAGCAGGCCCCCCACACAGGACAGAAGGGTTTCTGCCTAACCCCTTTTCAATGACCCTTGGGATTTTTCCACTGCCTCATTTGCTAAAAGTTGTTCCTTTAGACTCTAAAGGAATAACTTTTAGCAAATGAGGCAGTGGAAAAATTTAAAGTTTAGAGGGTAGAGTTCTGAGCAAGTTTTCACCTCCAGTAGAAGAGGAGATAATCCCAATCTCAACTGGGCCCCCTCTTGCCTTGGGCCCCATAGCAGTCGCCTGGTCTGCTGCTATGGTAGTTACGCCCCTGTGTACAGACCACTGTGCTATGACCAGTACTACCACCATGCAGTGGTAGATATCAGTGTTACACAGGTGTTTTGCAGAACATATTCAGTAAGTGATTATAGTGCAGTAAAATAAATGGCTTACAACTTTGCTCATTTTTCCCATCTGGCCTGGACCCCCCATGAGTACTTCTTATGCTGAGTTTGCTGCCCTACTTTTCCAATGGCTGAGAACCACACTTCTGTACCCAATGCTGTCCCATTAGTCCCTAATACTGTACCTACTGTGCAGCACAAAGTCCCCAAATACTGTACTTCATAAACAGCACCATAAATATAATTACTCCATCTGCCAGCCACAATCGCTCTCAAAAGTAATATGCTAGCCTCATAGTCCCCAAAATAATATACCAGCCATAAATGTCATCGAAATTATATGCCAGCCACAAATTTCTCTAAAATTATGACACAGATGCCTAAAAACTATAAAAGTTGTACTCATCTGCTCATGATCCTACAATGAGCGCTACTTGCTACTATTCTCTGCTTGGTCCCACCATACTGTACACCGCAGGCCTAAAGCAGCCTGTGGCCTACAAGACAACAAGTTGTAGGGCAATGAGTTTATGGCTCTCAACCATATTGATGTCCTGTAGACATCGATACAGTTTAGAGTAGATCACCAATCCTCCCCAGTGGGTCCCACCATCTCAGTGTGCTAAGGACTGCTCCTCCCAGCACCCCCCACTAGCTACCACTCTGTCTGACCCTGTCTATCTTTCCTACTCAGTACTATATAGTAAAGTGAATGGCATCAGACCTCTTTCAAATGCCCCATTATACTGAATAGGCTGCTTCCACGATAGTCAGGATATGGTTAGTATCTACCTATCTGTCTCTTTTGACTGTTGAGAGCACACGCTCTATTGTATGCCGGAGGCTGAAACCAATGGTATCTGTCTCCGAACAGCTCAATTTCCCTCTAGCAAATCTCTAAACAGAGACGGCTTTGCACAGTTCGTATTCAATGTCAGTACAAGGTGCACAGGAGGCTTCAAATAGATGTCAAGCAGTATGACACGCAGCAACTTAGCTGTGTATCTGATTATGTACCTGGATTATATATTGTCTTTACAATATTAACATTTAAATAATTTTTAGAAAAAAATGGGTCTGGATAAGGGAGATCTTCTCAAAGAGGTGGCCTTTTGGAAAGGTTTTATTGCATAAGCTAAATTGCCAAGGATACCCAATGCTCAGTCTATAGGGTATGTCTAGGCCCTGCTTTGTATGTGCTGTATCTGGTATTGTAGCACACCCCTTTTGAAGTGAATTAGGCCTCATGTATATAGGTATAATGGTTCTGTTTTGTATGGTGCCATAACAGGGCACCCATAGAGCATAGGGTCTTACTGTACCTCCATCTGACTCTTATCAGTTAATCTGGAGGCATATAGTGTTTTTTCTTTACAGATTCCATACTAGTCCCATAGAAAAAGAAATGTGACATAGTCCATATGTACCGAGCTATTCTCACAGGCTTAGCTTTGTGCATGAAGCCTAAAGCTGAGCTGTTATACCAAACAGAACCTGTGGACAAAGAGGCGTTTTTTCTGGAAGAAAGAGGCAAATGTTTTCTAAACTCATACAACCTCTTTCAAATAGGAGCATGTGATAATCCTAACTGCCCTAGGCGTCCGTTTTGTAGTGTAGTCTTAATTGCAAAGTCAGTTGATAGCTAAGATACAGTAACTGTAAAAAAATATAACACATCATAATGTGATAATGACTTGTGCCAAATGACACCGAACCCAAATAATAGAATAATTTTAGATTTAGTTTTACTCAGCAAGTACATAAAGAAGTTCAGCTGGTATATGACATTTTGACATTCTGCATTACTATACCTCACTTGGGCCATCAATGTAATCTTGCATACTTATCTAGTAGGAAATATATTACAGTGTGTGTAAATGTAGCAAGGTCATATTTTTACAGTATGTGTCACATGGATGTGCTGTGTAAACAATAATGTACATTTACATAATAGGTCACAAGAAGTGCAGCCAGTACAATGCGGCTCATTCATGGTTTGTCTGCCAGCAACAGTTCATGTACTGGAAAAAGCAACATCTAAGGGTACATTCACACCACCGTACGTGTTTTGTGGTCCGCAAAACATGGATACCGTCCGTGTGCGTTCCGCATGTTACGGAACATACACGGGCAGCCCTATGATAGAAATGCCTATTCTTGTCCACAATTGCAGACAAGAATAGGACAAGTTCTATCTATTTTGTGGGGCTGCGAAACACAAGTGTGGTGTGCCGTCCACATCATTTGTGGCCCCATTTAAATAATATTGGACCCATAAATACTGTCGTGTGAATGTACCCTTAAACATAACTTTAAGGCTACATGAACATCAATGAAAAAAAGCTGTTAAAAACTGATTGTTTTGCCGTTTTTAACAGCCATTTTTTTCACTGTTGAATGTAGCCTTAATTTAGGGCAATTAAAAATGCTATTTCAGACACAACAATTTCCAAGGGGTTAAGACAATGGGGTCGATGGGCCTACATTCACGCGACAGTAAAAAAAAACACTGTAAGTTTTTCATGACCGTTTTGCATCCATTTTGCATTTCATTTAGTTTTTTTTTTTAACATCCCAACCCCTGCAGTGCCCTCAGAGTACACATAAAGTCCCCCCCATAGTGCCCCCTGGACATCACATGGCCCCCATAATGCCCCCCAGTATGCATAATGGCCCCGTAGTTCCCCCAATATAAAGAATAGTGTCCCCTAAGATTTCTAATGCTCCCATCAATAAATTACTCACGTCATCCACTTGCACACACAGTCGTTCCTCACTTAATACAGAAGGACCTGCGCTCCCAGCGTGATGATGACCATGTGCTGGGACGTCATTGGTCGGTAATTGCAAAGGGAGCTGCCGGGAGCGGATCTTGATGATTTGCGCGCCCAAGTACATTCAAGACAACCATTAACAACCTCATTGATAACATGCCAAGGTGTGTTAGTGTGTATGGTGCTCATAATCGATACCTGAATAAATCAAGATGTTTTGAATATTTTGTTTCTATTTTTTATAATTTTCATAATAACATAATTGCACAAATTTTCCTTCTTGGTGTTAGATTTTCAATGTTTAGGAGTGAACGCTGTGTTGAATTATGGTGGTTGATGATTTAAAAAAATGTAGCCTATACTTGACAAAAGTTTGGTGCACCTCTTGGCAAGGGATTTGGTTCTCTCCCTGGAGTTATGTACATGGAGTCCATGGGGTTTTTATATTATCAAGCCATAGGCACTTTAAGTCATGTGTATGGAATCTCAGTGGCATCTCATATTCTTCTATAGAATACATAACGCTTGAAGAGTAGCATATACGCATAATGGAACATGCCACAATTTCTGTTCTCATGGAGTTTATATGAATCAGTGAGAAAATGCTCCTTGTGCCTTAATATTAAATTAGAGGAACATAGAAATAAATTATGGGTCGTTTGCAGTCAATGTGGCTATCCATACAAGATAGACCCATAATACTGCAGTGAGCTGTAGCCATGGAAGAGATAAGAAGCGTGGAGAAGGAAAGAGCTTCTATAGCAACTGTTATCAGAATTTTACGCTGCCCGCTATCAGTTTTATATGCCCTAGAAACCCCTTTAAGATACAACACAGAGAAGAATGAGGAATTATTAAGGCACTGATAGCATGAAGCTAAATGCTTTGTGATGATTCTGGACCATATGGACGGGTAACAAAGCTTATGTTTGCATATTGGATTATAGTCAAATATTACCTGATAACATTAAAATCAATGGACAATTATCCATGGTTCTGGAAAGCGGAGCGTGGGTCATTACTGTCAGTCTGCCAAATTCTGCATACAAATTGTTACATTTTGGGATTCATTTCTTTTTTTTTTCAACATTATTTTAGATAATGTTAAAGGAAATGTGTCACCGAAAATAGCAACACTTATACTTTTTTCTAATCTCTATTTGTTTTCTGATTGCAGATTTCTTTATTCTATTTCCTGAACATGATTATATGGGCGGCCATCTTAGAAAGCATTAGGAAAATGGCTTTACGGCAGCCGCATGGGCCATAGACACAATGGCCAGGAGGGGACCTCAGTGACTTCTATGGGAGAGTTTTCTCGGCATGTTGTATAACGTGTGAGGAGATCATTGTACAAGGAAAGAATAGATAAGCTTTCACAATCACCTATTGTGAATGGTGGATCCTGTCTTATCTACACAGAGAGGTGATATAATTACAGGCAGGATTAGAATGACAGATAAGAAGGTAACTGCAGTAAACTGATCTGTACAGACCATGAAGTGGAGGCAGGATTTTATGGTTTTTGTCTAAATATAGATATTAACATGGCAAATAAAAAATAACATCGTCAACAATTCTTTAAAATTATTTTAAACATAAAAACCTTATTTAAACAACATCTTTTTCTGATGACACATTCACCTTAAGCATCTTTATGTAGTATCAAGTGGTTTCCCCAATACTGGAATCAGTACAGTACCATGTAGACAAGGCATTGCTGTACTGTACAGCGCTCTAGTAATCTTCTATATGCAGGTAGTCTTTAGGCCAAGAATAGAACGTCTGTTCCTAGAAACTGTCGGAAGGACCCTCAGGTCAAGTAGCTCATAAATACAGTCTTCCTGAGATGACAGGGCACCTGTCTACTATAGTTATATTCCTGGGAAGAGAATTGTCTGATGAATGAAGTTTGGTCCTTGTGCCCTCTAATTATGGTGTCCACGAATAAGAACAAAGAAGGTTTTATAAATCATCGCCAAGTAAAATTTTTGGCGCTGACCATGTTAGTCAGGTGACTGATTTTATTTTACAACCTGCCTTGAAAAAATGGCAGCTGTGATGTGGTTGGTACTGGTATGCATTAAGCCTCGTTCACACGTCCGTATCCATGCTCAAATCCGTGAGCAGGTGGTCAGTGATGCATCCGTGAAGGATCCGTGTTGGGTCCGTGTGTCCGTTTTTTGCTGTCCTTGTTGCATCCGTATTTCACTGACACTGAACAGCTGAAAAATAATTTTTAAATCGTCTCTTAATGATCCGTGAAACACAGATGCAACATGGATGGCATCCCAGTTGCATCCATGGTTTTCACAGACCCAAAGACTATAATAGACATGATGGATCGGTGAACACGGACAAAATAGAGCATGCATCCGTGCTAAAAAAACGGACCCACGGACCGTGCTAAAACACTGATGTCTGAATATACACATTAAGGCTACATTCACACGACCGTTGCCTGCCTCCAGGTCCGCTCCGTCCGCAAATTTTGCATCTGTCAAAAAAAAACGGACGACGGACCGTTTTTTTTGACAGATCCATTTTTTGGGAAGATCCATTGTAATAATGCCTATCCTTGTTTGCAAACGTGAAAAAAATAGGACATGCTCTATTTTTTTGACGGAATGTAAACACGGACCACGGATGCGGCACAAAAACGGTTGACCATCCGCATTTTTTGACGGACCCATTGAAATGAATGGGGAAGCATCCTATCCGTGAAAAAAAGAGGAACGGACGCGGAAACAAACAACGGTCGTGTGCATGAGGCCATAGGCTTTATTTTAGTTATTAACTCTTTGCCTTGTTTTATTAATGTCAAAAGAAGGAAATCGATTAATGTATTTATGCTAGGTCCTTGGGGTAAATATATTGAGAAATATGCTGTTCAGAAAGAGTGCCATAAATTAGCAGCACTTGTTCCACTTTTTCAAATTTAGAAGTTGCATACAGTGGGTGAGGATGAGACACATATTTTTAAATTTCTTCTCATATTTTAAAACAAAACAAAAAACTAAGCATAAATTCATCAGAAATCCGGGGTATTGCGCTTTGTGTGCTGGCAAATTTTGCTATAGGAGCCCTATGAGATTTGTGCGCACCCTGTTGGCAGAATATTACAAGTAGTATTAGAGCTCCTTCACACGACTGTATGTATTTTGCATACATTCCGTATTTTGTGGAACGGAACAGCTGGCCCCTAATAGAACAGTACTATCCTTGTTCGTAAAGTGGACAATAATAGGACATGTTCTATTTTTTTGTGGAACGGAAATGGAATGCACACAGAGTAACTTCCGTTTTTTTTGCGGACCCATTGAAAAAAACGGAACGGACATGGAAATAAAATACGTTTGTTTGCATGAGGCCTTTATACGGAGCCTTCTTATTATTCATCTGGCTTGTAGCTGTAATGTTTGGACTATGTAGATGTTTGAAAGCCTTAGAGTTGAACATAACAGACTTTCCCATAGCAATAAAACGTTACATAATGAGAAACCTGCTCTTGGTTACAGGTTGCTCTATACACACTTACCAATAGTATTGTATTGGTGAAATGTCAGTGCACTCAAATGCAGTAAGAAACTGATATGTTTTAAGGCCCTTTTACATGGACTGATGATCGGTTGAACAAATGTTTATTTCTGATGATTTCCCCATGTAAACTTGCTCAGCGATCAGCAAACATTTGTCTGTTGTTAATCACATCTTTTATGCAGGTAGAAAATTGCTTGCTGTGCAAACAGGAGGTGATGTGCTGCTGACAAAGAATGTAAGCGAGAGTTCACATTACCGTTTCATTTGCCATTCTTCGGATCCTGTGCATCAGTTATGCACATTTGGCATCTGTTTGAGTCATTTCCGTCTAAGATCCCTTTTTTTACGGAAAAAAAGTACTGCATGCAGGACTTTTTTCTGTCTAAAAAACGCATCTCAGATTGAAATGGCTCAGATGCCAAATGTGCATAACTGATGCATAGGATCCATTTTTTTTTACAGGATCCTGTTTATTTTTAATTTTTATTTCTGTTCTTCTGACGGATTAGAAGAACGGAAAATTAAACGATGATGTGAACTCCTCCCTAACTCTATGAGAGAAGGAATTTAAACAAATGACTTCAAGAATGATTGGTTAAAGGGGTTGTCTGATTTCATGATATTGGTGACCTATCCTGACATTGGCAGGGTCTAACGCCCGGGACATCCGCTGACTAGCTGTCCAAAGGGGCCCCTACACTTGTGCGAGTGCTGTGTCCTCATCAATGCTCACCCGCATGCTGAATTCCTTGTAGCGGAAGCGCAGTGTAATTACAGCTTCCTCTCTCGTTCACTTGAATGGGACAGAACAGATAGCTGTAATTATTTTATCGTGCAGGTCAACATTAATGAGAACAACAGGATTCCTGGGAAATGGACCACTGCTGATCTGATATTGATGACCTATCCTGAGGATGACCCACCCAAAGTGGTGAACGGAGGGTGGATTTGCATGCACAGCTGCTTTATGTCCACTTTTGGGGTCCCATCTCGGAGATACGGGTATTCATATTGCTAAAAAATGGAGTATCTCTGCAGTGGAGCGTCAGATCAGCATACCAAGTCATCGTTGTAATCTAGTGTAGGTATATTTTGGGCACTGGGCTTGGCTACATAAAGATGCCGCTGATTGTTGCAACAGGGGTTAATTAATGCTTAAATGTTCACTGCCCTTCCAATAAAGTTTTCATAAACCAATAGAACAGGTTAATATAAGAAATTTGTAATATATCTTATCAGAGAAAAATGTCTTTCTGCCCCTCCTAAACTCAGTCTCTGCTGAATCTGCCTTGAGAAACAAGAAGGACTGTTATCTCACTAAAAGATCAGATTATATGCTGCCCATAAAAGTCTATGGAGGTGGGGGTGGGTGAGGTACAGAAAGATACAGTCATATGCTGTCCGTAGGAGTCTATGGAGAGGGAAGGGATAAACTGAAGAGGGTTAAAATGGCATTGTTCCCTGAAGTTTCCTATATATTCGCCTGTGCTATTGATTTATGCAATGTTTGTTGTTACGGTGACCTTTAAGACTCTATGAACACCTTCAAAGACATTTTTATTATTAAAGCTTTATATGTATTTTGGGCTAAAACAGGACTGCAATAGTGTTATAAAAGAATTGGCATCTTTCTATGTTTCATAGTACATTGTAGTTGCAGAATGCCATTGTTATAGATTTGTCAGAATAGCTTTCTGATGGCTGGTTTTCTTCTAAGCTGATTTATCCCTATCAACTTTGATTTGGTCATAAATCATCTTAGGAATTCATTTTGGAAAGGAGAGAAGGAGGCTGGTATGATGGACTATTTCAGTATGGTAGAGTATTTTATGTTATACTTTCCTATTGTATGGCATAATACAATGTATGTGCTTTAGGCTGCATTCACACGAGCGTGATTTCCGCGCGGGTGCAATGCGTGATGTGAACGCATTGCACCCGCACTGAATCCTGACCCATTCATTTCTATGGGGCTGTGTACATGAGCGTTTTTTTTCACGCATCACTTCTGCAACGCGTGTAAATCGCAGCATGCTCTATCTTATACGTTATAAACGCATAGCATCCGCAAGCAAGTGCGGGTGCGTTGCGTTTTTCACTGATGGTTGCTAGGAGATGTTGTTTGTAAACCTTCAGTTTTTTATCACGCGCGTGAAAAACGCATCAAAACGCATTGCATCCGCGCGGAAAAAACTGAACAACTGAATGCAATCGCAGGCAAAACTGAATGGCTTTGCCTGTGAAATCACACAGTTTTCACTGAACGCATCCGCAACGCATCCGGACCTAATCCGGACACGCTCGTGTTAACCCAGCCTTAAGCATCGGATAAGCAAAAGGAGTAAGGAGCAAAAGACTGAAAGCAATGAATTTTGGAAATATTTTTTATAAGGTGTGGATTTTGGAAATATTTTAATGGTATCTTATTTTTGTATGAGAAAACATAAAGAGGTCCCCTAACAAAGTGACAATAAGCTGGGGCAGGTAGCAAGCTTATATTTATCTTTCCTGAAGTGTCAGTGGGTTGTCCATGTAATGTATGGATCACACTGGATCCTCCAGAGGCAAAGATGCTCTATGTAGCTCTTTCACCAATATTGGGGTTACTAAGTGAAAGACTTTCTCTATTTCATTCGTAGACCCTAACATGGCATATGTATTGTGGTTGTCTAAAGTAGAAAGAAATGGAAAGAACACCACCAGTTGCTGTTATAAGAGTACTCACAGACTCCACTCAACACCAGCTCAATACCGACGTAAAAGACGTCAGTCCAGCTAGGATAAAGGCGATGACCAAGCTTTATTCCAGACAGATTGAAATCAAGCTAGCGTTCTTAAAGCGGTCGTACACAATAGAGAAAAGTTAGTTGATGGTTGAATATCAGTTGGTTAAACAAAGAAAAATCTGGTGAATGTTCATTTCACAGACACATTTTAGTCCATATTGGCCAGGACAGTTGTTCAAACTAGACATACCTGTTCAATGAAACCGGGCGATGAGCGAAAGATCTTTCTGGGAACGAAAGATCTTTTCTCCTTTGAATGAAAGAACTTTCATCCAACTATAGGATGACAAACACGGCCGACGTTTTATCAGACAATAATAAACTATCATTGGTAGGCCAAAAAGATTGTTCCTTGTTAAATTTGATCTGATGAACATTAATTTTGGTTAAAATCATCCATCTGATCAACTTTAGTCTAATGCATAGTCATAGCTGTCTAAAGTAGACAATTTCTTTTTCATATAGGATTTTTAATAACAGCGATATTTATGGTTACTATAACCTGTCTTTTTTCCTCAACAGGGAGCTTCTTGACACCACATGCCGCATTGCCAACACACTGAAAAAGTATGGAGTAAAAAAAGGTGACAGAGTGGCCATCTATATGCCTGTTTCACCCTTGGCTGTGGCATCCATGTTGGCTTGTGCAAGAATTGGAGCGGTTCACACCATTGTCTTTGCTGGTTTCAGCGCGGAATCCTTGGCTGGACGAATTAATGATGGTAAGTAGTATTTTACTTTCAAGTTGTACCACATTATCCTACAATATTTTACAGAAATGCAAGGTTACCCATAGATACTTCGACTTTGTTGGGGAAATCCACAAAATCCTGCCTGAGGGTCCAGTCTTTTCTCATCTGTTCTTCACACAATCAACTACAAGATTTCTCACGTGCCTCTCCCCTACTCTGGGACTCTCTACCCCAAAACACCGGACTCTCCCCCAACATCCAAACCTTCAAAGTGTAACTAAACTTTATTAAAACTGTCCTAAATGCCTTAAAAATTACCTTTTTTTAAATATACTTTTCTTTTTTTTACATTTTTACTGACAAAATAGGCAAGCTAAAGTTCAGAGTGTCTATAGTGCTTTTGAATCTGTATACCAGTACACTGCTGACATGTATGCGTTGAACAGGTGTTTGGATTCCACTGTACTGCAGGCATATGAGTTGCAGTGAGCACTGTACTGGCAGAAGCACACATCCCTTATTCTGCCTGTGCCCCCTCCACTGAAAGCTCTGCATAGCACATCAGTGCAGGAGACCCTATGCCAGGCCTCAGCTGAAGGGAGCAGGTACAGGCAGAAGCAGGTATGTGTGCTCCTACCAGTACAGTGCTCACTACAACCCCTATGCCTGCACCCCCTTATGTCTCTATAACGATCAGCTGGTAATGGTGAGCCATGAAATGTATTAGTTTAGTCTCCGGCAGCGGACTAAAAAAATTAAAAGTGGTGTCAAGTTGTAGGCAAGCCTTAATTGACAGAATACAGGGCAGGGGCAACAGAAGTAGGCAGGGACAACACCAGCAACAGGTAGGCAGGGACAACAGAAATGGTGGGGCCAGCAATACCGTAGTGCAACACAAAATATCATCCCAGAAAAACCAAATACCAGAGTGCAGCATAAAATACTGCCCTATGACCATACTGAGGATGGTGATACAGTTCAAGTCAGGAGAGCAACATCCATTTATGCTGAGAGCATCAGATCGTTATATACCTGGTGGATGTGAGGAGGGTTCGGGTAGCCCCTGTTGGCATCAGCCCATCGGGAAATTTCCCGGTAGGGTATATGGCTATTTCGCCCCTGTTAGTCCCCCAAATGCAATGTAATGGACAGTAGCAAGGTGTTTTTAAGGTGACAGAGAGCCATTTATCTACCGGGCTTTTGTGCAGTTGCACAAGTTGCACAGATGCTAGTATATTTGGCCCTGGTCACATCTCCAAAACTAGACCTGTTGAACAGCACTCTGCACAGCCCAGATAAACATCACCAAACAGTGCCCCTAGAAATAGTTCTATACTGTGCTGATAGGAATAATATATTCTGCAATCATTGTGATCGAAACAACTAGATTGATGGAACAGGGCTTGTGGTTAGATCACACAAATTAGATGTTTACCCACCAGTTCTATTGTCTTTCTGATCACAAACACCAGATGTGTCTAGCATCTGCTCTCCCCCTGCTCCACAGAATTAACGTGCTTGTTAATGAGGAATATGTAATTGTTTTCCTAAATCACCATTTGGCTGACAATTATTTTATGTTCATGGCCAGCTTAATACTTAGTGACTGCTGATGATCATGCTTGTGGTAGGGCATACAAGTCGCGTTCAAGATAACATGAAGGTTACTTTTGAGGTAGGTTGTAGTAGGACACAGGTAGGTTGTTGATGAATTGAGAGAAATGTGAATGAATATGATTAGTAGATTCAACCCTGTGAATATCAGTGTGAGGGGCCTGTGCTATGCTTTGATTTCTTAAGTTCATACCCCATTAGTCATGGTTCTATTTAGGTTCATGAATTTGTTCTGTCATCATATCAGCCAATGCAGTAATTCAAGTCAATGAGACAGTGTCAGCTACTGTATACTGTCCTATCTATCTATCTATCTATCTATCTATCTATCTTTCATTTTTGCAGGATGTTTTTGTACCATTTCCTAGATACCTCACTCTAATGTCTATCCACTATATAGCACTATAGCACCAACATATATAACGCTGTACTGCACATTTATCAGATACTCAGATCAGATATTTAATCACCTATCCAAAGTCCCGGACACCCCCTTTAAAACTGCCATTTCAATTGCCAGAGATTTAAAACATATTTTGGCAAATGTATTAAAGGTTGCCTCTTAATTAGGGATGAGCGAACTTGATGTTTTCAAGTTCGGGTTCCTGGGCAATTCCATTATGGATTTCGTTATCACGGAATATAACGAAATTCTATCATGGAATGCACCACAGAAGCCTTTAAGAGGCATTCCGTCATAATAGAAGTCTATGGGCAGCATAACGGATCCGTCCAGTTTCCGATATACAGGACAGGACAGGACAGGACAAACCGTCCCGGATCTGTTATGCTGCCCATAGACTTCTATTAAGACGGAATGCAAATCGGAATGCCTCTCAAAGGCTTCCGTGGTGAATGCCGTCATAGAATTCCGTTATATCTTGTGACAACGGAATCCATAATGGAATTGCCCAAGAACCCGAACGCCGAACCTGAACTTGAAAACATCAAGTTCGCTCGTCCCTACTCTTAATAAATGCGGTGTATTTTGAAGTGCCTAAAAGCCCAAAAAATTAAATCTAAATCTGCACTAAAAATGTGCCACACATTTTTAGTTGATGCCAAACTGGGCAATTACATTAATAAATTTAGGTAATTGTGTTAATTTTGTCATTTGAACAGCCCCTTGTGCTGGCATAGTGAGAATAAAAAAAAGTTGCAAATACCAGTCACCTAGCCGGTATCTCAGTTAACATAGTGCAGAGTAAAGCAACAAAGGTAGCTAGATGAAGTCATGATTGAGTGGCGATATATGTGACCCAAGTCTGGTTGTGTATGGCTCAGTGGTGTAGCTATCAGGAAAGAAGGGGAAGCAGCTGCTTCGGAGCCCAAGCTCAGAAGGTCCCGGGAGCAGTACTTATGATTTCATTGTCAGCAGATGAACTGGGCTCCTGATCAAGTCCTGCAGTTTTTATTACATGTACACTCTGCCGCCAGTTACAGCTGTGTTGTACATTATAGGAGCAGACACTAGAAGAGCAGAGCTGGAGCTTTTCCCATTGAAGGTCCTTGCTCAGTGGGGAGCGGAGTACAATTCCTCCATGCTGTCTCCTCCTACTCCTATGGCCGTTTTCACACTGGGATCCATGTGTATGGAATGTGTGTGCATATGTGTGTATATATATATATATATATATATATATATATATATATGTGTGGTGAGTGTGTGTATGAGTGTGTCCATGTATATGGTTATTGCTTGAATAAGTGTGCGTCCATGTATGTGGTGAGTGTGTCCATGTACACGGTGAATGAGTGCATCCATGTATGTGGTGAGTGCGTGCATGAGTGTGTCCATATATGTGGGAACTGCGTGCATGAGTACATCCTTATATGTGGTGAGTGCATGCATGAGTGTGTCCTTGTATGTAGTGAGTCCATGTCTCTATGAAGTGTGGGGGGGGGGGGCCCGTACAAAAATTGTATGTGGGGCCCAGTCACTTCTAGCTATGCCCCTGGACATATCTGATAGGTGTGGGTCCCACATTTAGGACCCACTCCTATATCAAGAGCAGGGCCCAACTTTGAATGGAAAGGATGTGTGCATGTAGGGTGTTCTCCCTTTACTATTATGGGACTTCCAAAAATAGCCAGGCGCTGCCTATTTTTGGAAGTCCCATAGCATTGAATAAAGAGGAATCTCAGAATACCGTATGACTGATCTGGCTATACATTGTGGTTTCCACTATAAACAGAAACCATGATGCATATATGAACACAGCTTTAAATTATAGATTTAGAATACGTTTTTCAGAATAAGCTGCCATGTGGGTGTACATGAGGAATAACATTTTATTTGGTCAATATATGACCTTTGCCATTTTAGCAGTTTTTCCTTCTTTAATCTGTCTGTATTCTCAGGGGGTTGTTTTGCTGGTAGGTGGAGACTAGCTGGCTTAATGTCTGCCCATATACTACACATGGAGAAACAGCGGAATCTGCTCCCTACCTCTCCACAGCAAACCCTCAGAAGATATGAACAGTGAATTGAGAGTTAAAAGGAGGGGAGAGCAGGAGTGGAGCCTGATAAGAGGAAAAGGAAGCAACTTTCTTTGCTAAGATATATTACAAAGTTTCTTACATTTGCATGTACTATTCATTTATGAAAAATATGAAATGACAATTACTCTTTAACTGTGCAGTCAAGTCTGGAAAGTTATAAGTGAGATGGTCTCATAATACTTTGGTACACTTGTGTCTACGAGACAAATGCTTTTCAAGATCTAAATGAAATCATGAATTATCTTCATATTATATCAATAGCTAATTGCAAAGCTGTCATCACCTTCAACCAAGGACTGAGGGGCGGACGAGTGACAGAGCTCAAGAAGACTGTGGATGAAGCGGTCAAAAGCTGTCCATCGATTAAACATGTCTTTGTTGCTCAGAGGACGGACAACAAAGTCCACATGGGTAATCTTGACATTCCTCTGGAAGAAGTACGTCTTATACATGTGTACCTGTACTATGTAACATGGTGCACATAAGAAATATTCTCAATAGAAGAATCCATACTGTATGATATGTATTGTAGGGATACTGCTAATAATACAAAGTGAGAATTATACATAACACTGAACAGAGACTCTTAAAAGATATTAGTCTCAAAAGGGGTTTACAAAATTCAACATATAGTATTGCAGCAAGCCCGGGAGAGGACAGGAGTGGTGGTAGAGGCAACAATGGTGGTAGTAGTACTTACAAAAGCAGTCCTCACTCTGGAACATGCAGTGAAGGAAGGATGCACCTTTTCTTCCCCTCGGGCACACCCTACTGGTATGTGGTGTGCCCTTGGTGTCGGAGGGTTTTGCAGATTCAAGGTAGGGTCCCCTGGAGGTGGCACAATACAGTGGCAGTGTAGGTGATGATGCCGTGAAATGAAAATGACTCTTTTGGTAAAACAAGTCTACAGTACTGTACTGAGACAAGTTGGGAGATGGTACCCATTTCAAAAGTAGGCACAATTTTTACAGGTTGCAAAGCCAGTTTTCCCAAGATGGGTCATGATCCAGGGAGTTATTCTGATTGCCTGATTGGAGTCGGGAAGGAATTTTTCTCCCCTTAAGTGGGGAAAATTGGCTTCTGCCTCACAGGGTTTTTTGCCTTCTTCTGGATCAACTTGTAGGAAACAGGCCGAACTGGATGGACAAATGTCTTTTTTTCGGTCTTATATACTATGTTACTATGTTACATATAGTGAGCAATGGGGAATAAGGTGGTTCTTTCTGAATGACTTTCCAGTTAATCTGAGCAAGCTTTCCAATTCAACCAAGGGGCGCAAATTCTCTCTTTACCTCTCTTTCTATATATATTCCCTTGTTCAGTCTGTATTTCTACAATACCCAGCTGTGGGGTGTAGTCCTTTAACATATGGCCACTCTGTCTCTTTTGTAGGGAGGGTGTCTGAAACTTCTATCCCCAACCAAAATGCACTGAAGTCTACAGCCAATACACGCACTTTCCTTAATATACATGCATTAAATTTGTTTGGCTCACCTCTTCTCTACTTCAGAGGCTGACACTTGTTACAGTCATTTTTCTGGCTGCTGTTGGCTCACAGGGCTGGTATATCCCAGTCTGTTGTTTCTCCTTGCAGCATTTACTCTAGCTTCTCACACTGGCTCCTGACAAAGATCTCTGCCTATACACTCCCTAGCAGCTACTAACTAGAGTGGTTGGACCAGCCCACACCCAGCAACTGACTCTATGGGGGCAAGAAAACTAAGTCCTTCTCCCCATGCACAGCCTTTGGGAAACAAACTGCATAGAAGAGACACAGTAACCCTCTTTAACAGTAAACCACTGGGTCACTGCAGTATAATGACAAAACTCCCATCTTTGAAGTAAAGCAAACAAAGAAAAGTGATGTGGACCATTATAGTTCTATGTAAATAATATATAAGACAAAGCTTACAATAAATATAAGACATATCTGACCAAAAGTAACACATTTCTATTTATGCTTCCTCTGAACGGAAGAATCGAGCGGAAAACAAAACGGTGATGTGAACGACCCCTTAGTTATTTGATGTATTATGTCCTATGTATTTTCTAATAAATATATACTTTGTGAAATACAAAAATAATAATAAACATTTTAATGAGACCTCTGATTCAGTCAGTAGCAATTAATGGCTTGCAGTACAGTATATGTGAATAGAAATGTTCCTTTGATATGTCTGTAGTAATTATTCTATAAACACTAAATTATGATGTCAAAGTATAACAATTATACAGAGATAAGCAGTACTACACAGACTGTACTTTCCTCTTTCTTGCAGTAGCAGTCTGGCACAGATCACTTTTTGTAGGAAGTTCTTTCTCCTATACCAAACACTGTTGACGGACACTTGGGGCTCCCTCTTTCTCTAAGAAGAGGTTCTTCGGCAGCTGCAGTGTGTGTTATATAGATCTTTGCTACATAAAAATAAGCACCAAGCTACATAAAAATAAGGCTGCTGAAGACCTTCATGAACAGGATAAGGACCTATCATATCAATCAAGAAATGATGGACAGTAAGCTCCTTTCCTGTTCCAAAATAGGTTCTGCAGCAGCTGAGGTATATTATACAGAATAATGTACTGGATACTCAACTTGGGGAAAACAGGCAGCTTCAGGCATGTATATAGTGACAGCACTCAGTGGTGACTGCTAATACCGGTACAGTAGGAGGTACATTGGCATATATTGAGTATCATTAATGTTGCTAATATTAGGTTTCATTATTTTTTATTATTATGCAAATTTTGGTTGTAATCTTTAAAGACGCTTTAAATAGGATAATGGTATAGGCCAGGAGGCACGTACTAGAAATAGCTCTTCGACATGTATGTTTTAGTGTAGTCCCCATGAAATAACAATTCTGGAGCATCCTTTCTGTGTTGTGCTTTTCTGCTGTTATTCCTCCTGGAAATCTATGATAAAATGACAACTGATTGTTACCATTACACTTGACAATGGAGTATGTCTCTACACACTCTGGCACTGTCAGCAGTGTTTGGACAGTAGGTAGAGACACACCCTGTTAACAAGAGAAATAATAACACCCAGTTGTCAGTTTATTCCTAAACTTCCAGGAGAAGTAATGGAGGAATGGTACAATGAAAAGTTCAAAGCAAACATGCTCATGCTACGTCCTTTGATAAGATCTGTCGCAGAATCCATGTTTTGCATTTTAAATGGGAAGGCTCCACCCGCAGCTTTAGCCCCAGTCAAGGGGGCTAATCTGTGAGCAGACACCACCATGGTTTTCAATGGTTCCCAGGGCGTGACCTTTCTTGGCACAGTCTGGAAAATGGCACCAAATTAAACCACAGCCGCATAAATGGCAGTGCAGATTTCCTTTGAAAACAATAGGAGACAATTTCCCTGGGAATCCGCACCAAAAATGCACATAAAAAACTCATATTGACGAGGCCTTATATGAAACATAAGAGATATACACATGAACCTATTCACAGTTACGCTACTATACTATAGCACCAAGTTGGCAGCTTTTCCTGGGGTCACATATCTCAGTTTGTACATGTTTTGGCAGGAAATGGCCAGAGCAGAACCAGTGTGCCCTCCAGAAACTATGGACAGCGAGGACATGTTATTTATGCTGTATACATCTGGTAGCACTGGAAAGCCTAAGGGAATTGTGCACACACAGGCTGGGTATTTGCTGTATGCTTCCCTCACGCATAAGGTAAGTGTATTTCGTGGTTGTGGCCCATTGATGATATCCTTTTCTGCTATGCTGGCATACAACCTATGATTAATATCATAATGTCTATTTTTTTCTGTCAGTACGTATTTGACTACAAACAAGGAGATGTGTTTGGATGTGTTGCTGACATTGGCTGGATTACTGGGCATAGCTATGTTGTCTATGGACCTCTGTGCAATGGAGCCACCACTGTCCTGTTTGAGAGTACTCCAACATATCCAGATCCAGGTGAAGAGACCAGATTTATGGAAAATATTTCCTTCTGTTATTCCAAAGTCTTTGCATTACTTAAGATAAGTGGAAAAGAAGTGTAAAGTTTGTTCATGCTGAACACTACATCCATCATGTTATCCTTTTAGAGTAATAAATCACAAAAAAAAGCTGGCCTTGGGTTAATATCGGCCAAATCTATTGATTTCAGTTGGACTACTCAACCATCTAATATGTTTGGGTCTCCTTGACTCTTCCCCAAAAGCAGATGTTGGGGGACAGAAGGATCGGAAAGCTTGATTGGACATGTCTGATCCTTTTATGCATCCATTGAAATTAATAAGCAGCCATGTAGTACGAGGCCAGGTAGAGTCCCTTAGAGTGGAAGCTTGAGTTGGTTCTAGAGTGACTATGGTAGTTCTTTGTAGTAGTTCTTTGCTCTGGCTAATAGAGGAGGTTCCTGAGTGGGCATATAGTAGGGCATATGGAAAGAGGTTTTCATAGATACTGTACATGTCGCTATACCGCTATTGTGTCAAAAGTTTTCATGTCACCTGGCCATACTTGCATGTAACAGGAAATTGAGGTTGAGGTGACATAGAACCTGACCAGAAATGAAATGTTGGCCGTACACATTAGGAGGGAGGGAAGAAAGCTACTGCCAGACTCCTCTGACAGGGGCTTATCTTTCCATGAACAAAAAGAAAGGGCAGTTGAAATCCAACTACTCGATCCTTATCTCCCCTAATATGACGTTAGGTCAGAGTCGGAAGACATGTTAGATGGTTGTGAAGTCCCACTAAAAATGGAGGCTTCGGCTAACATTTATCTAATGCGTATAGTCAGTTTTAGAATTTGTAACGCACTTGAATAAGGGTAATTTCGCACTAGCGTTTTTGCTGGATCCGGCAGGGTCAAGCAAAAACGCTTCCGTTACTGATAAAACAACCGTCTGCATCCGTTATGAATGGATCCGGTTGTATTATCTTTAACATATCTTCAGAAATCTATCAGTTTTCTATAGTGGCAGATTGTGGCGCAGAAAACGGATCCGTCCCCATTGACTTGCATTGGGGTAATGCCGGATCCGTTTTGCATCGCAATCCCAGGACGGAAAGCAAAATACAATATGTTGCGGTTTGCTCTCCGGTCTGGGCACTTAACTTAACGGAACGGAATGCATTTTGGAGCATTCCGTTCTGTTCAGTTTTGTCCCCATAGACAATGAATGGGGAACCGAAGCGTTTTTCCCCCCTATGACGGAACTCAATACCGGAAAACTTAAATGCTACTGTGAAAGTAACCTTAAGCCTATGTAAAGTTACCTGTGGTCACATCATTAGTGTCCATTCATCAGGCACTGATGTTGTGGGATAAGGTCTGGTCTTTCACTAAGTATTCCAGTTTATTTTCCAAGGTGGAGGTTAGCGCTTTGCCAACACAGAACTCAGTAAACCATTTTTTCTAAAGGTATTTACTTACCAAAATTCATGAGATTGGATAGTTGCTATTTTAGCAGTGTAGTACAGAGACTACATTTTTAAGAGAAAATTCTTGGGATTCCAATGAGTTATTCATTACAGAATTTACTGTATGTTTTGTAATTACGTAGGCGACATTTTGACAAAAGCACCTGACTTTTATTACTATATTGTGCTTTTAGATGAAAGAATCACATTTACAAGGGACTTGAAATGTTTTGGCATGAATTGTAGCATGTGGATGATTTTAACAACATTTTCTACAAAGAATATTGTTGATGTTGCTTAGGTCGCTATTGGGAGATGGTGGAACGGTTGAGGATTAATCAGTTTTATGGTGCGCCAACTGCAATACGCCTGCTGCTCAAGTATGGAGATGACTGGGTAAAGAAATACGATAGGTCATCTTTAAAAATGTTGGGCTCAGGTAGGTAAAGAGGACTTGTCTAATACCTACCTTTGTATGTTGTAAGATTATTTTAACCCCAGCGCTTAAAGCACAGGAAACACAGTAAATTCACTAAAACTATATATGTAAGATATCCTAATGAGAAAGCTAGTATATTTGTCTCAGGGCTCATGCCTATGACCGTTGCTGTTTTGCGGTCCGTTTTTCAGTATCTGAGTTTTTTTTCCCTCTAATTTAAGTCCTCTTCTGTTCCGTTATTGCACAAAACATATCCGTATTGTTTCCGTATTTGATCCCTTTTTTGCGGATCGTATACTGAAACAGTAACTTATTAATCACCAAGCACATGAGCAATATATGCTGGGCATAGCATTTCTCCAGTATGGATCTGCAAAATACGGATGACATACGGATGTGTTCAGTGTGCGTTCCGTATTTTTTGCGGACCCATTGACTTGATTAGGGCCTCGGACCGTGATTTGCGGACAATAATAGGACATGCACTACTTTTTTTGCGGAACGACCATGCGGACAAACGGAAATGGAATGCACACGGAGTAACTTCCGTATATTCTACAGCCCGTTTGAAGTGAATGGTTCCGCATACGGTCCGCAAAAAAAAACGGAACGGAAGCGTAAAGAAAATACGGTCCTGTGCATGAGCCCTCAGACTTTATTCTTTGCTCTTTCATTTTCCGTTTCCTTATTGTAACCAGTTAATAATAATTCATCGTTTTAATAAATTAACTCACAAAGTGTAGAAAACTAGAACTGTGTAAGACTCTTTTCATACTGACATATTTTTTTTATATAAAGATTTCCAATACTGTAAGAAAACAGAAATCTGATGGACCCATTATAAGCTAAGGGGATCTGGGAAGAACAATTACAAAACAAATCCATCATGGATCCATAAGGATCCAATAGGAATAAAGCTTAAAGCTTCCCACTCATATGTCTGATGGCTATTCCTCCCAACTCCATTGGCCAATTATCCATGTGTTTTTTTAGTTTGGATAATTTTTATTGGTTTTCAACATATCCATGTGTTTTTAATGGGACGAGAGGAATAAGCTCGACACCTCTGGCAACAGTTTATCTCCTGCGAGAACAAGGTTGTTCTTCTTCTCTAGATTTTCCATAAGATTTGGACTTGATGTCTTCTTGTAGAGTAAAAATAATACAAAGGATTGAAATGCATGTACAAAATCAAATTTTACCTTCACATGATATAACTTAATTTTTGTATACCTTAGATGAACATCAGCTCAGAAATATCACACCATTTTAAAGCAATAGAAATAAAGTCTAGACTATCAGAAGGGCAAATGGGGCAATTGTTCAAAGGTCCACCAGCCTTAACCTTCAGCATTTCTTAGCCACTCTTAACAGAAAGACATGGACCTTTGATATATTTGTTATATATTTTAGTGTATTTTAATAAAATAATACTGTGTATGTGAATTAGGATAGGAGCTTTATTCTCTTTGAGCGCTGATGCCCCATCTGCCTGCACTGCTAACCAGAAGTAATCCAGTGGTTTCTCACTGCTATATGGAGAAACCTCTGGACCTGCGTATTCCAAGGAAAGGGGTCTTGTTAAAAAAAAAAAGAAGGATCCTGTGCATGTAGTACTTTTTTCCCATCTAAATAAAACGCATCTCAGATGAAAATGGCTCAAATGGATGCCAAATGTGCAACAGGATCAGTTTTCTTTTTGTTTTGTTTTTTTACAGGATCCTGTTTTTTTCTTCTTTCTGTTCTTCTGACTGCTCAGAAGTACGGGTAATGAAACAGAGATGTGAACTTTCCCTTAGACCTGCAAATAGTCAACCAGATCATCGCTAACAAGCATTCGCAGGAATGCTCATTAGTGATCATCTGCCTGTGTAAAAGTGCCGCTGATCACCCGATAAATGAGCAAACGCTCATTTATTAGGAATTCGCATTTTTATGTATTCTAAAATATCATTGTCAGCGGCAGTGCCATCTAATAATGGTCTGCTGCCATCAAACAGTGATTCTGCATGGGGAAGAACAATGGCATTAGCGATCGCTCCTCTCCATACTGTGGCGGAGATCACTGCATGTAATAGCAGTGGTCTCCTTTACTGACGAGCAGGTGATCGTCGGGAAGGAACGCTTCCTTCCTTATAATCGAAACGCTGATCTTCCGGTCTAATACAGCCCTCAGCAGCCCTTACACCAGCAGATGAGGCTGATGATTGTCGGCAGGAAGCATTCGTTTCCGACAATCGCTTGCTCGTCAGTGGAGGAGACTGCTGCCTTTACATGCAGCGATCTCCACCACAGTATCGGGAGCAGCGATCGCTAATGCAATTGTTCGTCCCCATACAAAATCATTATTTGTCGGCAGCAGAGCGTAATTAGATGGCACGATCTGCAGCTGGCAAACGATTTTTTTAGTGTGCGTAAAAAATGCGATTGCCCGATGAACGAGTTGTTCACCAGGTAATTGACGGCACTTTTACACAGGCATCATCATCACTAATGAGTGTTGCTTCAAATGCTTGTCAGTAATGATCCGGCCGACCCTCTGCACGTCTAATACAGCTCTTACTCATAAGGTGGGATCCTTAAAAGTCAATAAAAGAGTGTTGGGATCGCGCTGCAATGTATTGTAAACTCCAAGACAAACAAAGAATTTCTTCCTCCCAAAGAGACAGAAAAAAACAGCAAAGGTCTCAGGTCCCTTTTGTCTCCAGAACCTGTTGAGAGTCAGAGGGAAAAGGGAGTCACCCTGGGTTCAGACCTGAGCGTTCTAAAAATGCGCATTTTTGTCGCGTGTATTTCAGCGCGTTTTTGCAAATAGGAAACGCGCGTTCGTACGCGCGTTCTTGTGATTGACTACTGTGGTGTCAATCACAAAACGCGCGACAAACACCCCCAAAAAAGCTCAAGTACTTGTTTATGCGTCGGGCATTTTACAGCGCGTTCAAACGCGCTGTAAAACGCTCAAGTGAGAACCAGGGCCATAGGAAAGCATTGGTTTTCATGTGTTGAGCGTTTTACAGCGCGCTTGAACGCGCTGTAAAACGCTCAGGTGTGAACTTAGGGTCAGAGTCTGGAGACAAAAGGGACCTGAGACCTTTGCTGTTTTTTTCTGTTTGTTTGGGTGGAAGAAATTCTTTGTTTGTCTTGGAGTTTACAATACATTGCAGCGCGATCCCAACACTCTTTTATTGACATTATACAGGTGACAAAAACCCACGTCGCTTCTTTGGTGGTTTTTAGCGCAATTTCCATTAGTCCCAACACTTATATCAGAGACATTTTTTTATCTTTGGATCCTTAAAAGTGTTTGCCTATGTGATTCTACCATTTTTAATCCTGCCCTGGGCATATAGAACTGCCTTCTACTATTAAGATGTATCTGTGTGCTGCTAAAACTAGATGAACAGGTGTTTTTTGCATATTTTTATCTGTTGATGAACACTTATGACCCCATGGCATGTAAGGACAGACTAATGACTAAAGCCTCATGGACACAATCATATTTTTCATCAATGTGCTATCTGCATTTTCTGCAGATATCACAATGGTCTATTTATTTCTATGGTGTATTTTTTGCGGATCCGTGTGGCAAATGATAGAACATGTCCTATTCTGGTCCGCACTGTGGATGAGAATAGTCATTTCTATTAATGGCTTTAAGGCTTAAAATGTGTCCCACAGTATGTGCCAAGTTTATCACAGCACTCAACTATCTCTGGCAGTCTCTTATTGTTGAATGGAGTGGCAGCAAGCATGTATGTCCACCACTCCATCCAAACACGGGAAAACAGACCATGTTCCAGTGATCGGCAGAGGCACCCGGCAGTCAGACACCCGTCAATCAGGCATTTATTTCTGTGGATAGGGGATAAGTTGTAATTGGACAACCCCTTTAATAAATGGGATGCGAGGCAGAATTGTGGCACATCTTCATTATTAAATCTTCATGGAACAACATAGCACATGGGTAAATAAAAAGTTTAAAATATTACTTTATGGATCACAGTAATGTGTAATATATATATATATATATATATATATATATATACATATCTTTTAAAATTCTGTAGGTTGTACAGAGAAATGAATTTTTATTGTGCGAAAAAGAAAATGTTTCAAGCCATTGGTTAAATATTACCTTATTCACAAGACACTATATCAGGAATTCACTCACATGCTGGTTAATCGAGTCTAGCAGTCTTTAGCATTATATATCACACTTAACAAGGAACAGAAATTCCTTTTGTCATCCAAGCACAAGAGAAACAAACACATTACTGAGGCCCTAGTTCAGACGTGTGATTTTGTCACATGCTTTGGAAAAAGTTGCCCTTTCTGAACTCGCTTCTCCTTGTCCTGCTCTGCCAGGTCGTTGCCATTAACCAAACAATAGCTGCGGCTTCATCGATCTATTTCTATCATTTTAGTGGGTGAACCGATAAACCATGAGGCTTGGGAATGGTTTTACAACGTCGTCGGGGAAGGAAGGTGCGATCTTGTGGACACGTGGTGGCAAACAGGTAAGTCGTTCTAATAAGTAGTCATTATTTATCTACAGCACATGCACAAAGACTGTGAAAACGCATAGCAAACACCTCTGTAATGCTGGTCCTATTAATGGTCCCCTTATTCCTAATTACAGGGGCGCTTGCACTTGACTTCTTCAGTGAAATATTTGCTCTTTGGCCCATATACTTTCTGGTCGTCAATCCATATTTTCCTTTACATAGTATTGGGTGTTTAGTCTTCTGCTGCATAAGTCCTCTCTCACATGTCAGTGAATCATGGACGTGTGCTGTCCGTGGTCTCTATGGTCTCCGTATATATATTCATAGTCACACATCAGAGGTTTTCCATTAACCGAGGATCCATATTGACACCATGGAAGCATGCACTATTTTTGTCCGTGATTATGGATCCCTCACACACATTATAGTCTATGGGTTCATGAAAGCCATGGACACAAAACAGATGCCACCAGTGTTTGGTCCATGATTTTCACAGATCTTTGCTAGGAGATGCTCTGGAACTTTTTAGCCTAGCAGTGTCCGTGGAATCCGGATGACACATGGAAGGCAAAAAACAGAC
Organism: Bufotes viridis; assembly: GCA_033119425.1. Lineage (NCBI taxonomy): Eukaryota > Metazoa > Chordata > Amphibia > Anura > Bufonidae > Bufotes > Bufotes viridis. The sequence goes on from CM065592.1 coordinate 367,850,780, forward strand.
GCACGGACCAAACACAGATCCTTCATTGACACCTTCATGGATTAACCACTGACCATCTTGACACAGAAGTCATCATGAACTTGGACATGTGAAAGACGCCTAATTCTCCAGCATACCAAATAATGTAGTATATAGCTCATAGTTCTCCAATATATAGACACTAGTTTAGATATACATAGTACATTTACAGTCTGTAGAAAGCAGAATCCATGTATAACTTGCTTACCAGCCTCAACTGCTATTTTGTTACAGGCCTCAATTGTAAGAACCTTAAAGTCAACATCGTAGCTGACAGCAAACTTGGTGTTTCTTGGACACATTTTTTTTTGTCACAAACATTAAATTGTGTTGTATGAGAGACTTTTCTGCTCCACAATGTGACTTCTGCTCCTCAGATACAACTGATAACAACTGATAGCTATCTCCCACATAATTGTCCTAAGTTGAAGTATGCTATGCATCCTGTAGCTCCACATGTCAGCAGATCCAGGCCTGTCGTCAACTTTCTTTTTTTTTTTCTTTTTTTTACTGTCAAGTCCTTTTACCAGGAAAAAGTAAAATGGCTTCATTTAAAGAGGTTGTCCAGTTTATATTACTAGCTGCACATGTGCTGGTAACAGCACATGCATGCAGCTAGTGATAAGCATTATAAAACTATCGGCACCGATGTCCAATAGTTTAATATACATAATTCATGTTTACCTGACTTGCATGCAGGCGTTGCACTGGGAACATGGCAGCTGATGGAGGATTCTGTCTATCAGAAGCCTCCATTCACTTACACTGGGGATGGACTGCGCATGCGCTAGTGTCCCTGTCAGTCCGCAGTGTAAGTGAATGGAGGCAGCTGATGGACAGGATCCTCCATCAGCAGCCATGTTCCCAGCGCAGTGCTGGCTTGAAGGTCAGGAGACCTGCCTGTTAAAATGAACTAAACTATTGGAAATCAGTGCCGATAGTTCAAAAATACTTATTACTAGCTGCATGTATGTCCTGCTCCCAGCACACGTGCAGCTAGTAATATAAATTGGTCAACCCTTTTAAAGCTCTGTATGTAATACCTGTACTGTATCTCCTTCCTACAGCATTTACAATAAACCCCCACAAAAATGTAAAAGTGTAATTACAAAATAAAATTGCGCAAAATTTCAGTAAGCCTCACCATGTAAGTAACACCGCTTTGGGCATCCCTTGGTAGGCAGGGTGTATGGAGTTTCTCACCTCACTATGACACAGTGCCTCCACCCAAATCTTGTTTAGGGCTCTATAGGATAGCAGGAGGGTCTTCCTCTTCTGCCAGGGGCTGACTTGGGAAACCCCTGCCCAGCTCAGTACACACTCACCCTAGGAAGGAGTTATTTGGGAAAGGGTTAACAAAGGTGAAGAACATAAAGATAATGCAATAAAAGGAACAAAGCACAGATTGCAATTCTGTCTATGTAACAGCCGAGGGTACCGGCTATCTGTGACAGTAAACAGTGATGGTGGTCACACACACTCTCCTTTGGAAGATAAAGACAGTATACACTTCCCAGTGATCTACTCCTCGCACTCAACTTGCTAGACCCTACTGTCTAGCAATAAACCCAGTCAGAACGTTGGAGCCCGATTGGAGAAAACGTTGGCACGCTAATGTTGGTGCACTTATGATTGTCCTGCCCGGGAACCAGCTGAATGCTGCAGCATTCAGAAGCTTGGATGACAGTGGAGTCAGGGGCAAGATCCTCCTAGGATGCAGGCTTGGCTGTAGTGGTAATGCAGCAGCTGAGCTTTCCCTTCTTACACTGGAGACACAGGAGCTGTCAGGACTGTGCTTTAATGTCTGTACAGAAACAGGGCACACTGTGTGCAGATCTCTCAGTTTATCCAACTCCTGCCCATGCTGCTGTCTCTAAGATGGCTGCTCTTCCCCCTCATGGGATTTGTAGTACACCTCACCTCAGAAGAATCAGCACTAATGCCTGCTGCTGTGAGTCCCTGCCTGTAGCTGGCAGCAGCATCCACCAGACACACCACTTTCTCTGCAGGGCTTACATGTAAATACAGGGATATGGGCACCCTAAACAAGTGTGTCCATTACCATCTTAAAAAGAACAGAAACTGTGCTTCCTACTGTCTAGTAGATTACATTCAGAATTATTTGGGTTTACAATTTACAAAAAAAGGTGTCACCCTGGTGAAAAGTTGGCTAGAGAAGAGCTCCGTGGCGATCACTTAACTCTCGAAAAACAAGGGGCCCTTATACTTTTGTTGCACAGGGGCCCCGAGGTCTGTCCTTGGTCTAGTGCTATAGCACCACAATGTAGATAATATTTAACATGGACAAGCCCTATGTAGAATAATCTTGTTACTTTATCACGAGTCTGTAAAGTTCACAAGCCTATTCAAATACCTCTTCCAGTACTGGAAATTTCCACGACAGAGTATTCAGTCTATATGACTGCAGCTGCTTATTGTAATGTAACACATCTTATATAATATTAGGCAGAACTAAACCTCCATTACAATTTTACATAAAGTGCATATTGCTTACCCTGTGTAGCTATAGCACATGACTTTTATAAATGATTGCCATCTGAGCATCTCATATGCAAGGCTGGTATAGTCCAGACATTGATAGAGAACCCAATTGTTGTGCCAAAGGCTCTTGTACGGATGCTCCACTCATGATCCCCAGAAGAACCTCTTTAATACCATTTGTCTTTGCATCTTTGCAGAACTTGCAGTAATATGCACTGGGAGGACTCCTCTATGAGTCCTCTCCATTATATGTATGAGCTCAGGGGTCCTCTCAATGCATTTAACTGCTGGTTTGTTGGAGCACCTTGTCAAAATACCACTAAGTATGAAGATACAAAAAACTTTAGTGTAGATAATCACATATGTCGGTCATGCAAAAATCAAAGTATTATCACAGAAACCAATTGAAACATAACTTTTAATATATATTATATAAAAAGAGCACAATTAGGGCTATCAATGTATATCCCAACGTAGCACTGCTATACTGACAATCAGTGATAAACTTGGCATCAGGGGCAAATAAGGGCTACATAGCGGAAATCTGACCCTGTTGGAACCCTAGATAATGGCTCACCCTGATGGCGGATGCCCTCTGTCCTCGTACCTGGGCCTAATATGCCCCTAGAGGCCCTACCAAAATTGTGAAAGAGATAATACCCTAAATCCTGACGCGTTTCCCCAAGTAGATTGATAAAGGTTCATCAGGGGACAAAGAGGGCAATACAACAAAAACAATAAATAAGGTAATCATCTATTATTGGAGACCTTACAGAGCAATACCTGAGCATAAAAATGGAGCAACAACCTGATTTAAAAAGATACATGTAGGCTCCAAAAATTACCAATGTAGGCTATTTACAGTCAGCGCCGTGGAGAATTAATAACAAGGCAATACAATATAGCAAGGTCCATGTGGACCACTCACGTGCGCCAACTTCCTCAGGATGTAAGGATCTCCACTGAGCAGGATTATAACTTCCTTATAATCTCTTAATGCTCTTCAAGGGTTTCTCCTTCAGTTGACACTTATCACCTATCCACCAGCTGATGCTCCAAAGCCCTCCTCAGTGTGGTTGTGCATTGAAGAGAAATGGCCAGGGGGCTCAGATGTCCTGTTCTAGGGATCATGAGGTCCCAGTGGTGAGACTCTCATAGCTGATAAATGTCTATTGTAGAATAACCTCTTCATACCATTTTTCTTTGCATCTTCTTCTCTTCTACAGAAAATGAAATAATTTACCATTAAAGGGGTTGTGCGCTGATTACAGACATCTCAGACCCGTGGGACCTGCGTTAGTGTTCATACCTATCAGATCCCCGACACTGGGCCCCGGCTTGTCCACTCTCCGGCCTCCGGTGTTTGTCTCGCGTCCCTCTATGTAAATTACCCTGCAGCTGCCAATCACTGGCCACTGCTGCCCTTGTGCCATGTCAAAAGGTCACAAGACACAAGGAGAGTAGATCATTGCTGTGGCCAGTTATTGGCTGCAGCAGCGCTAAACTGGAAATTTACATGGAAGGAACCAAGACAAGCAGCGGAGACTGGGGAGTGTCACGATGTGCTCTGTGCGTGGTTCCAGGAGGCCGACACGGCTGAGGCGTGCTTGTGTCATCAGTGCACCCGGTGTCGGCTGTTCCCATGGGAACCACACTGGGGCTGGGTGCCGAGCTGATCACATGGCGCTCGGCTGTATGGGGCTGCATTAGAACTCAAGAGTCACATCACATGACTCCACTAGTGCACTTTTTAAACAGGCATCTGCTGGCCACAGATTGCCTGTTATGGAGGTCCTTCCTGCATGATACCCTCTAGTTTGTTTGTTCCTGCTTGACTTCTGGTTTCCCGTCCATCTCATCCTCTGGTCTTTCTTGGCGTGCTCTCCTGGTTTGACTTGGGCTTGTCCTGACGATTCTCTGCTTGCTCCTCTGATACCTTTTTGCTCTCTTGGTTTTAACGCGGCTTGTTTGACCTTTCTGTTTATGTGTTGTTTGTCTTCCCTGCACTATCCTAGCTAAGGGTTTGTCGACCAGTTGTCCCTTGTCGCCAGGACTTGCGAGGCAAGTAGGCAGGGACAGGGGTGAGGGTGGAGTTCAGTGGTCACTACCCCACCCCCTGTGTGTGTGACAGGGAGTGAAGGAGGTGGAACTCTATGCTGGGGATCAGGTAAGTAGGACCACCAACGTGGGTCCCGCCAGTCTGAGAGGTTTGGAAATTAGTGCACAACCTCTTTAAAGGAGTTTTTGAGTTTCAGCTAATACATCTTCATATAAAGAGAAGTTACAGTTTCTATCACATTTCAGGATCTCTAAAACGGGAAAAACTGTCCTGTCATATTTACACAGGTACACAGGGCCGGCGCGTCCTATACGCGGAATAAGCAGCCGCGTAGAGCGCCCCTTGGGAAGGGGCGCTGCTAGGAGCGCCGGCCCCGCCTCATGCTGCAGCCGCCGGAGCGCTCTGAATTGAGCCTCAGGCGGCTGCAGCACTGCCCGGGCTCTCAGCAAGAGGAGAGGAGCTGACAGGAGGGAAGCGCTCAGCGCTCCCTCCTGTCACTCCATTGTAGCGTGGCCGAGCTTTTTAAGGACCGCGGGTACAGGAGCATCTGTCTCCTGTACCCGGCCGGACTGACATGAAGAGCGCACACAGTGTGCACTTCATGTCAGTCCCCTCGGGTACAGGAAACGAAAGTTCCTGTACCCGTGGAGCATAAAGAGCTCGGCCGCGCTACACTAGAGGTAGGGGGAGCTCAAAGTGGGGCCAAAATGGCCAAAATCGCCCTACTTTGAGCGGTCACTGCTCCGCGGCCCTGAGAGCCCCATCCCTCCTCTACAGCACCCCGCAAAAAGCTGGGCCCGGGACCCCATGGTTCCCCCGGGAACCTTACCTGACTTTGGCCGCGATTGGCTCCGCGGTCGCCGGGGCCACAAACTAGCTCCAGGGGTCCCCTTGAAGAGGGGACCCTCCTCTATCTAGCCTGGAAGTAGGGGCCGGATAGCTCATAAGGCGGCGCGGGCGCGAGCTCAAAGTGGGGTAGTATTAACCAAAACCCTATGGGAAAACCAATGTTAATTAGACTTGACGGTACCGCTGGGGGCACCCATTTTGCCCGCCTGCGTGTGCGACGGCCGTGCGGGGTAGAGACTAGCTTCCGCCGGCCCCTGAAAGCCCTGGGTCTCCCTACAGCCTGGTACCCGGGGTCCAGCTGGCACCCAGGGCGGCCGAGATACAAGCGCTCAAGTGGACTGCAAATCGACCGGTCGCTACCCGGCTTAGGGTGCACCATGGTCGGTAAGTGAATTTGGAGGTAAAGTTGACCGACTTTGAGCGGTTACGTGCGCGACGGCCATAGGGGCCACCACACTGACCAAGGTGGTCCCTAGAAAGCCCCAACCCTCCTCTACAACGCACCATCGGTCCCGGTGTCGCTGGCACGAAGGCGGCGGAGGTACCGGCGCTCAAAGTGGGGTCGGTCTGGGCCCAGCTAGCACAAATGGTTCGCCTGTGGAGCCCGGATTGAACCCAGCCAACCGCCAAAGAGGCTTGCTCCAGCCTTACCCAAAGACATGCCTGTCCTGCGCAGCAAAAACTGGAAAAGTGGACCTACTTTGAGCGGTCACTGCTCCGCGGCCGTGGGGGACACAGGGACGCGGGAGGTGTCCCCTGAGAGCCCTGGTTCTCCTCTACTGCCCCATGCAAGAACTGGGGCCCTGGCACCAAGGGCCCCGGAGGAAACCGCGACCGACTTTGACCACACTTTGCTACCCGGGAGGGGACCAGAGCCTCGGCCAGGGGGGGAGAGAAAGAGAATGACAAGGTGAGGGGGGAGAATAAAAAGAGGGGAAAGAGAATGACAAGGGGAGGGGGAGAATGACAAGGGAGGGGGAGAATAAAAAGAGGGGAAAGAGAATGACAAGGAGGGGGAGAATGACAAGGAGAGGGGGGAGAATAAAAAGAGGGGAAAGAGAATGACAAGGAGGAGGGGAGAATAAAAAGAGGGGAAAGAGAATGACAAAGGAGAGGGGAGAGAGAATGACAAGGGAGAAAGAGAATGACAAGGGGGAAAGGGAATGACAAGAGGGAGAAAGGGAATGACAAGGGGGGAGTGTGAAGAATGACAAGGGGGGTGAAGAATGACAAGAGGGGGAGAGAAATGACAAGGGGGAGAGAGAACTGGTGTTAGTTAAAGGGGTTCTGTAGTTTGTTACAACTGATGATCTATCCTCTGATAAATCATCAGCATCTGATCGGCCCGGGTCTGACACCCAGACCCCTGCCGATCAGCTGTTTGAGAAGGCAGCGGCGCTGCAGTGGAGCGGCCTTCTTCTGTTTATCGCAGGCGCAGTGACGCCACGACTAGTATCACTGGCCTTGGCGGGGTTAAGCTCTGTTCACTTGAATAAAGCTTAGCCCCACCCAGGCCAATGATACTAATCGTGACGTCACTGCGAGAAGGCTGAGGCACTACTGCCAGCGCCGCTGCCTTCTCAAACAGCTGATTGGCAGGGGTCCCGGGTGTCGGACCCCTGCGATTAGTTTAAATAAACTGCAGAACCCCTGTAATATGGCAGATCATATGGGTGGGGCATTGTGATGTCACATGGGGGGGGGGGCGGCAAACTTTTCTTTTGCCTAGGGCGGCAAAAATCCTTGCACCGGCCCTGCAGGTACATGACTTGTTACAGGACAATGTTCCAGAGCTCTACATCTATGTGATTGGTATATGACAAGTATAGAATTTCAGGGAAGGTTTTCATTCAGTAGCAGCAAGCAGATCTTTAAAGCTAATGCACAAAAAATTACAACATTGCCTACCTGTGCATCATACAATGAATAAACTGTATTTGCCGAAACTACTTTTAGGGTATGGCCACACATTCAGGTTTCTGCGTGTAGTTTTGGAAACCAATACCAGGAGTGAATAAAAAAGAAGAGAAGTCGTATCTTTCTTTTATACTTATTTCATTTTATGATCCACTTCTGATTTTGGCTTCCAAGAAATTCATGCACATGCTGCAGAAACAATCTCATTCAATTGTATGGAAAGTTGTCAGTCGCAAAAATTTCTGCAACAAATCTGCCCCATGTGCCTTTAGTCTGGGAACACACCTAGGCGTTTCTGAATGCGTACAGAGCGACGCGCTGCACACGCGCTTTTGGATGCACGTTTGTTATAAGAAACGCGCGCCACGCTGCGATTCAGTGATTCTCGCCTATGGCATCATTGTCCATAGGCGCGTTAAAACGCCCCAAAGAAGCTCATGTACTTGTTTACGTGGTGTATAGCGCTGCTCAAACGTGCCGCTGTAAACGCCCAAATGTGAACCATAAGAGTAATGTAGAAAAAGTGATTGTCATTTCCAGCAACAGTTTCTATACGGCCGCTTTCACACAGTTAGGGCTCATGCACACGACTGTATGTATTTTACGGTCCACAAAACACGGATCCGCAAAAAATATGGACGACATCCGTGTGCATTCCGTATTTTGCGTAACGGAACAGCCGGCCCCTAAAAGAACAGTCCTATCCTTGTCCACAATGCAGACAATAATAGGACATATTCTATTTTTTTGCATACGGACATAAAGAAACGGAATGTACACGGAGTAACTTCAGTTTTTTTGGGGGGTTTGGAACGTTCGTGTGAATGAGCCCTAAGTGTTTGGTCAGGATTTGATCAGTGATTTCCATCAGTGATTGTGAACCGAAACCAGGGCTGAAGCCTACAGAGATAAGGTATAGGACCCCATTCAGATGACCGTATGCCGGCCCTGCCTGTGTTGCGGGCCGCAAATGGCGGGTCTGCAATACACGGGCACCCCCATGTGAACTCTGTGCTGCGGTGCGCACCCATTGACTTGAATGGGTCCGCAATCCACAACATACAGTAAAAGACAGGATATGTCCACGGAAACACTCGGAAGCCCTTCTGTGGACTTGCGGGTCCGTGCCTCCGCACTGCAAAAAATAGGACTTTACTGTATGTTGCGGATCGTGGACCCATTCATGTCAATGGGTCCGCACCGCAGCATGGAGTTCACATGGCGGTGCTTGTCTTTTGCGGACTCGCGGTTTGTGGTCCTCAACATGAGCACAGCGGTCATATGCTTGTCTGAATGGGGCCTAATGGAAAGATCTGCACCTGTTCTGTGCTTTGGAAGCAAACCTGGTTTTGGCTCACAAGAACTGATGAAAATCACTGATGAAACACTGACTATATAACAAACAATAGCAATAAAGGGACCATTATTTCACCAGTTATTATGCTACTAGTGACATTACAATAAGATGCGTACATTGTGAATGCTATTATCTTTTAGCTCCCATAATGCAATGTCACCCTCATTTGTCCAGAAGGGGTTAATTGTCATTGCAGAGGGATAAGCATCATGCGTATTAAGCATCGCTGCCTTCCAAGGGACCTACTGTACCAATTACAGTTGAGCTTCATTTAAGGAGATTTGAAGCGATTAAGTTACGGTAATTAGTGGGGTCTCATTTGCATGTACTTAGTCAAATTAATTTGCAGAGATTTGTGTAATATCTTTTTAATTTGTTAAGTGGTCCTCGTGGATCCCAGAGGAAATTTGATTGTGAACATAACATTCCCCGGTAACTTTTTTGTTATTTTATATTTTTCATAATCATATTGGCTAGTTGGCCAAGTGTGAGTTTTTAAGGGTCCAATTAAGTGAGATCCTGCAGACAGAAATCTCTGAATGTGTCTTATTCGGATCTATCCAGAATGAGAATGATTAGGATTTGTGGTGGCGCAGAAGAGTAATCTCAGGACGCAGATAATGGGCAGCATAGCCTAATACTGAGTAATAAAAGTAATTTGGTGACCTAAAGCTCTTTATATATTCACTTTACTTCTTTACTGATAAGGCAGAGGATAAATCGTTCTCTGGATAAATGAGTTCACTTTGCCGAGGCTTAGTTAATTGTAAAAAATGGCTGCTTACAATGTAACAGTGCTTTGCTTTTTTTTTTTTTTTACTTTTGTCTTAATGAAAGGGATCAGAGATTTGTGGTTTCATTTGTGACTAAGACAAAGCCTTGAATTTATCACTTAAAGCCTCAAATCATTAAATATATACGAGAAAAGAGAATATACAATTTAGTAATATAATTATCTATCTATTATCTATATACCGTAAATAGATAGATGACTGTGTTGGGCTAAAACATCGCAGTTGAGGTGTATAAAGCCAGGTCCACCACCTATCACCATATCTGATGTGCTGCCTCTTCTTTGCAAATTAGATACTGTAGATAGATACCGTATCTATCTATCTATCTATCTATCTATCTATCTATCTATCTATCTATCTATCTATCTATCTATCTAATTCTATCTATATCTGTCTATCTAATTCTATCTATCTACTGTATATATCTATCTATCTAATTCTATCTATCTATCTATCTATCTATCTATCTATCTATCTATCTATCTGTCTTATCTCATTTTCCCTTCGCAGGTCATTTTCCCTTTCGCAGGGGGTTGCAAAAAACTAAACATTCTTGCACAGCCCCTTTAAGGCGGCCATACACATTTAATAGCTGTCTGCCAAATGATCACTCAGCCATTAGCTCTCTTTCCCATACACATACCTGTTCAGTTTGGCCGAATGTGTATGTTCAGTTATGAGGAGAGAGCTTCTGCCAGACATTTCTGGTGGTGGCTTATCTTCTCAGAGAAAAAAAGGATCGGACGAAAATATTCACTTCCCCGATCCTGGGAAGCTCCTGACCTTCCCTCGACAGATGAAGTCAGGGGAGAGTCAGGTGCTTCCCATATACATTAGGCTAGTGGCCGATCCCTTCATTCTCGGCATATTCGGCTGACAATACACTAATGCGTATCAGGCCTTTACAGCCTTTAACATGCATGGAACCCATAAACTTTAATGGGGTTCAGCATTACTTTCGTGTGCCTAAGATTTTATACTGAGGCATATAAAAAACAAATTTGACATGCTCTATCTGATGCCATATTTTGTACATAGTACATATTTTCCCCAGGGGAGAATCTCATCGACATCCCTCCGCCCACCACAGGGTGTCACAAGAAATGCACGTGGCTTTGTAGTACAGAGCTGCAAGGAGCTCTGTGTGCCTAAATATATTTGGGTATGTTGGGTACATTGAACCACTAAAAACATTTTTACGTTATCTACTGTTTTTCGGTTGAAAAAAAACACCCACAGAATATGCAGCGCTAGTCAGGTAAAGAGACCTTGTGGTCAGGGGTAACATTGAATACATAATCTATATTCTCTGCATTTTCCCCCATCTACTAACCCACCTAAACTTGATATTTCAATTTTGTTCGGCTGCACTAACTCCTGGGCAACATACCCGCTGTCTTGGGGTCATGTTTGACACAGATCTTTCCTTTGTTCCCCATATCCAATAACTTGCCGTCTGCAACTGAAGAATATCTCCAGAATCCGCCCTTTTCTTAGTTTGGAAATGGCCAAAAATCTTTTTGTTGATCTTGATTATTTCTCCTCTTGACTACTGTAATTCATTACTGATTGGTCTCCCTCTCACTAAACGCTCCCCCCTTCAGTCTGTCCTACATGCAGCAGTCAGGGTCATCTATCTATCCACCGTTATACTGATGCTTCTAGCCTGTGTCAGTCACGTTACTGGTTGCCCATCCACCACAGAATACAGTTCAAACTTCTCACCCTCACCCACAAAGCTCTCCACAGTGCTGCACCTCCATACATCTCCTCCCTCATTTCTGTCTACCACCCTACTCATGCTCTCCGTTCTGTTAGTGATCTAAGATTAAAATCTTCCATAATTCGTACCTCTCACTCCCATCTTCAAGACTTTTCTCGAGCTGCACCTAGTCTCTGGAATGCTCTGCCCCAGAATATCAGCTTAATTCCCACCTTCCCTACCTTCAAATGTGCCTTAAAAACCCGCCTTTTCAGGCACGTTTATGATGCTTCCTAAACTAACTCTTCCCCCAGTAATTCCTCCCCCGCCCCTATGCTCACCCCCCAACTCCTCAGACCTGAACCCGATCCATACACAAAAACAAATCGGCCTACACCACTGCTTTCAGTACAAAAATGGCTCAATTATTACTTTTCACAATCAACTACCTTTTGTGTCACCCTCCTTTCCTCATAGATTGCAAGCTCTTGCGAGCAGGGACCTCACTGTTAGTGTTTTAGTTGTATATTAGTCAGTTACGTTGTGATGTCTTTTGTTTTGTACATGAACCCGCTGAATTGTAAAGCGCTGCTGAATATGGTGTCCCTATATAAATAAATATTATTATTATTTTCTAAAAACAGATCACAGTAACAGTGGTAACAGTGATCACAGTAACAGTGGTAACAGTGATCCGATCATGGTCGGTAGAGATGAGCAAAGTTTAGAAAAATTCGATTTGGCAAGATTTTGACAAGAAATTCGATTTCTTATGAGATACTTTGTTACGAATCACTTTCCATTGTATGGAAAAGGTGGAATGACGAGGAACAGCCATCGTGCCGCCCCTCGCCAATTAAACACCTCAGATGGACTTGGGTTCCTTGGGCCAACCAGAAAAAATTATTTTCAGGGCTCAACCTCTATATCATCAATTATGTCTAATTGTTTTTAATTGAAAGAAATTGATCCTAGTGGCAGAAGTTTGTTGTCTCCCAAACTAGCTCCAAATTTTTCTCTGGACCTTTGGAGTCTACTATGGTATCAGAGCTTGGCCTAATAGAGGATCCTCTTGTACTCTGGTTGGCCAGTCTGATTCTGGATCTAATGACTAGTGATATTCCTCTCTTACCCCAGTGGCCATAGGAAATCATAATGAAGACAAGGGAAGACACTTCACAAAACAGTACTTTGCAAAATTGTGTAAAAAAATTTCATTATACCATGATAATATATACTTTTTTCACAAAACTGGAAAACCTCTTAAAATCTGTGTTCTACATATGGGGAAGGATGACAGAGATCAGCAAGCTATCAAATTTAAATACCCTGTTCATACAGCCGATATGTCATTCACTTGTGGCATAGATATACAGTGTGGCAAAGGTATAGTAATCTAAATGCATAAAGAATTTCAGCACATATATCCTAGTGCAGTTCACCACAGACTGGTATTTCAGGTTAGGAACATGTTAGAATATATACAAGTAGAAAAGAAACAGAACCAACCAGTCATGTTGCTAATTCTGAGCCCATCTCAAAAATAAAGGGTAAATAAGAATTATCAACTTCAGAGTTGGTGTACTGAGCTACTCTATTGCTCTTTGGATCTCTGCTGTCCTTGGTTAGAATAGATTGCATGTACTGTACCATATCTCCAGATTATGATGTTAATGGGTTCATTATGTTCTACAGAAACTGGAGGAATCTGCATTTCACCTCGTCCTTCAGAGCAAGATGCCGAGATAGTTCCAGCAAAGGCTATGAGACCTTTCTTTGGGATAAGACCTACACTCCTAAATGAGAAGGTAAGTCATTGGCTTTAAGATAGCACATTGACAAGTACATCTTTGTTAAGGGTACTTTCACACTTGAGTTAGAGGTATCTGGCAATCTGTATGCAAACGGACAGCATTTGTAGACGGATCCGGATGCGTCTTACAAATGCATTGCAATACCGGATCTGTCTCTTTGGTTGTCATCCGGAAAAACGGATCCGGTATATATATATTTTTAAAATTTTTAAAGGTCTGCGGAAGACCGTATCCGGCAATGCGCTCATTTTAACCACTTCAGCCCCCCTAGCTTAAACACCCTTAATGACCAGGCCACTTTTTACAATTCCGCACTACACTACTTTCACCGTTTATTGTTCCGTCATGCAACTTACCACCCAAATGAATTTTACCTCCTTTTCTTCTCACTAATAGAGCTTTCATTTGGTGGTATTTCATTGTTGCTGACATTTTTACTTTTTTTGCTATTAATAAAAATTTAACGACATTTTTGCAAAAAAATGACATTTTTCACTTTCTGTTGTAAAATTTTTCAAAAAACTACATTTGTATGTAAAATTTTCTCTAAATTTATTGTTCTACATGTCTTTGATAAAAAAATTCAATAAGCGTATATTTATTGGTTTGGGTAAAAGTTATAGCGTTTACAAACTATGGTGCAAAAAGTGAATTTCGGCATTTTGAAGCAGCTCTGACTTTCTGAGCACCTGTCATGTTTCTTCAGGTGCTAGAATGCCAGGAAAGTATAAATACCCCCAAATCACACCATTTTAGATAGAAGACACCCCAAAGTATTCGCGGAGGGGCTTGGTGAGTTCATGTATCATTTCATTTTTTTCACAAGTTAGCGGAAAATGACACTTTCTGAGGAAAAAAATATATAATAAAGTTTCCATTTCTGCTAACTTCTGGCAAAAAAAAAAATCTCAGACGGGCTCACTATGCCCTCTGTGAATACCTTGGGGTGTCTACTTTCCGAAATGGGGTCATTTGTGGGGTGTGTTTACTGTTCTGGCATTTTGGGCGGGGCTAATTGTGAGCAGCCATGTAAAACCTAAAGGTACTCGTTGGAATTTGGGCCTTTGTGCACCCAGGCTGCAAAAAGTGTCACTCATGTGGTATCGCCGTACTCAGGAGAAGTAGGCAATGTGTTTTGGGGTGTATTTTACATATACCCATGTTAGGTGAGAGAAATATCTCTGTAAACTGACAACTTTGTATAAAAAAATTAAAAAGTTGTCATTTACAGAGATATTTCTCACACCCAGCATGTGTATATATAAAAATACACCCCAAAACACATTGCGCTACTTCTCCTGAGTACGGGGATACCACATGTGTGGAACTTTTTGCAGCCTGGAGTGCAAAGGGCCCTAAAACCAATGAGTACCTTTAGTATTTCACAGGGCATTTTTACGCATTTGGATTCCAGACTTCTTCTCACGCTTTAGGGGCCCCTAAAATGCCAGGGCAGTATAAATACCCCACATGTGACCCCATTTTTAGAAAGAAGACACCCTAAGGTATTCCGTGAGGGGTATGGTGAGTTCATGTATAATGTTCATTTTTGTCACAAGTTAGCGGAAAATGACACTTTCTGAGAAAACAAAATATATAATAAAGTATATCCATTTCTGCTAACTTCTGGCAAAAAAAAAAATCTCAGACGGGCTCACTATGCCCTCTGTAGAATACCTTGGGGTGTCTACTTTCCGAAATGGGGTCATTTGTGGGGTGTGTTTACTGTTCTGGCATTTTAGGCGGGAGCTAAATTGTGAGCAGCCATGTAAAATCCTAAAGGTACTCGTTGGAATTTGGGCCCCTTTGTGCACCCAGGCTGCAAAAGTGTCACTCATGTGGTATCGCCGTACTCAGGAGAAGTAGGGCAATGTGTTTTGGGGTGTATTTTTACATATACCCATGTTGGGTGAGAGAAATATCTCTGTAAACTGACAACTTTGTATAAAAAAATTAAAAAGTTGTCATTTACAGAGATATTTCTCACACCCAGCATGTGTATATATAAAAATACACCCCAAAACACATTGCGCTACTTCTCCTGAGTACGGCGATACCACATGTGTGAACTTTTTGCAGCCTAGATGCACAAAGGGCCCTAAAACCAATGAGTACCTTTAGTATTTCAAGGGCATTTTTACGCATTTGGATTCCAGACTTCTTCTCACGCTTTAGGGGCCCCTAAAATGCCAGGGCAGTATAAATACCCCACATGTGACCCCATTTTAGAAAGAAGACACCCAAGGTATTCCGTGAGGGGTATGGTGAGTTCATGTAAAATGTTATTTTTGTCACAAGTTAGTGGAATATGAGACTTTGTAAAAAACAAAATAAAAAAAAAAATATATATCAATTTCCGCTAACTTGTGCCAAAAAAAAATTTCTGTGAACTCGCCATGCCCCTCACAGAATACCTTGGGGTGTCTTCTTTCCACAATGGGGTCACTTGTGGGGTATTTATACTGCCCTGGCATTCTAGGGAACCTAAAGCGTGAGAATCCAAATGCGTAACAATGCCCTGTGAAATCTAAAGGTACTCATTGGAATTAGGGCCCTTTGCGCATCTTGGCTGCAAAAGTGTCACACATGTGGTACCGCCGTACTCAGGAGAAGTAGGGCAATGTGTTTTGGGGTGTATTTTTATATATTCCCATGCTGGGTGAGAGAAATATCTCTGTAAATGACAACTTTTTAAATTTTTTATTCAAAGTTGTCAATTTACAGAGATATTTCTCTCACCCAGCATGGGTATATGTAAAAATACACCCCAAAACACATTGCCCTACTTGTCCTGAGTACGGCGATACCACATAAGTGACACTTTTTGCAGCCAAGATGCACAAAGGGCCCAAATTCCAATGAGTACCTTTAGGAGGGCATTTTTACGCATTTTTCTTCTCGCACTTTAGGGCCCCTAAAATGCCAGGGCAGTATAAATACCCCACATGTGACCCCATTTTGGAAAGAAGACAGCCCAAGGTATTCCATGAGGGGCATGGCGAGTTGATAGAAAAAATTTTTGGCACAAGTTAGTGGAAATTGATTTTTTATAGTTTTTCTCACAAAGTCTCCCTTTCCGCTAACTTTTGACAAAAAGTTTAATTTTTCATGGACTCACTATGCCCCTCAGCGAATACCTTGGGGTGTCTTCTTTCCAAAATGGGGTCACATGTGGGGTATTTATACTGTCCTGGCATTTTAGGGGCCCTAAAGCGTGAGAAGAAAATGCGTAAAATGCCCTCCTAAAGTTACTCATTGGAATTTGGGCCCCTTTGCGCATCTTGGCTGCAAAAGTGTCACACATGTGGTATCGCCGTACTCAGGAGAAGTAGGGCAATGTGTTTTAGGGTGTATTTTTACATATACCCATACTGTGTGAGAGAAATATCTCTGTAAATTGACAACTTTGAATAAAAAATTTAAAAAGTTGTCATTTACAGAGATATTTCTCACACAAAGTATGGGTATATATAAAAATACACCCCAAACACATTGCCCTACTTCTCCTGAGTACGGCGATACCACATGTGTGCCACTTTTTGCAGCCAAGATGCGCAAAGGGCCCTAAAACCAATGAGTACCTTTAGGATTTCACAGGGCATTTTTACGCATTTGGATTCTCACGCTTTAGGACCCCTAAAATGCCAGGGCAGTATAAATACCTCACAAGTGACCCCATTGTGGATAGAAGACACCCAAGGTATTCCGTGAGGGGCATGGCGAGTTCACAGAAAAAAAAATTTTGGCACAAGTTAGAGGAAATTGATTTTTATTTTTATTTTTACAAAGTCTCATATTCCACTAACTTGTGACAAAAATAAAATTTTACATGAACTCGCCATACCCCTCACGGAATACCTTGGGGTGTCTTCTTTCTAAAATGGGGTCACATGTGAGGTGTTTGTACTGCCCTGGGATTTGAGGGTCTCCGCAGTCATTACACGTATGGCCAGCATTAGGAGTTTCTGCGATTCTCCGTATATTGACCATACGGGTAATGAGATTTTTTTTTTCCGTTCAGCCGCTGCGCTGAAAAAAAAAAAAAAATGAACGGCACAGATTTATTCATTCGCATCAATCAATGTGAATGAAAAAATCTCTGCCAAAATCAGTGACTGCGGTGCGGTGGGCTGGGCGCTAGCTACCTAACAAGTAGCTAACTAACTGGCGGTGATAAGGGACCCTTATGCCCCATTCACACGTCCGCAATTCTGTTTGCGGAACGGAATTGCGGACCCATTCATTTCTATGGGGACAGACTTTGTCCCGCTCGGATCCGGAATTACGGATCCGCGCTCCGAGTCTGCACTTCCGTTCCGCAAAAATATAGAACATGTCCTATTTTTGTCTGCAATTGCGGACAAGAAAAGCATTTTCTATATAGTTCTGGCAATGTGCGGATCTGCAAAATGCAGAAAGCACATTGCCGGTGTCCGTGTTTTGAGGATCTGTGGATCCGCAGATCCGCGGATCTGATCCGCGGATCCGTGAATCCACGGATCCGCAAAACACATTTGGACGTCTGAATGGAGCCTTACAAGGGTGTGATCAATGACAGGGGGTGATCAGGGGTCTAGATGGGGTGATCAAGGGGTTAACAAGGGGTTAATAGGTGAGGGGGTGGGGGGGTTAGTGTAGTGTTTGGTGCAACTTTACATAGTTACCTGGTCCTCTGGTGGTCGATCCCAGCAAATGGGACCACCAGAGGACCAGGTAGCAGCTATATCAGACGCTGTTCACAAAACAGCGTCTGATATACTTGTTTGATGCGATTTATATCGCATCTACAGCCTGCCAGCGATGGATCATCGCTGGCAGGCTGTAGTTAAACTCCTGAGACGCCCGCTACTGTGAACGCGCGCGCGCGTGCGCGCGCGTTCACAGGAAATCTCGCGTCTCGCGAGATGACGCAGATCTGCGGCGCCCCAGAACAGCCCGACCGCCGCGAGAACGCAGTTGTGCGTTAGGCGGTCGGGAAGTGGTTAATGCACTAAGGCCTCTTTCACACGAGCGTGTCCGGATTAGGTCCGGATGCGTTGGGGATGCGTTCAGTGAAAACCGTGCGATTTCACATGGAAAAGCCATTCAGGTTTGCCTGCGATTGCGTTCAGTTGTTCAGTTTTTTCCGCGCAGGTGCAATGCGTTTTGATGCGTTTTTCACGCGCGTGATAAAAAACGGAAGGTTTACAAGCAACATCTCCTAGCAACCATCAGTGAAAAACGCATTGCATCTGCACCTGCTTGCGGATGCATTGCGTTTTTTATGCAGCCCCATTCACTTCTATGGGGCTAGGGCTGCGTGAAAAACGCAGAATATAGAACATGCTGCGATTTTCACGCAACGCACAAGTGATGCGTGAAAAAAAACGCTCATGTACACAGACCGATTGAAATTAATGGGTCAAGATTCAGTGCGGATGCTATGCGTTCACGTCACGCATTGCACCCGCGCAGAAAACTCGCCCGTGTGAAAGGGGCCTAATACATTTCAATAGAAATGAATGCCGGATTCGGCATTCTGGCAAGTGTTCTAGTATTTAGGATGGAGAAAATAAAGCCGCATGCTGCGGTATTTTCTCTGTCCAAAAACCATACAGTGACTGAACTGAAGACATCCTGATGCATCCTGAACAGATTTCTTTCCATTCAGAATGCATTAGCATAAAACTGGTCAGTTTTTATCTGGTATTCAGCCCCTAGGACGGAACTCAATACCGGAAAAGAATAACGCAAGTGTGAAAGTACCCTAAGTTGTTCTATGGTGTCATACTCGACAACTTAAACCTTGTAATTAATTAATGAAAGAATAAAGAAATACTACAATATGGATAAAAATGGGCGCGGTCTTTATTAAAAAGCATAAATATGAACAAATCCATTTAATCAATAATTAATTAAAATTCTCACATATGTTAACTAAAGTCCATTAAAGAACTATACATCAACAGTCCACCCAGAAAGGCTGAGCGACTAACCCCCACCACCCCCTTTCAACAAGACCGCGACTGAAACCCTGGGAGGGCAGGCAGGGCACGATCTTCTTTCTTTAGCCACGGACAACGCTCCAGAGGGTGAATGGCCTCCATAAATAGCCCCAATTCCCACCGAAACTGGACCTTGGCCAATCCATAGTCCAGTTAAAAATAACCCTCTGGCCAGAAACACTTTGGGCCAATGACATCAAAATCTTGTTGCCGGCTAACCTTTGAATTTACCTGAGGAGAAATAAAGGAGGGAAAAAGGAGGGGGGGGAGAAGAAAAAAACCACAAAAACAATACTGTGTCTCAATAACACCATGGGGGGCAAATGCCAAAATTCTGGCCCTGACCCTGACATTGTGTTTCAATCTATTTCTTACAGCCATGTTCCTATTCCCTAATACTGCATAATGGCCTTCACAGAGATGTCTATGGGCTGCCATTCTCAATCATCCCCATCCAGAGCATAAGTGCATGGTATATTGAAGTGTGGACTAGGCCACATCTTTATTGTTAATTTGGAGTCCATATTTAGGATACGGCCACACGGTCAGGTTTCCTGATGCCGTTTTAGAAGCCAAAACCCGGAGTGAACTCAAAAAAGACAAGACTTTGTCTCTTTTTATGATCCACTCCTGGTTTTGGCTTCCAAAATTTACATCACAATAGATTGTGGTCAAAACTGAACATTTTTAGGTAGAGGAGATGCAACCATTAAGGATGGTCTCCTGATTTAACAATGTATTTCTGTTACCAGGGCAAAGTTATTGAAGGTGGTGATGTTTCTGGTGCACTCTGTATTGCCCAGCCCTGGCCTGGTATGGCCAGAACCATATACGGAGATCATCAGAGGTTTATTGATGCTTATTTCAAGACATATCCAGGTAATAGCTGTTGTATGTCATAGATATTTTATTGTCCATTGTTGTTTTCTAATTCCTGACAGGTTTTATCTGGTGTGAAAACATAGACAGATCTAAGCAACTTTGCTAAAGGCCAAAATGGCTGGCTAGATGACTGGGTCAGAGGATCTCCCAAATGGCAGGTCTTGTGGGTTGTTCCCAGTATGATTTGGTTAGTACCTACCAAAAGTAGTCCAAAGATGAGCAATCAGTGAATTGGCCACAAGGTCATGGGTTCCCATAGCTCATTAAAGCACATGTGAGGAGCAAAGGTTAGCCGGTCTGGTCCAATCCCCAAGAACTACTGTGGCACAAATGACTGGAAATGGCTTTGATAAAAAAAATGTCAGAACAACCATTCAATTGCTACCGCTAACGGGTTGGTAGCCACAGGCAGACCAGTCAGAGTCAGAAAGCCCATGCTGACCCTTGTTAAGCCTGGCTTTGAGCGGTCCGCTCTGATTGGATTATGGTCAAAGCCAGGGAAAAGGAGACGCCCACAGCAGAAGACTGCGTCTCCACCCTGTTGCGAGTTTACAGGTCGGTAAAATACAGAACGGGGCTCCAGAGAGGACGAAAGGAGGAGGGGGGGGGGGGTCGGGGTTGAAAAAAAAACCACACACATCGCATCAGTGGAGGCCACACTACAAGATTTTGACATACTGACAAACTGATGAAAGGTCCTCTTTAAGAGGACGAATCACTCGCACAAGTGCTGTACCTCCTTCAAACAGCTTGACCCGCACTGGTCTTATAATGATGATCTATCCTGAGGATAGGTCATTAATATAATGAAACTGGACAACCCCTTTAAATTGTTCATTCAAAGCATGTGGTTCTTATGTAATAACAATATATTACTGTACTGGTTAACGATCAATAAGCTGAGTTTATATGGTACTGTACTTTAGATTTAGCTGCTCTTTAATTTATGAGAATTGCACAGTCATCAGTGCATTGATAAGAGTGTGTGTCAGAAATCGCTGATAAAGCCGGAGACAGCCATTCATAAAATAAGGCCTCCACCCTCGAAGAAAATGTCTGCATTTATCAAACATCATTATCTAAATTTCTATTGCTGATAATATTTGTGGATATGAAGTTGTCAGTTCTTTACATACACAACTGGTGCAGCATTTCAGTATATAGCACACTCAGATATAATGGGGATCATTTACCAGCACGGATTCTGTCAGTGTACAGTCGTGGCCAAACGTTTTGAGAATGACACAAATATTAGTTTTCACAAAGTTTGCTGCTAAACTGCTTTTAGATCTTGTTTCTGTGATGTAGTGAAATATAATTACACACACTTCATAAGTTTCAAAGGTTTTTATCGACAATTACATGACATTTATGCAAAGAGTCAGTATTTGCAGTGTTGGCCCTTCTTTTTCAGGACCTCTGCAATTCGACTGGGCATGCTCTCAATCAACTTCTGGGCCAATTCCTGACTGATAGCAACCCACTCTTTCATAATCACTTCTTGGAGTTTGTCAGAATTAGTGGGTTTTTGTTTGTCCACTCGCCTCTTGAGGATTGACCACAAGTTCTCAATGGGATTAACCCCTTAAGGACCGGGGGTTTTGGGATTTTTGCGTTTTTGTTTTGCGCTCCCTGCCTTCCAAAAGCCATAACATTTTAATATTTCCGCTCACATAGCCATATGACGGCTTATTTTTTGCGGGACAAGTTGTACTTTTTAACGCTACCATTTATTTTTGCATGTGATGTAGTGGGAAACGGGAAAAAAATTCCAAATGGGGTGAAATTGCAAAAAAAAAGCAATTTCACCACAGTTTTACGGGTTTTTAAATTACAACGTTCGATTTGCGATAAAACTGACTGGTTAATTTTATTCTTCAGGTCAGTACGAATCCGGCAATACCTAATATGTATAGTTTTTCTTACGTTTTGATAGTGAAAAAAATTAAAAGTGGGAATTTTTTATTTTATTTTTTTGTCGCCATGTTTTGACCCCTATAACTTTTTGTAATTATGCGTACGGAGCAGTGTAGGGGCTCATTTTTGCGGGGCAATCTGAACTTTTAATTGATACCATTATGGGGTGCGTATGATGTTTTGATCACTTTTTATTCATTTTTTTAGGAAATGAAGCGCCCAAGAATGGCGAATTAGCCATTTGGACGCTTTCTTTCCGTTTTATGTTTACCGTATGGTGAATATTTTTAATATTATTATAGTATGGGCGTTTTGCACATTGCGACACCCATTATGTGTAATTTTTTGATTTTTTTATTTATTTTATTTTCATTTTGGGGAAAGGGGGTGATTTGAATTTTTATATTTTTTTATTTAATTTTTATTTTTAAACTTTTTTTTTTTTTTTACCACTTTCTTATAGTTCCCATAGGGAACTATAAGATGCAATCATCAGATTGCTATTCTCATATATTCCAATGCAATAGCATTGGAATATATGAGAAATCGCATATTTCCTATGGAGCCTATTACAGTCATAGGCTCCATAGGAATACTGTGTAGTACCCTAGGTTTCATTCACAGAAACCTAGGGTACTACATGCATGCTCGGCTCCCCTTGTGGCCATCAGGGAGCCGGGCAAACCGAAGTGAAACTTTCGTTTTTGCGATCAGATGCCGTGGTCAGGATTGACCACGGCATCTGAGGGGTTAAATATCCGCGATCGGCATCGCTGCCGGTCGCGGACATGAGCTGCGGGTGTCAGCTTGATGAATCAAGCGTTTACCCGCAGCTCGGGCGCCCGCTCCGTGCGGGAGCGGGCGCCATCTTTAAAGTGCGGACGAAGGGCGTACATGTACGCCCTTCGTCCTTAAGAGGTTAAGACCTGGGGAGTTTCCAGGCCATGGACGCAAAATGTCAACGTTTTGGTCCCCGAGCCACTTAGTTATCACTTGTGCCTTATGGCATGGTGCTCCAGCGTGCTGGAAAATGCATTGTTCTTCACCAAACTGTTGTTGGATTGTTGGAAGAAGTTGCTGTTGGAGGGTGTTTTGGTACCATTCTTTATTCATGGCTGTGTTTTGGGGCAAAATTGTGAGTGAGCCCACTCCCTTGGATGAGAAGCAACCCCACACATGAATGGTCTCAGGAAACTTTACTGTTGGCATGACACAGGACTGATGGTAGCGCTCACCTTTTCTTCTCCGGACAAGCCTTTTTCCAGATGCCCCAAACAATCGGAAAGAGGCTTCATCGGAGAATATGACTTTGCCCAGTCCTCAGCAGTCCAATTACCATACTTTCTGCAGAAGATCAATCTGTCCCTGATGTTTTTTTGGAGAGAAGTGGCTTCTTTGCTGCCCTTCTTGACACCAGGCCATCTTCCAAAAGTCTTAGCCTCACCGTGCGTGCAAATGCGCTCACACCTACCTGCTGCCATTCCTGAGCAAGTTCTGCACTGGTGGCACTCCGATCCCGCAGCTGAATCCTCTTTAGGAGACGATCCTGGCGCTTGCTGGACTTTCTTGGACGCCCTGAAGCCTTCTTAACAAGAATTTAACCTCTTTCCTTGAAGTTCTTGATGATCCTATAAATTGTTGATTGAGGTGCAATCTTAGTAGCCACAATATCCTTACCTGTGAAGCCATTTTTATGCAACGCAATGATGGCTGCACGCGTTTCTTTGTAGGTCACCATGGTTAACAATGGAAGAACAATGATTTCAAGCATCACCCTCCTTTTAACATGTCAAGTCTGCCATTTTAACCCAATCAGCCTGACATAATGATCTCCAGCCTTGTGCTCGTCAACATTCTCACCTGAGTTAACAAGACGATTACTGAAATGATCTCAGCAGGTCCTTTATTGACAGCAATGAAATGCAGTGGAAAGTTTTTTTTGGGAATAAGTTAATTTTCATGGCAAAGAAGGACTATGCAATTCATCTGATCACTCTTCATAACATTCTGGAGTATATGCAAATTGCTATTATAAAAACTTAAGCAGCAACTTTTCCAATTTCCAATATTTATGTAATTCTCAAAACTTTTGGCCACGACTGTACAATCTGGCAGTCACCCACATGTTCAATAAATGGGACCCAACCACCTGCACCATTATTATGAGTAGTATATTCTTTTCTCTTGTTACTGCAACATAGTAGTGTGCAAAAAAAACTAAGGGGGTCATTTACTATGAGAAATACGCCTAAAATAGGCGTATTTCTGCCGCAGATTGCAGTGCAAAGGTTAATTGTGACGCAATCTGAGACTTTTTCCCGCTCACGCCAGGTCTAAAATAGTGGGCGTGGAATGGGCAGGGAAAGGGACAGTCCGGCAGGCCGGTCTAATTCATCATTTTCTGTAAATAGGGAGTGTTTCCCACAGCAAGGCCGCATTTATACAATCAGTATTTGGTCAGTGATTTCCATCAGTGATTGTGAGCCAATACAAGGAGCGGAGGCTACACAGAGATAAGGTATAATGGAAAGGTTTGCACCTATTCTGTGTTTTTGAGCCGCACCTGGTTTTTGCTCACAATCTGATGGAAATCACTGATCAGGCCTAACAATGCTAACCATAGTGCCGAGTGTCGGCCTTTCTGCTATGCCATCTGCAATGCCCCAGAGTCAAAATGCAAGCATTGAAAAACAATTTTAGTTTTGGTTAAGACATCTTTTAGGGCTTGCTGGTTTCCTATTTTATAAAGTTCTTCAATATGAATCCCTAAGGGTACGGCTACACCGCGATTTTGGACGTGACACTTGCCGTGGTCAGGTATTGCAGTGTAGCAGGGCTGCCATAGGAATGAACGGGGTTGCAGTGTGACTCGCACGTTTGCAGCGATTCCTTTGTCTGTCGGTAAATTCATTCATTCAAATGAATTTAGGGACAGCAGGCCCCAGCTATATACTGCACTGACTAAAACAGCCTGTTCTGCAGTACAGTACAGTAATACACAGCTCTGTCCATTGTGTAGGGCAGAGATCAGCAACCTTCGACACTCCAGCTGCTGTGAAACTACAACTCCCAGCATGCACACTTACATGGCTGTTCTTGTAACTCCCATATAAGTGAAAGGAGGATTCTGGGAGTTGTAGTTTCAGGACAGCTGGCGTGGTTGCTGATCCCTGGTGTAGTGGATGGAGCTGGTACTGCAGCAATACTCCCATACTCCCATTAAAATATAACTTGAATAATTCACGATCTTCATATTGTACATTTTACATGACATTTAACTTACCCGTTCCAGGCTATTATTTTACTGGTGATGGAGCTCACAGGTCCAATGAAGGGCACTACCAGATAACAGGCCGAATGGATGATGTCATAAACATCAGCGGGCACAGACTTGGCACTGCAGAGATTGAAGATGCATTGGTAGGTATGATTTTCTTACTGCAAAGAGATTTAATTTTTTTTAATAAATACTTATTGTATTTACAATAGAAAACTATAGTGTAAAACTAAAAATCAGGATTACTAGAGATAACCGTGACCCAGGGTAATGGTTCTGATGTGTCGGACCTGTCCATGGTCAGTGATTATGTTTCACACTCTTCTGGCGTAGACTCAGTCAAGTACAGTGAGGGGTATCAGGGTTTTTTCATGGTGACTGCCTGGAAGATTCATGGAGGGGACCCTTGGATGACTTCTGGGTGTATCTTATGTTATTAGAGGCTTTTGTCTCAAAATCACTGACGTGATGAGATAGTTACTGTAGCTAATAGTGCTTAGTGTTTGGTGTTACAAGATGAATGATGCTTTTATTGCTAGCATACCTTCATTATACTGCACCGAAGATAGTATAAACTATTAGTATATCACGCCAGGGTTGGCTTATCACGCTAGGACGCCACTATCTGCACACTAAATACAAAACTACAACTTCCAGCATGCTCCATTTATTTCTATGGAGTTCTGAGAACAGCCAAGCAAGTGTGTATCTTAGGAGTTCTAGTTTTACCACAGCTGGAGTGCCGGAGGTTAGCCGTCACAGGCTTAGAGTTTTATGTGTCCTCTTTAATGCAACATCAACCAAGTTCAGTGTATTTAGTGGCTTTCCTCTGAACATACTGAGCATGCTCTAGGTCAGGGGTCAGCAATCTCAAGCACTCCAGCTGTTGTGAAACTATAACTCCCAGCATGCATATTTGCTCAGTTCTTCTCAGGACTCCAATAGAAGTGAATGGAGCATGCTAGGAGTTGTAGTTTCACAACAACTGGAGTGCTGGAGGTTGCTGACCCCTGCTCCAGATTCCCTAGATTTCGACAGGGCAGGCTCCTGAATGAGGTATATTTTTTAGTATATTTGCGTATAGCACATACTACCATCAATACTGCATAAGAGGGAGAAGCTGCTTGGAAATAAAAGTTGTCTAGTACTATTAGCTAATTCCCACCTTTTGTGTGACTTACGCCACATGCACACGACCATGTTTTTTTCCGATCCTCATTTTTTGTGGATCGACTGTGGACCCATTAATTTTTATGAGGTGGCAAAAATTACAGATGGTACGCCATGTGCTGGCTGCATCCATATGTCTGTGCTGCCGTTCTACAAAAATGATAGAAAATGTCCTATTTTTGTTCGTTTTGTGGACAAGAATAGGTAGTTCTACAGTCGGGGCCCCGGAAAGTGCGGGATGCACACGGCTGGTATCCGAGTTTTTCCCACCGCAAAGGATACAGGCAAAATGCTATGATCGATGCTGGGAACCCAACAAACCCCATTATATTCAGTAGGATTCAGGTGTCTGGCATATCCTGGATCTGGCAATTCTAGTTTTTTGTTTCTGTGCCAAAACAGAAAACCAGAATTTTGCCGCAGATGCGAATCTAGCCTTGGCAGACAATTCAGATAAAATAGCACAGGATCAACACTTCACACACAATTATATTGGACAAGATCCAGAATTTCAAGAAATAGTAGACATTATTAGACTCCAACACCAACGCGTTTTGGGGCATATAGCCCCTTTATTAGGTGTAATCAGACATGCCTTTATAAAGTCTACTGTTTCTTGACATCCCTGATCTTGTCCATTATGAAAGCTTGTGAAGAGTTGCTCTGTGTGTGCTGTTGCCTCTTGATTTTTTTATTTGAAGGCCACTTGGATAATAGTGAACATGAACGCCACAGGTGGGTAAACTTCCACCAAACCTCTTTTATCTGTATTCTGCATCATTGCTGCTACGTACTGTCTCTGTATTTCCCAATATGTGTAATTTAGAGCTGAGAGGACATGGCAACAAACTTGCAACCATACAAGAGTAGTATAACATGGCAGCCATGGTGTAATACTGTGACTGGCCAAACATTCATACAAAGCAGCTGCTCTGGCTCATACTGTGGGGGCGTACGTGTGGTGTCACCTCTACAACATCAATATGGAAAAGCATATGGAAAGTTGCTGTATTAGTACGCAAAACAAATTTAACTTACTTTAATAAGTTAATAAGCTAATTAAGGCCTCATGCACACGACCGTTTTTTTATGCTGTCCGCAAAAAGGGGTTCCGTTGTTCAATGATCCGTGTCCGTTTTTGCCTTCCGTTGTGTTTCCGTGTGTCTTCCGTTTTTTTTTAGCAGACATGACCCAAAAGATTTTACCAAAACACAGGCTGACAATGTTTCCCAAGTGCCTGCCAAGGGATCCGCAAAAAAAACGGACACGGAACGCGAATGACACACAGATGGCCATCCGCATTTTTCACGGACCCATTGACTTGAATGGGTCTGTGAACCGTTTTTCACGGACAAGAATAGGACAGGTTATATTTTTTTGACGGACTGGAATCACGGACCACGGACGCGGAGGACAAACGGTGCATTTACCGAGGTTTCCACGGACCCATTGAAAACCAATGGGTCCGCAGAAAATCACGAAAAACGGAGCAACGGACACGGAATCAAACAACGGTCGTGTGCATGAGGCCTAACACAAACAAATCAGGGACAACTTTTGGTAGCTAGAGTTGGGTGAGGCTTACAGTAGTACAATAATCCAACCTAACACATATTCAAGATACCGCAACAAAAGATAACACTAATGTGCACATTGTTCAAGACATTAATATCACCAAATGTTTGTCATAGGAAGATATAGATACTGTATTATGTCTGGAGTAGCCTCAATGCCTTATCATAAACCTATTTTCCAAATACTCAATGGGAAAAGTCACCTGTTTCCTGACCTGTATAACTATGAACATGTTACATTATGAACAATGGAATGCTACCCCAGGATAATATGTAATATTGCTCTTTGCTATACAGTATAGGTGAAGACAGATGTACGTTGGTGGTGCCTATGGACACCTTCCTGCATAGGACATTTTATAGCTAAAGAACAAACTAAAATTTTGCCCATATTCAGAAACTAGTAGATAAAGTGCAGTTATTTTTGCCTTCTGCAGTATGAGGCGCCGTTTTAAAACTTGGAATGAGGCCCTACTCAACCACAACCAACATCATTAGCAAGCATGTGAGGCTTATGAGTGACTATTTTTGTCTCCACTTTGTCTTCTATGACTTTGCTTTGTTTCTTTATTGTCCCCTAATTTTCGACCTCTACTACTCATTGAGTTCACTAACTGCTCCACAATCCTCCGTGAAGGTGATCCCTAAGCTGCTATTGCTGTATGTCTTCAACGTGGCCTTGATATTTCTATAAAGGGATAGTGAAAGACCACATAGTCTGCTAACAACTTATCAATAGAATCTCAGTACTAAATATCTGTTCAACTTTGTAGGATGAACATCCAGATGTTCCAGAAACCGCTGTAATTGGTTTTCCTCATGACATCAAAGGAGAAGGTAAAATGTTCTAACTGATATTGTGACTATTTTGCAGTTCCAGTACCAATGCATTAGTCAGATTGCCTTTATTAAACACAGACTGATTTAGTGGGTAAGTAACTCACTAGAGGACATGTAGTAGAAGTGGAATTTTTGGTGCTCTATAAATGCAGTTAGCATACTTAGTTTAGTTTTTGCTTTTGGAAAGTCCAAACGTGGTTAATTATAAATGTTAGATGTAGTTTAATAGGTGACTAAGAAGAATTTATACAAAAGAACCATGAAAGCAGCAGGAGCACGAGACCAAGAATTAGTCTAAGAGCCAAATCACTTCCAATAGTCATGTCATCATGGGTTGAATATAAAATAGTAGTCCCCTTTCCTGACATGTCTATTTTAGTAAATGCTCTTATTTACAATAAAAGAAACATTCTGGATCATCATTTTGTGGAGCTCTAGATTGTACCATTCCTCCATTATTTCTCAGGGAAATATATGAATACATTAATAACTGGGTGCTTGCATAAGTGCCTTATCCACAGATGATCATCATAGGTGCTTAAGCTATGCCTAAAGGGAAAGTAAAGGTCCTATTACACTGCATGTGCATGATATTTGGGCAGTGCAAGGGCCGATGGAATACACAGACAAATGCAAACTTTGAATGTTGGAGGAACTATTGCTACCGCAGTCATTCCTCCCTTATTCTCTTCTATTCATTATCAGCTACACATCCCTGATAACACAGGAAGATGTGCTGATGATAATGGGCAATCATCCTGATAGCTGTTCATCAGCCAACAAGTAAGTGTTTGCTCGTTCATCTGCTGCTTGATTACATGGACCAATTATCGCTTGTTCCAGAAAATTGGCCCGAAAATCATGCTGCCTAATAGAACCTTAAGTTCCTGCTCCACCATCTTCAGAACAGACAGTGAAGTTTTTACAAAAATGTGCCCATAGTTAAGAGAAATGTCATTTTATACACTAAATAGTGGCCCATGTTATCCACCAGGCTCAGGATAATTTAATTCTGATGGGATGTTTTCCTCTGTTTAAGCTGGATAGATAAATAGTGCACATGCTCAGATCTGCCAAACACAGGTAGTAGAATGGCCTCCTACCAACTGACCTTGTTGGATAGACAGGGTGGGCCATGAAAAACAGAACTGTCTCCCTTGTGTGGTTTTATAGGATAATGGATACTGGAGGAATTATGTACTTATTCATTACTGGAGAAGCAGAAAGTGGTTTCTGCCAATGGCTGTGCAAAAGTTGTGCCCATCTTATCAAGTTCAGGAACAACTTCTGTAACACCACACATTCCATCATCTGGACATAAATTTCAGTTTGCTGTTTCAGCTTGGGCACTGTCTGAGTATCAGTTTCATAAACGCGACCCTTCAGGTAACCCCACAGATAAGTCACACACTGTGAGGTCTGGTGACCACAATCCTTTGCTCACCATACTTTCTTCTGTGAATGTTGCTTGAACTTAGTACTTGGAACTTGAACTTGGATGTAAGGCAAGTTGCTCAGTCCTACTGAAACAATACTTTCATCATCAGTTAACTTGAATGCAATTGCTGGAAGAAGTCTGTGTACACAGCTGTGTTAATTTTTCACCAAAGAATATTTGGACCCCAATCTGTGTACCGATAGCCATGTACCAAATGCTTGACAAAAGCCTCATTGTGCTGGGCTGAATCGTTGCTAGGGGAATAAACTGGTCCACCTCTCTTCTCACTGTAACTGGAGTGCTGCATCATCATTTGAATTTGTGGATATATCTACGGTTCCTTGCCTGGGATCCAGGAGGACTTGCACCCAAACTCTATTCCTGAGTGCTGCTGCCTTCTCGTTGTTTTCTACATGCACCAAATGCTGATTTTGGACCATGAAATGTCTGTTAATGCAGAGAAATTTTCTGTGGGCCAGTACTTATTATTCTGTGAATTAACACACCCGATTAGATGGAACTACTTTTCATCGGACATAGAGGGAGATGTACTAAACCCATTAATGGCATAAAGTTAGACTGTGTAGACCTGCACCAGATTTATCACAGGGGCTCAGGCTGGATTAAAAATGTGGTGCAGGGATAGACAATTTTCTTTGACTCTATACCAACTATTGGTTGGCTTACTCTGAGACAGATTTTTACTCCAGAATTCTGGCACAATTTTGCCACAAAATGGTGATTCTTAGGCCCACTGGCTTCCCACAAAGCATCACCCCCTTTTCGGATGAGTTTGAAAAACTTGGAGAAAGCATAGTTGCTCCAAATTGGCCCACTTTTTAGAGACATTCTAGGTGCACGCACATTAGTAAATCTGGGCCATGATGAACTGAAAGTAGAGATGAGCGAATGAGTTCTAACAAATAGATTTGTCTTATCAGAAAAGCTTCTTCACTTGTGTGGGCCTGTGCCCCACGGATGTAGAAGCCCCGCTGATGAGACAAATGGTGTCATCCGAATTAGTTTGCTCATCTAATTGCAGTATGTCTAAATGTCCACCTATGATTGTATCCAGTACCCATTATTCCTCTTCTTTAACTCTTGCATACCTGACACTCAGTATGGCTTTAGATGAAGACATTTCAGTACACATCAACATTGTCAATTTCCTTGGGCTTGTCACAATCATCTCCGGGATTTATGCAACAATGATGCATATCCAAACACGGACATGCATCATGTCTATCATGTCTATATTGTCTATCAGCCATGGATCCTGTGTTATGCCACATCCACACCAAACTATGTATACTGCTTTTTACTGGAGTGGGAAAGTCCTGAAATAGACCACAAAAACAGATCGGTGTTTCCCTGTGCATACATAGTCTTTCTGTATCACAACTCGCTTTTGAATTGCAAATTACATATTAGACACATGGACAACACTCCTGCACTATACACACAGCACCACTGTATTGGCAGGAAAGGATACATTCTTTTTCCCCAAATACCACCATTTGTCAAAACACTCTTATTCTAAAGTCATTGGCATACCATTGCACCCTGTGGCAAGTCTGTTTTAAAATTTAGTTGCCTTGTAATATAGGACGCACAAATGTCATTGGTAAGAACAAGGGTCGTAACATGATCTGCTGATGTCGGGACACATCTTACTGCCCTAAGAAATGATGGGACAGCAGGAAGTAGTATTCAAGCATGGGGGATAAGAGAAAACTGCTCTGTTATGATGAAATCTCTCCCATTCAAGTGAACGGGATGAACAGCTGTAATTACACTGCAGCTCCCCTACAATCTAGATGGCATGGAGGTAAACACTGCAGAGGACGCTCACACTAACGCCATGGCCTCTTCAGACAGCTGATCGACAGGGATGCTGGGAGTTGGACCCCCACCAATTTGATAAGGTCATCAATATCATGAAACAGGATGACCCGTTTAATATTAATTTAGTATAAAGTATTTACTTTACTTATTTACTGTCATGCAGTACTGCAGATGAAAGCAGTAAGTAAATGGAATATAAGATAAAACCTTTGGCACAATATTATATTATCCTTTGTTACAAAGTGGTATGCTAGACATAAAAAAGGTGAAGACGAACAAGTACTCATCAGTGGGCCATGTTCTAGTTAGTTTAACACTGCACTTATCAACATAGCAGTCAAAACATGTAAAATATGTGAGAGGCTGCCCTCTGAAATCACCTCAAGGACAGGTCAGTACGTTTTAAATACTGAGTCATTTAGGGTACTAATACATGGAAACTCCTCCTTGAAGACTATCTAAGGTAATGAGTAACCATCATGAAAGTACCTATGTTATACTGTATAATCCAAGGCTCTTGTGCAGAATGACTGTCATAAATAATTATCACATCCACTTGATTGGAAACTTTTCTTCACATCGTTCTATCTGGCACAAGGAATGTTGCAGCATTGATAGTAATGGTGTGGAATATAATAATGCTTACATAACAACCTTACCAATGACTCTCTTATTTAAGATGTCACAGGATTAAGGGTTGGTCAGGATTAGAAAATGGTCTTGTATTACAATTCAGCCCATGTACCTCAATGGAGATGAACTGTAATACCAGACAGTCCATTGGCATGAGTGGAGCTTGAAGAAAACACTTCTTTACAACCTTGGACAACCTTTCTAAAATATAAAATGCAATACATTTCAATGTTTAAAGGGATTTTTCAGGTGTTTGATATTGATAACTTATCCTCAAGACATCATCATTATCTGATTGGTGGCGATCTGACTCCCGGCACCCCCCACTGATCAGCTGTTTGAAGAGGCCGCGGCTCTCCGGTGAGCACCAAGGCCTCTTCCTAGGCCAGTGACATCAAGTTCAGTAATCCCATGGGCTAGGTGCGGCATAGTCCCATTCAAGTTAATGGGGCTGAGCTGCAATAACAAGCACGGCCGCTATACAATAGATAGCTGAACATACATGGGGAAGCCGGGAGGGAGTCGGGATAGCTTTCAGCCCGATAAGTATAGGAACTAAGTGTGTGTGCCAAAACAACTTTGGTTGAGGTGAGAAGTTAATGTTTCAACTAAATCATGCAAGTGTTTGAGAATTCATCTCACATTTATTGTGCAGACCGTTTACTTTACACTGCTTATAGTTTTCTGTCATTAACCCAGAGTGTATTGCACTAAGGGCTTGTAAAGGATCATTTACTCAGCTAAGAATAGTACCAAGCTTTATTTAAGAATAGGTAGCTTTACAAGCCTGGAATGTATCCTGCCCCTGGAGGACTTTTTTGGAGAAACAGAAAGCACTCTAAATATAAAACTACACACGTACGTTGACCATATAGCAGAAAAAAGAGCAATAGGAGGCCAGCCATGATACAAGCAGA
This sequence comes from Bufotes viridis, assembly GCA_033119425.1. Classification (NCBI taxonomy): domain Eukaryota; kingdom Metazoa; phylum Chordata; class Amphibia; order Anura; family Bufonidae; genus Bufotes; species Bufotes viridis. Next base: position 367,884,269 of record CM065592.1, read on the forward strand.
CAGACAAGATGCAGAATAGAATGACCCAAACAAAAGTGGATCCTCCAGCACTCCATTAAAAAAGGTAGAAAATGTATTATTACATCTCTAAAAACAACACAAATAGTATCAGTAGACACTTACACTACATGTGCCATGACAAAGAACAAGTTTTCATTGTTTGAAACGTGTAAGCAACTACTGCTGCTACTTGTGATTTTTTACTTTTTAATGGAGTGCTGAAGGATAATTTGTCTTTTGGGTTATCACTACTAGAGATGAGCGAATTTCTAAAAAATTCGATTCGGCCGGTTTGCCGAATTTTTCGATAAAATTTGATTCGATTCAACTTAATTTGCGGCGAATCATGTTAAAAATTGTCTATTTCCTGGCTGCAGAGAGCATTTATAGTGGTATAGATCACTGTGCCTTGCAGTAACACTCATAGGGAGTCTGCTTTGGTAGTGAAACAATACTGTGAGTCAGTATGACATGCAGATGACAGGCGTCGCTCTTAGAATCACTGCACACTTCACTTATTTGGGCAGTTACTGGGCCAAAACTGACCAAATAACTTAAGTGTGAACTCAGCCTTACAGGTCAATGTTAGTATCAAGAAGAAGCTCACTCCTTTTATCCTTTTACACCGTCGGCAGCTGATTCCACATAGATGTCTACAGAACCTGTTCTATTAAACATATACAAGTAGAGCCCCCCCCCCGCCCCAACAGAGTGGAGAGGGTGTCAGCAGTAAGTTTGTGTTGACGTCACTGATTATTTTGCCCTTGCTCTGAACCGTCGGAACAATAACCTCCAAAAAACGGATCCTGTCTGTGGAGCATCCGCCTTTACTCGGTAATCATTTGGTCAGTAATCCATCAGAATTACTAAAGCCCCAAAAAACTGGAGTGGATCCAAAACAGAGATGACATGTGAATGGAATATTTGCATGTCTTCTGTGTTTTGTACCCACTCCTGCTTTTGGCTACCAAATCATAAGCCAATTCTGATGCAAAATAGGGACCATGTTATGTAGGCCTTACAACTGTTACATAGACAGGATCCACTGTGCGTCTCATTTTTCCTTCCTTCTGACAGATCAGAAGAAGGGTCAAATAAATGATGATGTCAGCCAGGCCGAAAGGCAAAATAGTGACCTAGTCATAAAGTGGGGAGGGTGGGAACAGCATGAGGAGACCACCGAGCGGCACAATGACAGGGTCTGGAGGTGGCATCAGCATCAGCAGGAGGCCACAGAGTGGCACAATGGCAGAATGTGGAAGTGGAGGCAGCAGCAGCATCAGGAGAAGGCCACAGGGTGGCATAATGAGTGTGGAGGTGGCAGCAGCAGCAGCAGCATGAGGAGACCACAGAGTGGCACAATGGCAGAGTGTGGAGGTGGCAGCAGCAGCCTCAGGAGGAGGCCACAGGGTGGCACAATGACAGAGTATGGAGGTGGCAGCATCATCAGGAGGCCACAGAGTGACACAATGACAGAATGTGGAAGTGGAGGCAGCATCAGGAGGAGGCCACAGGGTGGCACAATGACAATGTGGAGGTCGCGGCAGCATCAGGAGGCCACAGAGTGGCACAATGACAAAGTGTGGAGGTGGCGGCAGCAGCAGTATCAGGAGAAGGTCACAGGGTGGCATAATGAGTGTGGAGGTGGCAGCAGCAGCATGAGGAGACCACAGAGTGGCACAATGACAGAGTGTGGAGGTGGCGGCAGCAGCAGCATCAGGAGGAGGCCACAGGGTGGCACAATGACAGAGTATGGAGGTGGCAGCATCATCATCATCAGGAGGCCACAGAGTGGCACAATGACAGAATGTGGAAGTGGAGGCAGCAGCAGCATCAGGAGGAGGCCACAGAGTGGCACAATGACAGAATGTGGAAGTGGAGGCAGCAGCATCAGGAGGAGGCCACAGGGTGACACAATGACAGTGTGGAGGTGGCAGCAGCAGCATTAGGAGGCCACAGAGTGGCACAATGACAGAGTGTGGAGGTGGCAGCAGCAGTATCAGGATAAGGCCACAGGTTGGCATAATGACAGTGTGGAGGTGGCAGAAGCAGCATCAGGAGGCCACAGTGTGGCAAGTTGACATAGTGTTGAGGTAGCAGCAGCATCAGGAGACCACAGAGTGGCAAGGTGACATAGTGTGGAGGTGGCAGCAGCATCAGGGGACCACAGAGTGGCAAGGTGACAGTGTGGAGGTGGCAGCATCATGAGACCACAGAGTGACATAGTGTGGAGGTGGCAGCAGCATCAGGAGACCACAGATTGACCCAATGACAGAGTGGGGGGGGGGGTGTCAATACCAGTACCAGCTGAAGGTAGGTAGGTGGTAGGTGAAAGAAGGAGCACTTGGCATCAGATTTGTGGCATCAGGCGAGTGGCAGCATCAGAATAGTAGCTGAGGCAGGTAGCCAGAAGAAACTGGTCTCTTTTGTCAAAGTGTTGGTGTGGCACCATGGATGATCTAGTCTGATGCATCAGGCATTGGTGGGTGGAAATACTGGCTGATCCACGCCTGATTCATCTTGACAAAGGTCAGTCTCTCCACATTTTGGGTGGACAGGCGAGTTTTTCTTGGGTAACTATGGCCCCCGCCGCACTAAACACCGGCTCTGATGCCACACTACTGGCTGGGTAGCACAGCTCTTCCAGGGCAAACTTTGCCAGTTGCGGCCACATATCCTGTTTGGCTGCCCTGTAGTCCAGCGGATCTTCAATGCGGATCTTCAATGCTGATTCAGGTCCTGTTCCAGGTCTAGCTGCTGTTGCTAGTGAGTAGTTTCTAGGCGGATGAAGAAAGCTACTCATTAGTGACTAGATTCAAGTTGCTGCTGATGGAGCTGGAACTGCTCCTACCCTCTCCCGACCACAGCAGCCATGGCAGAGGAACGTGAGTGCAGAGGGCCCCCCGGTCAGACCTGCGACAGGATGGATGATGGCGCAGATAGGCAGCGGCCAACTGACTACATAAGATGTCTCTATTGCAGTTCAGTTTGTTCTCCCTATCAGTGGGTGTAAAAAAGGCCCCCATTTTGGACCGGCAACAAGGGTCCAACAAGGTGGAGAGCCAGAAGTCATCCCTCTGCTGAATGGCGACAATTTGGCTGTCACTATGCAAGCAAGTGAGCATGCATCGGGCCAAAAGTTTCTCGGAGGGACTCCCTACCTCCATCTCCACTGCATACTGCCACGGTGTGTCTGGGTCCTCTGCCTCATCTTCCTCATCGTCCTGTCACCTGTGTAGAAAAACCACCCATTTCGCTACACTTTTTTTGTGCTCCAATGTCCTCCTCCAGTTCAGCCATCACAGGGCTCATGTGGCTGTGAGATCTAGGCACCCCGTCTCCAGTCCCCTGACCAGCCAGATTTATCAGCATCTGTTCCAGGACATGAAGCAGTGGAATGACGTTGTTCATCCCGTAGTCCTGGCGACTGACAAATAAAGTGGCCTCCTCAAAGGGCCTTAGCAAACGGCATGTGTCACGCATGAGCTGCCACTGGCTGACATCGAAGTTACACAGGCGAGTACTCCTGTCCGCTTGTATCATCAAGAAATCGTTTATGGCCTATCTCTGTTCGTATTGTCTGTCCAACATATGGAGGGTGGAATTCCAATGGGTGAAAACGTTGCATATCAGCCTATCTTGGGGGATGCCGTTATGTGCTTTGCGGTGTACGAGTTGCTGAAGTGCATGCAAAGTTTCCTAGCCATTTTTAGGATGTCTTGCAGATTGGTGGAAGACTTCAGGAACTGTTTGAAAACCAGATTAAACACGTGTGCTATGCAGGGCGCATGGCTCAGCCCTCCTTAACGCAGCACCGCCACCATGTTCTTCCTGTTGTCGGTCACCAAGGTTCCAATTTTGAGTTGTCGTGGAGAAAGCCAGGATTCGATTTCTTGATGAAGGACATGGAGCATTTCCTCCCCTGTGTGACTCCGTTCGCCCAGGTAAACGAGGTGCAGAACAGCATGACACCACCGTGCCCTGCACCTGTGGTATGCTGGAGGGGTACTGTGAATTGTCCCTGCAATGGAGGCTGTGGACACCGTGAAGGATGAGGAGGCAGAGGCAGACATGTATTGTCCCTGACCGTAGTTACAGCTCCACACGTCGGTGCTGCGGTGCACTTTGTCAGACATTGACAGGCTCAAGGACTGGCCCACCTTCTGTTCTACATATGTGTGCAGGGCTGATACTGCCTTTTTGGCAAAGAAATGACGGCTTGGGACTCTCCACCTTGGCTCGGCACAATCCATCAGTTCTCTGAAAGGTGCAGAGTCCACCACTTGGAAAGGGAGTTACTGCAGCACCAGCAACTTGGCCAGGAGCACATTCAGCTTCTGCGCCGTTGGATGAGAGCACGCATACTGTTGTCTCTTGGCAATCGCTTTAGTGATTGATTGCTGACGGAATGACTGACAAGGAGTAGGAGGAGGAGCAGCAGCATCAGGACGAGCAGATGATGTGGTGGTGCCTTGACTGCCTGAAATCGGGTGTGTGCCACTGGGTTATGCAGCGGTTGCTGTGGCAGGCTGGACCACCACATTGGAGCCACGGGTCTCCCAGGCCACTTTATAGTGACGCTGCATATGTTGACACAGGGTCGTGGTGCCAAAATTGGCACCCTGGCCACGCTTCACCTTTTCCCACAGATTCTACAAATGGCCATGTTCACCTCCTCCGCCGGCTTAACGAAAAACTGCCACACCACTGAGTAGGTCATTTTACCCCAAACACTTTGCACTGAAAGACTGCTACTGCCGCCGCTTCTGTCAACCCCTGCACCACTACTTTCCAGGTGGGTAGGCCCCTGTGAAGCGGTTGGTCTACCTGGGTATGTTTGACTCCCACTACTGCCACCCTGCTGACTCCCGGCCACGATTGCGACTTGCTGGTTCCGCTGCCGCCTCAGGGGCAAGCTGCCACCCCCTAATTCACCCAGCTCCCAAGTGCGATCAGCTACATCATCATCATTGAGTACTGTCTGCACCTCACTGATGTCCCCCTTAACGCTCTCTGAGCCTGGAGCCTGACCGCTCGCCAAACCAGCTCCCACGCCACTCTCCTCATCACTACTTGCCCGCCTACCGGAGAAAGCTGCGGATGTCTCCTCCACATCTTGGCTTGCCAGTAGCTGCTGACTGTCCTCTAGTAGCTCGTCCTCACTGTATAGTGGAGCTGAGCCCACAGCATATATATATCTATACAGCAAAATAAAAGTTTTATTGTCTTTTCTACCACTGTCCCTAGCGCCTGCTGACGTCTCTCCCTGCACTAAGTACACTGGAAAATGGCTGAATCCATGATGGCTGAGGCTATTTATAGGGCTGTGACATCACAGGGCTAGCTGGCTGCTGATTGGCTGCATGCATGGCATTGTGGGTGATCCCTCATTCCGAGAGTTCATTGCTTCATGTCCTAACACGTGCAGCAGCCAGTTTAGGAAAAAATGCGATTCATGAGGAAATTCGTATTCGTAAAATTTGGATCGAATTACACTTTGTCAACTTCCATTCACTCATCTCTAATCACTACCTTGCCAGTTGCCGACTCAGGACTTTCCTCTCTGCACCCTGGATTTGACCCAAAGTAGATACCTTGTCTGGTGAGCTGACCTCATCCTTCTATTTGTCATGTTTAGAATAAGATAACGCAGGAGGTGCTTGCTGTGGGTGCAAGATAACTGGCAAACTTTTGTTACATGCTGTCTGCAGATCAGTGTGGTTTTTAATAGATTATGAATGGCTGCCTAGTTTTGCAAGTTTATTATTTATTTTATTCACTTATACATACCTCCCAACTTTGTAAATGAACAAAGAGGGACATTTTTTCCCCAAAACATAATTTATACACCTAATCCCACCCAGTCCCCTTAATGCCCGACATAGTAATTATTCCCCCCTCATGCCACTGCACAGTGGCCACATTGTGCCTCCTTCACAGAATTATGCCCAGCTCTGCCCCCAGTAATATGCCCAGCTGTGCCCCCAGTAATATGCCCACATTGTGCTCCCCAGTAATATTCCCACATTGTGCCATGGTTGGGAGGTGTGCTTATATAGCACCAACATATTCCACAGTGCTGTACAGACATTATCATTACAATCTAACTTATCCATCATTATGTCTTTGGAGTGTGGGAAGAAACTGAGGACACCCACAAACAATTGGGAGAACGTAAAAACTCCATGCAGTTGTTTTCTGGGGTCAGATTTGAACCTAGGACCCCAGCACTGCAAATGAGTATATTTCAGTAGTAGTATAGAAGTGGACATGTTAACCATTATCCCGTAGATTTATACATGACACACCGTTTTCTATAACATTAAGGCAGATACAGCATTATGCACATCTTCCCAGTACTGGGAATTGTTCCTTTATCTACAAGTTAGCCAGTTATGAACTTCAACATCTCCGTATTTTTGTGGCTGGGTTCAGAACAGCCATTTTGAACAGCTATAAAGGTATATTTTGGTCAAAGAGTCACTGAAGCTTCACATAAATGTCTAATCCCTGCTCTTTTCTTCCTTGTTTATGTTCCTCACTAGGTCCTCTTTTTACACTTAAAGGGGTTTTCCGAGACTTAAATACTGATGACCTACAGTATCCTCTGGATAGGTCATCAGTATCTGATCGGTGGGGGTCTGATACCTGGGACCCCACTGATCAGTTGATTGAGAAGGCAGCGGCACTAACAGTAGTGCCGTTGCCTTCTCACAACTTTTCCTAGGCCATGAGATGACACATTCATCGGTCTCATGGCCTAGGTGCAGCTCATTCCCACAGAAGTGAATGGGGCTGTACTGCTTCTAAGCCACGTGATCGATAAACATTACATCACTGGCCTAGGAAAGGCAGAGCGAAGGCTGTGGCACTCACAGGAGCACCAATGCCTTATCAAACAGCTGATTGGCGGGGGTCCTGGGTGTTAAACCCCCACCGGTTAGATACTGATGACCTATCCTGAGGATAGGTCATCAGTATTTAACTCTCAGAAAACCCTTTTAAATAAATACAATGCCCAATCTGCCATCTGAGAAGTGAAAGAATGGGATATTTTTTTCTACCACAATATCATTTTACAATAAAGCTTTCTAGATACATCTGGAGATCGACTTTATGGATATCAATAATAAGAAGGGGCAGATCTGGGGCCCCCTTTGCATTGTTAAGCTCCATCCTGTTGCACAGCAAAGCTCTTCCCCATTAGCCTGCTTAGCTCCGCTCTCAGCTTAGCAGTGCTACTTGGGCACTTCTGCTACCGCTCTACAGGTAGTAAGGGCTCCCCTGGGCCCCTGAGCAGCTGAACTAGCTGCACAGAAGGTATGTCTGCCCTTTTAGTCCTTCTTTTTCCTTCCAGATAATTGCTTGTGGCCAGCAGGGGGCCACTGATCTTTGAGGTCTGAAGCTTTGGCTTGGATCTGTGGTGGTAAAGTGTGCCACTGATAAGGTTTATACTGTATTTCCATTTTTACAAATGGAAACTTTTATAAACTTTCAAAGAGTCATATAAAAAAAAATCCAAGGTGTAGATGATTGGCTGCATGCCCTGTTGACCTATAAAAGTATATTAATGTGTCCAGTTCTATTGAATAAGGACATTTTCAATTTCCTAAGTAAATAAGTGAGATCATGTAGTTAAAGTAGAAATGATGTGTCATCTCTGACTAAAGTCTTTTACAGGTTATTCATTTTAAAAAGAACGACGGCACATTATCAATAACATGGATATCAGCTTGATCATCTTCCAGTTTCAGTTGGATTACGTTTTTTCAGCCTATCTTATCCTTCCCTTGGAGGCTAGCCACATAGTAATGAGAACTGCAGAGCCTCAACCGAACTTGGCAGTCAGTGCCTCACAATCACCTTTTAATTGTGCGATTAAAAAGTCTACTAGTAGTGGTTGTATGAATAAAATGCCGATAACACAGGGCGCTTAAAGGGGTATCCTGGCTTTAGTTATTATATTTATTTATTATTATTTATTTGAAATGGGCCATTAATTTCATGGTGCTGTACATCAAGAGGGGGTTACACATACATAATATAAAAATACAATAAACAAGAAACTATTAACAGACTGGTACAGAGGGGGAGAGGGCCCTGCCCACAAGAGCTTACAATAGCATAGGATATTGAATAATTTTCTAATATACATCTATTTAAAAGTTTGCTCTCATACCTTTATTATATCCACTCTCATACCTTTCCATATCCATATACCATATCCACTCAATATTAACATATAACATGACATCGGTTAAGTGACCCTCACATGTATCATGTGACCTCTGGCTGTCACTTAACTGCCTAGGTATCTAACAGGTGAATCGTAGTGTATTAAGAAGCAGAACATATACAGTATATACAATATTACTATCTGCAGCAGCATCTCTTCGTCATGTCTTTCAGTTTCTGTGTAGAAGCAGATATGTATGTGAGTTGTGTTTGCTTTCTCTTACACTATACTTTATTAACAACATGACAACATCACCTTTCACCTAGAGACTGGTGGCCATTTTTACAAATCACATAGAGACAGGCAGCCATATGAATACACAGAGAGATGTATTTGTAATAACCAAAATAAAATCATTAGTGCACCATTAGCCCTGTTTAGTTATCACATGGATGTGTCCTGTGTGTTGACCCAACACATATATGTCATGTAACACTGTTGCTTACTTGATGATGTCGAGTGTTACATGACTCATGTCATGCTTCAGTTGTGCCATGGATACATTACGTTGGACTGATATATGGGCTATATCATTCTACTAAAAATAAAGGTTAGCTGAATGAATTAAAAAAAAGGCATGTATGCAGATTATACTGCATACAGCAGAGGTGCTATAAAATAATTATAAATAATACTAGATATGCCAAATTGTGTACATTTTTGTTACAATCAACCATTAATGAATTTATTGTGTCTTCCTCTTTCAGCGGCATTTGCTTTTGTTGTGTTAAAAGAAGGTATAACAGACAGTGAAAAAACTATAAAAGAAGATCTAAAAACTATAGTAGCCACAAAGATAGCAAAGTATGCTGTCCCCGATCATATCCTGGTAAGTTACATTTTACAAAGGAGGTTCTAATGTAATCTTTATGTGTTGTCTGATCATGTGTGGTATTGTAGCTCAGCCACATTCAATTGAACATCTCCTGGATAGGCGTGATGCTGTTTTGGGGAGAAAGCAGCAGCCATACTTATTTAACCTCATTTAACCATTTTTAACCAACTGCAAAAAATAAATACTATACAAAATTTCCATACTTTAATTTCTGATGTCTTGTGTAACTTTTTCTCCTCCCCCTGTAAATATCAAACTGCGCTTTTCTTTCTGGTCTGATTTTACAATTTCTCATATAAGAAGATCCCAACCATTCACAGGTATAACCTGAAGCTCCTCGGCCCTAAGGCTGGGTTCAGACTTGCGCGTATTCAATACGCGCGTTTTACGCGCGTTTCTGTCGTGCATATTACAGCGCGTTTTTGGAAATAAGAAACGCGCGTCGTACGCGCGTTCGTGTGATTGACCACTGTGGTGTCAATCACAATACGCGTGACAAAACGCCCCAAAGAAGCTCAAGAACTTTTTTGAGCGTAGGGCGTTTTTCAGCGCGTTTAGACGCGTTGTAAAATGCTCAAGTGAGAACCAGGGCCATAGGGAAGCATTGGTTTTCATGTGTTGAGCGTTTTAGAGCACGTTTGAACGCGCTGTAAAACACGCAAGTCTGAACCCAGCCTCAAACAAAATCTGTAACAGGGTCCACCTCTAAAGACGTGCTATTTAGAACGTTTCCTACGTGACATTAGCGCAGTCACCTGGTCACAGGTGTGAATGTTGCACTTTCAAGCTGGGGCACCACAGCTAGTACCTGCCTCTGTACAGGACCATGCTGGAAGAGGTCCACAACCGCTTGCAGAATGCACAGGGTCTTTTGTATGCCAGTCACAGAAGGCTGTCACCCGTAGAACAAAGTAACTACAGCAGTCCAGTAGGGTCAGGGCACTGGAAGCGTTCTCCACACCTGCTCCGCAGGATTCTTGAGCCTCCAGCTCATCAGTGACATCTGTTGACATGGCTGAACTCCTCTCTATAGATCTGCTTCAGTTCTCTGCTGCACTGTTAGCCCCATGCACAATGCTATGGACCTGAGAGGCCTTCTGTACAGAATTCTATACATACTAGTTGCTCATCACAAGCCAAAACACCACACTACAGTATATACTGTGCCTCCACCTAGTCACGGAATCCTGTTCCTTGAACATGACCATTGCCTTCTCACAGTGCCCCCCATGTACCGCACAAGAGATAGTACTAACATTTTAATGGCACAGCACTTATAAAATAAAGTCATGTTAACCCACAACATAATTTTGCGGTATAGCGTAAGTGTCCACTGGCATCTTTACAGTTCAAGTGCCGAAGTCTGTAAGGGGTGACGGTCAGTCCATAAACGAATCACCCGATTCTAATCATATATCTTTTTCTGTCCTTCAGATGGTGAAACGACTTCCAAAAACACGTTCGGGAAAAATAATGAGGCGTGTGCTGAGGAAAATTGCCACGGGCTACACAGAAGATCTCGGAGACATAACCACACTGGAGGATCCAAGCATCATAACAGAAATCCTGGAGGCATATCAGAAGTACAAGACAGATGAGGCTGCCAAATAACAACCTGATAATTGTGAACACTGGATGTAAACTGTAGGGATATAGATGAAATCTCCTTCTGTCATTGTGCAGACATTCTGTAAAGTACATAATCGAAAACCTAAAGGACCGGTTACGAGGTTCTTATTCATTTAGTAAAATGTGAAGTGCCAAATGCATATCTCTATTCATGTATCTCTGTCCAGGTTATGCTGTCCCTGATAACAAGTGCATCATCTATTCCAATATACTGTTATTGCCAGCTACATTTGAACCTAATTTATTGGTGCAGTCGAGGATTTTAAGACCTCAAGAGACTGTAGGCACAAAATATTCTTCAGGTAAGATCGGCAGAGACAGGTTGGTAATAAAGGTATACAAAGCACTGCTATAGAGGTCATGAAGTTAGAGGGCTGTATCACGTTGCCCTACACTTCTCCATGGGATATGAATCTGCACAGACTTACTCTACAGGGAACCCTCACGTCCTTTTTGTTCTACAAGAGATGGCTGGGAGGGTCAACAAGCACCAAACTGCCCTGTTACAAGTAGGACATGGTAACATGAGCCAGAACCATGGCTTGTTATGAGCCCCTTTTCCTCTATGTCATAAAGCTAGCCTAAAGCTACGGTACATCACATGTAAATAGAAACCATGCACCACCAACTGAGGGAGACCCTGACACTTAGAATACGAGATATTTTAGGATTTATATGCAGCAATGTCCTCCACAGTATGGAGAGGAGTGATCACTAACTCCATCGCTTGTTCCTATTCACAATGATTTAGGTGTCCACACAAATTATTCTATTACCCAATGAACAAGCGTTTTGCTCATTCATCAGGTAATCGGTAGGCACCTTTACAACGGCAGATCATCGCTAACAAGCCTTCATACAAACGCTCGCCAGCGATAATCTGCTTGAGCATCGGCAGTGTAAAGGGGCCTTTAGGCACTTACATGTAATAAAAGACCTGGCCCTAAATGGGCATGTTACTTTCCTTTTCACTGAATTTGGGGAAAAAAAGATACAGTATATAGATATCTTGTACAATGTTTCAAGAATATATCACTCATTCTTAAAATGTAAGAATGGATGAAATGTCTTATGAAAGCTATTTACTCTTTGAGTATGTTCACATGGGAAAATGCAGCATATTATAGTACAGAACCAACAAAGTGGATGAGATTTTACCAAATCTCACCCAAGCACTGCATAAAACATGGTGTGTTGATATGCCTGTCTGACCACTACAGCCAATCAATGGCCTCAGCAGTTTTGTACTGTACACTGCTGAGGCCATTGATAGGCTGCAGTGGTCACATGGGTATACAGACATGTCAGTGCTGCAGTACAGTGAACAAAGCTTGATATGGACCACTGGAGCAGTGATTGGTAAAGTCTGGTTTCTTACAGAGCTTGTTGCAGCAGTCAAGCGAGAACAGGCAGTTCAACTATATTAGTTGTCATACAGTTTTCCGAGACTTAAAGAGGACCTTTCCCTTAGGATTGAGGAGTGGTTTTCCTCTCCCTGGCTGCGAGCATCATAGCGCTCGGCTCACAGCCAGGGAGAGGAAAACCACTCCCCAGGCAAAAGACGAGTCCCCGCCTCATAAAAAGAATCGCCACATATGAAAACTAACGGGGACCGGAACGGATGAACCGCGGGTTATTTTGAAAAAAAAAACCACTGTTGTCTGGACCTCAGCAGGGCCGCCCAGGAAGGTAGTGTAAGTATTTCACTACCTCAATCCTAAGTGAAAGGTCCTCTTTAAATACTGATGACCTATCCTTTGGACAGGTAATCAGCATCTTATCGGTGGGGTCCAACACCCAGGACCCCACTGATGAGCTGTTTGAGAAAGCACTGATGCTCCTTTGAGCGCCACGGCCTTCTCACACCTCACCAAGCACAGTGCCGTACATTGTATAGCGGTTGTGCTTGGTATCGCACTCAACCCCATTCACTTCTATGGGGCTGAGTTAAAGGGGTTGTCTCATGATAGACAATGTGGGCATATCGCTAGGATATGCCCCCATTGTCTTATAGGTGCGGGTCCCACCACCAAGCCGGCTCCCCATAGCAGTGAATGGGAGCGTACCGAGCATGCGCGGCCGTCGCTCCCATTTACTTCTAGCGATATACCCCCATTGTCCATGATGAGACAACCCCTTTAAGCCTAGGCCATCTGAACATGTCGTCACTTGGCCTAGGGAAACTTGAAAGAAGGCTGCAGCGCTACTGCAAGCACCGGTGCCTTCTAAAACATGGTCCCGGGTGTCAGACTTCACTGATCAGTATTTAAGTATCGGAAAGCCCCTTTAAATCAAAAGTGACAACCAGTATATGTCTGCACTTCCTGTCAAAAAATCTCTGCCTCAAACGAAAAATGCCAATATTTAATAATTACCAAACAGGGCCTACTGCTGTAACTTCTGATTTATGAATATATGGCCAGTTTTACATTTCGGGTGTAATTACTTTTTTAAAAGGGTTATCCGACAATGTTCTCCATACGCCGGGCCCCTCACACTGAATATACTTACCTGGCTCCCCACGCCGCTCCTGGTCCCGCACCGCTGCTGCTGCTTCTCCCCGTGCGTGGATGAAAACATCCAGTGTCGGGGGGCAGCCAATGGCAGTTGGTGACTGCAATACTTTTAGGACATGTGCACATGTATCGGACACCTTGTGTTTTTTTTTTGTTTGTTTTTTTGTATTTGCAAGTGGGAAATAAGCAATGTGAATAAAATGTTAACACATTGCAGAAATTGACATGCGGTGTAGATTTCACATACCACATAGGTTTTAGAGTAACACAATAAGAAAAAAAATATTTTTCATTAGACCTCTGGTCAGACCACCAATCAGACCCCCAATCTTAATCAGACCTTAGCTGACAGCCCCAATCAGACCCCCAATCTTAATAAGACCCCAATGAGACCTCAGATCAGACCCTCAATAAGATCTCAGCTCAGACCCAAATGTGAATGACCCCCAATCAGACTTCTGATAAGAGCCCCATGCCTCTCATCTACCCCCCATATGTCTTTTACCAGCCCCCATTGCCTCTTATCAGCCCCCAGCAGCCTCCTATCAGCCCCATTGCCTCTTATCAGCCCCCAGCAGCGTTATATCAGCCCCCATTGCCTCTCACCAACCCCCTTTGGCTCTTATCAGCCCCCAGCAGCCTCCTATCAGCCCCATTGCCTCTTATCAGCCCCCAGCAGCGTTATATCAGCCCCCATTGCCTCTCACCAGCCCCCAGCAGCGTTATATCAGCCCCCATTGCCTCTCACCAGCCCCCAGCAGCGTTATATCAGCCCCCATTGCCTCTCACCATCCCCCAGCAGCGTTATATCAGCCCCCATTCCCTCTCACCATCCCCCAGCAGCGTTATATATCAGCCCCCATTCCTTCTCACCATCCCCCAGCAGCATTATATCAGCCCCCATTCCCTCTCACCAGCCCCCAGCAGCGTTATATCAGCTCCCATTCCCTCTCACCATCCCCCAGCAGCGTTATATCAGCCCCCATTCCCTCTCACCAGCCCCCAGCAGCGTTATATCAGCCCCCAGCCAAGTTAAATCAGCCACCAGAAGCCTCATATGGAATAAAATAAAAAAACACTTACCTTTCCTGCTCCGGACGCCGCCACTCCTCTCCTCCAGCGCTAACTGAGGTCACAGAGCACCCTCACGCTGTGCGCAGCCACTGCACAACCGACAGCCGAGGACCTGGAAGCGCTGAGTGCACAGCTTCCATAATGGAAGAGCTCATTAGTATTCGCCCCATAAGACGCAGGGGCATTATTCCTACACTTTTGGGGGGGGGAATGCATCTTATGGGGCGAAAAATCTGGTATTTAGCACATCAATTCTTTCTGTGGATATCACCTCTTTTAATATAGCATTGCAAAATCCATGGTGAATCTACAGTAAAGTCCACATGTAATACATGCAGATTTTCCCCAGCAGGTATTTTTCAGGTAAGTATGAATGTACCCTTATTGGAAAGGATGGTCAGGAGGGGACCTCACTGACTTTTATGGGAGAGTTTTGTAGGGATGCTCTGTGACCTGTGCATAGGTCATTGTACAAGGAAAGAATTGATAAGCTTTGACAATCACCTATTGTGAATGGTGGGTCCTGTCTTATCCGTACACAGAGGTGATATCATTACAGGCAGGATTAGAATGACAGATAGGCAGGTAACTGCAGTAAAGTGATCTGTACAGACCAATAAGTGGTGCCAATTATTAGACTTACTGACCAGAGTAAAATCTGCAGGGTTTTATGTTTTTTGATGAAATATATTGATATTGGAAGATTAAAAATAACATAAAAAATTATTTAAAAATATGTTAAACAAACAAAATGTGATTTAACCACCAGGTCATTTTCTGATGACACATTCCCTTTAAGTTTAAAACATGTAATGATCATTTTATTTTCTCTTTCTTCTGTATAATATGACAAAAGAGGTGTTCATTTTGCTGTTTTAGCACAACACTTGTGGGTTTATATTTGTTGAACAGGTCAAAAAGTCCAGCTAAAATAAAGGTTTAAAAAAACTACATGTAACTGTTCTCATGTGATATCTGTAGCTACCTTCATACTTTTTTTGAAATGATGAAATGAGATAATAACATATTGGGGGAGATTTATCATAACTAGGAGAAAATGGAGGAGTTGCTCATAGTTATCAATCGATCCCAGTTCTTCTGAAAAAAAAGCCATTAGCCATTAGGCTACGTTCACACGACGACAATTGTCGCACGACAAAAAGTCGCGCGACAATTTGGGAACCACTACACTGCAACATTTGTAGCGCGACATTGATGTCACATTAATGTCGCGTGACAATTTTTATAATGGGAGTCTATGGTGGTGTCGCACGTGCAACATGCAACATGTTGCGACTGCGACACAACAGTCGCAAAAAATCCATCCCGGATGGATTTTCTCCGACTTTCGTGTCGCAGTCGCAGCATGTCGCATGTCGCACTGCGACACCATAGACTCCCATTATAAAAATTGTCGCGCGACAATAGTGCGACTTTTTGTCGCGCGACAATTGTCGTCGTGTGAACGTACCCTTAAAGGGGTTTTCTGACACTTTTTAACTGATGACAAGCCGCTTGATAAAGGCTAGCTGCTCTGCAATTGCTTTTACACTATCCTCTGGATAGGTCATCAATACCTGATTGGTGGGGGTCCGACACCTGGGACCCTGCCAAAAAGCTGTTTGAGAAGGCACTGGTGCTCCTGTGAGTGTTTCGGCCTTCTCACAGCTTAACCTAGGCCAATGACATCACGTTCATCAGTCACTTGGCCTAGGCACAGCTCAGTCCCATTCAATTGAAAGGGGCTGGGCTGTGATACCAAGCATAGCCACTATACAATGTACGAATGTGCTTGGTAAGCTGCAAGAAGCCGGCGGCGTTCACCAGAGTGCCAGTGCCTTCTCAAACAGCTGATTGGCGGGGGATCCAGGTGTCAGACCCCCACTGATCAGATACTGATGACCTATCCTGAGGAAAGAGTCAGAAACCCCTTTAACCCAAGAGTATGTGCACACAGCACTGTAGATTTTCTATCAATTTTCACGGCATTTATGCATGTGCTACTTGGAGAGTTTGTTGCAGATTTGCATAGGATTTCTCCTTTTGCATTGCAGAAGGTTAAATCTGCACTGAAAATACACACAATCAATTGACATCCCGGGAATTTCAAAATCTGCATTGCAGGTCAATTTCAGTGTGAAAATTTCCACACCGTGTAGATGAGATTTTGAAAATTTCATCTAACTTGTATTGTATTACACTATGACTGCGGATTTTCTGCACAAAGTGGAATATCCATGCGCAGGGGTGAACTGGCTATAGACCCTACAGGGAAATTTCCCGGTTGCCCGATGCCCAGGGAGCCACCGGAGCCCTCCTCACGGCCGCTGACCAGGTACATCAATATCCGGTTAGTGGGGGTCCTACAATCTGCACCCCACTGATTAGCTGTTTGTACAGAAGTCTTTGTCCACTGTTTCTGGCGTACTGCAGCTCAGCTCCCATCGACTTGATTGGGACCTGAGCTCCAGTACACCAGCACGGCCACTATACAGTGGAAGGAACCTTGTGCTTCTGGCTCTGACCATCGTACCGTTTCCAGTGCTGGTGGCTGGCCAAAACAACTGATTGGTGGAGGTGTATCGGAGGATCCTGAGGATAGGCCATCA
This sequence comes from Bufotes viridis, assembly GCA_033119425.1. Taxonomy (NCBI): domain Eukaryota; kingdom Metazoa; phylum Chordata; class Amphibia; order Anura; family Bufonidae; genus Bufotes; species Bufotes viridis. Next base: position 367,901,168 of record CM065592.1, read on the forward strand.
GTATATAATTCCCAGAAAACCCCTTTAACTGCTTTTTATTATGGAGCAATGTCGAGATGCAATTGTAGCAAACTACGAGCTGTAAAAACTATTCAGGTCTGTACAGGTTTTGAGCCTCTGCTTCTGGATCTTTCCATTCATTGACAGTGAATTATGATCTTAAAATGTTTCAAGAAATTAAAGCAAGTATACTAGGTTTCATAACTTTTTTTTTATATATCTTAACTATGTAATGCATTTTATTCTGCTATGAGATTCACGCGTTTTGAGTACAACTCAGGTGACTTTTAGCAAAGCAAGACTTGCAATTGTTTTCACTCTCCCACCGAGTTTATGAAGTGATTATCTAGAAAGCTCTGCGTCCCTATTAATAGACTATAACATGGAATGGGAGCCAGACGGACGTCACATGGAAAGATTGAATCAGCAGAGAAGGAATGGAGGGACTGCCATCCAGGGATTGTTTCACAGAATAGCTATGCCGCTTTACAATGTATGAAATGCAAGTGTCTATATTGTAGATATATACATATATTTATTACATACGATGTACATATACAGAGACCCACTGAGGAACCGGTATAGAGGACAGGAGTGGTAGTGGCCCTGATGAAGTGTTGGGTCACGGTGTACTCTCTCAGGCTGTTGCTCCCTGGGGATCAGTGCAGTGGAAGTATAGTACCGAAGAATGGGGCCAGAGGTAAACCTAACAAAGTCCTTTTTGCTAAGTGCAATGTAGAACTTACATACAGTAGCAGCAGGCTTTAAGTGCAATTCTTCTCTGGCACCAGTATGGATAGGTTAGTGGCAATTCAGCACTTAGGTGATAGTGACCTAGTGGCCATTTGATGATGGGTGGCTCAGGATTGATCCCACACCTAGCAGCGATGTCATCAGTGGTGGTGGTAGCAGTTCACGCTGCTGTCTGGAATCTCAAGGCTTTACTTGAGGACTATTGTAATAGCTCTTTTTTGAGAATTTGTAACAGGAGCAGAAGCACTGAAGGCGGCTTCCTCTCCTCTCTGTTTCTGGAAAGGAACTCCCCCTCCTGGCAGGAAGCAGGTCCAGCCCACTCCTACCAAGATGGGTGGAACAGGGTGGTTTGTCCTGTTGCTTGCCAACCTTTTGCCATCTAGTCCTTGCTGGTAACTAGGACACAAAGCAAAAAATAACATACATAACAGCATACAAATTGTAGTGCCCCCCCCCCCCCCAGAGATCTGGGGTACTACACATACATTGCCCATACATTGATCTAACAGTAGAAGATATCTAATCAGGGTTTTATCATAATACAATCAAGTAGGCCTTGTGTTGTTGGTTTCCGTCTAACAGTGAAGAGTAAGGCCCCAATAACACGTCCGCAATTTTGTCGGCATCCATTCCGCAATTCTGCGGAATGGATGCGGACCCAGTCATTGTGAATGGGGCCGGACGTGATGCGGAGAGCACACTATTTGCTCTCTGCTTCCGCATTTGCGGAGCTGCGGCCCCGAACTTCCAGGTTTCGGCCCTGAAACATCCGGCCGCGGCTCCGCAAAAGATAGAGCATTTCCTATTCTTGTCCACAGCCTGCGGGAAAAAATAGGCATCTCTATGGGGAGTGCCGGCATGGTGTGTTGCGGATCCACAACACACTACGGACTTCTGAATGGGGCCTTATGCAGTATATGACACCTATTTAATGTGTAGATGTGAGCAGGAAGAGTACGATATTTCTGCATAAGGGCTCATTCACATCTGCGTTGAGCATTTTTCAGATCCCTCAGAAGAACAGAAACATGAAAAATAACTGATCCGTCTTAGGCTACATTTAAATGTGAGCTGTGAACTCCGGTACTCTGTTCTGACAGAGGAACAGAGTGCCGCACATATCCGGATCTCCATTGGTTTCAATGGAATCCAATGGGTGTCTGGCCACTTTCCAGCATAAATTCAGGCTTTCTGCAGAACATAAAATCCTGCTTTCAGCGGTATTTCCCTGCAGAAAGCCATTATTTATGCCGGAACGCTGCTGGATCAGAGTCAGATCACATTATAGTGAATGGGGATCTGACAGTGCCCAGCTATGCTCTGCTGGAACAGACTACCAGATTTACCTAACTGATGCGACTTTTCCTCTGCATCATCAAAACAATACTACACAATCAACCAATGAGCATGCAATGGAGGTAGCATCACTCTGGGTATTAGGTATTTTCATTCATATTTACAGTATTGGGACAAGGGCTATAATACTAGCTGTTTCTGGGCATGAAAGTCGTTTTTATGTACTGCATTTCATGACATTCATCTAGCTTCTGAAGCTGCTGTTTTTGCAACAAACAGCGCACCAAAAAAAGGGCAAAAGTGCTGAAAACCCAACGAAATAATCACCCTCCATGACGCAGGTATTGGCCATCCCGCTTGATTTCCTCACACTTGCACTAACTGGCGCCCTGCTGCACTGCCACTCACAAGGCCCCCCAAAAAACAAACAAGTGGCTCAAGATCCAAATCAGGGTCAGATGCAGTTCTGCAAAGAAAAAGAAGAGAAACAAGGAACACACCAGACATTAACCGCAAGTCAGAACTGTAACTACTAAAAAAGATTACTAAAGACACAACATACCCTTTTGCCCCTTAGGCTACTTTCACACTTGCTTTGCATGCAGATCTGGCTGACAAATGCATTGAAACACTGGATCCGTCTCTCTGGTGTCATCCGGAAAAATGGATCTGGTATTTTTTTTTTTTAAAAGGTCTGTGCATGCGCATCCGGTTTTCCGGAATTTTCGCCAGAGAAAATACCGCAGCATGCTGCAGTATTTTCTCCGGCCAAATACCGTAAAGGGACTGAACTGAAGACATCCTGATGCATACTGAACGGAATGCTTTCCATTCAGAATGCATTAGGATAAAGCTGAAGCATTTTTTTCCGGTATTGAGCCCCTGTGACAGAACTCAATACCGGAAAACTTTAACGCTAGTGTGAAAGTACCCTCACAGACGAGCCAGACGCACATTGACCTGAAAAGGAGGGACTCCCAGCGCCTGATTCGCTTGACAACCGTGGCTGCCCCAATACGGAAGGAATGGCACATACACTCACCTAAAGAATTATTAGGAACACCTGTTCTATTTCTCATTAATGCAATTATCTAGTCAACCAATCACATGGCAGTTGCTTCAATGCATTTAGGGGTGTGGTCCTGGTCAAGACAATCTCCCAAACTCCAAACTGAATGTCAGAATGGAAAAGAAAGGGAATTTAAGCAATTTTGAGCGTGGCATGGTTGTTCATGCCAGACGGGCCGGTCTGAGTATTTCACAATCTGCTCAGTTACTGGGATTTTCACGCACAACCATTTCTAGGGTTTACAAAGAATGGTGTAAAAAGGGAAAAACATCCAGTATGCGGCAGTCCTGTGGGCGAAAATGCCTTGTTGATGCTAGAGGTCAGAGGAGAACGGGCCGACTGATTCAAGCTGATAGAAGAGCAACGTTGACTGAAATAACCACTCGTTACAACGAGGTATGCAGCAAAGCATTTGTGAAGCCACAACATGCACAACCTTGAGGCGGATGGGCTACAACAGCAGAAGACCCCACCGGGTACCACTTATCTCCACTATAAATAGGAAAAAGAGGTTACAATTTGCACACTTTAGGCCCCTTAGTGCCAATTGGCCATTGTTTAAATGCCATGGGCTACCTGAGCATTGTTTCTGACCATGTCCATCCCTTCATGACCACCATGTACCCATCCTCTGGTAGCTACTTCCAGCAGTATAATGCACCATGTCACAAAGCTCGAATCATTTCAAATTGGTTTCTTGAACATGACAATGAGTTCACTGTACTAAAATGGCCCCCACAGTCACCAGATCTCAACCCAATAGAGCATCTTTGGGATGTGGTGGAACGGGAGCTTCGTGCCCTGGATGTGCATCCCTCAAATCTCCATCAACTGCAAGATGCTATCCTATCAATATGGGCCAATATTTCTAAAGAATGCTATCAGCACCTTGTTGAATCAATGCCACGTAGAATTAAGGCAGTTCTGAAGGCAACCGTATTAGTATGGTGTTCCTAATAATTCTTTAGGTGAGTGTATAACCCGATTAACGCAGACCCAGGCGAGCTAAGCACTGGCGGAAAACTGTAAGAAACTGAAAACGAGACAAAAATTAACCGTCCTCATGAACCAATAGAGGGGCTAGCGTCCCCTTTCCAACCGCCCGATAATACCCCAAACACCGCACCGTGCACATCGCACAGCCTGCAACCACAAAGAGGACCACTCTATAACCCCTCCCATTCATGTCCGTCTTGGACCGTTGAATCCTAAATTCCAACCTATTCTGATAAAGATCCACATCCTCTTAAAGAAAACCTCTCGATCGTCAAACACTGCCGCTAACCAATTTCCCCAAAAATGTCAGAAGAAACTCAAATGCTGTCTGGCAAACAGTCTCTAACTGCATTCCCAAATCCAATAGCAGGGCGAACGATACAGGTCACCTGCCATCCTCAACCCCTTTAGACGTCTCCAACCCTTCAACGCCTGGGCCACCAAAAATGATTTAGTGATGTCTGGCAAACTATGCAAACGAAAACCAAAAGCCAAACCTGCCACAACTCTGTTCAGCTTAGCAACCGACCAGTCCCTCGTCCATTGCATGGCCTAAAACAACAGCATAGGGGCCTCCATATCACCCTCCGGGTTGCCATCACCTACACCTAGCGTGCTATACCAGTTCTCCCAACAGAGCCAAGCCCTAGCACAAGCTTTCCACATGCCTGGGGCCAACGACGGCCGGATCTGTTCCTCCAGCAGATCTCGTAAATGTCTCCAGGATTGGATCGGTGACTGAGCCGTTGTCCAAGTACATCGATTGGCTGCTGAGACCAATGGTGAGGAAGGCACCTTCAAATCTCAGGGACACCTGTGATCTCCACCGGGCACTGGAGATTTTCCAGTGGCAGGGGGAGTTTCAACTGGTGTCCCTAGATGTAGAAAGCCTTTATACGCGCATCCCCCAGGAAAAGGGCATTCAAGCTATAATGGAAATCCTTGCAAATACAGACAAAAGTGAGGTCTTTAAGGCTTTCATTAGAGATGGCTTGGAATTAGTTTTAAAAAACAATGCCTTTTTGTTCGAGAATGCGTGGTATAAACAAACCGTTGGTACCGCAATGGGTACTCCGGTTGCGTGCACTTTTGCCAATTTGTACCTAGCACGGCTTAAAGATAAATATGTGTAATCGGTATCCAATCCGTACCTACAGTACATACAAACATATTTGCGCTTTATAGACGATGTTTTTATCGTCTGGGCAGGTTCCGAGCACACATTCAAGCACACTCGTTCAATACTTTAATAATGTAAATAACATGAACATGCGTTTCACTTAAAAATTTGGTGGAGACCACCTGGAATTTCTGGATGTGCTTATCTTAGTGAAGGACGGAGAACTTGTGATGGAGGGCTTTAGAAAGCCCACGGCAACAAACTCCCTCCTTCATTATTCTAGTTATCATCCAGAGTCCGTAAAAAGTGTTGTGCCTTATGGCCAATTCAGAAGGTTGGCCTGCATAAATAGAACAGAGGCAAGTTATCATCGACAAGCCTCAGAACTTAAAGTGCGTCTGGAAACCAGGGGTTACCGCTCTGAGTCATTAAATAAAGCAATGGCCAAAGCAACTGCAGTAGGCCGCACCACTTACCCTAATACTGAACCTAAACAAAAAAAGGAAAAGGAAGCTTCCTGACCTTTTGTATTCTCCTTCAGATACAGTCCTATAGCAGATATCATCAAAAAGGTGATCAAAGATGACTGGAATATCATAGCAAGTGATACTAATCTTAAAGATGTTAAGGGTACCCGCCCCCTTATTGCATTTAGGAGATGCCATACCCTACGTGATAGGTTAGTCCATAGGCATTTTTTAAACGTCAAGAAACCGCACATGGCTGGAGGACTGGCAACCTAAGGGCAATAAATGGTGTGGTAGTTGCTCAGTTTGCCGATTTAACCCCCAATGGTCATTTATCTCATTTGGTGGTATAAACCACAAGGTGAATACACTGATCACATGTATAAGTAAATATGTTGTTTACCTTATCCTATGTAGGTGCGGTAGATTCTATATTGGCAAAACAATATGGTGCCTTTATGAGAGAATTCGTGAACATATACACTCAATCGATACGGAAAAAGGTGTTCCCCGCTTGGAAATTGCCCCGAACCCCGCAAGAGGGGGCGATAGGGGACGTGAATTACTACGGAGAGAAGATAGATGGATCTTGCGATCCAATGCCACCGGTCCTCTAGGTTTAAACGAGAAATTGGACATGAGTGTGTTCTTGTAAATGACTAGTATTTTCATCTTGTTTTAACGTATGTATGTTATAATGTTTCATGTTGTAATATACTGGTGATTCGACTCTTTTATACACCGGCGCTGATTACGGACTCCTGTGCTAGAGCTTACGCCAGGACTGAGCGCCTGATTGATGTTTGCTGGCGCATAAAGAGTGACCACTATTGCGTCTTCACACCAGTCATGGCCAGATGAAGCGTGGGATACGCGAAACGGCCATCGCCAATGCTTCATGATTGCACTATTTGTGATACTGTTCCCCTCTCTGCACTGAATAAATAAAAAGTAATCGCAACAAATGGTGAGTGCTGCTATCTCTCTTTACAATTGGAATATTTATCTGGACTTTTTGAGTTAAGCACCACCAAGTTGCGTAATGCATGTGACCCCATGAATCTCCTATCACCGTAACGAACATAGAGGGATTACGTCGTGCCATCAAATCTGCTCTCTATATCCTGCTATACAATAGATCCAAAAGGCAAGTCGGACAGGACGACCTCTTCCGCCTCCGGCGGCCGAAATCTCTCCCACTGGAAACGAGAAAGCGCGTCAGCTGTGCAATTTTGGACCCCCGTCATGTGAACTCCTACCACCCAAGCATTCAGTGACAAACACCCCAGTACCAATTGTTGCAACAACTGCTCAAGGGGGAGCAAAGAGAACATTTCTACATACTCCCCCTTCCAAATACGATCCTTTTTTAAGTGAGCTCCCAATGGGCCCTCTGAACACACATACACCTCCCCCTGCACTGCATCATCCATCCTAACGGGCTCGTCCTCCAATAAACCCCCAGTCTGCATCTGGACTGATAAGGGACTGAACCCCGACCTAGATGTGGCGTTACCCTCCGTAACGCCCTAAGCCTGTGCTTGGACTGGCATTGCTCCTGTCCCAACACTAGACGTAGAATTGGCCCCGGCCCCCGTTATTCCCCATGCAGGGAGCGGAGACCCCCCAAGAGGCCCTGACCCCGCTGCTAAACTAGCCAAAATCCCCAATACATTATTAAGCCCATAACCCAGTCCCCAGAAAGGCTCCCAACCCCTCCATCCCCCAGGGTTCTAATGAGAGAAAGGAAAGTTCCCTATTGTAACTCACCAGGCTGCCTGGGCGCTGTGATCGTGGCGTTTTTTTTTTATTTTTTTCAAAACATGGCATTTTTTCCCTATAGAAATGGAGATGAAAAAATACATGATAAAACGCCATACCTTCATGCTGCATTTTTTTAAAACTAGGCAAAAAATGTTTGTACTGCATTTCATATTTCCCATAGACCTTAATCTAACTTCTGAAGCTGCCGTTTTTACACCAAAAAATGGCTGAAAACCCCACAAAGTAATCACCCTCCAGGACCTGCACACGTACATTTCCATAAAAAAATGTTACCACTAAAAATACCATAGAAACAACTTGTGGTTTCAACATGCTGGATTTGTAAAAGAAACATCAGATGCATGAGCAATTTTTAATTATTTCATTGGTAGTTTAAAGGGCTGGACTGGGAGCTTATAGTGGCCTAGGAAAAAACTCAAAATGGCCCCATACTGCAAGCACTGCCAAAGTGAAAAAAGGTGGGAACAACCGAAGCAGGCAGGGTCAAAATAAGTAGGCGGGGACAGCAATACCATAGTACATGACAAAAAAAACACCCCAGCAGAACCAAATACCACACTGCAGCACAAAACACTGTCCAAGCTGCACCAAATAAATCCACAGAAGCTGCTGCTCTATGGTGGCTAGCACCAGCTGCCACATTCCGCCTTTCTCCTCCAGTTGTCTCTAATTAAAATATGGAAGAGGGGGCTGATATGCTGACCACAGCACTAAGCCAGCCCTACCTTTTGCCTACTGTATGGTCTTTCAGCACTACCAAACATACAGGAGAATACAGCACTACATACCTATTACAGTGATGTATTTTATGATGTAGACGTTTGCATTCTTCATCTACTCTATTTGGCCCAAACTGCTATGAGGACTTCTTTAAGCCATGTCTCATCTCTTCAGAGTTTCTTCCAAGATATCTTAGATTCCCCACTTTTCCGTCATGCCCCCCACCTTTTCAACACTATCTCCCCAACCTGGTGCCCCAACTGTATCATCCTGCTGCCAAGCCAAATACTGTGCCCAAAATGCTCGTCACCATACTGCACATACTCTGCTGCAGAAAAATAGTGCCAAATACATAGTCCCCCTGAAAATACTATGACATATAGCTAGCCCCCCTGAAAATACTAGTGCCATATGGATAGTTTGCCTGAAGATACTAGTGCCATACAAACATAATGGTGCCAATCAGAACATAATCAACAGTGCTTCCTTATAGAGCCCCCAGTAGTAATAATGGCCCCTAAATATCTTCCCCTGGAGTGATTCCAGTAGAAATAAAGCCCCATATAGCTAGGAGTAACAAAGCTCCCTATAGTGCCCCCTATAGTAATAATGCCCCTTATAGCACTCCAGTAGTATTAATGCTATAGTATAGTGCCCTGAGTAATAATGTTCTCTATCATACCCCCACTAATAATAATTCCCCAATAGTGCTCCCAGTAATATCTCCATAGTGCTCTAATATTAAAAATGCTCCTGTAGTGTCCACAGTAAGTGCCTTCACTAATACCACCTAATATCTAATACTAGATATCTAATACTCATATACCAATATCTAATACTCATCTGAGTCCTATCCCCATGAGGCCTCGTAGTCCTATACATGGGGCATCTGTCAGCAGATTTGTACCTATGACACTGGCTGAGCTGTTACATGTGCACTTGGCAGCTGAAGGCCAATCTGTGTTGGTCCCATGTTCATGTGTGTCCACATTGCTGAGAAAAATGAAGTTTTAATATATGCAAATGAGCTTCTAGGAGCAACGGGGGCGTTACCATTACACCTAGAGGCTCTACTCTCTCTGCTCCTGCCACACCCTCTCCACAGGACCAGACAGTGAGGCCTCATGCACACGACCGTTTTTTTATGCTGTCCGCAAAAAGGGGTTCCGTTGTTCAGTGATCCGTGTCCGTTTTTGCCTTCCGTTGTGTTTCCGTGTGTCTTCCGTTTTTTTTAGCGGACATGACCCAAAAGATTTTACCAAAAGACAGGCTGACAATTTTTCCCAAGTGCCTGCCAAGGGATCCGCAAAAAAAACGGACACGGAACGCGGATGACACACGGATGGCCATCCGCATTCTTTCACGGACCCATTGACTTGAATGGGTCCGTGAACCGTTTTTCACGGACAAGAATAGGACAGGTTATATTTTTTTGATGGACTGGAATCACGGACTACGGACGCGGAGGACAAACGGTGCATTTGCCGAGGTTTCCACGGACCCATTGAAAACCAATGGGTCCGCAGAAAATCACGAAAAACGGAGCAACGGACACGGAATCAAACAACGGTCGTGTGCATGAGGCCTGAAAATGTCATCATGCCTGCCTGGCCCTGTCAATCAAAATGCAGAGGGTGCAGCAGTTGTAGAGATATTTGAGCCTCTAGATGTAAGGGTAACGCCCCAGTTGCTCCAAGAGGCTCATTTGCATATATTAAAATGTGATATTTCTCAGCAATGCGGGCACATATGAACATGGGACCAACACAGATGCTTTCAGCTGCCAAGTGCACATGTAACAGGTCAGCCAGTTCCATAGGTGCAAATCTGTATTTATCCATGTATTTAATTTTAAACCTAACTACTTGAGAGCCGGTCTATTCATAGTGCTATTATTATTATTTTTCTAGCTCATTTGGATATAGAGCTCACAGCACTCACGTGTTTTGTTCCATCAATATACATTTCGGCGAGTTATCCTACTATTTTGTGTTTCCATAATGCCAGAGGAGGTTTGGAGCAGTAATCGAGTCAGCAGAGCGGTGGTGACTTTGCACCTCAGCATTCTGCGACCCCGCTTTGCCACTTCGCAGCTAAGGCTACTTTTACACTCGCGTTTTGTGCGGATCTGTCGTGGACGTATCCGTTCAGATAATGCAGCTGTCTGCATCTGTTTATGACTGATCGGTTTGTATTATCTTTAAACATAGCCAAGACGGATCGGTTTTGAACACCACTGAAAGTTAATGGAGGACGGATTCGTTTGGCTCAGTTTCATCAGACGGACAAAGCGGAATGGAGACTGAACTGATGCAAACTGAGCGGATCCTTTACCATTCAGAATGCATTAGAATGCAAACTGATCCGTTTTGGACCGCTTGTGAGAGCCCTGAACGGATGTCACAAACGGAAAGCCAAAACGCCAGTGTGAAAATAGACTAAGTTATGTGGTTCTTAAATCTTTCCACTTTGCAATAATACCGCTCACAGTTGATGGTAGAGTATCTCCGAGGGAAATTTCACAAAATGACTTGTTACAACTGTGGCATCCTATTACAGGATGGTTAAAAAAAGATGTGTGAAAAAACCCTATTAAAACCGCAGGAAAAAACATGGAAAAAACACACTTAGAAAAAAAAACCACGAGTGCATTCCGTCAGCGCATTTTCAAAATCCTATGCGTGAACATCCCCTAAAGGTTTAATCATACGTCACAAAAAGCGTGACATGACCAAGACGCGTAAATAAAATACGAGCTCTTCATACAGCTGTGAGATTTGCACACGGCTTCTGGCTCATTTATTATAAGTAGTACATGTGCGCCACCTGCTGTTCAATTTTAAAAGTGTCTCCACTTTATTATAGTAGAAGTAGTCGGATTTGTTTTATACTATCCTTGTGTTTAGTTTTAGATGTAATTTCTGTATGAAATATTTATTTTTTTATACTATGTAAGCTCTAAACCGTTTTCAGCAATATAGCCATAACTTTTATTTCACAGTGGTTAACAACAGCTTGACTGCTTCAGCTAGTCCCATAGAAAATGAATGCGTGCATGTTTGACCATCGCTACATTCAAACAGGGACACAGGACCCCATTTTAATAATCAATTTAAGATGCAATTAAAGACTTATCCTGTGGATAGGTAACAGGTTGTTATAGTGGGAGAACCCCTTTAAAGGGGGCCATACAACAGGTATTCCAATCTACTGAATGGCTTTGATTGGAATACCCTATAATGTGGTGAAAAGTGAACCCAGACAGCAAAGGAGGCAATATGGGCAATCACAATATATAAGTAAGTGGCTTGTATTAATCTACGTGATAAATGTCATTTGCTGAAGTGAGACCGCCCCTTTAATGACCAACTAATCTTTTTTTCATCTCTGTATTTCAAAACATTTTAATTTTTTTCAACATCATAGCCAAGTTTTTTTTTGTGTTTTTTTTTGCAGGACGAGCTGTAACGGACCTATAATGCATTGTTTAAGTCTTTTTGGGGACAACAACAGCAACTTCACCATTGTTTTAGGAGTGATTACATCCTTCTCCATACAGAGTAAATAATACATCTAGATTCTGCATTCTGAATTGAAAGAACCACAACATTTTTCCCTTTGTGTCCATGGAGCTGTATGACAGTTTTCAGTGGAACGATTGGCAGTTTTCATTTGTTCCATTTCGGCGTGCCTTTTTGTTCATTTTTATTCTTTCTTTTTTTTTCCGCAAAAGGATGAACAATTAATTTTTATCATAGGGATCATTATAGATGTGCCAAATAAAGAACTTTTTGTGTTTTTCTTTATTTTTGTAAAACTTTTTTTTGTCCCAGTTGGTGACTTGAATATCTGATCTTCTGATTAGAAACACACTGCAATATTTCTGTATTGCAGTGTATTATGAATGTCAGTGTAAGGGGCTATTTACTGTGCAACGTATTCCAGACATATTAAACATCCGTATTACTCGTGTGTCCTACTTCTGTCAACCTATCTATACCTGTGCCATCTATAAGTTTCGAAACAAAATAATGGCTTATCTCAGAGAGACCAGCTACAGAAAACACAGCGGACCCTCATTTAAGAGTCTCAACACAGCAATCCAAAGTGCAAAGCTCCCTGGGAAACAGTAATATGCAAAATAAATGTGGAGTCCCAGTATTGGGTCTACAACACAATGAAAGCCAGATATCCCTCAAAGGAAGGAAAACCGGTGCAAAGGGGAGTCTCCATTACAGAGATCACCAAATCCACCATATTAAGTGGCCCCTATGTCAAGATCCCACTTTTTTACAAGCTTTAAGGATGTGACTGGGAAAACCCAGGGAACTTTGCACTTCGGATTGCTGTGTTGAGACTCTTAAATGAGGCTCCGTGGCGTTTTTTGTAGCTGGTCTCGCTGAGATCAGCTATTGTTGTGTTTGAGTAGTCTCCGAGGCATTGCTCCCGGTTAGCCAGAAACCTACTCCACACTGATGAGTGGCAACACCCTGAAACAGCTGTCTGTGGATGGATAACTGGCTTAGGTTTTCCCCGTCACATCCTTAAAGCTTGTAAGAAAACGGGATCTTGACATAGGGGCCACTTAATATGGTGGATTTGGTGATCTCTGTAATGGAGACACCCCTTTGCTCGGTTTTCCTTCCTTTGAGGGATATATGGCTTTCATTGTGTTGTAGACCCAATACTGGGGCTCCACATTTATTTTGCATCTATAAGTTCCGGTCAGTTAAACCAGAGGTCAGGCCATGACACACACAAGAAAAGCCAGGTTCACAGCACCGCTATTTTTTTCAGTTGTTCTGCTCCGTTAGGGGAGCTAAACAATGGAAATAATGGAAATGCCGGATAGGGGGGCTAAACAGACTCCACTGACTACAATGAAGTCTGTTCAGTTTCCATTCAGAATCCTGCATGCAGGGCCTTTCCCTGTGCTGCCCGCCCTGAAAGGCCACTTTGCAGCCTAGAAGTGCCCCCCAAAAATGTTACTTCTGCCTCATGTCGGTCCCAGCCTTCGACTGTCCGCTGGCAGAGCATCAAGGCCTCACTTACCAGGACACCAACATAACGATGAATATCTCTGGAGGAATGTCTCACTGTCACCCTGAGGTAAGAAAAGAAATTTCACCAGGATCCACAATGCTTCCTTGGACCAGGCTATTTGACCCTGCATGGACAACCTAGAATGTCAGGACAAGCTATCTGGGAACTGTATGTGGACAACTTCATCTGTGGACTGTTTAGTTTAGGCTACTTTTACACTTGCGGCATACTGATCCAGCAAGCAGTTCAGTCGCCGGACCTGAGAAGGTCATAAAGTTACAACAGGAAAATCGATATCAGCAATTAGAAAAATCAATTCAGGATTATAAGAGTTTCCTTCAGGAAGGAAAAGCACAGCAGAAACTCTTTTTCCAGGGTCAAAGAGACTTTGTGGAGGGAGGGAAGACTGGTCGTTTTGTCGCTAGTATAATACAAAATCAGAAGAGTGGCACTAAAATATCAGCAATTAAGCTCGCATCAGGGGTAGTGACATTGGATAAAGAGGCAATTGCGCAGGAATTTACAGCTCACTATGCAAAACTGTACAGCTCGGAAGGGGAGGGAATGGGAAATAAGATACAGAGCTATTTAGGAAGAATTACCCTTCCAACTCTTAGTGATGAAGATAGAAATGGGTTAGATCAACCCATTGACTTGTCGGAACTCCAGGCTGCGCTTAAATCCATCAATGGTAACACTTCCCCTGGATCTGACGGCCTCCCCTTCGAGCTGTACAGAAGGTTTGGTGGAGTGCTGCTACCTTACCTCTTGCAAGTGTTAAACTCGGCATGGAATGAAGGTGCATTACCTCCTTCGATGTCTGAGGCCATTATCTCACTGATATTAAAAAAGGACAAGGACGACAAGGATATTAATGCATATCGCCCAATTTCACTGCTTAATGCAGATTATAAAATTTTCGCCAAAGTTCTGTCAAATAGATTAAAAAGAGTGATAGAAAAAATCTAGAAGGTCACTTTTTGTCTTTTGGTTGCCAAATGGAGGGTATTCACAAAACCGATTAACATGAAGATAGAAATGGTCCATGAGGTGGTAAAATCTGCAGTTGTTTTACATAATTACCTCCGTACCAAGGAACCTTTAAATTTGGAGCAGATCCCGGAGGAAAGCCAGATGACCAGCAGTTACAGTGGGGTGTATTGATGTTGAACAGTTTGTTTCATAAAATTTTGTTGACCACCATACATTGCGTCTTGTTTCTTGTATTTGTCCACACGCTTGAGGATCGACACCTACTTGGGTCGCTCCCCCAGCACTGGGAGATTAGGTCAGGCCTCCTCTACACACAACCTATTCTCCCTGCGCATGGGGAGCGACCCAAGTAGGTTTCGCTCCCCCTGCACTGGGAAATTAGGTCAGGCCTCCTTTACACACAACCTAATCACCCAGCGCAGGGGGAGCGACCCAAGTAGGTTTCGCTCCCCCTGCGATGGGAGATTAGGTTGTATGTAGAGGAAGCCATGACCTATTCTCCCCACGCTTCAGGAGCGACACTTACTTTGGGTCGCTCCCCCTGCGCTGGGAGATTTAGGTCAGGCCTCCTCTAGACACTACTTGTCAAGCATCGCTGTCGGAGCGACAAAAGTATTTGTCGGCCCATAAGCGATGGCAAATTTTCGATTTTATACCTAAAAGAAAACAGACAAAATTTTGGGAAATAAAATCACTTTTATTTTTCGTAATAAAATATTTTTTCTAATAAATTATGTATAGTTATATTTTAATAGAATAAAATATATTATATAAAATAAATTAAATTTACATCTGCCTGTAAACAGGCCCAGGCGGGGGTGGGGGGCATATTACGGTGTGATCCCTCTCTGTCTTGATTTTGTGCCAATGTGGACATACAACTGCATGTTGGGGGAAGTGCAACAGTGGAAGTGTGAAGTCGAGAGGGTGGGGCAGGAGAAGGAGATTCCCGAGCTAAAGAGGATGGAGTGGTGAAAGTGGTAGGAGGAAAGTAATGAGGAAGAAAGGGAGAATAGTGGTGAGAAAAGAGCTCGGGGGTTTGGGGCTGGGAAGGGTGATAGGGGAACGAGGAGGCTGGGATGGGGGACGAGGAGGCTGGGATGGGGACAAGGAGGCTGGGATGGGGGAAAGGTAGTTTGGGAAGGGGGAAGCGGAGGTTGTGATGGGGGATAGGTAGTTTGGTAAAGGGGAACGGCTTGGGATGGGGGAAAGGTGTGGGATTGGGGATAGGGCATGGACTAGGGATAGGGCATAGAAGGGGGATAGGTCTGGGGTGGGGAAAAGGATGTGGGGCGGTGTTGCACTTGCCACAAGACGCTATACACTTGTCTTCTGGCCTCAAATAGCTGGTCGAGCGTAAAGCGTTCCATCACGGGAAGCAACGATAACCAATAATGTTACACCGGACCCATCTGTGACGTCAGCACCGCCCCCTCCTGCAGACGTCGCACAGTGTCCTCCAAAGCGGCAACTCTATTGGTGAATCCCATCAAGGACTCGTAAACGTGCCTTGTGAGATCCTCGTAGTCCGTCTGACGGCTCCTACCGGTCCTCTGGCGAGGGGCCAAGGTAGCCATCGTTGCGTCGCCAGAGGGCACATGTAGGGGAACATTGAGATCCTGACCAGCTCTTTGTGCGCGATGAGAGGGACCCATCTGTGGGAGGCTCTTCTGGGACCGCCTCCGGTGGGACTTCACGAGGAGCTTCGGGCGCCCGAGTACTTCTTGATGTGCTGTGAAAGGAAAGGGATAAAAATTAGTAAATAGAGAATCTTTGGATAGAGGTAAGCAAAGGTACTTGAGATGCTACATGTAAAGTTGCCTTAAAAAAAAAAATGTACAAAGATACAGCCCATACATGCTTGTCATGTACTGAGAATGTTCATTATACATTATTATTTTTTTTGGAAGCGGCTTCAGATGTATCATCTAAAGAACGCTTTGCTCATCTCTACTCCAACAAAATACTGTGTGTGTGTCCCGGATAGAGTGCGTGGGTCACACACATACATTGGAGATCATAATTCATTACTAGTATAACATTGAAACATAGAATGTGTCGGCAGATAAGTCTGCCCAATATGCTGAATACTATGAATAGCCCCAGGCCCTATCTTATATAAAGGATGGCCTTATGCCTATCCCATGCATGCTTAAACTCCTTCACTGTATTTGCAGCTACCACTTCTGCAGGAAGGCTATTCCATGCGTCCACTACTCTCTCAGTAAAGTAATTCTTCCTGATATTACTTTTAAACCTTTGCCCCTCTAATTTAAAACTATGTCCTCTTGTAGCAGTTTTTCTTCTTTTAAATATTCTCTCCTCTTTTACCGTGATGATTCCCTTTATGTATTTAAAAGTTTCTATCATATCCCCTCTGTCTCTTCTTACTTCCAAGCTATACATGTTAAGGTCCTTTAACCTTTCCTGGTAAGTTTTGTCCTGCAATCCATGTACTAGTTTAGTAGCTCTTCTCTGAACTCTCTCCAAAGTTTCAATATCCTTCTGCAGATATGGTCTCCAGTACTGCACACAATACTCCAAATGGGGTCTCGCTAGTGCTCTGTAGAGCGGCACGAGCACCTCCCTCTTTCTACTGTTAATGCCTCTCCCTATACACCCAAGCATTCTGCTGGCATTACCTGCTGCTCTATGAACATTATATCTTACCTTCGCAGCTGTAGGGTTTGTCTTAGGAACCCCAACGCGGCCCCATAACGGTAGGGTTCCGCCAGACCCACTCAGGCGCTTAACCTCCTCGTTGAAGTCCTTAATGAAGCGGTCCCTCATTGACCTCCAACGCACCATGATAGTCGTCCCTATCAACAAGGAAAAACAAAATAAAAAAATGTGTATAGAAAATTTTAAAATTTTAAGACTGAAATGGTTTACTATTTGATTAAAACTGCCACAACAACAATAAAAATACAAATTGTTGCAAACTATCGGTGGCAGTGAACCAATTCAACCAAAAAGAAAAACTGTTTTGACCAAAAAAAAACTAACATTTTTAATATATACAAATTAAATACTATATACTTAAGGCAATCATCCTGTTGAGTCGCATTGAGGTCTTACCAGTTTGGCACTAGTGCCTCGCAAATCTCGAGCCAGAGGAGCCGGGTTGCGTGATGGTCTGCGTGGCAGTGGTTGGTGTGGTCCCACAATGGTGGTCTGTCCTCCACCATCTGGATGAGGAGGTCATTGTCTATCCAGAAACTGCTGACGTCCTCCTCATCCGTTCTGGTAGAGGCTCGGGAACCCTATAAAAAATAAAATGAAATTAACATAATGATTTAAACATTTGAAATTAAAAAGACTTTGTTTAAAAATACTCACATGACCACGTCCGCCGTGTGCTCCCCGACTTCCTCTGGCTGGGGCATGATGACCTCTATCAGGCTCAATGGGATGTGCAGACTGTCTAAATAAATAAAAAAACTGTTTTGCAGCCTATGTGCGCAAAGGGGCACAAATTCCAATGAGTACCTTTTAGGAGGGCATTTTTACGCATTTCGATTGCAGACTTCTTCTCACGCTTTAGGACCCCTAAAATGCCAGGGCAGTATAAATACCCCACACGTGACCCCATTTTGGAAAGAAGACACCCCAAGGTATTCCGTGAGGGGCATGGCGGGTTCATAGAAGCGGAAATTGACTTTTTTTTTTTTCTTATAAAGTCTCATATTCCACTAAGTTGTGACAAAAAATAAAATTTTACATGAACTCACCATACCCCTCACGAAATACCTTGGGGTGTCTTCTTTCTAAAATGGGGGTCACATGTGGGGTATTTATACTGTCCTGGCATTTTCCTTATGTACCCGGATCATTATCCTTATGTACCCGGCTGGCTGATTTATGGATAGTCTGCCCCTGAGGCCAACCAACCCCGGGGTTGTATGAGATTTTAATATTAATGACCTATATGTGACATCAATTTCAGATTGATGTTGGTTAACACTAAACATCACTGCAGACCAGTTATTTCATTGGCGGATAGGTCATCAATTGTAAAATCTGAGACATACTCAACCAACACCACAATCTAGTTAAAATATGAGAGTATCCCTTATAGCAATCAACGTAACTGAAAAACTCAAACTGGCCAAATCGCTGCTTTGTCTCTACCCAAAAAAATTAATAAAAGTGATAATTTTTTTTTATAATACTCGAACATTGATACCAGAATGGTATCAATAAGAACTACAGATCACCCTGCAAAAATGTAACCCTTACACAGCTCTGTAAATATACATTTATAAAATTTATGCATATAGGAATATGGCTTCAAAATGTTTATATTTTATTAAACTACCGAATAAAAAAAAACATTATAACATGAGAAAAAAAAAATAAATTTGGTGTAACTGGAAACATACCAATTTAACTTACTGGAGTTTTTACCCCTCTTCCTAAGGCTACCTTCACGCTTGCGTTGTTGTTTTCCGGTATTGAGATCTAGGCATAAACGTTTTTGTTTATGCCTCATGCATTCTGACACTCCAGACTCCATACACAGGTGATGCACTCAGGGGCATAGCTAGAATTGACTGGGCCCCACAGCAAATTTTTTTTTAAATGATCCGATACACGATCCGGCGGCGTTATTCCCATTATGCTCCGAGGGGAGTATGGTTGCAAAGCTGAAACTTAAAGAGTTCCTTTCACCAAAAAAAAAAAATGTCTAATCGTTATATTACCTTTTAGGGGACCTGCCCCTGAAGTCTTCACCATATTTTTTTAAATGAGGCGCAGAAAGTTATAGTAGGCGTCTCCTCGGATGTTCTGGTGGGCGTGTCTGGGCGTTTCTCCTCTCCCCCTGGCTGCAAGCGCATCCAATAGCAGCGCTCGGCTCTTAGCCAGGGAGAAGGTGCTCAAGTTCTCGCGAGAACTTGAGCTTGCCGAGTCCCGGAACCCACGCCATCTTGGATTCCCCAGCGCAGAAGAGGAGCGTAGCGAGCATACCAAGATGGCGCGGGTTCCGGGACTCGGCAAGCTCAAGTTCTCGAGGTTCTCGCGAGAACTTGAGCTCCTTCTCCCTGGCTAAGAGCCAAGCACTGCTATTGGATGCGCTCGCAGCCAGGGGGAGAGGAGAAACGCCCAGGCACGCCCACCAGAACATCCGAGGAGACGCCTACTATAACTTTCTGCCCCTCATTTGCATATGAGGCGCAAAACATATCGGGAACAAGGCAGCCAAACGGGGGGTCATTTAAAAAAAAAAAAATATGGTGAAGACTTCAGGGGCAGGTCCCCTAAAAGGTAATATAACGATTAGACATTTTTTTTTTTTGGTGAAAGGTCCTCTTTAACCACCTCAGCCCCCCTAGCTTAAACACCCTTAAAGACCAGGCCACTTTTTTCAATTCTGCACTACGCTATTTTCACCGTTTATTGCTCCGTCATACAACTTATCACCCAAATGAATTTTACCTCCTTTTCTTCTCACTAATAGAGCTTTCATTTGGTGCTATTTCTTTCTTGCTGACATTTTTACTTTTTTTGATATTTTACTTTTTTTGATGAAATCTTTGCAAAAAAATGATATTTTTCACTTTATGTTGGAAAATTTGTCAAATAAAACTACATTTCTCTAAAAAATGTTCTCTAAATTTATTGTTCTACATGTCTTTGATAAAAAAAAAATGCAATAAGTGTATATTTATTGGTTTTGGTAAAAGTTATAGCGTTTACAAACTATGGTGCAAAAAAGTGAATTTCCGCACTTTGACTTTCTGAGCACCTGTCCTGTTTCCTGACGTACTACAATGCCCAGACAGTAGAAATACCCCATAAATGACCCCATTTCCGAAAGTAGACACCCTAAGGTATTCACTGAGGGGCATAGTGAGTTCATGGAAGTTTTTATTTTTGTCACAAGTTAGCGGAAATGGATTTTTTTTTTTTTTACAAAGTCTCATATTCTACTAACTTGTGCCAAAAATACAATTTTACATGAACTCACCATACCCCTCACAGAATACCTTGGGGTGTCTTCTTTCCGAAATGGGGTCACTTGTGGGGTATTTATACTGCCCTGGCATTTTAGGGGCCCCTAAAGCGTGAGAATCCAAATGCGTAGAAAATGCCATGTAAAATCCTAAAGGTACTCATTGGATTTAGGGCCCATTTGCGCATCTTGGATGCAAAAGTGGCACACATGAGTATCGCCGTACTCAGGAGAAGTAGGGCAATGTGTTTTCGGGTGTATTTTTACATATTCCCCTACTGGGTGTGAAAAATATCTCTGTAAATGACAACTTTGTATAACATTTTTTAAAAAGTTGTCATTTACAGAGATATTTCTCACACCCTGCATGGGTATATGTAAAAATACACCCCAAAACACATTTCCCTACTTCTCCTGAGTACGGCGATACCCCATGTGTGCCACTTTTTTGCATCCAAGATGCGCAAATGGGCCCTAAATCCAATGAGTACCTTTAGGATTTCACAGGACATTTTTACGCATTTGGATTCCAAACTGCTTTTGACGTTTAGGGGCCCCTAAAAATGCCAGGGCAGTAAAAATACCACACAAGTGACCCCATTTCGGAAAGTAGACACCCCAAGGTATTCGCTGATGGGCATAGTGAGTTCATGGAAGTTTTTATTTTTTGGCACAAGTTAGCGGAAATTGTTTTTTTTTTTTTTTTTTTTTTAACAAAGTCTCATATTCCACTAAGTTGTGCCAAAGAAATTAAATTTTACATGAACTCACCATACCCCTCACGGAATACCTTGGGGTGTCTTCTTTCTAATATGGGGTCACTTGTGTGGTATTTATACTGCCCTGGCATTTTAGGGGCCCCTAAACGTCAGAAGCAGTTTGAATCCAAATGCGTAAAAATGTCCTGTGAAATCCTATAAGGTACTCATTGGATTTAGGGCCCTTTGCGATCTTGGCTGCAAAAGTGGCACACATGGGGTATCGCCGTACTCGGAGAAGTAGGGCAATGTGTTTTGGGGTATTTTTACATATACTCCTACTGGGTGTGAAAATATCTCTGTAAATGACAACTTTGTATAAATTTGTTTTAAAAAGTTGTCATTTACAGAGATATTTTCACATCCAGCATGGGTATATGTAAAATACACCCCAAAACACATTGCCCTACTTCTCCTGAGTACAGCGATACCTCATGTGTGCCACTTTTTGCATCCAAGATGCGCAAATGGGCCCTAAATCCAATGAGTACCTTTAGGATTTCACAGGACATTTTTACGCATTTGGATTCCAAACTGCTTTGACGCTTAGGGGCCCCTAAAATGCCAGGGCAGTAAAATACCACACAAGTGACCCCATTTCGGAAAGTAGACACCCCAAGGTATTCGCTGATGGGCATAGTGAGTTCATGGAAGTTTTTATTTTTGGCACAAGTTAGCGGAAATTGATTTTTTTTTTTTTTTTTAACAAAGTCTCATATTCCACTAACTTGTGCCAAAGAAATTAAATTTTACATGAACTCACCATACCCTCACGGAATACCTTGGGGTGTCTTCTTTCTAATATGGGGTCACTTGTGTGGTATTTGTACTGCCCTGGCATTTTAGGGGCCCCTAAACGTCAGAAGCAGTTTGGAATCCAAATGCGTAAAAATGTCCTGTGAAATCTATAGGTACTCATTGGATTTAGGGCCCCTTTGCGCATCTTGGCTGCAAAAGTGGCACACATGGGGTATCGACGTACTGGAGAAGTAGGCAATGTGTTTTGGGGCATATTTTACCTATACCTCTACTGGGTGTGAAAAATATCTCTGTAAATGACAACTTTGTATAAATTTGTTTTAAAAAGTTGTCATTTACAGAGATATTTTTCACATCCAGTATGGGTATATGTAAAAGTACACCCCAAAACACATTGCCCTACTTCTCCTGAGTACAGCGATACCACATGTGTGCCACTTTTTTGCAGCCAAGTTGCGCAAATCGGCCCTAAATCCAATGAGTACCTTTTAGGACGGTATTTTTACGCATTTTTCTTCTCACGCTTCAGGGCCCCTAAAATGCCAGGGCAGTATAAATGCTCCACATGTGACCCCATTTTAGAAAGAAGACACCCCAAGGTATTCTGTGAGGGGCATGGCGAGTTCATAGAAGATTTTTTTTTTTGCACAAGTTAGCGGAATTTGATTTTTTTTTGTTTTTTTCCACAAAGTCTCCCTTTTCGCTAACTTGTGACAAAAAGTTCAATCTTTCATGGACTCAATATGCCCCTCAGCGAATACCTTGGGGTGTCTTCTTTCCGAAATGGGGTCACATGTGAGGTTTTTGTACTGCCCTGGCATTTGAGGGTCTCCGCAATCATTACCTGTATGGCCAGCATTAGGAGTTTCTGCTATTCTCCGTATATTGAGCATACAGGTAATGAGATTTTTTTTTCTGTTCAGCCTCTGGGCTGAAAGAAAAAACGAACGGCACAGATTTCCTCATTCGCATCGATCGATGTGGATAAAAAAATCTCTGCCAAAAATATGCAAGAAAAAAAGAGGGCCTGGCGATTGCCAGGACATAGGGGCTCCGCCCAAACATCCATACCCACTCAGCTCCTATGTCCTGGCAAACGTGATTTCTCCATTCACATCGATCAATCGATCGGTGTGGAGGAAGACATCTTTGCCAGATTTTTGATACAAAGTGTTTGCCAAAGCATATGAACTCCAACACCTTTCCTCAGCTCACATGTCAGGGCAAACGTACCTGTCCTGCAGAGGAGAAATCTCGTCTTGCAGCGCCGCATACACTGACTTCATGTGTCTTCTGACAGCAGCGCAATGCTTCTCTCAGAATTCACATCAGTGCTGCGCCGTTTTCGTCGGTTGGTCCGTTGGTCTGTTAGTATACCTGGAAAATAAAGGGTGGTTATGGGGGGGAAAAAAAAAAAGAAGAAAAAACAGGCAGCAGGCACATGACTTGAACGTTGCAAACTTTATAAAACCAGAATATTTTAAAACTTTTATAAAACATGAACATAAAAACCTGAACTAACTCAAGATTTTTTTCTTTCTTGCTACCTGTTTAATTTTTTTTTTTTGTTTTCCATGTCACTCTTTATTTTCCTAGCAGAAACCTCTCCTTTCCCATGGGACAATGTGTAAAGTGTAAATCACACAGAGATGGTGCGAAGTACATTATACGCGTTATCCCAAGTGAAAGGAGACGTTTCTACCGTTTCACACTTCTGCTGTAGCACACCAGCACCGTCCCTATGTGTTAGGGTCTCTCAAAACCTAGTGTCCTGAGAGACCCTAGAGCCTGAGTGGAAAAAAACTACCTGTGTAGTGCTGTCCCTAGGTCCCTAAGTGTACCTGAGTGTGGTACTTCCGGAAACACTCTCCAAGGCATAGGGCAGGGTGGTCAGGACAGTCAGGACAGAAATAGCGGGTGTCACGCCTTATTCCACTCCTGCTACAGACACGACATCTTTTTCAGGGTGGCGGTTGGGTTGAGGTACCAGGCACAACGCTGGGGAAGTGCCGCTCATGTAGACGGCTAACTACACTGGTGGTTAGGGCCACGGAACCTCCTGGATACAGGAGGTTCTCGATGATCTCTTCCTGGAATTTGAGGAAGGATCCCGTTCTCCCAGCCTTACTGTAGAGAACGTAACTGTTATATAGAGCCAATTGAATCAAATATACAGACACCTTCTTATACCAGCGTCTGGTCTTTCGGGAAACCAAATAAGGGGCCAACATCTGGTCGTTGAAGTCCACCCCTCCCATGTGGAGGTTATAGTCGTGGACCGAGAGGGGCTTTTCAACGACACTGGCTGCCCGCTCAATTTGGACTGTCGTGTCTGCGTGAATGGAGGAGAGCATGTAAACGTCACGCTTGTCTCTCCATTTCACCGCGAGCAGTTCTTCGTTACACAATGCAGCCCTCTCCCCCCTTGCAAGTCGGGTGGTAAGGAGCCGTTGGGGGAAGCCCCGGCGACTAGGTCGCACGGTGCCGCAGCAGCCAATCTGTTCTAGGAACAAATGCCTGAAGAGGGCCACACTTGTGTAAAAGTTGTCCACATAAAGATGGTACCCCTTGCCGAATAAGGGTGACACCAAGTCCCAGACTATCTTCCCACTGCTCCCCAGGTAGTCAGGGCAACCGACCGGCTCCAGGGTCTGATCTTTTCCCTCATAGATCCGAAATTTGTGCATATAGCCTGTGGCCCTTTCACAGAGCTTATACAATTTGACCCCATACCGGGCGCGCTTGCTTGGGATGTACTGCTTGAAGCCAAGGCGCCCGGTAAAATGTATGAGGGACTCGTCTACGCAGATGTTTTGTGCAGGGGTATTCAAATCAGCAAATTTCTGGTTGAAATGGTCTATGAGGGGCCGAATTTTATGGAGCCGGTCAAAAGCTGGGGGGCCTCTGGGACGGGAGGTGGTGTTGTCACTAAAGTGCAGGAAACGCAGGATGGTCTCAAAACGTGTCCTGGACATGGCAGCAGAGTACATGGGCATGTGATGAATTGGGTTCGTGGACCAATATGACCGCAATTCATGTTTTTTGGTTATGCCCATGCTGAGGAGAAGGCCCAGAAAAGTTCTAAATTCGGAAACTTGGACTGGTTTCCACCGGAAAGGCTGGGCATAAGAGCTTCTCGGGTTGTCGGCGATAAATTGAGTGGCATATCTGTTTGTTTCTGCCACGACTAGGTCATAGAGCTCCGCAGTGAAAAACAGCTCAAAAACCCCAGCGCCGATCCTATCTGAGCTGTTTCCACCCGAACTCCTGACTGGGCGGTGAAAGGGGAACTAATGGTGCGGCTGAAGTTGGGGGCTGCCAATCAGGATTTGCCAGCACCTCAGGGACTCTAGGGCTCTACGGGCCTGTCTGCGCGGTGGCTGCGACGGGGAAACTACTGCACGTGCCACCGTACCAGCTTCTACTGCCCTTCTGGTGCTCGCCACTTCACCATGTTGTACGGCAGTGCTGGTAGAAGGTCCAGGACGGGCTGCGCTGCTGGTGTATGCCTCACCACGTAATCCGGCAGCGCCAGCCCCACTCTGCTGCCCTTGAAGCGGATCCTGCGCAACCTGCGGTCTAGCAACACGGGGCCGGGTACGCCTGGTTCTATCAGGGACCTCAACCTCCTCGTCCGAACTTTGGGTCAGACTGCCACTGCTCTCTACAGGTTCGTATTCTGACCCGCTAGATTCGTCAGATGAGGGTTCCCATTCCTCATCCGACTGGGTCAGAATCCTGTAGGCCTCTTCAGAGGAATACCCCTTGTTTGACATTTGGGCGTCTAAATTTAGGGGTATTCCCTGAGACTACCCAAGAAAAAAGCAAGCCTGTCTTACAATTGAGAGGGTAGCGAAGTACAGAAGCCGCTGCGATTGATAAAAAGATCAAAACTGATTTTTTTATCGCCGCAGCGCTTGTGAAGGGATTGTGCAGTGATTACAAAAAAAATTTTTTGTCACTGCGGCGGGCGGGCGTGGGTGAACGCAGGTGGGGCGACCGATCAGGTCTGATCGGGCAAACACTGCGTTTGGGGTGGAGGGCGAACTAAAGTGACACTAGTACTATTATATATCTGACCGTGATCAGTTCTGATCACTTACAGATACTATAAAGTACAAACGCTGATTAGCGCTACGCTAATCAGCGAACCAGTGACTGCGGTGCGGTGGGCTGGGCGCTAACGCTAACTACCTACCAAAGGGGCCTAAAGTAATCTAAACCTAAAAGTCAATCCTAGTGAAAAAAAAAAGTGACAGTTTACACTGATCACTTTTTTCCCTTTCACTAGCTGATTGATAGGTGATGAAAGGGGTGATCAAGGGGTTAATTTGGGTGATGGGGGGGGCTGATCAGGGGCTAGTGTGTGGTGCTTGGGTGTACTCACAGTAAGGTGTGCTCTCTCCTGGGTCCAACCGACGAAAAGGACCCAGGAGAGGGCACAGGAGCCATTTAATCCATCATATTTACAAATATGATGGGTTAAATGGCTTCTCATTCGTTTTTTTAAAAGTCATCAGCCCGCCAGCGCTGCCGATTGGCTGGCAGGCTGATGACCAACTCTCCCTGCGCCTTTTGCCGTGCGCGATCTGCGCTTGCGCGGGCGCATCTATGCAAAATCTCGCGTCTCGCGAGATCACGCGTAGATGCGTCCGATCAGAAGAGCCCGGCCGCCCGCAGAACGCGATCCTGCGTGCGGCGGTCCGGGAGCGGTTAAACTAATTGAAGAAAGGGCACCACCAGGAGTGGAACCTGGGGCTTAATTTGATTCCACATGGGAAACCTTACCCAGCCTGGACAAAGAAAGGATTGACAGATTGATACCTCTTTCTCGATTCTGTGGGTGGTGGTGCATGGCTGTTGTGAGTAGGAGGAGCGATTTGTCTGGTTCATTTCGATAACCAACGAGATTCCTCCGTGCTAACGAGTTACGTCACCCACAGCTGCCAGTGCAAGGACATTGTGGAGATATTATCAAAAACACTGGCCACGATAAAATATTATAGAAATTTTAACAATATATTTTGATTGTGGTAATGTTACATTGCAGAGTTAGCGCAGGGAATGGCGGTCAGCACTGGCTCCGAAAAAATTCTATTGAAATTTTAACAATATTTTTTGATTGCCCTGTAAAAGATTGTAGTTGAGGACCTGCAGGTGAGCTGACCCTTCCTGAAGAGGGACATAAGGAGATCTTGTGCACTGATATCCAAACTCTTTAGCATCCACAGTCAGGAGAAGATGACGGTGGGGAATGGCAATTAGTGTTTCACGAGGTGGCTGAGACACAGTTGTCAATGAGTGAAGTTCTTGTTAGGTCAACACAAGTGAGGAGGATGACCAGAGTGAGGAAGTGGAAGAGGAGATGGGGGACGATGATATCACTGACCCAACCTGGAAAGGTGGCAAGCCAAGCTTACTTTTTCCAGCTCCAGGGCATCCTTTCTATGGACTGGTGCCCAGAACTGAACTGCAAATTCCAGATGAGACCGCACCAAAGCTTTGTAAAGTGGTAATATTACATCCCTGCCCCATGAGTCCATGTCTCGTTTAATGCATGACAATATCCTGGTAACCTTAGAAGCAGCTGATTGACATTGTATGTTGTTATTTAATCTACCATCTACAAGGACACCCAAATCCTTCTCTATAAGTGACTCTCCCAGTGTTACATCTCCTAGGACATATGAAGCACAGAGATTATTACTACCAAGATGCATAACTTTACATTTATCTACATTGAACCTCATTTGCCAAGTTGATGCCCAAGTTGATGAGTGTTCAAGTCAGCTTGTAGTCTATGGACCTCTTTCATACACTGCTCAGTACTACATAGCTTACTATATCTGCCCACTGCTTCTTCTTTCAGCCTTCTGTACTATAGCATGCAGTACATGGCAGCTTCCCCTCTCTGCCCCTGCTGCTCTGCTATGTACTAGTGCTTATTTTGGCAAACTTACATACGCATACACCTGATGCCAGGCCCATCCTGGCATCGCATGTGTACATATGTAAGTGTGCCAAAGTAAGCACTAGTAAATGGCGGAGCAGCGGGGACAGAGGGGGGAGGCTGCCATGTACTTAATGCTATAGTACAGAAGGCAGACGGAGGAAGGAGTGGGCAAAGGTCAGGATGGCTTCTTGGCAGCTGCATACTGAAGCCTCAAGCGTGCAGCTGCCAGGTAGCCATCCCAGCCTTTGCCCACTCCTATAGTACAGGCAGGGCCCGGCGTTAGGGGTGGTGGGGGGAAACAGGGCAATTGCCCAGGGTCCCCTTTCCAAAAGGGGCCCCCTGCTGTTAGATACTTAAGTGGGCCATTTTACTCCCTGAAAAAGACTCATGAGTATTTTTACGCATGGTCTTTTTCCAATCAGGAGCGCTGTATCAGAAGCTGCCAGATTCGGCACACATGAAGCCCCGCCCCTCTCCTGAGAAGCCCCGCCATCACGGACATCTCTCTCACCAGGAGCAGCTCCAGAGACAGGACTAAACACTACATTGTGGTTACAGGACCTGTGGTGATGTCACAGTCATGTGATCACCCATGTGTGTGGAAGGAGCTGGGGGAACACAGACTCCATGTAGGACTGTGCTGGTGGAAAATGTAGAGGTACTTTATGTATGGAAGGTGTGTATAAAGCAGGGCTATGTCAGTGTAACCAGTGTATTGTACAGTTTTCTGTGTGTAATGTGCACACAGTAGTTCAATCTGTGTAATGGACATGTAGCAGGGCTGTGTGTGCAATGTGTATATAGTAAACTATCTGTGTAATGGGCATGTGGTAGAGCTGTGTATGTAATATGTATATAGTAGTGTCAGGTGGACCCTGTGTATGGCAGCGTTAGGTGGGCGCTGTGTATGGCAGCGTCGGGTGGGCGCTGTGTATGGCAGCGTCGGGTGGGCGCTGTGTATGGCAGCGTCGGGTGGGCGCTGTGTATGGCAGCGTCGGGTGGGCCCTGTGTATGGCAGCGTCCGGTGGGCGCTGTGTATAGCAGCGTCAGGTGAGCCCTGTTTATAGCAGCGTCAGGTAAGCCCTGTGTATGGCAGCGTCAGGTGAGTCCTGTGTATGGCAGTGTCGGGTGGGCGCTGTGTATGGCAGCGTCGGGTGGGCGCTGTGTATAGCAGCGTCAGGTGAGCCCTGTTTATAGCAGCGTCAAGTGAGCCCTGTGTATGGCAGCGTCAGGTGAGTCCTGTGTATGGCAGTGTCGGGTGGGCGCTGTGTATGGCAGCGTCGGTGGGCGCTGTGTATGATAGCATCGGGTGGGCGCTGTGTATGGCAGTGTCGGGTGGGCGCCGTGTATGGCAGCAGTGGTCTTATGTTTAGTGTATGATGTTGGATAAATGTAAAATTGTCTACATTTATTTCTGCACGGGAGACTAGCAATGGTTTCCCTGCAGAAAGATCAGCCTCATAACATTATGTGGGCCTATGCATGGTATATATGAACTAGCAGAAGGACCCGGCTTCAAGGAGTAACATAACCGCAAGCCCTACATGGATGGCTGCCGCATCGTGTAAATCCAGTATATTTTAACCAAGTTGTTGAACATTTTTGTTTCGCAATAGGAGTGAAGAGTGAGGGAGACGGAGAGGTCGCAAGAGACGGAGGTCATTTTGGGACCACCCTGTGACCCTCCCATATACTGGATTTACACGATGCGGCAGCCATCCATGTAGGGCTTGCGGTTATGTTACTCCTTGAAAAGTCTTTTTATGATTCTGTTGAAGGGAATCACTTTCCTATCAAGTCCTACATCAACTGCAATTCCACTGGAGTGATTTATGTGATAGAATGTCTGGAATGCAAACTGCTTTATGGGATGCACAATCCTGGCTGCTAGAGCATTTGAATTATATCACCAACGCTGCATATATCAATATTTCACATTCAGCCAGACATTTCATCACAACTCACAACAGAAGTGTACATACTTTTACGGCTTATGCTATTGAAAAAGTCTTTCCTCCTAAAAGGGGTGGTGATTTGAAAAAGCTAATTTTCCAAAGAGAAGCTTATTGGATATTTAGGTTAAATTAAATACTAGACACCCTGCTGGTCTAAACTTGAGAAAAGAATTAATGTATATTTACTGATCCTCTGTAACTACTTACACATATGCCATATTTGCTGTTTATTTGTTTTTAATGTTTTTGCAGTAAGATTTTAATAAGATCACAGGTTCAGACACACTCTTTCACACTTGCGTTCTGAGGATCCGGCAGGCACTTCCGTCCCGCCGGATCCGTCAGAACGCAAGTCGCCTGAAAGCATTAGAAGACTGATCAGGATCCTGATCAGTCTTCGAAATGCTTTGAGGTTACTATGGCAGCCAGGACGCTATTAAATTCCTGGTTGCCATAGTAGTAGTGGGGAGCGGGGGAGCGGTATACTTACAGTCCGTGCGGCTCCCTTGCGGTAAGTGTTCAGGATTTTTGGCCGGAGCAAAAAGCGCAGCATGCTGCGGTATTTTCTCCGGCCAAAAAACGTTCCGGTCCTGAACTGAAGACATCCTGATGCATCCTGAACGGATTTCTCTCCATTCAGAATGCATTGGGATAATCCTGATCAGGATTTTTCCGGCATAGAGCGCCGAGGACGGAACTCTATGCCGGAAAACAAAAACGCCAGTGTGAAAGAGCCCTTATTATTATTATTTATTTTTAGAGCGCTATTCATTCCATATCATGCCATTCAATGAAGCTTCAGTTATATTTTATTATGCAAATATAGTGGCGTTTTTTCTTATAGGGCGCAGCCTCTGGCTATGTGAATTCTAAAGCTATTTTTATATACCTGTTATGTTGAAAATAAGAATAGACGTCCTGCTCCTAATTAGTCTGCTCAGATGTGAACACCTGATGTCTCACACCACCCCCAGCACATGGAGGGAGGGGAGGTTTTAGAGTCTTATAAATGTGTGACTATGTGGAGCAGTAAGCTAGTCATGAGTAAGAACTATATCTGTTCGAAACGCGTTGACTATTAACTGGATTTGTGAAGATATGTATTAAAACAGTTTTATATCCACTGCTGGAAATAAAGAAATCGTCACTCAAGAATTTCGGTGCTGGTATATTCCTTTATTTTTCTATGTTAAAAACAGGTCTTACCTATTTTCCGTGCACCAGGAAATACTACTCTTGGATGATCATAACAGGTGAGTTGGATTTTTCTACAGCGCTGTGCCCCTATAATGCTAGGGCTACATGACGACATGTGTCGCGCAACATTTTGACTCAACAATTTTCATGATAGGCTATGGTGTCGCATTGCGACATGTGACAAAGATGGATTTTTCTGCGATTGTCGCAGTTGCAGCATGTCACATGTCGCAATGCAACACCATAGACTAGCATTATAAAAATTGTCGCGCGACATTGGTGCAACATCAATGTCGTGCGACACATGTAGCAGTGCAGTTGTGCCCTATGTGTCGTGCAACTTATTGTCGTCGTGTAGCCCTAGCCCAAAGCTGACCTACAGCAGTGAAGAGAAATGGCTGGGTTGTTATGGAAGCCTGGAGTAAAATTGTGTGTATGTGGAGACTAAGGGCCTGCGAGCTTCTATTTGCTGTGACCGTGTGTATGGCAGTTGGAATATGAAGAGAAAGACTTGCAGGCTTGTATTGGCTAATGCAGGTCATTTTTTGGGAATATCTCAGGTACGGTACATACCAGAGAGCTGAGACCCGGTCTAAAACCTTCCCGGACACCTGACGTGCCTGTGTTCCAACTTTGGTGAAGATTGGTCTAGTCGTTTGGTAGCGCATAAAGAACAGAACTGTGTGTAGCAAAAACAGTTGGAGCATACAAACTCCATGCAGCTGCTGAGTAGGGGCGTATGACCCCCCACAAGATTTCTTTCCAGGTAGCAAGGGATTTGTATACCAAGTTTTGTTGAAATTGATGGTTGCTTTTTTGAGTGATCGCGGAACATACACACACACACATATATACGTCCTTCTTTTTATATATACATATAGATAGATAGATAGATAGATAGCCGCAAAATTCGTACTCCTCCTCGGCTAAAAATACCCCTCAAAATTGTTAAGAGGAGTATTTTTACTGTTCTGGAGTGTCTCTTCACCATGCTGCAGTTGTCTCTGTAAGAACAGTCACTGCTGCTGTTCCCATCCCACACAGTCTCCCTCTCTCACGAGACCTCAGTGACAGCCCAGTAGGCTGCATTATCCACAATTCTGAGTGATGCTACAGACCGGCATCAGGACGTTCTGTGTGGGCGGGGCTAACATAGCTCCGCCGCATCCTTTGCCTGCACTTGTTCCAGTCTGGAGGCCTAAACTTCATACTGGGATCACTGGGCCTTCTTCTGCATCCGACCCCCAGACTCTGACCTCAGCTCCTGGACTGCAGGGGGCTCCCAGAACCCTCTTATCAAAGCACCTGGTAAGTCCAGTCTAGTAAGAAGCATGCAGCCGTATCTCTCAAGGAGGGGGTGCAGGGCTGCTGGGGTCGCACTCTCATTGTTGTAGCCCTGCACTGCCCTCGAGTACTGATGGTCACTGACCTGTGAGTTACCACTGTCAGCTCTGTGTTTCCCCTGTGCCCCCTCCTATGTGCTCCCTTTGCCCCCTCCTATGTGCTCCCTGTGCCCCTTTGTGTGTTGCTTCTTGTGCCCGCTGTGTGTGCTCCCTGTGCCCACTGTGTGAGCTCCCTCTGCCCCCTCTGTGTGCGCTCCTCTGTGCCTGCTGTGTGTGCTCCCCAAGCTTCATCTGTGTGCTCCCTGTGCCCCCCGTGTGAGCTCTCTGTACCCCCTGTGTGTGCCCCCCGTGTGAGCTCCCTGTGCCCCCTGTGTATGCTCTCTGTGTTTCGTATGTAAGCCCCCTGTGCCCATGTTTGAGCTCCTTGTGTCCTGTGGGCTCCATGTGACTCCAGGGCACAGCCAAACGGCACACTCGTGTGGTGCTTGTGACGTAGCCACGCTGTGTTCAATTACTGCATGGCTGTCTGGGCCATAGAGGGCTCTAGTTAAACTAATAAAGACGGCATTGTTTAGGTGGTCTGCATTGCTAATTGGGTGACGTTGGAGTATAGATTAAGAACCTGAGTCCAAATTAGCAGTGCCTTTTTTTTAGGCCTTGTTCACACGTCAGTTATTTGATCAGTTATATCCATCAGTGATTGTGAGCCAAAAACCAGGAGTGGAGGTTACACAGACATAAGGTATAATGAAAAGATCTGCACCTGATCTGTGTTTTTGACTTGCACCTGGTTTTGGCTCACAATACCTGATGGAAATAACTGACCAAATAACTGAGGTGTGAACAAGGCCTTACATTGGAAAGGCTAAAGAGAGATCATGTGGCAGGGAACAATGAGGACAAGCCAGCGGCACCATATTAAACGGACTGCCGGCCCTTCCTTTCATGAATTAAGACGGTCGGGCCCTAATGTTACCACATGTTGAGTGGCCTGGCCTGACAATAAAATCATTTAGTACTGCTCCAGGGCCCCTTCTGAGCTCAGGCCCCAAAGCACCTGCTTCCCTGATAGCTACGCCACTGGATATGCTGTATTCTCAAGAGGAGAAAAGCACATATAGATTTGACTGCAGGGGTATTTAGTTTTAAAAATTGCTTATTTAAGACATCATAATCAAAATTACAAACCGTACATAGCCTCACAGTAAAGTTTTGACATGCCACTGAATGAGAAATGTCTGATACAAAAGATGTCAGTTTCCAAGCATATACATAGCATACAGTAGTTGCAATTATTATCAAGACAATGGATAATCTACATAAAAGGCAAGGCATGGCATTATGCATTTATGTAACATAGAAAGTAGGGAGAGATAGAAATGGTGGTGGTGGTGGGGGGGTATTTTGGAGATTTATTGGGTTCCCGATCTCAGTCTATAAGGCTCGGACCTATTCACTAATCTTTTCTATTAAGACCAGGTGTCTATATCGTCTCCAGTCTTTCCATATCCTGTGGAATAGGTGAGGGGTGCCCACAAGCCAATGTGCTATTTGTTCTAATATGTAGACCACAGGGACAAGGGGGGAGTCAACTCTGATTTCCAGTAAGAGGCTACTACTGTCCTCGCCACTGCTCAGATGTGTTAACCCAGGCGCTTCTCATCCGCTGTCAAAGTCACCCCCACATATAAGCCCAATAAGGCTAGCTTTGGAGACAGCTGGAATCTTCTCCCAAAGATCTCAGTCAAGGCCTCCTCTATTTTCTCCAAGAAGGGCCCAATAGCAGGGCAAAGGCACCAAATATGGAAAAAGGTGCCCACCTGTTTCCCACATCGCCAACACAAATGGCTGGTTATAGGGAAAATTTTGTGTAACCTTTCTAGTGTATAATACCATTGATTCAAGATCTTAGAGTAGCTTTCTTGTAGACGCAAACATTAAGATATTTTAGGAGTAAGTGCTAGCATATATGTCCACTCTCTAACTGCAAGGATATTTTAAAATGAATGCCATTTATTACAGTGGCGTAACTAGAAATGACTGGGCCCCACAGCAAATTTTTGAATGGGGCCCCCTCCCCCAGTAATTTTTTCACAACCCCTTCCTTTCATGCCGCCCCCTTTCCTGTGGATAGTAAAGATCGCTCTCTCAGACCAGGCCCGGCAGCTGTTCCATCCTACACTGTCTATACTGCCAATGTATATCATTTCATTGTGTAATACTGTTGAGGGGCCCTGACAAAATCTTTTAGTACTTCTCCTCCTCTTGGATGGGCCCCTTCTGGGTCAGGGCCCCAAAGCAACCGCTTCCCCTGCTTCCCCTATAGTTATGCCCCTGTTCACAAACATATGTACTGTATAAAATCAGCATATAATCGCATATTATATCGCATATGTTCGATTTTCACCTCTTTCTGGCTTCTTCCAGCGCATGAACAGCAATAGTAAAACTTTCTACTTATAGGGACAAACACAGTCCAATCAATATAAAATCATTCTATAAAATACATATAGCTACCACCAGTGCATTAACCTATATGATATACAGAAAATAAAACCCATTTTCATAATATTAACCAAGTCACAGTGGCTGAGGGAATGTATGGAGCAGGCTGCTGCAGTGAGCCCGCCCCATCGTTCCGAACCCCATCATTTAACCCCTCAGATGCCGCAATCAACAGCGATCGCGGCATCTGTGAGGTAAGACAGTGAAATCGTGGGGCTCTGATCAGTTACCATAGTAGCCTGATCAGGGTCCATTCACACGTCCGCAAAATGGGTCCGCATCCGTTTTCAATGGGGCCGCAAAAGGTATCTTATGCTGTCCGCACTTTTGTTCCGCAGCCTCGCAAAAAAAAAAAGAACATTTCCTATTCTTGTCCACAGCCACTGACAAGAAAAGGCATCTCTATTATAATGCTGGCCATGTGCTGTCAGCAAAATGCGGAACGCATATTGCCGGTGTCCGTGTTTTGCGGATCCACAATTTGCAGTCCGCAAAACAGTTGCGGACGTGTGAATGGACCCTTATGGTGAGTTTTCTGCTAAGCTGTGTACGAGGCACAGCTCAGCAGGGAGCGTGTCAGAATCCCATTCACCCTAATAGATCTCTATTAGGGCTCATGCACACAACCTTATGTACTTTGCGGTCAGCAGAAAATGGATCCGCAAAAAATACAGATGACAACAGAGTGCATTCCGTATTTTGCGGAACGGAACAGCTGGCCCCTAATAGAACAGTACTATCCTTATCCGTAATGCGGACGATAATAGGACATGTTCTATTTCTTTGTGGAACAGACATACTGAAACGCAATGCAAACAGAGTAACTTTGTTTCTTTGCAAACCCATTTAAATGAATGGTTCCGCATAAGGTCTGCAAAAAAAAAAATGGAACGGACACGGAAAGAAAATACGTTGGTGTGCATGAACCCTTAGGGTGAATAGGACAAGTTCTAGCCTCTACGGTGGGTTAAAAGTTATTGTAAATAAAGTTTAAAAGAAATATTAAACTTTAAATCCCCCCCTTTCCCAATTTTACATAGGGAAAGACCTCAGGATAGGTCATCAATATCAGATTGATGGGGGTCTGACAGCCGGCACCCCCGCCGATCAGCTGTTTGAAGAGACTGCGCCCGCTGTGCCAACGCTGCCTTCTCTTCATCATTTACCTGGTTGCCATCGCATCTGCAGCGGTGAGCAGTTGTAATTACACCCAAGCCAGCTCCTTCCTATACACTTGTATATTGATGACCTATCCTGAGGATAGGTCATCAATAAATATAACTTGGACAATCTTTTTAAGTATTGCCGAATCTGAAAATATCTGAACTATTAAAATATTACAATAAACGTCATAAAGGAAAAAAATAAAAAATAGGGCAGTAAATAGTCATATATATATCGTATTCAGGGCAAGCTTTAGGGAATATATGAGGGAGGCAGTGAGGTGCAGTGAGTGAGGCACGTCTTCGCTATTCGGTACTGCACTGAACAGTGAAGATGGGCAGCTCACTGCCAAAACACAACTTCAGTTTTTTCATAATTTTTTTTTTAAATCAATAAATAAAGTATATTGAAAAAAATATTTATTATAAATTGCCCTCCACATAAAAAAAAAATGGCAGAAACACTTTGAATCGTACTCCTGGGATGTTACTCAGCCGCGGTGCATAGTGGCAGCTATCAGAAGCTATATAACTGTTTAAATCTAGGGGTATGAAGTAATTCCGAGTGAGTCATTTATCATTTTCCCTATAGATCCCGAGGTCTAAAAAGTGAATCAGCATTACAACTTGCAGTTTGCTGAAAGGAATTGTGGCACTTTGGGGACTGTGCCAGGGAACTTATCTCCATTCTTGTTGATCCACTGGGCAGAGGTGAGTTGCTAGCAGCCATCTGCTGATATTAGCTGGAACGGCCTCTTTCACACTAGCGTTGTTAGGATCCGGCGTGCACTTCCGTCGCCGGAATGCACGCCGGATCCTGCACAACGCAAGTGAACTGAAAGCATTTGAAGACTGATCAGTCTTCAAAATGCTTTCAGTGTTACTATGGCAGCCAGGACGCTACTAGCGTCCTGGTTGCCATAGTAGCAGTGGGGAGCGGCATACTTACATTCTGTGCGGCTCCCGGGGCGCTCCTGAATGACGCCAGAGCGCCCCGCGCGCATGGATCACGTGATCCATGCGATCACGTGATCTATGCACTGGGGCGCCTGACGTCATCCTGGAGCGTCCCGGGAGCCGCACGGAATGTAAGTATGCCGCTCCCCGCTCCCCTACTTACTATGGCAACCAGGACTTTAGCGCCCTGGCTGCCATAGTAACCATTGACAAAAGCTAAACGTCGGTTCCGGCAATGCGCGGAAACGACGTTTAGCTAAAGGCCGGATCCAGACTAATGCCCTTCAATGGGCATTAATTCCGGATCCGGCGTTGCGGCATGTCTTCCGGATTTTTGGACGGAGACAAATCCGCAGCATGCTGCGCTTTTGTCAACGTCCAAAAAACGTTGACATACTGAACGGAAGACATCCTGATGCATCCTGAACGGATTTCTCTCCATTCAGGATGCATGGGGATAATCCTGATCAGTAGCTTTCCGTCCTAGAGACCCGAGCACGGATCTCTAGGACGGAAAGCTAAAACGCTAGTGTGAAAGAGGCCTAAGGCTACATGCACACGACCGTATGTGTTTTGCAGTCCGCAAATTGCGGATCCGCGGGAAAAAAAAGGATGACATCTGTATGCCATTTATTTTTTTTTTTGCGGATCCATTGTAATAATGCCTAAAACGGACAAAAATAGGACATGTTATATTTTTTTTGCGGGGCTACGGAACGGACATATGGCTGCGGATAGCACACTGTGTGCTGTCCGCTTTTTTTGCGGACCCATTGAAATGAATGGGTCTGCATCCTATCCGCAAATAAAATGGAACGGACATGGAAACAAAATACGTTCGTGCGCACGAGGCCTAAGAATGAACATGTTTTCTCCCCCTCCAAAGCAGATCATCAATTGCGGATGTAAAACACTCTGTAT
This sequence comes from Bufotes viridis, assembly GCA_033119425.1. Taxonomy (NCBI): domain Eukaryota; kingdom Metazoa; phylum Chordata; class Amphibia; order Anura; family Bufonidae; genus Bufotes; species Bufotes viridis. Next base: position 367,938,874 of record CM065592.1, read on the forward strand.
GAACTACAGCTTGAATTTCCCTTTAAAAACAATGGGAAGTGGACTGAGTGCAGAAAACCTGCTGTGCGAACATGGCCTTAATGTGTGCGCAAGTGGTCAGCACTGGGGTCCTGTAAAGCGCTGCAGAATATGTCACCGCTATAGAAGTGCATAAAATAAATAAGTATACACTTGTTACTGTGCTGCAGGGCTCAACTGCAGTTCATGTTGCCATCCATTACTGAACAGTGAAGATGGGCAGCTCATTTCCAAAAGACAACTTCAGGGTCACCAATGGCATCTCCATCATGGCAGTAAGCGCTGTTCCTGGCACATTAACCCTCAGTTCACACTTGCGCGTTTTACAGCGCGTTCGAACGCGCTGTAAAACGCATAACCGATGCAAGCCAATGCTTCCCTTTGGGACTGGTTCACATTTTCGCGTTTTACAGCGCGTTCGAACGCGCTGAAAAATGCCTGACGCATAAACAAGTTCTTGAGCTTTTTTTGGGGCGTTTGTCGCGCATTTTGGCCCACAGACTTCAATGGGAATGCGCAACGCTTGTAATTTGCGCGTTTTTGACACTGAAAACGCGCGTTCGAACGCGCGTTTATGAATTTGCAACATGCTGGAAAGGCCAAACCCCAGCTCTGATTGGCCAAACTTCATATAGACAGGGATATTTGGTCATTGGACAACACTGCAGTCAATCACACAAACGTGCGTAAAATGCGCGTTTACTATTGCCAAAAATGCGCATAAAAACGCGCGACAAATACGCGCATAAAACGCGCGTCTCAGAAACGCTCAGGTCTGAACCCGGGGTAAAGGGGGCACTGTGGCTGTCACTATTTAGTTGGTATGAAGGCTGACACTATTAAGGGGCAGGGATGCCATAATGAATGATAGAGATTATAAGTAATCCATGTCTATAGCTCCATGTACTGATCAGAACCCATGACCAGCATTTACTGTGAGCTGTAAAGTGATGAGAATTACCATTAAAATAATCGACAACCACCACCAGCCTCAAAAAAATCAAGGACGCATCTATTTTTTTTCTTCACAGACGCAGGAAAAAATGCGCCTATTTTTATGGACTGTCCAGAAATTTCTTTGCGGTTGGCGATCCTGTTATGGGGGCATTGTAAACGATCGCTATTTTTTAGCACTTTGGCTGGAAACATTATGGGTAAAGATGAGCAAAGCCAGCTTCGTTCAAACCCTTGGATGAATGCTGTACGGAGATCCGTCTCCATACAGTAATAGAATTTATGTCGGCCGTGACTTTGTTGAATAACTTCAGTAATTGATTTTTTAAGGGTAAAACCACTTTAAAACTTGATACCGTACACGGCTTTGGTTCCGACTGGTACCTCGGAACCGGCGCCAAGTTCGGTTTCAAGTTTTAAACTGGTTTTCCACTTAAAAAATCAACTACCAAAGTTTTTCAACAGTCATGCGCGACTTTGCAAATAGCTGACTGGCTCATCGGAGCCCATACATTCTAATGCTGTACAGAGACAGATCTCTGTACAGTATTATTCCGAAGTTTTGAACTAAGTGACTTTGATGCAACATCCGAACCTTCTTTGCTCCCGTACCCTGACGAAGCCACGTAGTGGCAAAACATGTCGGGCGGGCAATAGAGAGCTTTTTAGAATGGGCATAGGATGTGGACAGTGAGGATCATACTGCAGACGCTCCTCCAATCTATAATAGATACCGAATACCTGGGGCAATTTTGAACAGGAGGGAGACTGAAAATAAAAAATCAGGATTCAATAATAATAGTAGGAATAAACCGTATTTTCCCCCTATTAGATTAGGATGGTTCTCAGAGATAGGAGGACCTCCATATTGTCCCTGGAGTTATAGTTTATTAGTAAATACATAACCCTTCCGGCTGCCCAGTGATTTTAACTTATCTGGGATTATTTAGTTTTATGAAAATAATAAATAAAAGTTATATTTTATGATAAGCCGTAAACAGAAATTTTGTGGCTTTCAGCCACTTTAGTGTATTATTCAGAAGATTTTTTCTGGGCAAAATAACTGGTCCTTTTTTGGTGTTTCAACATCCGAAGCTCGCTTCGCTCATCACTAGTTATGGGGGCAATTCAGCTGTGACTATTTAAGGGGCTGGGCACCAGGGCTTTCATTATTTTGGTGGCACTGTAGCTTTGGCTATATAGGGGGGACATCAGGGCTTTCACTTTTTGGGGGGACTATGACCAGCACTGTTATGGGGACACTGTAACCACCAGTGTTTTGGGGACATTATGGCTGGCAGTATTACTGGGGCACTGAAACACACTCTGACTTTCACTATTGGATACAGTCTGTTACATGAGGGCAGCAGCGATTACACTATGTATACTACAATTGTATGTAAAGTGTGTACACAGCATAAACCCTGCATCCTGTGGAACCACAACTCCCAGCATGCCCCCTCCACTGGCGCCACACACGACGTAAGGTTAACGAGTGGTCACAGTGGCTGCGCGGCTGCGCGCTGAATTCTCCACGCCTCCTGCCTCCCTATTGGTCAGGTTGCTGTGACAGTAGAAGTCGATTCCTATTGGATGGCGATGTTGACAGGTCGCTGCCCATTGACTGGCGCAGAAAGGCATCCCTCCTCCTTACTCGGCGTGACAGCGCCCGTGTAGAGTGCCCTTGGTGTGAACGGTGCGATATACGGGCAGCCGATGACCATGGAGGAGGGAGACGGCCTGCGTCAGAGGAGGCCTATCCGACCGCATATCATCACCGACGAGACCCCCGTCCATGAGACGCAGAGCACCAGGTGGGCACAGTTGCACAATGGTGGGGGTTATAATCGTCATATGTGTATGGTATTGTCTGTGGCATTCCTGCAATAAGACAGCATTGAAATTAACCCTTTGCTGGAGATTCTTTGGCACTGGAATCTGCAGCCATGACTAGTGGCTCACAGATCGTACCTTGTTTATATTACGTTGGAAGAGGAGCTCCCCTTTAAGCTGGGCAGGCTGCATGAATGAGCAAATGGTAAATGTGGCCCTCACAGCCGTGGCTTCCAGGACCCTAGTCTGTATTGGGATATGAAGGTGTTATGTGCTGTCTGATTAATAACATGGTCAGTACCCCTGTAAATGCGCCTTCCTGTGGTTTCTCTCCAGTTGTCACAGTTTGGCCACTTATTCAGGACTGCAGTCCTGCTCTTGTTTCCATTCACTGCAGCTTCTTGCTGTACTAGGATGGATTGACATGTGGCTCCTCCTTGGATTTTAAGCAGAAGCGCCCGTCATTAAAAGCTGACACATGCAGGGTGTGCGCCAGCCATACGTGTAACCTGCCGTCCTAATTACCCCCACGCCTTTACCTTACTGACAGTAAGTCCTCTCTCACACAGTGTTTGCTCAGTGATTGGGAACCCCAGTGGGGATAATCCCTGTACGTAGAGTCTTGCTGATCTCTTCCATTATCACCTGCTGTGGAACGACCAATAGCTTATTAATTTTATTATTATTTATTTTTGCAGAGGGGGGAGGCTCCTGCTGCGGTCAGTTGTGTTACAGCCAGACACTGGACAGTGGGGAGGAGGAGGAGGGGCAGCACAGGGGCTCAGTGGTTGGCGCCGTTGCCTGCAGCGTCGGGGGCCTTGATTTAAAGCCTGAATAATATCTGCATGGACGTTGTATGTTCTCCCCGTGTTTTCATGGCTGACATGTTGTATTCCAAAACATACAGATGTAGCAGAGCTAAAAGGAACGGTTAAGGCATTAAAGGGGTTGTCTCATCACAGACAATGGGGACATATCGCTAGGATATGCCCCGTGGGACCCGCACCTATATCCAGAACGGACCCCCGAAACAGTTGGAGGGCGCACTGTCCACGCGCCACTGCCATCCATTCATTTTCTATGGGGCCACTGAAAATAGCTGAGCTCGGCTATTTCCATCGAGCCCATAGGAGTGAATGGGAGCAGTGGCCGGTCATGTGTGGTACGCTCCCATTCACTTTTATGGGGAGCCGGCTTGGTGGTGGACGGACCGGAGTCCTCCAGCTACCACTTTGTGGGGCTCCATTCCCGCACCTATAAGACAATGGGGGCATATCCTAGCGACATGCCCCCATGGTCTGTGACGAGACAACCCCTTTAGGTAAACAGTGGCAAGAAAATGGTAATTGGCTTTTTCCCTAGTTTTCGATGCCTTTTGTCAGGAGAAGAACAGATCCTTTTAGTTCTGCTAGATCCGTACCGATAGGTGAATTTGATTGTGAGTCCCCGGGGCAGCAGGGACTGATGTGACCGCAATCTCTGTACATGGAGCCCAAGTGTTCATTTCTAGCTGATTCCTTTCATTTTCATCTGGAGGCAAACAAAGGGGCGAGGGTTATCAGTTTTGTGGTCGGAGGCTGGGAGGCTCCTGCTGCAGACACAGGACAGTGGGGAGGAGGAGGAGTGGACACAACTGACCTCGTGTTTTTCTCCGTTTTTATTTTACTAGAGAGAAAGACCAATAGCCCAGGAGGAAGCGCTGGGATGTTTAGTGCATTTTCTGTGTCTAATGTTCCTCTACATTAGAGCGTATAGTGCAGGGGGACAGATCATAGGGCTGTTGTGTAATAACGCTGTAACTGACACAATGTCGTAATCTAGTATAATGTGTGTACAACTCGGGCTGGAGAGGAGGATTTTGCAATGAAGAGGGCAGTGACTGCTTCTGAATCATAGGTACACCTCATGTAGGTATTACTTCTGGAGTATTCTAAAATGCCGTAACGGTGCATCTTCAGGATAGGTGCCGGTTCTATGGGGCCTCGTTACGCACCCCTGGGAATGGAAAGTAGCCATGGCTGGGGGCTCTCTCCATTCACTGCTGTGGGACTTCTGAAAATAGGTAAGAGCGCTCAGCTGTTTCTAGCAGTCCCATAGCAGTGAATGCATAGAACTTGTGCAGCTCCTCTCGGGTCATGGCGGCATGCCACAAGGCCCCTTTTTAAGATAGGAGTGAGTCCCTGAGGGACGTGTGGATATTCCATAGAGGAAATCTGTCACCAGTGACCTCCCTATGCAGCTGTTTGCATAGTCACATAGCTGTGGGTCACCTGATTAAAACGCAGTTTTTCTTTTGTAGATCCGAAGCTCCGTTCCTCCATTATGATACTTTTTATTAATATGCAACTTAGGCCTTTGGTGCAATGAGGGCGTCACCATTGCTCTTGTTGCACTGAAGCTCCACTCCTTTCTGTGGCCTCCCTGGCTGCTTTGCTTGGCAGGGTCTCGCTCCTCCACTTGGCTGCTGTCTGTTTCAGTTTTGCTTAGTTCTGTAAGAAAAAAAAAAAAGTAAAATTACCGCAGCGCGCTGTGATACAAATGACGGTTGTCATACGTGGCGTCAGTATACTCTCCTCGGTGTCCGTGCGGACTTTACACACAATAAAATGTTGTATTCTAAACAATAATCTCTCTTCTTTTTTGTTTTTCACAGTACGTACAGTGGAAAAGTATTTCGTGCCACCTTCACATGCCTGGCGCTGGCACTCTTCATACCGTCTCTGGCAGCGTTATGTCTTCTCGAGAGCCCAATAGAGCCACAGTCTCTAAGGTACGGCTAATCTGACACGATTGTGATGTTTTGCCTACTTGTCAAAAGTCAGTTACCAACTTTAGAAGGGCACAGGACCCTCTGGGGCCCGCACCTACTTCCAGAACGAGACCTCCGCGCACGCGCAGCCTCCTTCTATTTATTTCTGTGGGAGTTCTGAAATTAGCCAAGTGCTGGCTTGGTTATTTTCATCAGTGCCATAGAAGTGAATGGAGCGGTGGCCTCACTTGGGAGGTGCACCCTCCAATTATTTCTATAGAACATCTGAAAATAGCCGAGTGCGCTCGCTATTCTTTTTTCGGAACTTCCATAGAATTGAATAGAAAGCACGCCGCGCATGCGCGTTGCCCTCTCTTTTGAGGGCCTGTATTAGAGATAGGTGTAGGTATTAGAGGTAGGTTGCCAACAAAGTCCAAGATGATACTACCCCTTTAATGCTGTTTTATGGCAGAGAGAAGTGGCTTATAATGGCATGGACAGGCCATCATTATTGATGCCCCTATAAAGAGGACCTGTCCCCTCTCCTGACATGTCCGTTTTAATAGCTTCATGCATTCCCCATGTACTAACGATGGCAAACCATCTGTTCTTATGGCTCTATGTTGTGCCATTCCTTTATTATTTCTACTAGAAGTTGTGAATGAATTGCTAGCAGTCTGCAGTAAGGGTACAGAGGGGAGGTAACCTAGCTTGGGGTGTGTACTTTGCACAGTCTGACAATGGCAGCACTGATTGGATAGAGTGAGTCTGTGCAGGTACACCCCCCAAACTAGTTACCACCCCCTGTACCCTTACTGCAGACTGCTAGCAATTCATTCATAACTTCTAGTAGAAATAATAAAGAAATAGCACAACATAGAGCCATAAGAATAGATGCTCCAGAATTGTTATTACATGGGGAATGTATGAAGCTATTAAAACAGGCATGGCAGGAGTGGGGACAGGTCCCCTTTAAGGGTGAAGAATGCCCAATCCCTAAGGCTCCTTTTCCTGGTTTGGCCCTAAGCCATATCCATTACCAACCCAGTGAGTCCACTTCTCCTGTTGGGCCCCCTGGCAAGTCCAGGAACCTTTCTTTCATGTTATTAAGCATGTAAGGCTACATAGTTGGGTTCCAGAGTCAGGACCTGTTACAGCGGCCTGTGTAAAAGGACCCTAAATAGCTGGCGTCGGTACAACTGGATTGTTCAGTGTGGTAGGTCAGAATGGAGACGGTGTAAAACTCTCGTCGGATTAATAGCCACGCATACAAATGCTGATATAAGGGACCATGGGAGTCTGTCAGCGGTCGCTGGTAAACGATGGTTTAGTAGTGTTCCACCACTGACATTAGTATTGATTTGTACTATATATTTGTGTTGTATGTTTTAGCTTTCAAGCTCCACCTCTGATGACTGGTGTTCTGGAGCCAAATGTGAAACTGAGGAAAGCGGAGCGATTGTATGAGGGCCAACTAGTGGGTCCCGAATCGATAGTAAACATCGGAGGTAGGTTGTTATTATCATTCTTTATCTTTTTGTTTTCTTTGAGCGTGTGAAGAAAAATCTTAAGGATTTGCAACTTTGTATTAAAGGGCATCTGTCAGCAGATTTGTACCTATGACACTGGCTGACCTGTTACATGTGTCGCTCGGCAGCTGAAGGCATCTGTGTTGGTCCCATGGTCATATGTGCCCGCATTACTGGAAAAATGATGTTTCAATATATGCAAATGAGCCTTTAGGAGCAACGGGGGCGTTGCCCTTACACCGAGAGGATCTGCTCTCTCTGCAACTTTCGTACCCTCTCAATCAAAGTGGAGGCGGCGTGCCAGTTGTAAAAAAAAATGAAAAAATGATATACTCTCCTCTTTCTCCTGTGGCGTTCAGGTCCTCCTGCTGTTTGTTTTTGGGCTGCAGCAGGGATGTCCAGGTATAGAGCACGTGACTGCTGTAGCCAGTCCCTGTCTTCAGTGGTCTTGTGCCGTATACAAACAAACAGCAACTTGGCATCCAGACATACAGTATGTGCAGCTGAACAGGAAGCCTTAAAGGGGTTGTCTCGCTTCAGCAAGTAGCATTTATCCTGTAGAGAAAGTTACTACAAGGCACTTACTAATGTATTGTGATCGTCCATATTGCCTCCTTTGCTGGCTGGATCCGTTTTTCCATCACATTATACACTGCTCGTTTCCATGGTTATGACCCCTCTGCAATCCATTAGCATGGCTGTGCTTGCACACTATAGGAAAGAAAAAAAAGAGCCCATGTGTGATCTTTCGGTCCCGGCCAGCAGAGAGGCCGGCGCTTTTTCCAATAGTGTGCAAGCATCGAAGGGTGGTCATAACCATGGAAACGAGCAGTGTAAAATGTGATGGAAAAATGAATCGAGGCAATATGGACAATCACAATACATTAGTAAGTGCCTCGTATTAACTTTCTCTACATGATAAATGTCACTTGCTGAAGTGAGACAACCCCGAGCACATCCGGTTTGGCACAATAGAGGGGTAAGTATTGAGCAGAATATCTTCTACCTTCTGTAGCTCAGCACACCAGAGAACCCCTTTAAGCATTCAGATCCAGGTACTTGGACAACCCCTTTAAGCTACCAGTTTTTTTTTATTTTTTTTGAACTTTTTAAAAAGTTGTGTGTTCATTGATTAGTATGTCAAGAACTGTGTGATATATGCATTTGTAAGATTTATTTATAGTGAGGTTTTCCCCTAGATGTCCTGTTTACTGGCACGGCTGATGGGCAGATTCTGAAGATTGAAGATGACAAAATCCACACCATAGCAAGACTCGGGAAACCTCCTTGCGGTGAGAAATATGATCTAATAACAGCAGATTTTGTAACGCAGCATGTTAGAGCAGCTTGGTTAGGTGGCATATGGTAGCGGAATATTAAAAACAGGCATTTTTGTAATAATGTCTTTTCACCCTAAGGGTACTTTCAAACTTGCGGCAAACTTTTTCGGCATTGAGTTCCGTCGTCGGGGCTCAATACCGGAAAAGAACTGATCAGTTTTATCCCAATGCATTCTGAATAGAGAGAAATCCGTTCAGGATGCATCTGGATGCCATCAGTTTAGTAACTGTCAGTTGTTTTGGACGGAGGAAATACCCCAGCATGCTGCGGTTTTATCTCCCTGTTCAAAGTGCCGGAACACTTGCCAGAATTCCGGATCCGGCATTAATTCCCATAGGAATGTATTAGTGCCGGATCCGGCATTAAGAAATACCTGAAGGACGGATTCGTCTCTCCGGTATGCGCATGCGAAGACCCTTAAAACTGAAAAAATAATACAAGACGGATCCCTCTATCCGCATGACAAGTGGAGAGACGGATCCGTTCTTGCAATGCAATTGCGACTAAACTGCTTGCCGGAACACTCTGCCGCAAGTGTGAAAGTACCCTAAAAGTGTGTTTTTCGGGTCATTGCCTTTTTTTTGTTTTTAATTAATCTGGTGTTTTTTTTATTTGGTATTATTTTTTTATTTTTATTTTTTATTTTTTTTCATCAGTGCTTCTTCAGTTCTACATAGAAAATGACACCACGGGGGTGGGGGGCACATAGTGTTATCAAAGAAAAAAAACCATTAAAAATCATCAGCTGCTTAAACGCTTCAAGAATTCCTCAAAAAATCTACAAAAACCTATGATCAGCTTGAGGCTTTTTTTTTTTTTTTTATTGGCCCCAAAAAACGCCATGAACAACAATGCGTATGTATAGGAACCCTAAAGGGGTGTTCTGGGGTCAGAACTTTGATGGTCAGGATTGGTTATTAGTATCACATCGGTGGGGATCCGACCCTCAGCAGCCCCACTGATCGGCCGTTGGAAGGCGCAGCAGCGCATGTGTGAGCGCTGCGGCCTCTTTATTGTTTACATGGGTCCTTGAACCTGCGTGCGGCCTACTTGGCACAAGATGCTATAGAAGGAAAGGATTTTAAGGATCTTTTCTTTATCCCCAGCTTGTGCCTCAGACGGGTCCAAACAAGACATTGCCGGGGGTTATTCTCCTGCGCTCTCGCCGGGTTGGGAAGATTGACGGCAGGGGCTCACTGTACAAAATACATAAGGTCGACCAATTACTTTGCATTTGTTAAATGATCCTATTGGTATAATTAAAGGCTTCAGGAAATGCTGGGTTTATCCCTATTGTTACGTTCCTGTAATCCTGGAAGTAACTAGAGCTGGCTGACACCTAGGCTATGGGGCGGTGTACATGACATACACGGTCAGCTGTGGGACTTATATAGGTGTGGTCCTTTCTACGTCCTGTCCAAGGGAAGCGGCTCAGCTCCAAGGGTCATAGCAAAGGCTTTAAATACTTCTGGAATATTTTAGTTTATTTTTAATACATTTGCCCAAAATTCTACAATCTTCTTCAATGTTTCATTATAATTGAAAATAAATCTATTTTAGAATAAGACTGTAATATAAAGTATATGTCACCATTTGGTATTACTAGACTTAAAGGGAACCCGTCACTAGCGAACTGACTGTCTCACTGTCTAAATAGACACATAACTGGGGTTCTGCTTATTAAAATGCTGCGTTTCTTTTGTTGATCTGAGGCTCCGTTCCTGAGAAATGACACTTTTTCATTTGAAAATTAGACCTTTGGTGCAATGAGGGCATCACCATTAGGGGTCGACCGATATTGATTTTTTAGAGCCGATACCGATATTGATTTTTTTTAGAGCCGATACCGATATTCTGTGAACTTTCAGGCCGATAGCCGATATTTTATACCGATATTTTGCGCATTTTAATTTTTGGATTTTTTTTTTCTGTTACAGCGTCCAACGCTTTTAAAAAAAATATATTTTAATAGTTTGGACTTTTTGGGCACGGCGATATGTTTTTTTTATTTATTGTTTATATATTTTATATGTAAAATTGGAAAAGGGTTAATTTATACTTAATATTTTGGTGTTTTTTTACTATTTTAAATTTTTTTACTTTTTATTTTATTACTATTTCCCCCCTTAGGGGTAGAACCTGGGCTCTTTACATCCCTTGTCCTATTCACCCTATTAGAGATCTATCAGGGTGAATAGGATCTTACACTGTCCCTGCTGCCCTGTGCTATGGGCACACAGCAGCAGGAACCATGGCAGCCAGGGCTTCAGTAGCGTCCTGGCTGCCATGGTAACCGATCGGAGCCCCAGCATTACACTGCTGGGGCTCCGATCAGAAGAGAGATGGTGGGGGACCCTGTGGACACTGCCACCAATGATATTAATACTGAAGGGATGGGGGATGGGGGAGGGCGCACTGGCCACCAATGTTTTTTTATACTGTGGACAGGGGGGGCTGAGGGCGCACTGGCCACCAATGATAATAAGGTTTAAGATATTACAAACGCAGACATTAGAAGCACATTGCCCAGACCCTGCCTCTGATCCGCGGCAATTAACCCCTCAGGTGCGGCACTGTCAGAGGCAGGGTCTGGACAATGTGTTTCTAATGCCTGCGTTTGTAATATCTTAAACGTTATTATCATTGGTGGCCAGTGCGCCCTCAGCCCCTCCTCCTCCTCCTCTTCTCTCATTGGTGGCCAGTGCACCCTCAGCCCCTCCTCCTCCTCCTCTTGTCTCATTGGTGGCCAGTGCGCCCTCAGCCCCTCCTCCTCTTCTCTCCATTGGTGGCCAGTGCGCCCTCAGCCCCTCCTCCTCTTCTCTCCATTGGTGGCCAGTGCGCCCTCAGCCCCTCCTCCTCTTCTCTCCATTGGTGGTCAGTTTGCCCTCAGCCCCTCCTCCTCTTCTCTCATTGGTGGCCAGTGCGCCCTCAGCCCCTCCTCCTCTTCTCTCATTGGTGGCCAGTGCGCCCTCAGCCCCTCCTCCTCCTCTCTCATTGGTGGCCAGTGCGCCCTCAGCCCCTCCTCCTCCTCTTCTCTCATTGGTGGCCAGTGCGCCCTCAGCCCCTCCTCCTCCTCTCCACTGGCAGCGCGCACGGGGGGGGGGGGGGGAGAGACACTTCCTCCTTCTCCCCGTGCTGCTGAGGGAACATGGCCGCGCTGAGACCGGTGTGCTCATGTTCTGTGTAAGCACAGTTATCGGTATCGGCCTGGTTAGGGGCCGATACCGATAACTGTGCAAATCATGAATATCGGCCAATAGTATCGGCCAAACCGATCATCGGTCGACCCCTAATCACCATTGCTCTGGTTGCACACAATATGTGGCCAGCCCCTTCCTGCTTTGGCATTGCCTGCCTCTCTTAATCAAAGCAGTGATACAGAAAGGAGTGATTCTTGGGTGCAACAAGAGCCATATTGACGCCCTCATTGCACCAAAGGCCTAATGTGCATATTAGGGAAAAGTGTCATAACTGAGGAACGCAGCCTCAGTGTTTTTATCCGGTGAACCACAGCTATGTGTCCATACTAACTGCTTGATGGGGAGGTCGCTGGTGACAGATTCTCTTTAAAGAGGTTGGCCACTTGAGCAGAATATTTCGGAAATGGCCATAAGGTGTATGCCGTGGCAGAATGAATCCACAGCATTCTTTTATGTCACCTGAACTTCTCTTAAAAAGACCCCTCAACTGCCAGTCTGTTGCCTATCGCAGTGCCATGGCCTCCGTGTCCCTGGTAAGGAAAAGCACTTTCCATTCAAGTAGCTCATTCATGTGACCCGATGCGTTGTCAACCAAGATGACTGCATCCGTTTCTGCTCTGGACAGCAACTGATGCAGCGCCTCTTTAGAAAAGGAGGCAGGAGCGTGGCTCATCGGCTGGGGCATTCTCCACTTTATCTGCCAGAAGCCTCCCATGCAAGAAGATGATAATTTGAGACTTGTCTTTGGAATTAAACTACTGAATGTGTCTAGGAACTGTCCCAGGTGGTAGCGGGATGCGCCTCTGAGGACTGGATTTAAAGGATAACACTAATTATTACGTTTTTTTTTTTTTTTTTCTTTATTTCTTTTGTGGCTCTGTTTGTTTATTATGTGACCAGATGTCATGTATCATGGAAGAGTCAACTTTTCTGTATAAAGCTGTAAAAATGGTTAATAAAAACTATCTGATTAAAAAAAAGAAAAGAGGCAGGAGCCTTGGACAGCAAAGTAAGTGGTCATGTGAGAAAACCACATGGCCGCCGCCAAGGATGCCACTGTGCAGCAAAGTTTATATAAGCAATGGGCCAGCAGCCGGGGGACTTCCTAAGGTGATACAAAGGCATGTCAGGGCCTTATTCTGCCATAACATGGGTTTGTCTGGCCTAGAAGCCCCCACACGAACCTGTCCGTGGTCCTGCTGTATCCCCGCCGCTGCCCTGCTCCCGGTCTCTTCCGTTCACCACATGACAGGAAGTGGCTTAGTTGCGTGACCACTGCGGCCAGTTACAGGACTGAGCGTTCACATGTGCTTGAATGGGGCAGCAGCGCAGGCACTGGGGCGCAGCTTAGGACCATTGGGGTTGTTGGCTCCTAGGCCTTCAAGAGTAATAGGAAGGTCTTTTTACCCGATTCAGTGGAATCAGATGAAAAGAATGTGGTTCTTAGGAAGTGTATTTCTAGCCACCAGACTGTTAGACTCTGTTCACATCTGTCTTAGAGGCTTAGGTGACAACATTATTGTTTTCCAGTAAAATAAGGGAACCTGACAGACCCCATTATTAGTTCTTCAGGTCGTCTGGCCCTGTAGGCCTCGGTTATGGGATGGATCCCTCACAGCTTGAATTCCATTTTCTGCCTCTGACGGAACAGAAAATTCATAACACAAATGTGAACTGAGTCTTAGTCAGCGCTGTATTAGCGCTGTGCCAACCATGCCATTCCTCTTCTCAGCTTTTATTATTCTTCAGATTATTATAAAAATAAATGTTATTTTAGATATCAGTCAAAACAGTTAGAACTTTTGTGTCCGGGACGAGTCTCTATCCCAATTTATTTTTTTTTTTAATTTGGCGCTCACTTGCCGAGTTTTGCTTATTTGTACTTGTATCTTTTTAACAACAGGAACCCGAGACAATGAACCAAACTGTGGAAGACCCCTTGGAATCCGGGTTGGCCCTAATGGGACCCTGTTTGTTGTGGATGCTTACCAAGGAATATTTGAAGTGAATCCAGCTACAGGTTTGTGATGCTGGAGGACGTTGGTGCCTGTGCTGGTGGGGGAAATAATACCGTACATTCTCATAGTAACCTTGTGCCTTGTGTAGGTGCGGTGGAGCAGCTTGTGTCTTCCAAGAATCTAGTTCAGGGCAAGAAAATGTCCTTTGTCAATGATCTTGCAGTGACTAGTGATGGCAGGAAGATCTACTTCACGGATTCCAGCAGTAAATGGCAGAGACGGGATTACCCTTATCTAGTCATGGAGGGCACAGATGATGGACGGCAAGTATTACATGAATATGATAATAGATCTGTGAGACAAATGTGAGGTATCCTGAAACAATCCAGAACCTTACCAGTGAATTTCTTGCTCTTATCTCAAGGGTCTTCCAATGGCCAGATTGTGTTCACGGACAAGAAATCCATCCTTTAGAATTACAGCAGCCATATTATATGCTGTGATTGAGCAGTCCCAGTGGTTACAGTCGCTACACAAACCCCTTGAAGATCTGGTTTTGTGGTTCAATGTCCAAACCAATGTCTTCTCATGTGGCTGAAAAGCATAACTTTCCAGGTTTTATGACTCCATTATAGTGAGCAGCCTCACAAAGTGGCTCACACACTCCTTTAGGGGGGTTTCCAGTGTAAAATATATTTTTGGGGTTTCTAAGATGCATAAGAAAATCTTTCTAAGGGTACGGTCACACCTCTGTCTAACGTGGCAGAGGAACAGCCTAATGAAGTTCACTGCATACAGCTTATCCAGATACTGACATTCACCACTGGACCCCATTGACTATAATGGGATCAGGCAGGGATCTAACTGCTTTTTGGCAACAGTTTTTGTCCGGCCATTTTGCCGGAAAGCAGTCCGATCCTTGTCTGATCCCATTAAAGTCAATGGGGTCCAGTGGTGAATGGCTGTATCAGGATAGGCTGTACGCAGTGAACTTCATCAGGTCAATGGGGTCCGACGGTGATCAGCAGCATCTGGAAACTGTGAACAACGGCAAGCTGTTCTCTGCCGGATCAGTTGAACGGAATTGTGCACCTGCCCTAAACAGTGTTTGCATCTTATAATCGTCAGTTGGGGGGCTCGAAAGTGCTCAGTCATGTCCAGCAGTCCCATAGAGTATGGCTGGAGCAGCAGTGCGTATGCCCGATTGCTATTGCATTCAAACCATGGACACTGGACACCCATTCTTGTGACCGTTGAAGATCCCAGCAGTTAGATCCCCACTGATCACACACGTATCCCCTATCCGGTGGACAAGTTGTCATTCTGGGAATTCCCCTGATTGAACAGAGCGCTCATAACGCCCACTGCCTGATCACTGACACAACTGTGCAGCTGCAAAATACTTCCTCCCCCTACCCATGATCAATGCAGAGCAGCAGAAGATGTGGTCAACCTTCTGTCATGGCGAGAACTGTGCCATCAGAAGAACTCGCCATTGTTCATAGGGGTGTGGTGCATCTCCCTCCTATTACAGTACCTATGTGGTTTCCTATATAAATATATCTACCTCTCGGTTCACACATTACAGGTATTACCCGTTTTCAGGTATAAGGGTACTTTCACACTTGCGGCAGAGTGTCCCGGCAAGCAGTTCCGTCGCCGGAACACTCTGCCGGATCCGGCAAACTGGATGTAAACTGAAAGCATTTGGAGACAGATGCGGATCTGTTTCACAATTGCATTGCAAGAACAGATCCGTCTCTCCTCTTGTCAAGCGGATAGATGGATCGGTCTTGTATTATTTTTTCAGTTTTAAGGGTCTGCGCATGCGCATACCGGAAGGACGGATCTGTCCTTCAGGTACTTCTTAATGCCGGATCCGTCCTTCAGGTATTTATCAATGCCGGATCCGGCACTAATACATTCCTGTGTAAATAATGCTGGAGCGGGCATTGCGGCATGTATTCCGGCATTTTGGACGGAGATAAAACCGCAGCATGCTGCGGTATTTCCTCCGTCCAAAACGACTGACAGTGACTGAACTGAAGACATTGTGATGCATCCTGAACGGATTTCTATCCATTGAGAATGCATTGGGATAAAACTGATCAGTTCTTTTCCGGTATTGAGCCCCTAGGACGGAACGCAATGCCGTAAAAGTTTTCCGCAAGTGTGAAAGTAGCCTAAAATACAGACATGGATTTTCTTGCATATACAGAAGATATTGGAAAGTGCATGCAGAAAGCACGAGAAAATCTAGGGATCTGTGTACGGTGTCAGCACGGTTACCTCTTCTACAGCGCTGTTCAGATTGTATTCCTGGCGTTGTCCTAGATTACAGCTGCTGCTACATTGCTAGGAAGAGAGGCATGGAGGGACAGGTAGAGATCGTAAGCAGCTCCGTCCTTTGTAGTCGTAAGGTCCAACCTGTGACAACTTGTACCGAATGTAAAGAGTTATTTAAAAGTTTTGACAAGATATATCAAAATTACGCTCAATTGTGTTTGCCATAAGGAAACCTGTAAAGTAGGGTGTTTTCTGACACCGATGAAGCCCTGTCCATTCATCTACCTGTCATATGATTACCCTAATCCTTCAATTATGTTACTTTGTAGCTTGCTGGAGTATGACACACTGACAAAGGAGGTGAAGGTTTTGATGGGAGGATTACGATTTGCCAATGGTGTGCAGCTATCTCCTGCTGAAGATTTTGTGCTTGTTGCTGAAACGACAATGGCACGTGTGAGGAGGTAAGTGCTGGCGGTGTGTGCTGCACTCTCTCCTACATCACGCAAACTGATCGGGGCCATGGAGGGTCTTAGTTATGACAAAAGATTAAAAGAATGACATTTTATTTAGTCTTGAGAAGAGACGTCTAAGGGAGGACATGATTAACCTACACAAATATATAAATGGGCCATGCAAAAATACAGTGAAAAATGTTCCATGTAAAATTCCGGCGCTGCCTCCGACTGGAGAAGAACAAATTCAGTCTCCAGAAGCGTCAAAACGACTTTACTGTAAGAACTGTGAATCTGTGGCATAGACTTCCTCAGGACGTGGTCACAGCAGGAACAGTGGACAGGTTTATAAAGGGTTTAGATGAATTCTTAAAAGTAAATGACATTAATGCTTATGAAAAGGTGTAGACGTCTGAGTCTCACGTCCTTCTAGGATTCGCGTCCTTACCTATCGCTTGGTTGAATTTGATGGACTTATGTCTTTTTTTTTTCAACCGTATTAACTATGTAACGTCAGTGACTTGCTGGGAGGAAAAAATCAAACTTTGTTTGTACGTCAAGCATGGAACCTCAAAGAAATGCCCATTGTCTTCCACTTCCTAAGGCCTCATCCACACGGCCGTGTCTGTATTTTGATCTGCTTAAAAAGAGCCCAACTGTGCATGGTAACTTTTTGGCAGTGCTCCATGGGAAAATAATATTTGAAGAGGTAGGGAAGCGAACCATCTCGCTAGTGCCACCTTGTGGAAATGGCTCCCTAGTAGAGTTGAGCGAACTTCTATTTTTAGTTCGGCGTCCAAAGTTCGGGTTATCGTAGCATCCCGTTATGGATTCCGCTACCGCGGACCATAACGGCATTTGGAATCCATAAGGGGCTGCTTCATTGAACCCGAACCTTGGACAACCCTAAGGACCTGGGGTGACGTCACAGTCATGTGATCAGTGCAGGGGGCGTGGCTCAGTACTGAATCACCTCTTATCCAATCCAGTGCTGAGCCCCACCCCCTGCACTGATCACATGACGGTGACGTCACCCCAGGTCTTTGGGGTTGTCCAAGGTTCGGGTTCAATGAAGCAGCCCCTTATGGATACCAAATGTCGTTATGGTCCGCGGTAGCGGAATCCATAACGGGATGCTACGAGAACCGGAACTTTGGACGCCGAACTAAAAATAGAAGTTCGCTCAACTCTACTCCCTAGCAGTCAAAATCCGACTTAACAAGCCTTGAGACATAAGGAAAAATAGCCAATCCAAATGTCCGACAACTGTTCATCTATACACCGCTGGTCTCTTTAAGAAGACATAACACGCTGCCTGAGCTGCATCCAAGGCATCGCACTCAGCCAGCCAGAATCCTACTCCGTACTGACGAGGGGCAAGCCCCTGAAATAGCCGTCTAAAGATGGATATTTGGCTTGTCTATTTTCCCTAGTCGTGTCCCAAGGCTTGTTAAAAGGTCAGCTTTTGATTCACAGGGAGCCACTACCACAAGGTGGCGCTAGCGAGGTGGATAACTTTCCTTGGGAGATGCCTCTTTACGTCTCACTCCCATACAATAGAAATGACTTTGTTCTTGTCTGGAATATGGACCAGAATAGGACATGCTCTATAAAATTTGCAGAACAGCCACACAGATCCTCAAGAAATATAGATGTGCGGATGGCCCCATAGAAATGAATGGGTCATTGTGCTATCCTCAAAAATACAGCCAGCACATGGATGAAAAATACAGTCGCGTACATGAGGCCTTAATAGACTTATTGTGCACTGCTTACTGCTGTAAAATTAATTCCAGAATATGAGGGGAGAGTGCCCAAGTGAAAAGTTGTAATCCAGCTGGTTGCCAGGGGTGATATTTTGACTTTTACATTGAAGTAGTAGAAAAATAGCCCCCCCCCCACCCTTCTTTAAACCTAAACAAAATCCATTTCTTAGCCTGGCAGCCAGTTTTTCATGCTGGATCTTCTATCTTTAACCCTTTAAGGACCGGAGGTTTTTTACTTTTTGAGTTTTCGTTTTGCGCTCCCTGCCTTCCTATAGGCATAGATTTTTTATTTTTTGGTTCACATAGCCATATGAGGGCTTGTTTTTTTCGGGACAAGTTGTACTTTCCAACGCCACCATTTAATATTGCATATGATGTAGTGGGAAGCAGGGTAAAAATTCCAAATAGGGTGAAATTGCAAAAAAAAAAAAAGCAATTCCACCACAGTTTTGCGGCTTTTTAAATTCCGACGTTCGATGTGCGATAAAACTGACTGGTTAATTTTACTCTACAGGTCAGTACGAATCCAGCGATACCCTATATGTATAGGTTTTCTTGTGTTTTTGATTGTGAAAAAAAAATTAAAAAGTGGGAAAAAATCTGTTTTACTTTTTTGTCACCATGTTTTGACCCCTATAACTTTTTTGTAATTATATGTACAGAGCTGTATGGGGGCTCATTTTATGCGTCATAATTTTATCTTTTTATTGATACCATTTTGGGGTGTGTATGACTTTTTAATCACCTTTTATGTAATTTTTTGTGGAAAATGAAGCGACCAAAAATGGCGAATCCGCCATTTGGACGCTTTTTTCCGTTTTGCTGTTTGACGTATGGGGAATATTTTTTTTATTTTTATACTATGGGTGTTTTCGCACATACATGATGTGTATTTTTTAAAAATTTTTTAGTTTTTTTATTTTAGCAAAAGAGGGGTGATTTGAACTTTTATGTTTTTTTTTTTTTTCACACTTTTATATAGTTCCCATAGGGAACTATAACTTACAATCATCTGATTGCGATTTTCATACATTCCAATAGCATTGGAATATATGAAAAAATCGCATATTTCCTATGAAGCCTATTACAGGCAAGGCTCCATAGGAAATACTACAGAGCAGCCTGGGTTTCATTCATAGAGACCCAGGCTACTACAGGCGCGCTCCGGCTCCTCCGATCGCCACACTGGGGAGCCGGAACGCAAACCGAAAGTAAAACTTTCGGTTTGTGCGCACTCAGATGCCGTGGTCAGGATTGGCATCGCTGCTGGTCGCGGACATTAGCCGCGGGTGTCTGCTACAGGAACCATGCGGACACCCGCGGCTAAGGCGCCCGCATGGAGCAGGAGCGGGCGCCATCTTTAAAGATCGGACACAGGACGTACATGTACGTCCTGTGTCCGTAAGAGGTTAAAGGGGTTGTCTCACTTCAGCAAATGGCATTTATTAGGTAGAGGAGTCACTTACTAATGTATTGTTAATATCCATATTGCTTCCTTTGCTATCTGGATTCATTTTTCCATCATGATATACACTGCTCGTTTCCATGGTTATGACCACCCTGCAATCCATCAGTGGTGGTCGTGCTTGTACACTATAGGAAAAAGCACTAGCCTGTGCGCGGTCCCACGGTCCTGACCACCAGAGAGGCTGCCCCTTTTTCTATAGTGTGCAAGCACAAGCACCAGTGATCGATTGCAGGGTGGTGGTAACCATGGAAACGAGCAGGGTACAATGTGAAAAATGAATCCAGCCAGCAAAGGAGGCAATATGGACCATGCAATACATTAGTAAGTGGCTTGTATTAACTTTCTCTACATAATAAATGCTCCTTGCTGAAGTGAGACGACCCCTTTAATTGCTTAGAGCTGTGTGCACCAATGAGCATGACTCTCGGCACATTAGCGCAACCCCCCCCCCCCCCCCCCAAACTTTGTTTTTGATCACAGCAGGGCCACCCAACCCCCACTGCTGGCTGCTGTATGTAGCTCTACTCATTTCTCTGCAATGATACCCTGAACACTGGCATTACATGACAGCCACTGTGTTTTCTCTGTCTGGCAGGAGTGGTCTGTGACTAATAAATAAATATATATATATATATATATTTAGGCAGATGTCACTTTATTTCTTAACACCATCTGGCTGCGGTGCATTTTTTGCCGTAAATAGCAACTTTTTGTCCAACCACTGCAGGGCTCTGTACATGGCTGATTCTGTCAATGTTTTAGACATTGTATGGAGCGGCGCGGCACATGCACAACCAGCGCTCCATTAAACTCCCACCTTACTGTGTATGTGCAGTAAAAAGTAACGGGGGACTTAGGAACCCCCTTTGTGATGATCGGTAGGCGTCTCAGTGGTGCAGCCCTTTTAATTCTTACTATCAAAATAAATGAGAGCAAGCTGGTCAATACTCACAAGTTTGTGGGAAGTTGAGGCTGTGTCCACACGTGATTAAAATTCTGTGGATTTGTCGTTTGAATATATTTTTGTGTAGCAAATCCGCAGCGTTGTACAGTACCAGCAAAGTGGATGAGTCGAATAGGTGCGGGTCTCAAAGCGAAAGAGAGCACACTGTGCATGCGTGGCAGGCTCTCCATTCACTTTTATTGGATTTCCCGGCTATTTTTGGAAGTCCCATAGAAATGAATGGAGGGTGGCTGCGTGTGAGCAGCAGCCCTTCACTCATTTGGGGGTTCTGTTCTAGAGAAAGGCGCTGGTCCCAGAATTTGGACCTACACCTATCTAACATTTGTGGCATATAACTAGATTATGCCACCAGTGTCTCAAATGAGACAACCCCTTTAAGTGCAGAATATATTCTGTTAATATATTGCAATATAAGCTGTCGGAATCTGTACAGGTATATTGTAACCGATGGGTTACCTGTGTGTGCGCCCTTCATCTGAGGCCAGAAGAAGCCAGGTCCAAGAATCATAAGCCTGTGGGCAGCGAGGGTATGAAAGTCCACAAAAAATCATGTTGGATCTATTTCTGCTAGTCTCCAAATTGAATTGGCATTCATCAAGTCTGTTTTTTCTTTGTCTTACTTCATTGATGTGCTTTCTTGTTGTTCCGTCTAGGTATTATGTGTCTGGCCTCACAAAAGGTGGGGTAGACATGTTTGCTGACAACTTGCCTGGATTTCCTGACAACATCCGTCTTAGCAGTTCAGGAGGATACTGGGTGGCCATGTCTGCTGTGAGACTTAACCCTGGATTTTCCATGATGGATTTCTTAGCGGACAAACCATGGATTAAGAAAATAATTTTTAAGGTATGTAGAAAAATCTCTACTTAGGCAAGTTGCATTAACTATAGCAAGCCAAAGGCTGGGCAGCTTATCGGTAAATTTTAGGATTCTGGAAAGAAATCCAGGAGAGCTGGAGACAACCCTCGCAAGTAGATTGAGAACATCTAAACTGAATGCAGAGTTAGCGCTGATCAGGCTCAAACTCTGGGGCCCCCCGTGCTGCGGGGCAATAACGCAAAATGAATGGGGCAGCACACATGCGCACTGTCACCCCATTCAACGCTATGTCTGGCAGTCCCATATATTTAATGGAGCAGTGGACATGCATGTATGTCTGCCGCTTCATTCAATCGGTGGAACACGGGCAGTGTCAGACTTGGTTGCCTAGGTCCCACCAGTAAAATTCATTTTGGGGGCCCACTGGTATCTGCATTCAGTGCAGTCAGTCTACTGTGCCATGTGCCACTTGTGCTGGGGGACTAAGGCCCACCTTGCTCTGGAGCCCACCGGGGGATTCACCTGTTCCCGTTCTTGTGACCTGTGAGGGCCCGAGCGGGACACACACGCCGATCTGACACTTATCCCCTGTCCTGTTCATAGGGGATAAGTTGTTGTAATGGTAGTGGGACAACGCCTCTAAGGCCTCTTTCACACAGGCGTCACGTTTGACGCCCGGATCAGAGGCGGGTGCGTTGCAGGAAAATGCGTTTTTTTTCCACGCGTGTGCAAACTGTTGTAATGCGTTTTGCACGCGTGTGGGAAAAATCGGCATGTTTGGAACCCGGACTTCATCACTGAAGTCCGGTTTCGGGTTGAGTATTCTGTAGATTTTATTATTTTACCTTATAACATGGTTATAAGTGAAAATAATAGCATTCTCACTACAGAATGCTTAGTAAAATGTAGATTAAGGGGTTAAAAATAAAAAACTTTACTCACCTTAGCCACTTGATCGCGTAGTTGGCGATCTCTCCCCTGTTCTTCAAGCATTAGCTGCAGTCTAAAGGACCTGTGATGACGTCACATCAGATGGTCCAATCACATGGTCTGTCACGGACCATGTGATGTGACGTCATCACAGGTCCTTTAGACTGCAGCTAATGCTTGAAGAACAGGGGAGAGATCGCCAACTACGCGATCAAGTGGCTAAGGTGAGTAAAGTTTTTTATTTTTAACCCCTTAATCTACATTCTACAAAGTATTCTTTATTAAGAATGCTATTATTTTCCCTTATAACCATGCTATAAGGGAAAATAATAAAGATCGGTCCCGTCTCTTAGCAACCATGCGGGAAAATCGCACTGCATCCGAACTTGCTTGCGGATGCTTGCGATTTTGCCGCAGCCCCATTCGCTTCTATGGGGGCTGCGTTGCGTGAAAAATGCAGAAACTGGAGCATGCTGCGATTTTCATGCAACGCACAAGTGATGCGTGAAAAACAACGCTCATATGCACAGCCCCATAGAAATGAATGGGTCCGGATTCAGTGCGGGTGCAATGCGTCCACCTCACGCATTGCACCCGCGCGGAAAACTCGCCCTTGTGAAAGGGGCCTAAATTACTTTCTTAAAGTATTTTTCTTCTGTTTTCTCCATCTGTAGATCTTCAGTCAAGACACCGTGATGAAGTTTGTCCCCAGATACAGCCTTGTCTTAGAGCTAGGAGAGAAGGGATCTTACAAGAGAAGTTTCCATGATCCTAATGGAGAGGTGGCAACCTACATAAGCGAAGCTCATGAGCATGATGGATACTTGTATTTAGGATCTTTCCGGTCACCATTTATCTGTAAATTGAACCTGAAAGATGTTTGATTTTTCTCGTGTGTGTAATTGAAGGACGTACACTGGACAGATCTTCCTGGACCTCAGCGCTGTCATCATGTCGGCTGCCTTGGGCCGTACTCTGCATCATAGAGACACACTCTTGTTTTGTGATCCCTTAGGGTGTATTAGCAGAGTAGCATGTAGAATATTTGGTTTTCAGAAAAATATCTTTTTATTTTTATCAGTTTTAGGTAATCTGTGAAGAACATCTTGCCTTGCTTTACCTTACAGAGAATGTATACAGTAATTTTTTTTTTCTGTTGACAGGTTACCTACCAATAGTATATATATGTGTACAGCGGAGGTTGGATAGCTTATGTATTTGAAACATAAATGACACATTGTGCTTTTGTGTATTTTATTTTTTATTTTTTTAGGTTGCAATCCAGTGCATTCCATCAAAAATGACAGCTCATGTGTCCAATAATAATGAGGGTTTCAAGGTTTGATTATTGTGATTGATAGATGGAGCCTGTGCCATATGTTGCCGCCAGTATAACCCTAAACTATTAATAATTTAAGCCTAGAAGTGGTAGATTTCTTTTCTAGGGTTTTTTATAGCAGTAATCAATTTATAATGACCTTTTTTTAGCCCATTATAGCCTCAAAAGGAATGGCAGGCACCTGAAAGCATGAGGTCCAGAATGTTTTTTTTTTTTTCTTGGAAAATATTCTTGTATAATTACTGCATTTTTATATGCATGGTTCATTGCATGCATTTCTATGGTTCGTGCGGGAAGCAAAGTACTACCCAAAAAAAATACATGCTTCTTTGCATGGTACTAACTTAGTAATCCCAGCCCAGGAGTCTAATGTGGGGTACCGGGCAAGGAGTAGGCAAACTTACCAGTTTTGCTGCCAGGATAACAAGGTGGGGTTATTTGCCTTCTATTTAGCTGTAGCACAAACTGAATTAGTCACTAGGTTTTCATATAATTTTGCATAAATCAGTAGTACAAGCAAGCACAAGAAACTTTGTAATGCCTTATCAGAGAGAAATGTCTAACTAAGCCAACCAAGCATTTTATATGCACAGACTGCCCGCGGCTGCACTTAATTTATGACCAGGCATGCTTAGAGTCAAACTACATAAAACCATGGACCCACCTATATCTGCATATCCACTGTATACAACAAATGGTAGACTTTTTTTTTTTTTCCATTCAGACTATTTTTAAAACTAAGCGAATTTTCATTTTAAATTTGAACAATAAAAAAAAATGTATGCAAAATGTTATAAAGTCAGTCATGATAACACAAACTAGATACTGAGAGGCATTTAGACACAATTAGAAGAAAGCTTGAATGAATAATCCCCCTCGCTCCCCCCCTGGACAGCGTTACTGAGCCCATATATATCCTGGGGGTGCCGGAGCACAAGCAGCTGATTGCAAATTGCTGGAACAAATCTACCTTTACCAAATGACATATTTTAGGTTGCTGCATCCATAGCCTAGATCAGGCATGCTCAACCTGCGGCCCTCCAGCTGTTGCAAAACTACAACTCCCAGCATGCCCGAACAGCCTACAGCAGGGATGGGCAAACTGCGGCTCTCCAGCTGTTGCAAAACTACAACTCCCAGCATGCAAAGACTGCTTACAGCTATCAGCCTACAGCAGGGCATGGTGGGAATTGTAGTTTTACAACAGCTGGAGAGCCGCAGTTTGCCCATCCCTGGCCTACAGCAGGGCATTGTGGAAGTTGTAGTTACAACAGCTGGAGGGCCGCAGGTTGTGCATGCCTGGCCTAGATGGAATGTATTTCTTTTAAATACGTGGGTCTATCACTCATGTGGAATGCAACTGAAAAAATTATTATTTTTTTTAAGTGAGGAATTTTCTCCCATACCTTTACATTGGGTAGGATCACATTGATAGGGTTTAGAAGCTGTGCTGGAACTAAATAAAAGTTTTGGTAAGTCCTGCACTGATTTCAGTACGTGTTCTGTACCTTCTGTGGGGGGGAACAGAAGCTCCTAGGATCCGACCTAAATGACATCCTTAAGGTTTGTCCTCTGTCCGAATCCCTCAATTATCCAGGATGGAGAAAGAGCTACTCCCAGCCCTGGTCACCCATTTATTTAAATAGGGGATCAGGGAATACTACATTTTCCTTGCTTCCTGCTGGGAGGGAAAATATGTGCAGCAATTATCTGATTGCCAGGAGATCGATCCTTTAAATTAATAACGTTTATTGTCATGCTGCTAAAATAGTTTCCATCTCTTATGTACTATTAATACATATGACAGAGGTCATGGGTTTTCGCCATGATGCTCCTCAATCAATGTAGCCATGCATTCTTACACAAGACTGTTAATTTACCATGACTTAACCTGGAACTAACCTACTGTACTCGCTGGCAATTTTTGGTCATTAATAGAATTATATTTTCTTGTGATCATCCTTATTCACAGAGGCAAATTAAAAACAAAGACGAAAACTGCATTGCTGTTACGGCTGCATCTCTACGGTGTTAATCTAATAAAATGTTCTTTTTTTTAAAGTGCTTGTTGAAAAATTCTTTGCATCTAATGATAGATTATTGAAGGCAGATTTTTTTTGAAATTCCATTAAATTCCAAGGCTGGTGTACATTTTGAGTAGTTACTATACATAGAGACTCTAGAGTTCATCAGTACAAGGTGCACAACATGTCACTGAAAGTTGTGAGCACTCTCTTAAAGTGGTTGTGCCAAGTTTTTATGGCAAAACTCCTGGATAGGTATCTAATAGGTGGAGGTCTGACTCTTAGGACCCCCAGTAAGTATGGGGTTCCCATTCCCCTGTATAAATGGACTTGCAGATCGCACTTGTGTGGTTCCACTTCATTCTCTTTGAGACAGCCAGGAATAGCCAAGTTCTGTACTCAAAGAGTGAATGGAGCAGACCCCGTTTCTCAGGATCAGTGGGGTCTCAGTGGTCGTATGCCCACCAATCAGATACCTATCCCCTATCCTGTCATCAGGGAATACGTTGAAGGGGTAGTCCAAGAATGGAAACTAGTCCATGGGTAAAATGATCAACAAAAACTTCCAGTCCGTTGCAAAGTTCTTGTCTCTGCCTCTTCCAGTCTTCACTGGACTGAAAGTGTGATGTGTCTACATGCACGTCACCACTGCTGGCCAATTAATGGCCTTAGTGTTGATGCATCAGGAATGGAATGTGATAGCTGAGGCTCAATGGTCATGTGTCGTTGCAGCGTTTCTTAAGTTTGCACCATGCCTTGCCCCATGGACATTTGTTTATAGTCTCAGACAACACCTTTAAAGGGTTTCTGTCACCAGGATTACACATTATAAGCTGTCTGACATTAGCACATAGCTAATGTCAGATCAGCTTGATAATGTGCTTTATATGTATTTCTGATGTATATTTAGGCTAAAAAACGTCTTTTTATAATATGTAAATTAGCCTCTAGGAGCAGGGCGTGCCCTGCTCCTAGAGGCTCCGTGCGCCAACCTGCTGCCACGCCCCTTCTTTCTTTGATTGACAGTGCCGGGCAGCGATCCTCTCCTGCCTCTGGCACTGTCTCCTTGCTAAATCCTGCGCCGCCGCTCTGTATTCGGCGCAGGCGCGGTGAGCTGAGGACAGCAGGCACCAGCGTCCTCAGCTCACCGCGCCTGCGCCGAATACAGAGCGGCGGCGCAGGATTTAGCAGGGAGACAGTGCCGGAGGCATGAGAGGATCGCTGCCCGGCACTGTCAATCAAAGAAAGAAGGGGCGTGGCAGCAGGTTGGCAGACGGAGCTCTAGGAGCAGGGCAACGCCCCTGCTCCTAGAGGCTAATTTACATATTATAAAAAGACGTTTTTTAGCCTAAATATACATCAGAAATACATATAAAGCACATTATCAAGCTGATCTGACATTAGCACATAGCTAATGTCAGACAGCTTATAATGTGTAATCCTGGTGACAGAAACCCTTTAAAGTTGTCCAGGATCAGAAAAATATGGTTGTGTCTACATCCGAAGTTGCTTCGCTAAAAATTTGTTATACTGTACGGAGATTCATCTCTGTACCGTATTAGAATGTATGGGCTCCGATGAGCCGAACTCTGTTATTCACGAAGTCGCACACGACTTTGAATAACTTCGGTAATTGATTATTACAGTGAAAAACCTTGTACCACTCGGGACCAAAGCAGAGTTCGGTTCCAAGTTTTGAAGTGTTTTTCGCTGTAATAATCAATTACCGAAGTTATTCAAAGAAGTCTCACGCGACTTACTGAGGCTCATCGGAGCCCATACATTCTAATACTGTACGGAGACGAATCTCCGTACAGTATTATAATACATTTTTTGGCGAAGCGGTTTCCGATGTAGCATCCGAAGCTCGCCTTGCTTATCTCTAGTTGTGTCCTTCCAGAAACAGCACCACATTTTTCCTATGTTGTATCTGGAATTTCAGCTTGACTCTTTTATAGTGAGCGGCGCTGAGCTGCAGTACCACACACAACCTGTAGAGATATGTAGCACTATTTTTGGAAGTAAGAAGCTATATTGTCCTAATCCTGTACAACACTGTCATCAATTTTGAACTCACCTAGGACAGGATAAAGTAGTGACAAACGCACTGATTTCTGCGGTGTGTCACTCATGAGCTAAAAGTAAGTGGTTGCCGAGAACCAGCGTCATAATCATTGCAGCCGAGGCCTTGAAAGAGTCAAATCTACCAGAGAAGAGTCCTGGTTATTCCTAATCTCCTGCTCTTTGCCCATCTGCTGATGACTGACTTCTTACTTTTCTCCCTAGTAGAGAACTGCCAATCATCAGCAGATGGGCAGGAGAGCAGGAGCTTATGAATCTCTGACTCTTCTCGTGTAGATTTGACTCTTTTAAAGGCCTGTGCTGCAATAATTATGATGCTGGTTCTCGGCAACCACTTACTTTTAGCTTGCGAGACTACATTGAATAACTTCCGGATTTGATTGTTCAACTTGAAAAACATTTTAAAACAGGTACCTCGGGATCGAAGCCGACTTTAGAACCAAGTTTTAAAATGGTTTTCAAGTTGAAAAAAATCAAATCTCAAAGTTATTCACCGAAGTCCCGACAGACTTCGGTGATAACTAATTTTCCTCGTCTGAGCCCATACATTTTAATGCTGTACGGAGACGAGCGTTAAAATGAAGTTTGTCCACTTGTCCACTGAGGGGCCTTGGCTTAAGATGTGCCATTTCGCACCAAGATTCTGTCACTACTTATGCCAACCAATAAGTGAGGGTGGAGTTATTTATGACTAGGCAGTCTAAAGGTACACCAGATTTATCATCCAGCAGCAGCAGAGATATACAGTATATGTATAAAATATAAGCTACACTGAATCTTTTCCCACAAAACTATATCTCAATCTGCTCAGCTCCTCCTGCTCTATAACCTGCTGTCTGCAGATTTCTCTTGGTCACAGATTCCCGTTTAATCGGGCGCAAAACGAACATACAGATGCGGACAGCAGATGGTGTGCTGTCCACAGCCTTTGCGGCACCATTGAAGTGGATGGGTCCGCATCCGACCCGCAAAAAATTTGGATCAGATGTAGACAAAAAACATGGCCATGTACATGAGCCCTAAAAAAGAGAAAAGTGTGAAGTTTGTGACTGAGAAATTTCCCAGGTTCCTTTGCAAAAATGGGAATGTGGTTAAGAGCGCATTCAGACGACCGCAATGTCTCTTGTGGTCCGCAAATTGCGGATCAACAAGATACGGATGCCGCCCATGTGTTGCAGAATGGAACGGGCGGGCCATTATAGAAATGCCTATTCTTGTCCGCAGTTGCAGACAAGAATAGGACATCTTTTTTCCAGGTTCCTTTGCAAAAATGATGTGGTTAAGAGCGCATTCAGACGAGACAAGACAAGAATAGGACATCTTTTTTGCAGGGCTGCGGAACGGAAATACGGGCATGGACAGCACACGGTGTGATGTCCACATCTTTTGCAGCCCCATTGAAATGAATGGGTCCACACCTGTTCTGCAAAGTTGAGGAACGGATGCAGACTCTTTTCATACGGTCGTCTAAATCAGCCCTGATATATATTGCATGAACATCTAAATAATATGAGATGTGGCAGATGACAAAGAAAATATCTAATTGTCTTCCAGGCACAAAATCCACACCTTGATGATAATCAAAAATGAAACCTTATCGACATTATTAAGAGAGCAGGGTTTGCAATGTGTTGGCATCTGTTCCCAGCTGGCAGCCCTCATAGGAAACATGTATTTTTTTTTTTTCTAGTGTTTTTTCTTTTTGGTTCATGGTGTTTTTTTTTTTTTTTTTAAATCACAGCATGCTCTCACAGTAGATTTTTAATACACATATACAGAGGAATTGACATCACTTTCCTGTTTACAGGGGTAAATTTCCATCTGGGCATTTATGGCATAAATGTCCAGAGGGTGCAACCCCTTTAGAAACAAAAATGCCACAAACAAACGCATGTACAAAAACACAGTATTTGTAAAAACGCCACCAAAATGCCACAAAAACTCCAAACTACATCTTATAGGAAAAAAAACACTTGTTTCTAAATACCGCACTTTTTTTTTTTTTAAACTCAAAACAAAGTAAAATGTTGTGTGAAGGATGCCTAAAGATGTCAAAGTCCTAACACAATTTAAGTTGTTCGCCATAGGAAAAAAAATTGTAATCAACCGATTGGCAGTATAACTCACATTTTTTTAAAAATATCTTGTGCGTTCAAATACACATTTTGTATTTCATCACCATAAAAACATGTATTTGTTTTATTATAGACGAGTACAGTGAATAGTCTCTGATATTACGGTAGGTACTATTGTCAGCAAATCTCCAACTGAGAAATGCAGGTATAAATCCACCGCATCCAAAGAGGAGTTTTCTTGAAATGTGGAACGCTGTTGGCATAAATTATAGGTTCATGTGCATATATCTCCTAAGCTCATGTGGATATGTAGACATATATTTTTTAGATAGTATTTATGTTTTTTTTTTTTTCATTTCTTCAATTGAGCTGGTCTTCAAACAGCAGATAGAAGTTGCTAAAGCAGCTGTCTGTGGTCTTGAGTTCTTGGTCTAGCTGGAACCTGACTGCACTCTAGGACGGACACTTTTTCGAAGTGCAACCAGCTGATCTTCCATACCTCGGAATAGCATGTGAACACCTAAACAGAAGAAATACAGTCATCACATTATAACAGGATTTTATATGTTGTAATAGTCAAGGGAAGTCAATGGTTTTTAGAGAAATAGGCTAACTTTGAATTGAAGACTACATAAAACAATACATATTCTAACCCCCTATTAAAATCAGTATACAATTCAAAATAATATGCACACACATTCATTTAACATATACTCTTTTTGTATACTTTAAAAGGATGGGAAAAACATGATGTAAACCCTCCCTAATATACAGTACAGACCAAAAGTTTGGACACACCTTCTCATTCAAAGAGTTTTCTTTATTTTCATGACTATGAAAATTGTAGATTCACACTGAAGGCATCAAAACTATGAATTAACACATGTGGAATTATATACATAACAAAAAAGTGTAAAAACAACTGAAAATATGTCATATTCTAGGTTCTTCAAAGTAGCCACCTTTTGCTTTGATTACTGCTGTGCACACTCTTGATGAGCTTCAAGAGGTGGTCACCTGAAATGGTCTTCCAACAGTCTTTAAGGAGTTCCCAGAGATGCTTAGCACTTGTTGGCCCTTTTGCCTTCACTCTGCGGTCCAGCTCACCCCAAACCATCTTGATTGGGTTCAGGTCTGGTGACTGTGGAGGCCAGGTCATCTGGCGCAGCACCCCATCACTCTCCTTCATGGTCAAATAGCCCTTACACAGCCTGGAGGTGTGTTTGGGGTCATTGTCCTGTTGAAAAATAAATGATGGTCCAACTAAACGCAACCCGGATGGAATAGCATGCCGCTGCAAGATGCTGTGGTAGCCATGCTGGTTCAGTATGCCTTCAATTTTGAATAAATCCCCAACAGTGTCACCAGCAAAGCACCCCACACCATCACACCTCCTTCTCCATGCTTCACGGTGGGAACCAGGCATGAGTCCATCCGTTCACCTTTTCTGCGTCGCACAAAGACACGGTGGTTGGAACCAAAGATCTCAAATTTGGACTCATCAGACCAAAGCACAGATTTCCACTGGTCTAATGTCCATTCCTTGTGTTCTTTAGCCCAAACAAGTCTCTTCTGCTTGTTGCCTGTGGTTTCCTAGCAGATATTCTACCATGAAGGCCTGATTCACACAGTCTCCTCTTAACAGTTGTTCTAGAGATGTGTCTGCTGCTAGAACTCTGTGTGGCATTGACCTGGTCTCTAATCTGAGCTGCTGTTAACCTGCGATTTCTGAGGCTGGTGACTCGGATGAACTTATCCTCCGCAGCAGAGGTGACTCTTGGTCTTCCTTTCCTAGGGCGGTCCGCATGTAAGCCAGTTTCTTTGTAGCGCTTGATGGTTTTTGTGACTGCACTTGGGGACACTTTCAAAGCTTTCCCAATTTTTCGGACTGACTGACCTTCATTTCTTAAAGTAATGATGGCCACTCGTTTTTCTTTACTTAGCTGCTTTTTTCTTGCCATAATACAAATTCTAACAGTCTATTCAGTAGGACTATCAGCTGTGTATCCACCTGACTTCTGACTTCTCCACAACGTGACTGATGGTCCCTACCCCATTTATAAGGCAAGAAATCCCACTTATTAAACCTGACAGGGCACACCTGTGAAGTGAAAACCATTTCAGGTGACTACCTCTTGAAGCTCATCAAGAGAATGCCAACAGTGTGCAAAGCAGTAATCAAAGCAAAAGGTGGCTACTTTGAAGAACCTAGAATATGACATATTTTCAGTTGTTTCACACTTTTTTGTTATGTATATAATTTCATATGTGTTAATTCATAGTTTTGATGCCTTCAGTGTGAATCATGAAAATAAAGAAAACTCTTTGAATGAGAAGGTGTGTCCAAACTTTTGGTCTGTACTGTATACTATTATTTTATCCCCTTCCCTCACTGCTTCCTATACTGCTGCTGCTGATCCTCCCTTCTTCTAACGGGTAAAGCTTGGCCGAAACTGGCTCATGCCACAGGACAATGATCCCAAGCACATCAGCAAATCTACTACAGAATGACTGAAAAAGAGAAGAATCAAGAAGTTGCAATTCTCCAAAGTCCAGACCTCAACCCAACTGAAATATTGAAATGCTGTGGCAGGACCCTAAAGGATATTTGTACCTATGAAGCTGGCTGACCTGTTACGGGTTCTCTAGGCAGCCGAAGGCATCTGTGTTGGTCCCATGTTCATGTGTACCCACATTGCTGAGAAGAATGATGTTTTAATATATGCCGTTACACTTAGAAGCTCAGCTCTCTCTGCAACTGCCATGCCCTCTCCACTTTGATTGACAGGGCCAGGCAGTGTAGACATGATCACGTCTGGCCCTGTCAAAGTGCAGAGAGCGTGGAAGTTGTAGAGAGCAGAGGCTCTAGGTGTAATGGTAACGCCCCCATTGCTTCTAGAGGCTAATTTGCATATATTAAAACATCATTTTTCTCAGCAATGCGGACACTTATGAACATGGGACCAACACAGACGCCTTCAGCTGCCAAGCGCACATGTAACAGGTCAGCCAGCTTCATTGGTTCAAGGCTACCGACAGATGCCCTTCTGATGCTAGAGACTGATTTAGTTATAAAAAAATAATTACTAATTGCTAGTAATTGCTGATGGTTCTACAAGCTATTGATTCATGGGGTGGACTTAGTTTTTCACAAATGGTTTTTCCACTTTGGCTTCATTTTTGTTGAAAATATAATGAAACAGTGGAATCTTTTGTTTTCTGTTCATCTGAGGTTGTAGTAGCCTAATTTTAAGACCTTCTAAGGACAAGATTTTTATGTGTCCTAATACATAAATCATAGAATTTAAAGAGGGTTTACTTGTTTTTCCTCATGTCTGTACATACAAACATTAAATAATAATAATTATTATTATTAGAGATGAGCGAATTTCCACTTATGGAATTCGTTCACACTTCGTTTGTTGGTAAAAGGTGAATTGCATTATGGATTCCGTTACCATGGACCATAACGCAATTCTATGACTGAATGCCTTTAAAGGCATTCCGTTATTCATTCTGTCATAATAGAAGACTATGGGCTGCAAAACGGATCCGTCCCGTTTCCGTTATGCAGGGGAGGCATTCCTTTATGCATTATGTCATAGAATTGCAATATGGTCCGTGGTAATGGAATCCATAACACAATTCACCTTTTACCACCAAACGAAGTGTGAACGAGTTTCAAAATATGAAATTCGCTCATCTCTAATGATAAAAATACTAAAATATTATCTGAAAATTCATCTTACTTTTTTCAAAGGCTCTTTTTGAAATTCACACTGATCCAAAATATATTCCGTGTTCTTTTTACAAACTGTTCTTGCCAATTTTGCCAGTAACATATATTTTATTCCTTTAACAACCTATAAAGAAAATATAGAGGTTACATTGCTGTGTGCATGAGGCCTTAGATAAAAGTGTCTAAGTCTTGATCAAAATGGACAGGGTATGTATCTGTAAAGCAGTAATGTAAGTGTATATATACACATTGTGGTCAAATTGCAGTTTTTGCAGATTTTGGCCAAATTGTGGTGCTGAAAAGTCAGAGTAAAAAGTGGGAAAAAAAAGTGCTATGACCCCCAGTATAAAAGTTCTCACCTGTATCATGGCTTTCTGTATTTCTAACTCTTTAGAGAGATAGATATCATTGGACATGTTATTAAAGGCATAGACAGTGAGCCTCATTGCTTTCTTAACTTCAGGGTCATTAGTGCTGGCATTTCTAGGAAAACCAGGGTCTACAGTGGTTGAGCGGATGTCTGAAAGACAAAAAGATACATTATTGAACATAAAAAGCACTACTAGTCCATGCCATTAACTTGATTGAAAAGAAATGTATAGAAACTGATAAGTTGTTTCAGTAAGGACTCATTCTGATGATCGTAGTGTTTTGCTGTCCGCAGATACCGGCGCATGTGCGTTCTTCAATTTGTGGAAAAAAGGACATGCTCTATCTTTCTTGCGGGGCCGCCGAATGGAACTACAGATCCGGACAGCACACGGTGTGCTGTCCGCATCTTTTGTGGCCCTATTGAAATGAATGGGTTCGCACACATGCCAGAAGATTGTATGAATGAGCCCTAAGGCTACTTTGACATCTGTGTTTTAAAATCCGGCAGGCTGTTCTTGCAGAGGATCACCTGCTGGAATTTGAGTATCCGGCCTATAAGAAGAAGGAGCTTGATCTTACGTACTGTGAGGATAGGCCACAGTGGCGTAACTAGAAATCACTAGGCCCCACAGCACATTTTTGAATGGGCTTCCCCCCAGAAACTTCTTTGCATACCCCTCCTTCCATGCAACCCTCACTACTGTGGCTAATCAAGATCATTCTCTCAGACCAGGCCCTGCAGCCGCTCCTTCCATTTCCTACATGTATATACTGTATGTCATGTCATTGTATAATACTGTTGAGGGGGCCCTGACAATGAAATCTTTTAGTCCTCCTCCTGGGTGGGACCCTTCTGAGTTCAGGCCCCAAAGCAGCTGCTTCCCCTATGGCAGTGATGGCGAACCTTTTAGAGACAGAGTGCCCAAACTGCATCCCAAAACCAACTCATCTATCGCAAAGTGCCAACACGGCAATTTACCCTGAGTACTACAGTCCAATATAGTATATCTTCCATGTACTTGTTAGCTATATCTTCCATGTACATGTATCAGTTAGCTATAATAGCCGGCCTACATTCAGTGCGCTGCCTGTGCTGTTCATGGTGCGCCCTGTGCTGATGAATGGCAGGAAAAGTCTAAGACATAATGGTACACCATAGACTTTTTCCAGGGTGCAGGTGCCCATAGAAAGGGCTCTGATGGCCGTCTCTGGTACCTGTGCCATAGGTTCACCACCACTGCCCTACAGCTTTGGCTCTGATAGGCCATTAATATGTTCAAACTGTTTGATTTTCAGGTTTTACTATCTTCTGTCTCACTGGTCTGTTGTATGCTGCAGAAGGGTTTTTCTTTAAAATACACTTCATAAGAATGTCTATTGCCGATCATCGGCTTTTGTGCGAACATGGTAACAATCAGCTGACAAACAAATAAATACTTGGCTGATTGTGGGCCTAAAAATCATGAATGTTGGCAGGGGATGCCTTGCAGTTTGCATGGGGTCTGAACAATTATTTATCCCCCATACCGTTTGCACCACATTATCGGGAATGAGCGTTCTTAAGAACTTATGT
Organism: Bufotes viridis; assembly: GCA_033119425.1. Taxonomy (NCBI): domain Eukaryota; kingdom Metazoa; phylum Chordata; class Amphibia; order Anura; family Bufonidae; genus Bufotes; species Bufotes viridis. The sequence goes on from CM065592.1 coordinate 367,974,348, forward strand.
TCCTGATAATTGAAGGGCCCTCACACCATACAGCAAAAATGCTAAATATCAAAAGGACATTCAGTCCTAGGTTTATCTGTTGTATGACATGCCATAAGCGAAAGCATCATGTTCTTTGCAAGATTATGAAAAGAGAGATAACGTCGGCGCATTTCCGGCAGAAATGTGTACATGGCGGCAGTCAGTATGTCATAACCCTATCTCTGCAACTGAAAACCTGACTGTGTAGATATCTCCTACCACTTCAAGCCATGAGTGTTTCCTAGCAGACAGATTACACTGGCCTCCCCCATAAGGAGCACCAGTATACAGAATAAAGACATTTGCCGAAGGTTTAGATCGAGCTTAGTAAGAATAAAATGGTAATTTATTGAACTGGTGTAAAGTAGAACTAGTTTGATAAATTTTATATATATATATATATATATATATATATATAAAATTATACACACACACAACTTCTTATCATTGTAACGTACTTTTACACATGCATGTCATTTAATAAAGACCATTTCTAATGATAGCTATATATGGAAATACCACTCATTTTCTCATTCACACTTTGTAATAGACCCCTTGCAACAGAGGAAACCACACTGTTAAAAAGACATTACCACTTACTGGTAAGAATGTCAGAATATGACACCAGGTCTGTGTAACACTCTGCAGACTCATGTACGGTATAAAAACTCAACCATAAGGTCTGGAGATGCCCCTAAGCTGAACATTTTGAGGGATTTGCGATCTCCTAAGGGCTCTTGCACACGGCCGTTGGATGTTTTGCGGATCCAAAAAAAACACAGATACCGTCCGTGTGCATTCCATATTTTGCGGAACGCAACAGCTGGCCCCTAATAGAAGAGTCCTATCCTTATCCATGTTGCAGACAATAATACGACATGTTCTATTTTTTTGTGGAACGGATATATGGACATACGGAATGCACACATCATTACCATTTTTTTGCAGTCCCATTGAAGTAAATGGTTTCACATACGGGCCGCAAAAAAAATGGAACGGACACAAAAGTACGTTTGTGTCCATGAGCCCTAATACTGTTAAACAGTGACCCAATAACGCTCCAATACAGTGTCTAAATAATACTATACTGTGCCTAAAGGGGCTTTCCAACTCTTAGTTCATCAATACCTGATCCGTGGGGGTCTGACACCCAGCACTCCTTAGCTGGTTTGGTAAGCGGCTGTCACTGGAAACTATACAGTAGATGGAGCTGGAAGTACAAGGCTTTTTCCATTTTGTAGTAGTGATTAAAAAGGTTTTTTTTAATAATAGTTTTTATCTGCTCGATGGGGTTCCAATACCCAGGTTTGGGATGGCACAGTAGCACCTCGGCTTTATCCTTGCTAATCAAACACAGCACCATACATTGTATAGAGGTTGTGCTTGGTATCACAGCTCAGCCCCATTCCCTTCTATGGGGCTGAGCTGCGCCTAGGCCGTGACTGATGAGTGTGACATCACACAGCCTAGGAAAAGTTAGAGAAAGCCATGGCGCTACTGCCTTCTCAAATATATATCAGTGGGGTTCCCGGGTATTATCGGACCCCCACCAATCAGACAGACACAAAAAAAAAAAACTCTTGGAAAACCTCTTTAAATGAATGGGAGCTGCAGTACACCAACGCTGGAAACTACACAGTGGTTGGAGCCTTTCGTACACTCACTCTATGACTGATCGTTGGGGGTGTTGGACGTCAGACCTCCATAATCGACCTGATATCTCCGTACAGCATTAAAATGCATTGCCTGTGTGTAGGCAAACTTTGTTTCACCCGAAGTCCTGTGAGACTTTTAAAATTAGAGATCCAAAATCGGGTTTGGTAATGGCTGGTATCTCGGTACCAAAACAGACTTCGGATTCCTAATTTTTTATGTTTTTAAGGATAAAGAAATAAATACCGAATTAATTCACCAAAGTCTCGCACGACTTCTGGTGAAACGAAGTAACTTAAGATCTCTGATCCGAAGCTCGATTCACTGAAGCCTAAATACAACCATACAATGTTCAAATAAGGGCTGATGCACATGGCCGTTGCCGCAAAACACAGATATCGGCAGTGTGTGGTCCGCATTTTGCGGAACGGAACGCCCTGGCCTCTGTAAAACAGCAAGAATAGGACATGTTCTATTTTTTTGTGGGGCAGCGGAACAGACATACGGATGCAGACAGCACACTGCTTTCCGCATCTCTTGCAGCCCCATTGAAATGAATGGGTCTGCATCCAATCCTGCAAAAAATGCGGATAGGATGCAGACCCAAAATGTGCATGAGCCCTAATGCTGTATGCCACAGGTCAAACAATACAGCCAAAGAACAGCAAAAAATATAAAGTATAAAATAAATATAGCACAAGCCTCCAGATGAGGACAGAAAGTTAGCCCTTTTAATTTTAGAAATAGCTCTTTAGGACGCCAGAGCTCTAACCTCCCGTTACTGCAGCATATTTTACTTGCAGGAGTCCCAGAGAATCCACTAGTACGTAAGTTTTCATCGCCACCATGAAAAGTAAGCTTCTCTACTTATGTGATTCAATATAAAACCGCAAATGACTGATAGATACAATTCCCCCAATTTCTAAAGTCTCCTCACGCCGATTAAGGCACTGTCTCCCCAAATCCTGACTTAGGCTTCTCGCCCAGTAAAGCCTGTACTCTCTGCTCTGCACCGATGAGGGGCAATCACCCCGAAACAGCCGTCTGCGGATGAGATGCTGGCTTACTTAATATCTGAGTCACTTCTCAAGGCCTATTTAAATTGTCGATCATTGACTTATAAGATAGCTGTTTTTACATCTGGTGGCATTAGAGGCACAGCTTGCTAAGAGCTCATTTGCATCCCTTTCTTCAGTGAGTCCAGGCTCACTGAGGGATCTTCTGGTGTGCCAATCAAGCCTCACTGTCTGTTGTTGATACCCACTTTATCTCCCATAATTGCACAATTATAGGCGTTGTCCAACCCCTAACTCAAAATAAACTAAGGGAGTGTGACGTCCTGTCCTTAGTTACATGCACTACTGCAGCCATTCACTGGCCTCAGAACTGACAGGTCCCCAAGCGGTACTTGACTGCTAAGCCAGTGAATACATCAGAAATGTTCACCCATCATATATACCAGATGTAAAAGGAGAACATGACGTAAACAGAACCACATTTTCTAAAAAAATAAAATAAATCTTGCAGCCTGTGGCCTACTTTTATTTCTGAGATATCTTATATGTTTATCTGTACGCTTACACTGCCCATCACTATCTGTATAACACAACCCCCTAGACATCCTCTTTGTGAATGATGATCACTAGTACTCAGGAAATCCAGTCTCATATCTACAGATCACAAACTGGAAGGGAAGAAGGAAAATGTTATCTTCAGAATAGGTCATCAATATCCGATCAGCTGTTCCCTGCAGCCTCCGGACCCAGACCTGACCCTTAGGCTACGTTTACACGACGACATTTGTCGCGCGACAATTTTTATAATGGGAGTCTATGGTGTCGCAGTGCGACATGCTGCGACTGCGACACGACAGTCTGCAAAAATCCATCGGGATGGATTTTTTGCGACTGTTGTGTCGCAGTCGCAACATGTCGCATGTTGCACGTGCGACACCACCATAGACTCCCATTATAAAAATTGTCGCGCGACATTAATGTGACATCAATGTCGCGCTACAAATGTTGCAGTGTAGTGGTTCCTAAATTGTCGCGCGACAATTGTCGTCGTGTTAACGTAGCCTTAGGCTGGGTTCACACGAGCGTGTCCGGATTAGTTCCGGATGCGTTCAGTGAAAACTGTGCGATTTCACAGGCAAAGCCATTCAGTTTTGCCTGCGATTGCGTTCAGTTGTTCAGTTTTTTCCGCGCGGGTGCAATGCGTTTTGATACGTTTTTCCCGCGAGTGATAAAAAACTGAAGATTTACAAACAACATCTCCTAGCAACCATCAGTGAAAAACGCAACGCACCCGCACTTGCTATGCTTTATTAACGCAGCCCCATTCACTTCTATGGGGCTAGGTCTGCGTGAAAAACGCATAAGATAGAGCATGCTGCGATTTACACGCGTTGCAGAAGTGATGCGTGAAAAAAAACGCTCATGTACACATCCCCATTGAAATGAATGGGTCAGGATTCAGTGCAGGTGCAATGTGTTCACATCACGCATTGCACCCGCGCGGAAATCACGCTCGTGTGAATGCAGCCTTAGGCTCCTTTACACGAGCGAGTTTTCTGTCCGCGTGGATGCAATGCGTGAAGTGAACGCATAGCACCCGCACTGAATCCTGACCCATTCATTTCAATGGGTCTGAGCATATGAGTGTTTTTTTTTTCACGCATCATTTCCGCGTTGCGTGAGAATCACAGCTTGTTCTATATTCTGCATTTTTCACGCAGCTCTGGCCACATAGAAGTGAACGGGGCCTCATTGAAAAATGCAATATGGTTGCTAGGAGATGTTGTTTGTAAATCTTCATTTTTTTTTCCACATGCGTAAAAAACTAATCAAAACTGATGCCGCATGGAAAAAACTAAACACTGAACGCAATCACAGACAAACCTGACTGAACTTGCTTGTAAAATGGTAAGAGTTTCACTGAACGCATCCTGACACAATCCGCATTGTTCATGTGCATGACCCTTAGAGTGGAGCTGAAAGCACAGCGCCGCTTAAAGTGTAGTGGCCGTGCTGGGTTACTGCAGCTCAAGTGAGTGGGGCTGAGCTGCAATACCAAGCACAGCCGCTATCCCATGTACAGCACTGCGCTTGGTATACAATAAACTGCTATAGCCCCTTCAGTCTGCTGATTTAGTCAAAGGGTCAGTTCACACTGCTGATTTCTAGAATCCAAGCAGATTTTTCTGCCTCACAATTAGGTGCGTTTTTCATATGTGTATTTTTCTGCTTACTATTAATTCTAATGAAAAAATTAGCGCTGATTCTGTCCCAAGATAGTGCATGCTGAGTCTTTTTTACACACTGATTTTTTACACTTGTAAAAAAGCAACTCCCATTGAAATTAATGAGAGGCAGCTTACACGCATATTACACATCAAAATACGCGCAAAAAACAGTCATGTGAACTAACCCAAAGCTGCAATCTACTAAAGTATATATATATTCAGAGAGAAGGTGTATAAAACTTGCGCACACCTTTATTTTCCAGTCTTAGAAATAAACTGCAATCTGATTGTTTGTATTAGAGATAAGCGAATTTTTAAAAATTAGAGTCGCTAAATTTTTGACCCGAATAAATTTTGACCCGAATTTGTTTGTGGCAAATTTAGTTAAAAAACAGCTATTTCCTGGCTGCAGAGAGCCTTTATAGTGGTGTAGAACACTGTGCCTTGCAGTAACATGCATAGGGAGTCTGCTGTGGTAGTGAAACAATACTGTTAGTCAGTATGACATGTAGATGACAGGGATTGCTCTTAGAACGGGGCCAAAACAGACCAAATAACTCAAGTATGAACTCAGCCTTACAGGTCAATGTTAGCGCCAAGAAAAAGCGCACTTTTTTTACACCGCCGTCAGCTGATTCCACATAGATGTCTACAGAACCTTTTCTATTAAACGCTTATACAAGTAGAGCCCCCTGACAGAGTGGGGAGGGTGTCAGCAGTAAGTTTATGTCGACATCACTGATTATTTTGCCCTTCCTCTGATCTGTCAGAACAATAACCCCCAAAAAACGGATCCCGTCTGTTGAGCATCTGCCTTAACTCAGTCAGCATTTGGTCAGTAATACATCAGTATTGATAATGCCAAAAAAAAAAAAAGGAGTGGATCCAAAACAGAGATGACACGTGAATGGAATATTTGCATGTCTTCTGTGTTTTGTACCCACCCCTGCTTTTGGCTACCAAATCACAAGCCAATTCTGATGGGACCATACAGGCCTTACAGCTGCTACACAGACAGGATCCGTTGTGTGTCTAATATTTTTTTCCTTCTGACAGATCAGAAGAAGGGTCAAATCAATTATGATGTCAGCCAGGCCGAAAGACAAAATAGTGGCCCAGTCATGAAGATGGGAGGGTGGGAACAGCATGAGAAGTCCACAGAGCGGCACAAGGACAGTGTGGGAGTGGCAGCAGCAGCATCAGGAGAAGACCACAGGGTGGTACAATGACAATGTGAGGGTGGCAGCAGCATCAGGAGACCACAGAGTAGCAAGTAGGGATGTCCCGATACCGATACTAGTATCGGTATCGGGACCGATACCGGCATTTTCACGAGTACTTGTACTCGTAAAAATGCCGCCGATACCACTGCCGATACCGGAAGTTCCGGTTCGGCAGCGGCTATATTCTGTTTAAATAACGCTAACTTACTGTGCCTGTGATCACTAACTATTAATGCGCAGTCCCTCCATGCTCCTGCCCCGCGCGCCTTCTGTAATCATAAAGTGGGCGGAGCGGGCAGGCAGGAAGGACATGAGGCGCATGGAGGAATCGGGCAGCTTGAGCTCTCAGTTCCTCCATGCGCCTCATGTCCCGCCTGCCCGCTCCGCCCACTTTATGATTACAGAAGGCGCAGGGCAGGAGCATGGAGCGACTGCGCATTAATAGTTAGTGATCACAGGCACAGTAAGTTAGCGTTATTTAAACAGAATATAGCCGCTGCGGGGCCGGTGTATGAGTCAAGCTGCACCGGCCCCGACACTAATGTGGATCTGTGGATGACATGTATATAGCACAAGATGCTATATATGTGTCATCCACATAGCCCCTAACAGTGTCATCCACAGATCCCCCATTACAGCCTCATCCACAGATCCCCCCCCCCATAACAGTGATGTCCACAGGTCCCCCCATAACAGTGATGTCCACAGGTCCCCCCATAACAGTGACGTCCACAGGTCCCCTCCCCATAACGGTGACGTCCACAGGTCCCCCCATAACGGTGACGTCCACAGGTCCCCCATAACGGTGACGTCCACAGGTCCCCCCATAACGGTGACGTCCACAGGTCCCCCCATAACGGTGACGTCCACAGGTCCCCCCATAACGGTGACGTCCACAGGTCCTCCCATAACGGTGACGCCCACAGGTCCTCCCATAACGGTGACGCCCACAGGTCCCCTCATAACGGTGACGTCCACAGGTCCCCCCCATAACGGTGCCATCCACAGATTCCCCCCATAACGGTGCCATCCACAGATCCCCCATAACAGTGCGTCATCCACAGATCCCCCATAACAGTGTGTCATCCACAGATCCCCATAACAGTGCGTCATCCACAGATCCCCCATAACAGTGTGTCATCCACAGATCCCCCCATAACACTGTGTTATCCACAGATCCCCATAACAGTGTGTCATCCACAGATCCCCCATAACAGTGCGTCATCCACAGATCCCCCATAACGGTGACATCCACAGATCCTCCACAACAGTGTGTCCTCCGAAGATCCCCCAAAAACAGATCCCCCTGGAGGCACATTGGTTTGAAAACACTATTATATTACCATTTATTAATTTATTAACACTTGTACAAAGGAAAAGAAAAGCAGTTATTCATAGCAACCAAATTCCAGCTTTAATTTTTTTCATTGCTATCAGTAACTGCGCCGCTGTTTATACGAGGTATCGGTAATTGGTATCGGCGAGTACTTAAATAAAAGTATCGGTACTCGTACTCGGTCTTAAAAAAATGGTATCGGGACATCCCTAGTAGCAAGGTAACATATTTTGGAGGTGGCAGCAGCATGAGAAGACCACAGAGTGACCCGGTGACATAGTGTCACCGGGTCACTAGTTAACACAAGTTAATAATACACGTTCTCTGGCACAAAAGGCTTGGCAAATTGATTGTCCGGGAATTTTCCTCGAAAGTCTACTTTCTTATACTTTTGATCAAGTTTTGGTTCAATTTAAAATTAAATATTAATATGTGCCCATACGGCACAGGTAGGTGAGTGTTAGGTCCCGAGCTACTTGAGAACCCTTGGCACGGTGCTTGGGCTCAGACATGTCCTCCACAGTAGGATATGTTGACTAATCTCTCAATTTTAACATCAGTATGAGGGTTTAGTAAGACCGCAGAGTGAACCTGTCTTTTCAATTGTTATATTATTTATCACATCCACACAATTGCCATCTTGTAGATGTCTATTGTGGTACTTGTGGTCCGCTGTGGGCATCCTCCACTGTATGTATTTTTGCTGGGGATCGCCATTAGCAATGGGCTACAAGTGCAGGATCTCTTCCCCTGCATATATATATGCACAACTGCCTTTGGGTTTGAGCACTTCCTGCCTGTTTAACACCACACCATTTTTTCAGTTGTTTTGTATTTTTATTTCGACACTAATACACGGCAAACAGGACTTCCTATACTGTATCACTGCACTGCAGAACGGCAATTAGGCACAATTTTTTTTCCACTTTTCCACAACTCAAAAGGCTTCTCAACAGATAAGTGCAACGCAGAACGGCGAATATATTTTTATTTCGCTACCAATACACGGCAAACTGAGCTTTTGAATATATCACTGCACCGCACAAAGGCAAATATATTTTTCATTTGCCACTAATACATGGAAAAAAGAGCTTTAAAACCTATAACTGAACCGCACAAGGGCAAATAAGTACTGTAGAAATATTTTCTTGTAATAAACGCTATTAATGGCTGTATCAAACAGCACTTGCACCCCAATAACAAGAATGGTTTGCTGGAATGACAGAGCTGTATAATGGCAATTTGGATCCCAAGTCAGTGCAGCAAGGTGTAATAGGATTGTTCCTATTACCCAGGTTGTAACCTCCCCTACTGAACCCCCTTCTACAGAAATGCTCTGGAACGATTCCTCCCTCTCCTTTCCCTGCACTTATAAATAGTTTTTTCACAACAATCAAGTCTTTCCTATCACTGTCCCTAGCGCCTGCAGACACGTCTCTCCCACACTAACTACGCGCCTGACAAAGCGCTGAGAAAGCACAAAGTGGACGTCTCCGCTGCTTAGCCGCACACTTGACGTGTTCGCCCCGTAGCCTTCTGCTTATTTATGTCCCGCAGATGGAATGAATAAAGTATGGACATTTAGGCTGGTGAGTGCCGCTTGTGCTTTCTATCTTCTTTGGATTAATTTGCATATTACTGTACTTTGACAAGCTGTGCACCGAATAAGCCTACTGTTGACTGGAGGCTGCGTTTTGGCCACACATAAGATACGGATTACTAGTGCAAAAGCAGTGCCACCCTTTTCTTTATCCTTCTCATTTACAACTGGCTTAGTTGTCCATAGCAACCAATCAGATTCCACCTTTCATTTTTGAAATGGGCAACTAAGTTACGGGGACCCGATGGGTGACAAGGCAGCCCGATGTCATGCACAGGCTGTCCAATGCCTTGCACAGCAGCAGAACCTGCCTTCTACGGGCCTGAGGAGATCCAGCCCTCATAAAATGGAAAATCTGCCAAAAAAGTGAAATTTTTTTTTTTTCCCTTTTCCTTTAATTCTTGTGAAACACCTAAGGCCCCTTTCACACGGGTGTAATTTCCGCGCGGGTGCAATGCGTGAGGTGAACGCATTGCACCCGCACTGAATCCGGACCCATTCATTTCAATGGGGCTTTGTACATGAGCGGCGATTTTCCCGCATCACTTTTGCGCTGCGTGAAAATCGCAGCATGTTCTATATTCTGCGTTTTTAACGCAACGCAGGCCCCATAGAAGTGAATTGGGCTGCGGAAAAATCGCAAGCATCCGCAAGTAAGTGCGGATGCAGTGCGATTTTCCCGCATGGTTGCTAGGAGACGATCGGGATGGGGACACAATCTTTATTATTTTCCCTTATAACATAGTTATAAAGGAAAATAAAATAATAGCATTCTAAATACAGAATGCAAAGTAAAATTGAGGGTTAAAAAAAAAAAAAAAAGTAACTCACCTCTTCCAATTAAGCGCATAGCTGCCGGTCTCCTGTTCTCCCTTCAGCTGGGGGGGTAAAGGACCTTCCGTGACGTCACTGGGTCACATGGTCCAATCACATGTTTCCATCACCATGTGAGTGACTTGTGACCTGTGACACAAAATCTTTTTTTTTTTTTAACCTTCCCGTGAAGGGGTCGCGATGCTGGGCATAATTCTGTGAGGTGAGGGGGGCACCACTGGGCAAAACCTTTGAAGCGGGCACAATGCTGGGCATAATCCTGTGGAGGGGGCACAGCTGGGCATAATTCTGTGAGGGGGCACAGCTGGGCATATATCTGTGAGGGGGCACAGCTGGGCATAATTCTGTGAGGGGGAACAATGTTGGGCATAATCCTGTGATGGGGCACAGCTGGGCATAATTCTGTGAGGGGGCACAATGCTCGGCATAATTCTGTGAGGGGAAACAATGTTGGGCATAATCCTGAGAAGGGGGCACAGCTGGGCATAATTCTGTGAGGGGGCACAGCTGGGCATAATTTTGTGAGGGGCACAGCTGGGCATGACCTGTGAAGAGGGCACAATGATGGCCATAATCCTGTAAAGGGGGCACAGATGGGTATAATTATGTGAGCGGGCACAGCTGGGCATAACCTGTGAAGGGGGCACAAAGCTAGGCATAATTCTGTAAGGGGGCACAGCTGGGCATATTACTATAAGGGGGCACAGCTGGGCATAATTCTATGAGGCGGCACAGCTGGCCTTATTACTACGAAGGGGCAAAGCTGGGCATAACTACTGTGAAGGGGCACATATTGGGACATAACCTGTGATGGGGGCACAATGTGGGCATAAATACTGTGCAGTGGCATACAGGAGGAATAGTTACTATTTTGACATAGGGCTCATGCACACAATTTCAAGCCTATGGGGTTATTCACATGGGCATCCCCAAAAAATAGGATGTCTTTTTTAGGGCTGTTTTCACAGCCAGATGGACGCCATTGAAATCAACTGCCCGTTTTTTATGGCCGTTTAAACAGGAGTGCACATGTGTAATGGCCATTACAAATGGGTACACTGTAAAAAAATAAAATTAAAATAAAAGGTCATTCAGGGGTAAAAAAAAAATGAAATACCTCATCCATCATTGCATGCACATGGACACTCACTCCTCACTAGAGGCAGCAGATCCTGATTCACGCAGTGTCGTGACGTCACATGATGGCCGTTAAAAAGTGATGCAAAACAGCTGTTACAATAAATCGCCAAATTTGGATGTACGCACTAATGCAAAATGGCCATGAAAACCTGACATTTAGTCCGTTTTTAATGGCTGTTACTTTTCACTGTTTTCGTGTGAATGTAGCCCAAAGGGGCTTCTACAGAGACGGACGATTCCTCCACTGTACCTCCCGTTGTCATATGGAAGGTTTTTTATTGTTGTTGAATTCCACACAAATCTGACAGAGAAAAAAATGGTGGCTTACTTCAGAGGACATGTACGAAGGTATTCTTCTTAGGCTACATGCACACGACCATATGTGTTTTGCGGTCCGCAAAAAAAAAAAAAAAAAACATCTGTATGCCATCCGTTTTTTTTTTTGCTGATTCATTGTAACAATGCCTAAACGGAAAAGAATAGGACATGTTATATTTTTTTGGCGGGGCTACGGAACTGACATACGGATACGGATAGCACACGGTGTGCTGTCCGCATTTTTTGCGGACCCATTGAAATGAATGGGTCTGCATCCTATCCGCAAAAAAAGCGGAACGGACACATAAGGCCTCATGCACACGACCGTTTTTTTATGCTGTCCGCAAAAAGGGGTTTCGTTGTTCAGTGATCCGTGTCCGTTTTTGCCTTCCGTTGTGTTTTCGTGTGTCTTCCGTTTTTTTTAGCGGACATGACCCAAAAGATTTTACCAAAAGACAGGCTGACAATTTTTCCCAAGTGCCTGCCAAGGGATCCGCAAAAAAAAACAGACACGGAACGCGGATGATACACGGATGGCCACCCGCATTTTTTCACAGACCCATTGACTTGAATGGGTGCGTGAACCGTTTTTCACGGACAAGAATAGGACAGGTTATATTTTTTTGACGGACTGGAATCACGGACCACGGACGCGGAGGACAAACGGTGCATTTGCCGAGGTTTCCACGGACCCATTGAAAACCAATGGGTCCGCAGAAAATCACGAAAAACGGAGCAACGGACACGGAATCAAACAACGGTCGTGTGCATGAGACCTAAACAAAATACCTTCCTGTGCATGAGGCCTTACCCTAGGTAGACACCTAAGCGTTTTTCAGCGCGTTCAGAAGCGCTGTAAAACGCACAACATGTGGAATGCCATGCTTCCCTATGGGCATGGTTCACATTTGGGCGTTTTACAGCGCGTTTGAACGCGCTGAAAAGCGCCAAACGCTGTCGCTTCAGCATGAGCTTCTTTTGGGCGTTTTAACGCGCCTATGGACCATGCTGAAATAGGGGAGAATCACTGAATCGCTCGTATGATGCGCGTTTCTTAGTTACAAAAACGCGCATCCAAAAACACGCGTAAAACACGCGTCATACGCGCGATTCAGAAACGCTTAGGTGTGTTCCCAGCCTTAAAGTGTTGCTCCTAGGGGACAGTATCTTTATACACATAGGGTTACGTTTCCCAAAGTTGTACGGTAGCATTTTACAACGTTTTACGATTCTCCACCCTTGTTGCCCCAACACATTGACAATCATTTATGCCAGAAAACTGGTTTAAAAGTATAGCTGCCATGGATTTCAGTGGATGGGCGAACAGCGAAAGATGCAATAAAGTTGTCGTATCTTAGGCCTCACGCACACGACAGTATATGTTTTGCAGTCCGCAAATCACGGATCCCGGCCCTGTGCATACTGCCATTTTCTTTTTCACTTCAACAGAAATGTCCTATCCTTGTCAGTAAAATGGAAAATAATAGGACACGTCCTATCTCTTTTTCGGGGCTTCGGAATGGTGGTATGTATGCTGTCATTGCGGCCCCATTGAAATGAATGGGTCCGCATCCGGCCTTACTCTGGTAGACATTTTACTGGTATATATGAAACGGCAGGTCTTAGTAAATGTGCCCAGTGGAGCCGCACAGGATCCTCGCACCGCTATACAGACTCCATACCAGTGTGCACGATCACTAACGCAGAGAAATAACATTTTAAGCTCTGCTACATCTGTAAGTAGTTGTACTGTAACCACATATCATCAGACTAAAATCGAATATGAAATAATGTCAAGAAATGCTGGATACATTACACTAACAAAAGAACAGAGACTAAGATAAACCTTCACAAAGAACATGAAGCTTTTTCTACTGACGGTAATACTCATACGAGTGGATGTGGTAAAGTGCTACAGAGGTGACTATCGTGTAATGTATAAGCCCTGTGGACGTATACTCACCACTGAAGGTCCCAGGTGAACCGCTGGCTGATAGGAATAGGAGGATCACAAGGCTCCAGGGAGCAGCCATGTTGTCCTGTAGTTCTCAGAGGGGCTGATGATGAGGAGGAGGCTGCAGAGTATGTAAGAATCTCACAGGAAGATGAGTTCGCGTGTGGAAACTTACTGGTTTGTACCATAGTCTTCCTGTTGTTAGCAATGCACAGCCCTGTTAACCACCCAGACCACTGCTATTGCAGGCACCAGACACTGAGAGGCGCTCATTTACATAATGAGATCATTAGATAAGACTAGTTACAAACAAATTATAGGGACGCGGAATATCTATTGGAATATTTACCATATTGCCTAATTATGTCAATTGTAAACTGCATGTACTAACCCAGCCTCCGACACTCAAGCCTTGGTGCAACTACAACTCCAAGCATGCTCCATTCAGCCAAGTGCAAGATGATTCCTCTGCTCACCACTTCCTGATCAGTCAGACCCCTGTTGCACTGGTTTATGGGTAATTGCTTCTTTATGTGCGTAAATAAGAATAGTATATTACCCTGGTGCAAATAAAAAATGTTATGACTTTTGCGTTTGCCAAGCTATTTTATTATTTTTCTGTCACTGACCATTAGAGGCTGCTTTTTTGGTGAGAGTGTCTAAGGCTAGTTTCACATGATACATCCCAAATCGATTCGCATAAAACTTTGTTTCAGTACTGTACGGAGCGAGGTACCACTTGGAAACAAACCCGAGTTTGGGAAATGTTTTTTTACAGTATATATCAAGTTGTGAAGACTTCACAAAGTAATAACTTCAGCTCATCGGAGCCAATACACTCTAATACTGTACGGAGCGCTCGCTTGGTACAGTATTGAAACAAAGTTTTATGTGAATCGACTTCGAATGTTTCATCCGAAGTCGATTCGCTCATCACTAGTTACGATCTTCCAGAAGGCTGTTCCAGCAGAGGAACAGCCAGCCAGAGTTCATCGTATCCAGCAAAGCCATACACTGCCTTTCCCCACAAGAGCCCATTGACTATAATACCACCAGTATTTTTCTCATGCGGACAGTACCGGTATTTTTAAACATTTTGTCAGACAACATCAAGGTTTAGAAGCGGCTGACAGAGGAAGGACCGGCATGGATTGAAGTGCCTGTACGTGTAGCTGCTTAGGAGTCCCTGCTCTGACTCTATATCTAGCTTAGGAGTCCTTGTTTTTTGTCCCTATATGGAGTCAGTGCTTCTGGAAGTCCCTAATCTGACTCCATATATGGCTGTGTCGGTGCTATGAAGATGAAGGGGTATACCCAAGCACAGTCAGTATGTTTGGGGACACCCCTGTGTATTTAAAGGGGTTTTCCTGCAAAAAATATCCTACAGGTTTCAAACCAGCATCTGGATCTGAATATTTTTGTAATTGCATGTAATAAATTTTTTTGGAAAAGCACAAAATAAAATGTATCTGTATAGCGCCACCTGCTGTTTTTTTTTATTTTTTTTATTTCTTTGACCGGCTCACTGAGAAGGCCGCACATGCTCAGTTTCATCCTACAACTGCCTCCTTAGCTGTGATAGGGAGAGCATGGACACGCCCCCTGAGCTGTTATAGGGAGAGCATGGACAGGCCTCCTGAGCTGTTATAGGGAGAGAGCTGCAGAAGAGAAGACACACTGGCCTGTCAGCTTGATATAAATTATTCATAATCTATCTATTAGTAATGCCAATACTGACCCTAGACATGAAAGTCTCTACATGAAAGCCTGTCTCTAGTACCTTAAATTCAGAGTTAGGCCTTGTTCACACATCAGTTGTGCTGCCACGCGGTTACATTTTTGTGGATTTATATAGTTTAATGCAGTGAACCATTTCATATGCAGTATTTCTATATGTGGTTATATGCTCCCATCTAGTGGCAGTTTTTGGTAATCCACTTGTTTTCTTGTTCTTACCTATGGCTTATTTCCTTTCAATACTGCCACCCTTCTTCTGTGTACTTTCCTTCCTGTGTCTTCATACTGCTTCAGCCTCATGAATCAGGCTCAGCCCTCTACTCAAGAGCCTCAGAGTCAAGGTCCTATCTTATGCAATTGAGATTGTTAACACTTGTATTCCTGGCTATGTGCCTCGTTCCTAGACTACGCTCTTCGCCTGATCCCTGTCTGCTTGCATCGCTCCACTTGTTGCTGCCCCAGATTGTCTGACTTCGTTCCTGTGTCACCTGCCCTGACCCATTGCTTGTCTCGACTATGTCTCTGCCTCATCCTCCAGTTCCTGTCTCTGTTGCTCCTGGTAACAACCCTGCCTGTCTAACCACGGCTGTACTGTCAGTACATTTGCAGGTACCTACTCGTTTGCCTAGACCAGCTGCTACTGACTCTGGGACTGCCCTGGAGTGGTACCTGGCAACTTCCCTAACGGCAAAGTCTATCAGACCATCTTGCGAAAACCAGGTAGCTGCTTAGTCACGCCCCTCCAGGGTCCAACCAGTCCGTAGCACAGTGGGTTCACATCCTCTGCCCGTGACAGTGTGGAGTAGTCCTGCATGCTAGCCTCATCTTGTAATGGCTTCAGATCTTTCAGTCTCATATCCACAACAAGGTGGTCACACACGCTCAAGGAGGAACATAGAAGGGGCACTATACATGAAGGGGGCACATATAAGAGGCATTATACATGAAGAGGGCACATATAAGAGGCACTATACCTAAAGTGTGCACATATAAAGGGTATTATACATAAAGGGGGCTTATATAGCAGGCACTGTACATAAAGTGGGCACATATAAAAGGCACTATATATGAAAGAGCACATACAAGAGGCACAATACATAAGGAGGCACATATAAGAGGCTTTATACATGCAGGGGGCACATAGAAGATGCACTATACATAAAGGGGGCACATATTACAGGCATTATACATGAATGGGACACATATTAGAGGCACTATACATAAATGGGACACATAAAAGAGGCATTATAAATGAATGGGGCACATATAAGGCATTATAAATGAATAGGGCACATATGAGGCATTATACATGAAGGGGTCACATATAAGAGACACTATACATAAAAGGGGCACCTATTAGAGGCACTATACATAAAAGAAGCACATACACTGTAAGATGTGCTATACATACAGGGGGCACATATAAAAGGCACTATACATAAAGGGAGCACATATAAGAGGATTTATACATAAAGGGGGCACATAGAAAAGGCACTATATATAAAAGGGGCACATATTAGAGGAGCTATACATAAAAGAGGCACATACACTGTAAGATGTGCTATACATACAGGGGGCACATATAAGAGGCACTATGCATAAAGTGGGCACATATAAGAGGTATTATATATAAAGGGGGTGCATATAAGAGGCACCATACATAAAGGAGGCACATATAATAAGTACTGTACATAAAGAGGGCACATATTAGAGACACTATACTGTCTGAGCATGTGACACTAGCATTAGGCGCACTGTGTGTTGCACTATAAACAGAGGGCACAGAGCATGTGGCACTATATACAGAGGGCACAGAGCATGTGGCACTATATACAGAGGGCACAGAGTGTGGCACTACAGTTGGGGGTACTGTGTATGGCACTAATGCTGCTGTTATATTCAGGGCATAGCATGTGGCACTAAGAGGAGTTTGTGTTGCATGTGGCACTAAGAGGAGTTTGTGTTGTGTATGCAGGGTGCCAATGTGTTGGTAAAGAGAGAAGCTGAAGACAATTTCTCGGCGAAATCTGCAGAGTTGAATAGTGGCTAGGAGATGTCATCATGGTGGCCTGAACCAGATGGAGAAGAACTCAGGAGGAGACGTCACCTGTAGGTAACTAAATGGAAATGATTATTCTGCTACTGACTGTGTATGATGAGTGCTGTAGTCCCCTGGATGATCTACAGCTGATGATGGGTGATAGCATGCGGTTTTGTGAAACAACTCCCAGCATCTCTCTACTGCTGTTCAGGCCATACTGGGAGCAGTGGCTTCACACCGTACAAGCTTACTGAATATGGTAAGGGATGACCTGAAAACACAAATGGTATCTGTACTAAACTTTTAAAATCTGATGATGTATATTTGTAGTTCACATGGTTCTGGTGCTGTATTTATGCAGTAAACTTGGATCTTGAGCTGTATTTGACTTATGGGTTTGGTTTTGGTGCTGTATTCATACAGTGAACTTGGTTCTGGTCCTTTGTTTTACTTATAGGCCTGGTTCTGGTGCTGTATGTATGTAGTGATCTCGGTTTCTGCTCTGTATTTGTGTGTTAAATGTGTATCCGATGCTATACTTTGATCTAACACCATCCGTTCACATCTGAGTTCGGGCCACTGTCAAAGAATCTGTCAAAAAGACCGGACAAAAAAGTCCTGCATGCAAGCTGATAGCCAGCATACAGGGGTGCACCTAGCCCTTCTGCTGCCTGAGGTGAAAACTGAAACAGCGCCCCCCCACCTCCAAGCCAATTTCTTAACATATCCCTTTCCCATCAGATGTGTCCTCTGATGTAGATGTTCTCTTTCTTTATCTTCTCTGTTCAGACCAGACCACCATGATTATTTCTTTCAGCCTTCTCTTGTCTGTGCAGAGTCAACTACCTTTCCATCCTTCCCCCCACCTTCTGAACACCCCATCCTGCCAGCTCTAATACTGTGTCCACTGTGCTTCCCAATACTATACTGCAGAAACAGATAATCCCCCTGAAAATACTAATAGCACACAGATAGCTCCCCTTGAATAATTATTGGCATACAGGCCCCTAAAAATAACGGTGCCCAGCAAATAGTGTCCCTGAACTTGTAGTGCCATAAACACAGTGTCCTCCAAAAATAATTGTGCTAAGCTGATACTGTGCCAGGGTGCCTCCTAATATAACCGTCCTCCGAAAAGTCCCACTAATAGTAATAATTCTCTGCCAGAGTGCCCTATGTGGTGACAGTGCACCCAATAATGATAATGTCCCTCATTTTGTTCCCAGAAGTAATAATACCCTCATAGTGCCCCCAGTAGTAATACTTCCCCCTATAATGTGTGCCTGAACAAAACATACCCCCTTATAATGTGTGCCAGTACAAAAAAATGACCCCTTATAATGTTTTCCAGTAAAATAATCCCCCCTTGCAATGTGTGCCAGTACAAAAATGCTCCCTTATAATGTGTGGCAGTATAAAAATACCCTCTTATGTGTGCCAATACAAAAAAATGCTCCCTTATGACATGCACCAGAACAAACATTTTTTACCATATAGAAGAAATGTCCCCATGTTGGCCACCTTAGAATGTGTGCCAGTACAGAAAATGCTCCCTTATAATGCCGCCAGTGCAACAAATGTCTTCATAGTGGCCTCCTTATAATATGCGCATGTATTAAAAGGCTCCTTTTTAAAGCTGCAATGTTCCCATAGTGTTTTTTACAATTACAAAATAATGACCCCATCCCATTGTGGCCCAACAGCTTGCTGCCAAATAAAAAATAATACATTTGAATACTTATCTCCATTCTGCTGTCAGCGGCGCAGTGCAAGACATGGACCTCTTCTAGCCTTGTCCTGAGCTCTATGCAGCCTGGCTGATAATGATGACACCGGCCTCTGATAGGCTACAGGACCTAGGACTAAAGGCTATTAGAGGAAATGGTGGGCCAGAGAGACATTGCTCCCGTGCCCCGTCGCAGCATTCAACTGTATCGCTGAGTACAGAGATGCAGTTGAATATGTAGAGATGAGCGATTCCATAATGGAAGTGCTTATTGCCCATGTCCCTTGCCTTGCCCCCTCTTGCCCCTACCTGGTGCTGCCTGAGGCAATCGCCTTACGCGGCCTCATTATTGGTGGTGCACTCCTGCCAGCATACATGACACATAAACACTCACATATAGTACACATACACACACTGATAGTTTGGGCTCTGACCACTGTGACCCCCACAAATCCTGAGAATGGGGATTCCTTGCTCCAGTTTTGATGGAAATACAGATCAAGCATGGGCCCTACCGCTTAATTCATTCTCTATAGAGACTCCAGAGACAGCAAAGTGCAGTGCTGGACTATTTCTGCCAGTCCCATAGAAATGAATGGAGTGGCGGGGCACATGCTCACACTGCTGCTCCATCGGGATGGGAACAAGGGATCCCCATTCTCTGAATTGTTGGGGTCCCAGCGGCCAGACCCCCCACTGATTAGTTAGTTGTCCCTCACTCCATGGATGGGAGATTACTTTTATATTTGGCACAATTTCTTTAAGTTTATACATGGGAAAAATACTTAAAAAAAATAAAATGCAGCGCAGTCTTTATATACATTCACACGTCCGTAGTGTGTTGCGGATCCGCAACACACCATGCCGCCACTCCCCATAGAGATGCCTATTCTTTTCCGCAGGCTGCGGACAAGAATAGGACATGTTCTATCTTTTGCGGAGAAGTTCGGGGCCGCGGCTCCGCAAATGCGGAAGCGGAGATCACATAGTGTGCTCTCCACATCACGTCCGGCCCCATTCACAATCAATGGGTATGCATCCATTCCGCAGAATTGCGGAATGGATGCGGACAAAATTGCGGACGTGTTAATGGGGCCTAACAGGTCTTCTTTGTACATATAGGTGATTTCACCTTTCCTCCAGAAATAGTTCTGCAGCAACTACAGATGTCTGTGTGTAGAAATATAAAGGTATATAAAAGTATTTCCAAGCATATTGGGGGTCATTTATCAAACTGGTGTAAAGTAGAACTGGCTTAGTTGCCCATAGCAACCAATCAGATTCCTCATTTCATTTTGGACAGATTCTTGGGAAAATGAAAAGAGGAATCTGATTAGTTGCTCTGGGCCAATAAGCCAGTTCTGCTTTACACTAGTTTGATAATTGACCCCCATTATCTCTACAGGTACAAGTTCAGACAATATTATAAGAAAGATCTAGTAAAATGCCCTGTAGTCCTAGAGCAGCGTCATGTCCCTTTAAATGTGCAGGCACTCTTGTCACCATGGTAACTGCATTACAAACAGCCAATAGGATTGCTGGGTTTGAATATGAAGAAGAAAAAAGTCGGTTATCCTCAGACTGTTATATCTCATCTGAGAGAGAAGGAGACTTCAGCGACTTCTGCAATATTTCAGGTATTACACCAAAATACACGACGGACATCACACATATTCAGAGATGATCATTTTGGGGGGAAATCTGTGAATGAGGAACTTTCTGATTTATAACTTTACATAGAGGCGTCTACATGATAAAACACTTGTGGGTAAAGATGGCGGCTGATATCAGATATTGGATGTGGGCAATTTCACCAACTGTCACATGGATCCAGTCATGGGAATCAATTTACCGCTTCAGGTTCGGGGTCACTTTGGTCTTCAGGACCAGACACATTTTAGGGGCTGTTCACACCATGGTATTGTCACACTTCTAACATATACATTGGGTGGGAAAACGGATGCAAAAAAGCGTAGTGCACCACACCTCTCCATCCTGCAGAGTCCTGCAAAGGCAGCATATGCTATATGGATACTTGTATTTACAATCGAGGCCTATAGAGATGGCTGACACTATATGGCATCTGTCTGAGGCGTCCGTCTGTCTGAAGTGTATACGCTAAACGTGGCAGAAAAACATGATTTGAACGCAGCCTTAGCTGTTTTTCACACGCAGCAGTTTATTGTCTATAAATGTTTTATTTGTTGGGTTACAATAGGATTTTCACAGTGTTTCTTTAAATTCTTTTTGGTTTTGGTAGGGCTGGCGATATAGCCTATAATGAGAATCTCATCCTTATCCAACGTAAGGATGAACCATGATTTTCATTTCGATTTTCATTTTCTTAATCTACGGCTGTCCCATAGAGAATGAATGGAGCGGCAGGGTGCAAGCGGGACTTGCTGTGCGGCGTTAGGACAGGGAAAGGGACCATCATTCTCTGGATTGGTGGAGATTTTGAGGCAGCTCCATTCAACTCTATGGGACTGCCGGAGATGGCGGAGCACAAGCGCTCAGCTGTGTCTGTTCTCTGGCCCCTTAGAACTGAATGAGAGACAGTGCTCATGTGTCACCGCTGCTCCATTCATACTGGAGAGCCCAAACCCAATGTGCATGATCAACTGAGGCCCCAGCAGTCGGAGCCCCGCTGATCAGACATATCCTCTATCTACAGGAGAAATTGATTTAATGGGACAACCCCTTTAATAGTTTGTCATAAAAAATTAAATGGGGGGAATTTATCATGAAGGGAATATTTGAAGTCAGTCACTTGGTAACGTAAAAAAAAAATTCTACTATAATAGTTTTTTGCACTTTGAATTACGACATTTACCATGCAGCATAACTAGCATGCTTCTTATTCTATGGATAATTACCAAACTTGCCTTGCATCCTATGCATTATGGCCTATCCCTATAAGGCTGGGTTCACATCACATTTTTGTGTTATATTTAATGTATATGTTAAACGGATGCCTCTGACAGATGCCATACAGTGGAATCCATCACCATAGAGTTCAATTGTAAAAAAAAAAAAAGTATACATTAACTTATACCTTTTATGCTGGACTGAGCAGGATAGAAAAGCATAGTGTACCACGCTTTTCCATCCCTTCAGGATGGGAAAGGATAGGATAAAGACATGATGCGAATAGCCACTTAGAAGGACAAGCCTGTGGCACAGCTTAATAGGCATACAGTCATGGCAGGCCTGGGGGTCTTGGCTGGGTTCCTGGCTGCCATGGCAATGCCCAGATACCATAACTGCTATGGACAATGGCATGTAGAAGTCAAAAGGCCAGGATCAGAATTTTCTCCAGTCATGGCCATTACAACAGTCAGTGCCAAGCTCCTGTGGTGGTCATGCAGACCAATATTAACCCTGCCTGCAACATGAAACCAGAATTGTACTTGATTAAAATAAAGTATTTACCAAAATAATTCTGTTTAATAACCCAGCCCCTGAATATATCGGCCAGTGTTTCCCAATGTTTCTGTGAGCGGTATATCTTAGCCAAAGTCATTTGGACCAACTCGCGAAAAACTCTGCTGAACTGTTCCTTCTGATTGTTTTATAGGATTTGGATACATTTTGTCAGTGACGACTTCTTTGGAGACTTCAGTGGACACCATGTGGTGCGGATATTCGGCCAGTGTTGCATCAGGTATTATTCCTCACACTGTGCTTTATGGCCTTACTTTAACTTACTTTAATTTAATGGGTTGTCTAAGGTTTGCAACTACAGACTGCATTATTGTGGCCAAAAAAAATACCAGCAAGCTTGAAAGAACTCCACAGCCCCAGTGTGATCACAGCCCAAGTTTGATCTATAGGAAGAGAAGGACAAATGGACTGTGTTTTCCCTAAAGTTCAAGACAACAGATTGATTAAAGGGGTTGTCCAGTTTATATATTGTGTCTTTCCGTAACGGCTGGGCATATTATAAAATAATACAATAACTGACACTGATTTAAGCTACCACCAGTTCAGAATCACCGCTGCTCTGGTCACTGCTTTATGATGGTTTTAAATGACTGATCCCATTATCTAATTGCATCCTGTTCAGCTTACATCACGCCAATGGAACAACTGCGAAGACTAGCTTACTGCGCAAAACTTCTCCCGTCACCCCTCTTCAAGATACAGGTTAGAGAGCATGTTCCTTTGAAAGATTTTTTTAAGTTACAACCATTCAAGTATTTATGGGAATGTCTCAGTATTCAGCTAACCTTATCTCTTGCCATCTTAGCGCCTCATGCCAACCAATCCAGGAGCTCAGCAAGCATATTTACCAGCGTATGAAGATTTGCCTGAGCAGCCTCAACCATCCATGGAAGAAATGAAGCAGAAAGCAAGAGCTAGGATGGTAGAAGAACTTTGCAAAGACCTGGATGGAGACGTGAAGCGCAAGGACGAAGGCATGAAAGGAGAAAAGAAGAGGAATGAGAAGATCAAGATCACAATTAAACGGAAGAAGACCAGAGTGGAAATGAATACCACCACAAAAAGAAGCAAGACCAGCCATTAGGTCTACCAGTATTCGAGAGGGAAGAAAAACATCATCTGGACAATCCTGCTAAAACCTCTCAGCCAATTACATCATTTATGGTATTACTGGTAAATAATCACACAAAAAAAGAATATTAGCAGGATAATATTAATATAGTAGCTGTATAAAAATAGTAGTAGGTACAACAGTAATAATAGCTGTTATAGTAATAATAGTAATTGTAATAACAGGTTTGATCCAGGGTCGTAGGACTGATCGCCTTTTCCCGGGGTCAAGAAGGAATTTTTCCCTGTGACACAAATTGGCTGAATGTGTCCCAGGGTTTTCGCCTTCTTCTGGATCAACAGCTAGTGCTCATTCAGACGGCCGTATGTGTTTTGCGGTCCGCAAATTGCAGATCCGCAAAACACAGATACCGGCCCATGTGCATTTCGCAATTTGCGGACCACACATGGCCACCACTCTCATATAAAATGCCTATTCTTGTCCGCAATTGCGGACAAGAGTAGGACATGCTCCATATTTTTTGCGGGGCCGCGGAACGGAACAAAGGATGCAGACAGCACACGGTGTGCTATCCCCATCTTTTGCGGTACCATTGAAATGAAAGGGGTCCGCACCTGTTCCACAAAAATGCGGAACAAGTGTGGAACAAAGCATACGGCCGTCTGAATGAGCCCTTAGGGATAGGGACCTCACTAATAGTTAGGGCATATCATTAAAATGAATAGTATAAATGAATAGATTAGTTGCAATAATATAAATCATATATGGTAATATTAGAGATAAGCAAAATCATCTAATATTACCATACCAATTATACTATTAATAGGATTCTAGCAGTAATTAGATAATTCGATAACTATAATAAGATAATTAGATAAGTATTATTAGAATATTAATAAATAAAATGTCCAGGTCGGCTTTTTCACCGTCTCCTGGATCAATAGTGTAGGCACTGTATAGTACATAGCAACAATAGGATTGTAATAGTAGGATACCAATAATAGTTGTAATAGTAGAATAGTCATAATTCAATACAAATTGTAAAAAAAATGATAAAAACCTGAATTAAAATAAATAATACAAACTAGTAGCAAATATCATATATGTACTGTAATATTAGATGAATTTCAGTAGCATAATTAGGTTTGATCCAGGGTTCTAGGACCGATCGCCTTTTCTCGGGGTCGAGAAGGAATTTTTCCCCTGTGACACAAATTGGCTGAATGTGTCCAGGTTTTTTTTTGCCTTCTTCTGGATCAACAGCGTATAGTATAGTATAGTATTAAAAGTTAGAGATAAAAGTAAGAACAATATTGTAATAGTATGATAGCTTTAATAGTTGCAGTGGTAGAATAGTAAAATACAATAAAATAGTAAAAAAAAATGCAAAAATAAGTTTAGATATAGGGATCCTATTGATACCAAACATAGGATAATGTAACATAACAGTTATATGTAGCATAACAGTTAGGCCTCATGCAGACGACAGTTGTTTGGGTCCGCATCTGAGCCGCATTTTTACAGCTTGGATGCAGACGTATGCACTTCAATGGGGCCACAAAAGATGCGGACAGCACTCCGTGTGCTGTCCGCATCCGTTGCTCCGTTCCGTGGCCCCGCAAAAAGAAATAGAACATGTCCTATTCTTGTCTGTTTTGTGAACAAGAATAGGCATTTCTATTATGGGCAGCCCATTCCGTTCCGCAAACTGCGGAACGCACAAGGCAGGCATCCGTGTTTTGCGGATCCGCAATTTGTGGACTGAAAAACATGGCATGGTCGTGTGCATGTAGTCTTATAGTAATATTACTAATGTTAGAATAATCAAATGATAATATTAGGGAACTAATAATATGAATAGGAAAATAATAATAGTATTAGCATTTAGGTTGATCCAGGGTTCTAGGACCGATCGCCTTTTCTCGGGGTCGAGAAGGAATTTTTCCCCTGTGACACAAATTGGCTGAATGTGTCCAGGGGTTTTTGCCTTCTTCTGGATCAACAGGTTAATGAATAGTGACTGAAGTTATAAGAATAGAATTAGTACTAATAATACAGTATAATAAAATTTATTGATGATAATATATTACTAAAAGTAGCAATAGTGTAATATTGATGATAGTGATAATTATAATTAGTGTTGAGCGAAGTGAGCTTCAGATCATAGATCCGAAGTCGAATCGGTCAAAACTTTGTTTGGATGCTGTACAGAGATCCGTCTCCGTGCAGTATTTAAATGTATGGCCTGCGTTCACCACTAATTATAATAGCATAGAATTATTATAAACAGTTAATAATAGTGTAGTAATGATAATGTTAGTGTAGGGACCCACTTGAGAGAGGTCGCCGTGAAGTGGTAAGTGGGCTTATACATTTTGATGAAAATGTATACTAAGAACCTCAAGTTCATAAGTTTGGCTCAGCAGCAGTAGATGATGTGTAACATGTGGGTGGACGCTTCATGGCTTGTCTTCTACAGTTGGTAATCAATAATAGACATCAGTGATATTGATCCCGGATTCTAGGACTGATCACCTTTTCTTAGTGTCAGGAAAGAATTTTACCCCGTGTCCTTCTTCTGGATTAACAGTTTTAGCAGTGGCAGTGCCACTGCCATAATTTTGCTAAGCGGGAAGCGCTGCCACTGCACCAGGCGCCCCCCTTGACTAATCATATCCCTGAAGAGCCACGCCAAGTGGCGAAACGCGTTGGATATTATTTGGATATCATCTTTTCAATAGGTCAAGCGAGTCTATCTTGAGCTATTTATTCAGGGATAACCAGTTAGAGCCGAGGTTCCAGAGGCTAGGGGTCGCCCTTTTCGGGGCGGGTGCTCCGACTGCAGCCACACAGGGTTTTCCCATACCTTTCTAGTGTACTGTAGGGTCAGGATGCAGATAGCTCCCGCATAGGCTTAACAGAGGACCCCCTAAGCCTTGATACCTCCCACTGGTCTTATCCCTAATTGTCCTATTGATACAGGGAATACCTATTCAATGTAAGAGTGACCATGCACACTTTTAAGAATTTGGAATAAAAGTTATATTTTACTTTATTTTTCACAAGGAACAGTCTTATTCATGCACACGACCATATGCTTTTTGCGGTCTGAAAATTGCGGATCCGCAAAAAAAATGGATGACGTTCCGTATGGCATCCGTTTTTTTTGTGGATACGTTATTTTTGCAGATCCATTGTAATAATGCCTATCCTTGTCCGCAAACTAGAAAAAAATAGGACATGCTTTATTTTTTTGCGGAACGTAAAAACGGACATACGGAAACGGAATGCACACGGAGTACCTTCCGTTTTTTTTGCGGACCCATTGAAATGAATGGTTCCGCATATGGTCCGCAAAAAAAACAGAACGGACACGGAAAGAAAATACGTTCGTGTGCATGAGGCCTCAGACTGACAGACTAAGGACCTCACAATTAGTATTATAGCAGAATTAGAGCTGAAGGGTAAAACTGATTACGGTACATTTTCAGG
Organism: Bufotes viridis; assembly: GCA_033119425.1. Taxonomy (NCBI): domain Eukaryota; kingdom Metazoa; phylum Chordata; class Amphibia; order Anura; family Bufonidae; genus Bufotes; species Bufotes viridis. The sequence goes on from CM065592.1 coordinate 368,001,183, forward strand.
GATTAGATACAAATGAGAAATTATAGCTACAACTTGAGTAATCTCATTTTTTATATGTCAGAAAAAACACATTTTACTTTAAAGGAGTTTTCCGGGACATGGAAATTGATAACCTGCCTTTAAAATCGCTCATCAATATGACATCAGTGGGGGTCTGACACACAAAACCCCACCTTACGAGCTGTTATGGGCACAGCTAGGAGAAGACAACTCTGTCCACCATGTAGTTTTCGGAGCTAGTGTACTGCAGCTCAGCTCCCATTCCACCTTTTGCTTCTGACTCCATCCACTGTATAGTTTCTAGCGCTGAAAAAACCCTTTAAATGCCTAAAGCGGTTGGGGAATTGATAGGTCATGCCATCATTGTCAGATAGGAGTGGTCCTAGAAGTAGAACCCACACTTATGTCCAGAATGGGGCCCCCAAAGTGAAATAAAACACATTGTGCTAGTGCGATGGTCTGTCCATTAATTTCTATGGTCTTCTTATAAAGTTTGACAGCACACCAAGAGATTCTTTGCAAATTTGTGAATTTATTTAGCCGGATTGCATTTCTTAATAGCAGTAGCAACGTTTCGGGCAACACTTATGCCCTTCATCAGGCTGTTGTTGGTAGCATAGTAGTGTGTGCAATCCGCATGCTACCTGAAACGTTGCTACTGCTACTAAAAAATGCAATCCAGCTAAATAAATTCACAAATTTGAAAAGAATCTCTTGGTGTGCTGTCAAACTTTATAAGAAGATTTTATGTAATTCCTGGAGTGGAGACAGGGATATCAATCTTGACAGGCACCCTCTATATACAGCCTAATATCTGGTTGAGAGCTGTGGTCCTTCCTTTTTGAACCATTCATTTCTATGGGACTTGCAAAAATTGGCGGGCGAGCATGTTTCTGATGTTCCATAGAAGTGAAAGGAGAGCACACTGCACATGCACGGCCACCTCCACCGCTTAGCTATTTTCGGACCTCCAATGGCGGTAAATAGAGGGTGGGCGCTCTTCCATGTTGCATCCACCTTCACTTCAGGGAGCCTGTTCTAGAGATAGGAGTGGGTCCCAGAGGTGGGACCTGCACCTATCTGACATTGACGGCATATCCTAGCGATATGTCATCAATGTAGCACATAGAAATACTCTTTTTAAAGTCTTATAGAAAATGAAAAGAAATTCTAGAGACCATAACACTTAGGTCTTTAACACCAAAAGGGCACATCCTTGGTGTGTTTTAGGACCGTAACAAGTAACTGAAAAGCCAGGGCCCACCTACCAAGTTCACATTCAACAGCCAATTAAGCCAAACAGTTTAGGGCAGCTTTTTTTTCCTCCATTCTGGGCCATGTGTCTTATCCTCTCTTTCTTTGTTCTTCCAAAGATCTGTATTTAAAGGAGCTGTCCATGATAATTACAGACACAATGTCACTCTTGCCTATAGGCTATGTTTGGTATAGCAACTTAGCCTCACTCATTTCAAAGGGGTTTTCAGGTTTTTGAAAATAATCGGTCAAGGGGAGGAAATGACATAAAATAATAAAGGACTAGATATATCTGATAAATCTCCTACTGTTCCAGAACCGATGTTCTGGTGGTCCCCGCGGGTCTTTGTCTATTTGGCTGAAGCAATGATGTGCCCCTATACCCAGATGACCGATGAAACCAATCACTGGTCTCAGCATTGTATAAGGCCACTATATACAGTGCATTTAGAAAGTCCTCAGTGTCAGATCCAGAACTTTTTTCACATATTGTTATGTTGTGCTAAAATGGAAAAAAAAATTTGCGCGGTTTCTTCAATCAAGCTGGCTGAAATGGCCACTCCACGAACAAATGGATGAGGTGAGTATATTTTTTTACCACCATTTCAGGAAAAATAGATTCGTTACCATGAAGCGCGAGGAAATTCGAAATTTTCCTGAATTTCGGATTAAAGTCAATTTGTTGGACTTCAATTCGCTCAACACTAGATATAAACGCAAAGGGAATGGCAAAACCGGATGTTTGTGCACTGCATCATGGATGCGGACCCATACACTTAAATGTGTACAGAAACCGGAAGGTTCGCTAGGTAGTGCTTTTGCGTCGGGACAGGTGCGTATAAACTGTGCCCTTGAAATTTAGAGGTCAATACTAGGCTTAAAGGTCAAGGGTCTATATTACGATTAGACCCCTAACCTTAATACTGACCCCTGACCCTTTACCCTAGTACTGACCCCTAATTGTAATATTGACCCTAACCCTTTACCCTAGTACTAACTCCTAACCCTAATACTGGCCCCTGACCCTTAACCCTAGTATTGACACCTAACCCTAATACTGGACCCGGAAACCTTAATCCTAGTACTGACCCCTAATTCTTTTACTAACTCTAATACTGGCCCCTAATGCTAATACTACGCCATACTGACCCCTAACCCTAATTCTGACTCCTAAGACTACATTGACACGACAGTATGTGTTTTGCGGTCTGCAAATTGTGGATACGCAAAACACGGATACTGGCCGTGTGCTTTCCACATTTTGTGGAACACACAGCCAGCTATATGATAGAAGTTACTAGTCTTGTCTGCGATTGCGAATAGTACATGATCTATATTTTTTGAGGGGCCGCAGAACGGAACTACGGATGCGGACATCGCATGGCGTGCTGTCTCAATTTTTTGCGGCCTTATTGAAATAAATAGAAATACGTTCGTGTTAATGTACCCTAATGCTGACTCTAACCCCATATCTGGCCCCTAAGTGCCTTCAGATGACCGTATTTCTCGGTCCGCATCCGTTTTGCGACTTTGCAAAATGGGTGCTAACCTATTCATTTCAATGGGGCCGCAAAAGATGTGAACAGAACACTGTGAGCTGTCCGCATCCGTTGTTCCGTTCTGTTGCCCCACAAAAAATATAGAGCATGTCCTATTCTTGTCCACAGTCGCAGACAAGAATAGGCATTTCTATATAGGGCTGGCCGTGTGCATTAAGCAAAATGCAGAACACACATGGCCGGTGTCCATGTTTTGCGGTTCCGCAATTTGCAGACCGCAAAACACTTATGGTTGTCTGAGTGTAGCCTTATGGTAATAGTATGCCTATCTCTTATACTGGCACCTAACTCTAATGCTATGCCTAACGGCCTGACCGTGCCGTGTTTTGCGGTCCATAAAATGCAGATCCGCAAAACACGGATGCCACCCGTTTGCCTTCCGCAGATTGTATAATAATACAAATTATATAGTATACAAAGTAGTAAAGTCATGTAAGATACATGATGTAATTTATACCTAATACCTAATACCTCACATATCAGTACACTGCTCTATATACTTTATATCTGTACACATTGCATCTATTATACCTCGTACCTCACATATCAGTACACTGCTGTATATACCATTTATCTGTACATAGTACATCTATTATTCCTCGCACCTCACATATCAGTACACTGCTGTATATACCATTTATCTGTACATAGTACATCTATTATTCCTTGCACCTCACATATCAGTACACTGCTGTATATACCATATATCTGTACATAGTGCATCTATTATTCCTCGCACCTCACATATCAGTACACTGGTACATGCCTTCCAAGTGTGCCTCTTTTAGAGGGACAGTCCCTCTTTTTGACCCAAGTCCCTCTGTCCCTCATTGATCCTTAAATGTCCCTCTTTTTGATTTTGGGAATTAATACTTAAATATGCATTAATAAATTTAGTAAGTTGCTCCTTAACAAACTATCTGTATGGTGTCTACCTGTATATTAGACCATAACTTCATTATTTGGTGCAATTAATCATGAGCGGCAGGGACAATATTTGAATTCGCAACATATCACAAATATTTAGGCAAATATTCGCCAAATATTCAATATTTCGTGCTATTCGTGATATTCTTTTCGATTGCGCTATTATGCGCGCATGCACGTACGTACGCACGCACTATTAGCTACGTAAGTGATGATGATGAAAATGGCTGGCAGCAACTTTTGAGATAGTGAGGAAGAACTCCTGATCACGGTAAGTAATTGTACATTTCAGCACTGTTTTAGATTAAATTTCCATGCATGCCATAACAATAGATTTATATGCAGATAGAGTGTTTCAGAGTATTCGCGATCGCGCAAATCGCCACTATTGATCCGAATATTGTAGCGCAATACATACAACTTTACCTTTAATCAGGTCTGACAACATACTGTAATACTGATTGGTGAACTTAGTGTTGTTGGGACATCACAGCACTATTTCTGTAGCATGTATGTATGGACAGCAGAGAAATCTCTGTCACATGCACATTGTACATTTATTTTTCTGCCACACACTATATATATAATATCACACACTATATACCACACACTATATACCCCACACATACATAGTCTATAGATTAAAGTTTTTGTCCTGTTGGTCAGGAGTAGCTTTCTTTGTCTGACCGCCATAATTTGCTGGTTTATTTAGCGTTACCCAGGGTGCACGACGGGGAGGCGAACCAGCTGTACACCCCATACCGTACCGTCACTTCAGTAGACAGGTACATCTGCTCAGCTGGCCAATATTCGATTACTCAGACCCCACACACATACAAAATCAATACAATGCGATCTTATAACGGTAACGTGTGCTTCCCGTGGCCGTATTTCGGCCAGCATACAGCGGGTCCGCAATACACGGCTATCGGGCGTGTGCACCCCGCGTCACGGATCACGTACCCATTCACTTCAATGGGTCTGCGATCCAGGAGACAAGGTGCGGAACTTCACGGAAGCACTGTGAGGTGTAGACTCAATAGCCTTGAAAAAAAAGGATCTAACTTGCGGGATGATGCGCATAGCAAAGTTCAGCATACCTAACAGAGACTGAAGATCCGCCTTGGTGGTGACCCTGACTCGTGCTAATCTATGCACAATCCCCTTAATCCTATCTAGCTTAGGCCTCATTCACACGACCGTATGGCTTTTTCAGTATTTTGCGGTCCGTATTTTGCGGATCCGTGGTTCCGTTTTTTCATTCTGTTGTTTTCAGTATGTATTCCGTTTCCGTTCCGTTTTTGCGGAAAAGCATCTCCGTTGTGTTTCCGTTTTTGTTCCGTTTTTTGCGGAACAGAAACGGAAACGGAAGCAGAAAAAAAAAAAAAGATTTTGACCCTTCCCCTTTTTACAGCATTGTGAGCTTGATTAGAAGTTGGTGTCTTGCTGGCATTGGTTTCTGATTGTGGCTAACTGTTGTATTATGGCTGACTTTGAGGAAGACCTTTTTCTGCGCTGGCTGCTTTCTCGGCACGATGAACGGCAGCCTACTATGCTGAGCAACGAACCGAGGAGGAGGCGGTGGGTTCACCCCATTGTCTCTCAGAGGTGCAGGAAGGGCCACTTCCACACGCTGTATATGGATTTGCGACAGCATCCTGAGAAATTTCATGGGTTTTGTCGTATGTTTGTGAGCAGCTTTGACAGGTTGTTAGCGGCTCTGCGCCCTGGTCTCACCTACCAGGACACAAATATGAGGCGCTACATCGCTCCTGAGGAAGGGCTCATCGTGACGCTGAGGTATGTATATTTTTTCAAGTCATTAGCATAATAATGTGTTAATAAAAGTTTTTATATGAATTTAGATAGTTAACTATGTTATGTCTAAATTTGTGTGTTCATTAACTGAGCATTTGAAATGGAATAGGATTATTTGCCAATATAAAACATTCATATCAAGCGTTTCATTGTGGCCTGCTCCTTTCAACAAAGAAATGTGTAATGAATGGATGTCCATCCTGTGGCTCTTCTGATAGCAAAGACACCAAGCCCAGTATGTGCAGTCTGTCTCCAGATATCTGCATACAGCAGGGCATGATAGTCATTGTAGTTTGCCAACAGCTGGAGGGCCGCAGTTTGTCCAGGCCTTGCCTAATATATGTATTTTATATGGGTGACAAAGCATGTTGTACTCTACCACTTTATGATTATTGATTCCAGTGTTAGCATTTCATTAATTTGTTTCTTTGGTTCTATTCCTTTTTAGGTTTCTGGCAACTGGGAATTCATTTGCTTCTCTGCATTTTGAGTTTCTGCTGGGAGTCTCAACTATTTCTGGAATTGTTCGTCAAACATGTGAAGTGATTTGGCAGCGACTCCGGGAAGCGGTGATGCCAGAGCCCAAAGCCGAGTATTGGATCCGAATTGCTGAGGGCTTTCATCTTGATGCGCAGTTTCCAAACTGCATAGGGGCACTGGATGGCAAACACATTCGTGTTAAGAAGCCGCCTCACTCTGGGTCACGATACTATAATTATAAGCAATACTTTTCCATTGTGCTGTTGGCTTTAGCTGACAGTACATATAAGTTTATAATTGTGGATATCGGGGCCTATGGGAGCACTGCAGATGCGCGCATTTTCAGTTCTTCCAGATTGAGTGAGAGACTTCAGGCCAACCAACTGTCCATCCCAGAGCCCAGATTGCTGCCAGGTTCTGCAGGTCCCCCGGCTCCATTTGTAATTGTGGCTGATGAAGGGTTTGCTTTGGCACCACATGTCATGCGACCCTTCCCCAGACGCAATCTGGATGACAGGAGACGCATATTTAACTATCGGCTGACTCGAGCCCGTTTGGTATACTCACACACAAGTGGCGAGTATTCCTGTCATCCTTACAGATGTCGCCGGACAATGCCACCCTTGTTATTAAAGCTTGTGTGATCCTGCATAACTTCATCAGGATTCATGATGCTCCCTTAGATGCTTGTTTAGAGGAGTCTGTGACCGAATCTTCTTCATCTGGAGGATTAGATCACACTCGTCATGGACGGCCTGGATCTGCTGGAATAGCATATCGAGACCTCTATGCGGATTACTTTACCAGCCCTAAAGGGATCATTACCATGGCAGATGGATGTAGTTCTTGGCAGACAGTGACGTCATCTGGACTCTGTCCATTCTAGTGTTTTTTTTTTTTTTTTAAGACAGGGTTTTCATTTATTTTAGTATTATTAGATAGTGTAGGGACTCGCAAGACAAAGAGGAGCCTTGACGTTGGCTTGCGGGCTGGGGTGTGTTGTAGTCAAAACTGTTAGTCCACAAATGTCTAATTTTTAATGTGCAATGTGCACTGACAATGTACATGATTGTCTTTAAGATCAAATTGGTCTAATGTTTTGGATACAAAAACCTTCTAATACCTCTTTCTATATTATAGTTGACCAAAATATTAATCCTAAAAATTATATGACTGTGTCAGTGAGACATATTAACATTATCTATGCTTTCTCTTTTCATAGGTTTTCTCGGATCACACAGTACAATGAGTACCTATTGGATTTGTTTGGATTGTCATTCATTGTGACTAAAGATGTCACCTATCGTGATACGTTTGAAGATTGTCCCACATTACCAAGTGTACTTTGTGAAAGTCATATGCTTTGTTGAGAAATATAACTATGTGTTTGCATTGTGACTTTAGACCATTGACTTTTGATGCCAATTCCTTGGTTAATATTGTAATTTACTTTTTACAATAAAAATGTCTAGACACGATAACTTTTGACATAGTTTTTATATAATAAAATATCACAATAAAGGCTTCAAATTCAGCCTAAAAAAAAATTATGACATTATAAATATATACATTACAGGTCAAAAAGATCCAGCTTTGGCTGGAGTATTGCGGAAAAAAATGACTAGGATGCTGTTCCTGTGAAGACATGGCCCCAGGAACACTGGTGGGACGGTGAGCCATGTGTGGCATGCTGGGTCCCGGTTGTGGCTGAAGAGACCTGGCATAAACACGCTCCTTCATGGCATTAATAAATCTAAGGAGCTCCAGGGTGTCAGGTTTGGATGCCATGATAGCTGCTACTGATGTCATCATGACCATATACATAGTGGTTTGTTCTTGGTCCCAGCCTTGGATGAAAGGGACTAAGCCACCGAGCATTCTTTCCTCTTTCCCTTCCCTTCTTCGCTCTGTTAAATAGTCCAGCACCTGTCCGTCAACCACTGTTCTAGTAGCAGAGGGAGCTGGAGGATTGGTAGTGTCCCTCCTTCTTCTGCGTCGTGGCCTGGCCTGGGTTTCAGGACTGGAAGCTGTTACACCTGTCGGTTCAACTCCAGAAGCCTCTCCTTGATGTTCAACATTGGATGTGTCCTGTGTGATGACATCCTCCTCACTAAAGTTGCATATACTTACGGCCTTAAATCAAAAACAGGTCTCAAAAATTGCAGTTGCCGTGTATGCATATACGGCTTTTTACGAAGCCCACCATCACCGCTATGGCCCTTGGATAGCACCATTTCTCTACGGAATTAGTCACGAGATGAGTGCCATCGAGTCTTCACTTTGTGAACTATATTAAAACATAAAAGACACACACTAAATACTTATTTATTATTAAACTAGTACATTGGTTGATAATATTATACACTATACTGGCTCTGTATATTAGACCCAAATTCATGAATGGGGGTTGAGCTTTATAGACATTGGAAGCATGTACAGTTTGTCAGGCACAATATCAACATAATATTAAATTATACCGAGAAAACACTGAGATCCAAAAAAACACGAAAATCACTTACAAAACAATAGGCAATGAGAACATTTTGTGGTAAATAAAGGTAACTAGGGTGAGTGTCATTTTTAACGAAAAATGTATACATATATAAATGTATACAACCCAGGATGTTGGCCTTCATATTTATGCCTTGATAGTGAATGACAAAATAGGCCAGCTTCTCTAAGGTCACATTGCATACGACTGTTGCTGATGCTGTGAGTATACAGCGCACCACACGGCATGAACTCCTCTCACTGCACAAAGGGTGACATTGCATTTTATTCTTTTAGGATGCTAAATAAACCTTTTCAGCTCGGCTATATCTTTGAAAAACAATGACATAATGCTGGCAGTGTTATCCACTCGAACACATAAAAGTGTTAACCTAGCATTAATCTATCAATATAATGCTATGTGACCCCACAGCAGTGCTGGTAGGTCAATCTGGAAGCTGCGCTGCAGACTCACAGCATGACCAACAATCGTCTTCAAGGGCCCTGTAGCTACGCAGCTGCATAATATATATGTACATATATGTATATATATACATATATATATATATATATGTAAATTTAAAAACACATTATCAGTCTTACCCAACTCACGGCGTTTCTTGGAGTTTGCCTTCTCCCACTGGCTGGACAGCATCTGTTGTGCCACATCCTCCCATGCCCGCTCCTTGGCTACACGGTCCTGGTACCCTGGACAGCGAGTGTCCCAAATTTCTGGCCTTTCATGAATGAGGGAGATGAGCTTTTCCACATCCATGTTTTACAATGTTGGAGAATGCAAGCTCCTCTAGGCCCTCAGGGGATTTCCAGGTCATGTGATTTGCCAATATTTATCAACAAGGAGCACATGGCTAAAATGGGCTGGCCTTAAACCTGAAGAAAATGTGCTTCCGCACAAACGGAAGACATACGGATGACATACGGTTACATTCCGTATGTCTTCCGTTTTTGCGGAACCATTGACTTGAATGGAGCCAAGCACCGTGATTTGCGGACAATAATAGGACATGTTCTATCTTTAAACGGTGCGGAATTACGGAAAATACGGAAACGGAAATCACACGGAGATACTTCAGTTTTTTTTGCTGAACCATTGAAATAAATGGTTCTGTAAATGTACCGCATACTGAACTCTAAAAACGGCCAGTATACGGTCCGCAAAATACTGTCGTGTGAATGAGGCCTTATCCTGAGGCAGGCAGGCTTGCATGTTGATCGTGTCCAAATGTATCCCTAGAAATGTGATTGAAGTACACGGGCCTTCTACTTTATGCGGAGCAACTGGTACATTAAGATCTTCAAATGCCGTGCGTAGAACCTAGAGGTCTTGAGGTGCTTGTGATGGAGGTTCTATCAAAAGAAAGTCATCTAACAAAATCTAATGTAATGCTGTCGCGAATTGGTCGAACAACCATGGGCTGGATTAAGAGCCAAATGTTAACTTGTTTGCAAAATAATATAGACCTTGCTACTTAATGCCGTGCCATTGCCATAATTCTGGCTGAATAGGAAGTAATTTGAAGGCATCCGTAATATCTGCCTTGTATAGGTACGCTCCTATGCCTAATGAATAATAATTATCTGAATAGCTTTGTCTATTGACGCATACTTCATGGCAAACTCTTCAGATGGGATGAGTGAATTTAATCTGGGTATGTGTAAGGAATGTGGGGCCGACAAATCATAGATTAATCTCTTTTTATTAGAAAATTTACCAGTCACCACGCCCACGGGATTGACCCTCCAACACTCAAAGGGGGTTGACTCAACAGACCGATTAACTAACCCTTCTCTAATTCTGACTGAATTAGCTGCAATATAGCTGCAGGGTCCCTAACCGCCAATAATAGATTCTTGCACTCATACGTTGATTGCGGAAGTGCCAGAAGACTCGTGTGAAAACCGTTGACTAAACTGTTAATCAGGAACTAAACCCAATCTGAATCTGGATGAACAGACAGAAAAAGGCTAAATAGTTCTACGTTGACCCTGCTTAGTCATGCTGGGTTCTGAGACTTCTGTGGACAACCTATGCGAGGGTGTGCCCTAAAACAAATAGCACATAAATGTAACAACCTACACTGGCTGTAGTGGCATGCTGTGTAGTTATAATTGTTACAAATTTTGCGACTTCCCAGGTATTTGATTGGGCGACCAGGGCCGGCGCGTCCTATACGCGGAATAGGCCGCCGCGTAGAGCGCCCCTTGGGAAGGGGCGCTGCTAGGAGCGCCGGCCCTGCCTCATGCTGCAACTGCCCGAGCGCTCTGAATTGAGCCTCAGGCGGCTGCAGCACTGCCCGGGCTGGTGCGTCCATGAGGGCGCACCGCCCGGGCGCAGCATGAAGAGAGGAGCTGACAGGAGGGAAGCGCTCAGCGCTCCCTCCTGTCAGTTCCTCATTGTAGCGTGGCCGAGCTGTTTAAGTTCCGCGGGTACAGGAGCATCTGTCTCCTGTACCCGGCCGGACTGACATGAAGTGCGCACAGAGTGTGCACTTCATGTCAGTCCCTCGAGTACAGGAAACTAAAGCTCCTGTACCCGTGCAACATAAAGAGCTCGGCCGCACTACACTAGAGGTAAGGGGGGGAGAGAATGACAAGGGAGAGGGGGAGAATGACAAGGGGAGAGGGGAGAATGACAAGGAGAGGGGGAGAATAAAAAGAGTGGAAAGAGAATGACAAAGGAGAGGAGAGAGAGAGGAGAGAGAATGACAAGGGGAGAAAGGGAATGACAAGAGGGAGAAAGGGAATGACAAGAGGGAGAAAGGGAATGACAAGGGGGGAGGAAGTGTGAAGAATGGCAAGAGGGGGGAGAGAATGACAAGAGGGGGAGAGAATGATAAGTGGGGGGAGAGAATGACAAGGGGGGGAGGAAGAATGACAAGGGGGGGGAGAGAATGACAAGGGGGGGGGGAGTGTGAAGAATGACAAGAGGGGGGATAGAATGACAAGGGGGGGGGGAGAGAACTGGCGTTAGTTAAAGGGGTTCTGCAGTTTATTTAAACTGATGATCTATCCTCTGGATAGATCATCAGCATCTGATCATCAGCATCTGATGTGTGAACAAGCCCTTACCCTGTCAAACCAAAATGAAAAAGAAAATGAAGGACTATCAGCAAAACCAAATTTAGGGCTCATGCACACGACCGTATGTATTTTGCGGTCCGCAAAAAATACGGATGACGTCCGTGTGCATTCCATATTTTGCGGAACGGAACAGCGGGCCCCTAATAGAACAGTACTGTCCTTGTCCGTAATGCAGACAATAACGGAATGCACACGGAGTACCTTCCGTTCTTTTGCAGACCAATTGAAATAAATGGTTCCGCATACAGTCCGTTAAAAAAAAGGAACGGACACGGAAAGAAAATTCGTTCATGTGCATGAGCCCTAATAGAGAGTGCATCCTGCCCTGGGAGTATCACAAGAAAATGGCCGCCTGGTCCCATGCTTGGTAGTTTATATGCTGTCCACCTACTTTAGGAAATTGCATTTTATTGAAATTGCCCCCTAACAAGGAGGTGATGACAGGTGTCCCACTGTAAGACCACCGATGATTAGCTGTAATACATGGAAATATTGGGTCCTCTAGAACCACTCCCTCACTAGTAGATGATTGGAATGCTCTCCTCTAATAACACAGTTATTTAATAAAGTATTTCCAGACCAGACATTCCATTTAATTAAAGTGGCTACAGATGTCACTTTAGCTATAATCTGGTGTTGGCTTGTGATGTGTACTAACTAAGTTCACTGGTACAAAACGTTAGAACTGTACAGAGGATATAACCAACCAGTGTATATAAGACTAGTAAAGGTTTCAGATAATGTGTGGCCTTATTTTTTTATGGTGAAGGTGTAAAGCCGTGGTTAGTGACACATCCATCACATCCTTCCTACATATCATGTCTGTTCTGGTCCTTGTGACTTAGTCCTCTTTTGTACAAATTTCAGCTTCACCCTAGACATGCAGCTGATTCTAGAAAGAATGGATCCTACAGCGAGCATCATCATCTTTGATCACGTTTTATTCTTTTTTTTTCTCTGGCAGATAAGGAAAAAAAACAGCAATTCTGGCATTTTTTAATTTTTTTTATGTTGTTTACTATGCAGGATAAATAACATGGTAATTGTATAGGTCAGGTTGCTATTGATGTAATGATATGAGGTATGCCCAGTGTTTTTTATTTTTTTTATATATTTTTCTTCAAAACTTTTCTCAGGAAAAAAGGGTGGATTTTTTTTAATTCTCATTTTTATCACTTATTAGCCCTACAAAGGTACTTTGGCATGCAAGTATTTTATTGCTTCCATAATACACTACTACTTATGTAAAATCGTGTCATAACTCCTAAGCCAAAGGAGGGACAGAATCAGCAACAACATTTTTTTTCACTAAGTCATGCCTCTGACCCCATGAATGACAGTATTTATGTCCCTCCTAGTGCCCTCACACAATAGTTGTTACCTCTTGGTGCCCCCACACAGTAGAAAGCCCTCATAGTGCACATTCATAGTAGTTATATCATTTTAGTATTTTAGTGCCCCCTTAGTGGCTCTTCACAGTTAGGCCCCCTTAGTGTCCTCCTTAAAATACTGCTGTCCCCTAAGTGCATCTTCACAATAGTAGTGCCACCTTACATAAGTGCTGCCCTTTCAGTGTCCCTTCACAGTAGTTATGCCCCTTAGTGCCCCCTCACAATAATGCTACCTCCTTACATAAGAGCTGCCCCCCTGCCCCTTCACAGCATTGATGCCCCTCTAAAGCTTCCTCTACAAAAGTGTTGCCCCTATAGTTTAGATAAAATAAAAAAGCATTATTCACCTAGTCCCCTTCTCCCAATGAACAGAGCACATCATGTGCTGTGTGCAACAAGCACAATGACATCTCTGCATCGCACCAGTCTGCTGGGGAGAGCACAGGCTGGTGAATGGTGAATCAGGCAGCTGATGGCCATCACCATGTGTTCAGCTGTATCTGCACCCTCAGGATGCCGATACAGTTGAAAGCAGGACATACATCAGCCATCCTAGGATAGTTGAACAGTGGCCGAAAACTGGGACTGTTCCGCCAGATCCGGAACAGTAACAATGTTAGTAATGGGAGGTCTGCCTCAACCATGACCTAGCTGTGAGAGAAGGCCTGATGAAACACCTTTCAGCCCCAATGGCAGAGCGGAAGCCACAGCCGCGACTGCCACCCCAGCAGGTATGGATTGTGTTAGTAATGCGGTTGCCTGACGAGAATCAATGGCGACCCACAACTCTTTCAGCAGCTCAAGGTTGTCTCCCTAGCACATGGCCATCCAGTTCAGCTTCGGGCAACTATGTGTCATGTCAGAGCACGTGGTTAGCTGGTTCTTCTCAGGTCACTGTGAATTCAGCGAGACGTTGACCTTTTCTCTGGGTACAGGCAACCTCTTCTGTCCCAGTTGCAAGGCTCCACTGGTCTTCAGGCAACTTGTTAACAGGACTGCGTAAACGGACTATACTAGTTAGTCAAACAAGCAGATATTAAAAGCTAAGACTGTTTGCCAAAATATTCCTACCAGGAACACATCGGAGCCCCTCATGCACCACAGTCTCAGCTTTTAATATCTGCTTGTTTGACTAGATAGTATAGTCAGTGGCATATCCGTTTGGTGCACTTTTTTCTGTGATTTTTATATTTATATATTTCATCCACACAATCAGTGGCGTTGCTAGGGCTGGTGTCACCCGGTGCGGTAGAAAATGGTGTCACCCCAGACCCCCGAAGCAATAATGTTTTAGGCATATAACCAAAAATAACAGATACTCACTGGTGCTTAGGCCTCTTTCACACTTGCGTTTTTCCTTTCCGTGCTAGAGTTCCGTCCTCGGGGCTCTAAGACGGAAAGATACTGATCAGGATTATCCCAATGCATTCTGAATGGAGAGCAATCCGTTCAGGATGCATCAGGATGTCTTCAGTTCAGTATTCAAACGTTTTTACCGTTGAAAAATCCACAGCATGCTGCGGATTTTCCTTGGGCCAAAAAATTGAAGGCATGCCTCAAGGACGGATCTGGAATTAATGCCCATTGAAAAGCATTAATCCGGACCCGACTTTAAGCTAAATGTTGTTTCGGCGCATCGCCGGATCTGACGCTTACCTTTCTGAATGGTAACCATGGCAGCTAGGACGCTACTAAAGTCCCGGCTGCCATGGAAAAGTAGTGGGAGCCAGGAGGAGCTACATCGTCCGTGCGGCTCCCAGGGTGCTCCACAATGACGTCACAGCGCCCTACATCACATGGATAATGTGATCATGCGACGTAGGGCGCTGTGACGTCATTGTGGAGCGCCCAGGAGCCACACGGAAGGTAAGTAGCTTCTCCCTGGCTCCCACTACTTTTCATGGCAGCCGGGACTTTAATAGCGTCCTGGCTGCCATGGTAACACTAAAAGCATTTTGAAGACTGATCAGTCTTCAAATGTTTTCAGGTGTGTTGCGTTGTGACGGATCCGGTGGGCATTTCCGGCGACGGAAGTGCACGCCGGATCCTCACAACGGTAGTGTGAAAGGGGCCTTAGTTATTAATTCACTTACAGTCCGGTGTGTACGAAGTGTCTTCACATATAACTAAAGAGGAATTGCTGCTGTTATGTTAATGGATGCTATAACATTGCACCATTCTTCTGAACATACACATCTGTCATCCGCCTTACCTCATGATCCTGGAGCTGTGCTGTACAGTGGCCGCCGAGCTCTACAGCACAGCTCCAGGATCATGAGGTAAGGCGGATGACAGATGTGTATGAATGGTGCATATGTTATAGCATCCATTAACCACTTCAGCCCCCTAGCTTAAACACCCTTAATGACCAGGCCACTTTTACAATTCCACTACACTACTTTCACCGTTTATTGCTCCGTCATGCAACTTACCACCCAAATGAATTTTACCTCCTTTTCTTCTCACTAATAGAGCTTTCATTTGGTGGTATTTCATTGCTGCTGACATTTTTACTTTTTGCTATTAATCAAAAATTACCGAAATTTTGCAAAAAAATGACATTTTCACTTTCTGTTGTAAAATTTTTCAAAAAAACTACATTTCTATATAAATTTTTCTCTAAATTTATTGTTCTACATGTCTTTGATAAAAAAATCCAATAAGTGTATATTTATTGGTTTGGGTAAAAGTTATAGCGTTTACAAACTATGGTGCAAAAAAGTGAATTTCGGCATTTTGAAGCAGCTCTGACTTTCTGAGCGCCTGTCATGTTTCTTCAGGTGCTAGAATGTCAGGAAAGTATAAATACCCCCAAATTACACCATTTTAGAAAGAAGACACCCCAAAGTATTCGCGGAGGGGCTTGGTGAGTTCATGTATCATTTCATTTTTTCACAAGTTAGCGGAAAATGACACTTTCTGAGAAAAAAAAAAAAAAAAGTTTCAATTTCTGATAACTTCTGGCAAAAAAAAAAAAATCTCAGACGGACTCACTATGCCCCTCAGTGAATACCTTGGGGTGTCTACTTTCCGAAATGGGGTCATTTGTGGGGTGTGTTTACTGTTCTGGCATTTTGGGCGGGGCTAAATTGTGAGCCGCCATGTAAAACCTAAAGGTACTCGTTGGAATTTGGGCCCCTTTGCGCACCCAGGCTGCAAAAAGTGTCACTCATGTGGTATCGCCGTACTCAGGAGAAGTAGGGCAATGTGTTTTGGGGTGTATTTTACATACACCCATGTTGGAGTGAGAGAAATATCTCTGTAAATTGTCAACTTTGTATAAAAATTTTTTAAAAGTTGTCGTTTACAGAGATATTTTTCACACAAAGTATGGTATATATAAAAATACACCCCAAACACATTGCCCTACTTCTCCTGATGCATACCATGTGTGCCACTTTTGCAGCCTAGATGCATAAGGCCCTAAACTAATGAGTACCTTTAGGATTTCACAGGGCATTTTTACGCATTTGGATTCCAGACTTCTTCTCACGCTTTAGGGGCCCCTAAAATGCCAGGGCAGTATAAATACCCCACATGTGACCCCATTTTGGAAAGAAGACACCCCAAGGTATTCTGTGAGGGGTATGGTGAGTTCATGTAAAATTTTATTTTTGTCACAAGTTAGTGGAATATGAGACTTTGTAAAAAACAAAATTAAAAAAACAAAAAAAACAATTTCCGCTGACTTATGCCAAAAATAAAAATTCTGTGGACTCACCATGCCCCTCACAGAATACCTACGGGTGTCTTCTTTCCAAAATGGGGTCACATGTGGGGTATTTATACTCACCTGGCATTTTAGGGGCCCCTAAAGTGTGAGAATCCAAATGCATAAAAATGGCCTGTGAAATCCTAAAGGTACTCATTGGTTTTAGGGCCCCTTTGCGCACCCAGGCTGCAAAAAGTGTCACACATGTGGTATCGCCGTACTCAGGAGAAGTAGGGCAATGTGTTTTGGGGTGTATTTTTACATATACCCATGCTGCGTGTGAGAAATATCGCTGTAAGCTGACAACTTTTTAAATTTTTTTATTCAAAGTTGTCAATTTACAGAGATATTTCTCTCACCCAGTATGGGTATATGTAAATACACCCCAAGCCATTGCCCTACTTCTCCTGAGTGCAGCGATACCCATGAGTGACACTTTTGCAGCCAAGATGACAAGGGGCCCTAATTCAATGAGTACCTTTTAGGAGGGCATTTTTACGCATTTTTCTTCTCACGCTTTAGGGCCCTAAAATGCCAGGGCAGTATAAATACCCCACATGTGACCCCATTTTGGAAAGAAGACACCCCAAGGTAATCCGTGAGGGGCATGGCGAGTTCATAGAAGATTTTTTTGGCACAAGTTAGTGGAAATTGATTTTTATTGTTTTTCTCACAAAGTCTCCCTTTCCGCTAACTTTTGACAAAAGTTTAATTTTCATGGACTCATTATGCCCCTCAGCAGAATACCTTGGGGTGTCTTCTTTCCAAAATGGGTCACATGTGGGGTATTTATACTGCCCTGGCATTTTAGGGGCCCTAAAGCGTGAGAAGAAAATGCGTAAAATGCCCTCCTAAAAGGTACTCATTGGTTTAGGGCCCCTTTAGCATCTTGGCTGCAAAAAGTGTCACTCATGTGGTATCGCCGTACTCAGGAGAAGTAGGGCAATGTGTTTTGGGGTGTATTTTTACATATACCCATGCTGGAGTGAGAGAAATATCTCTGTAAATTGACAACTTTGAATAAAAAATTTAAAAGTTGTCGTTTACAGAGATATTTCTCACACACAGCATGGTATATATAAAATACACCCAAAGCACATTGCCCTACTTCTCCTGAATGCAGCGATACCATGAGTGACACTTTGCAGCCAAGATGCGCAAGGGCCTAAAACCAATGAGTACCTTTAGAGATTTCACAGGACATTTTTACGCATTTGGATTTTCACGCTTTAGGACCCCTAAAATGCCAGGGCAGTATAAATACCCACATGTGACCCCATTGTGGAAAGAAGACACCCCAAGGTATTCCGTGAGGGGCATGGCGAGTTCACAGAAAAAAAAATTTGGCACAAGTTAGCGGAAATGGTATTTTTTTTTTTTTTTTTTTTTTTTTACAGTCTCACATTCCACTAACTTGTGACAAAAATAAAATTTTGCATGAACTCGCCATACCCCTCACGGAATACCTTGGGGTGTCTTCTTTCTAAAATGGGGTCACTTGTGAAGTTTTTGTACTGCCCTGGCATTTAGAGGTCTCCGTAATCATTACACGTATGGCCAGCATTAGGAGTTTTTGCTATTCTCCTTATATTGACCATACGGGTAATGAGAATTTTTCCGTTCAGCCTCTGCGCTGAAAGAAAAAAATGAACGTCACATATTTTTCCATTCACATTGATCAATGTGGATGAAAAAATCTCTAAAAAATGTGCAAAAAAAAGAGGAAAAGCTATAAAGCTGCGATCGCTAAGGGACCCTAAGGCCTCATTCAAGCGTCCGCAATTCTGTTCCACAAAATTTTTGCGGAACAGAAATGTGGATACATTCAATTCTATGGGGACAGACTTTGTCCCGCTCGGATCCGTAATTGCGGATCC
Source organism: Bufotes viridis (assembly GCA_033119425.1). Lineage (NCBI taxonomy): Eukaryota > Metazoa > Chordata > Amphibia > Anura > Bufonidae > Bufotes > Bufotes viridis. Next base: position 368,019,793 of record CM065592.1, read on the forward strand.
GTAGTGAAGATCCGCAAAAGTATAGAACATGTCCTATTCTTGTCCGCAATTGCGGACAAGAAAGAGCATTTTCTATATAGTTCTGGCAATGTGCGGATCCGCAAAATGCGGAAAGCACATTGCTGGTGTCCGTGTTTTGCGGATCCGCGGATTTGCGGATCCGTGGATCCACAAAACACATGCGGACATCTGAATGAGCCTTACAGGGGTGATCAGTGACAGGGGGTGACAGGGGGTGATCAGGGGGTGACATGGGAGATCAGGGGTTAATCAGTGACAGGGGGTGGTGGGTGGGTGGGGGCGGTGGGGGGGTTGTGTGGTGATTGGTGCACTTTGATATTTTTTCTCTGGTGGTCCCAAGCAAAGGGACCACCAGAGAGCGAGCAGCAAGCAGATCAGGCGCTGTTCACAGAACAACGTCTGATCTGCGATTTTCTGCCATATACAGCCTGCCAGCGCACGATCGGCGCTGGCAGGCTGTAGTCTAACTACATGCGGCGCGCCGATGGCGCGCATTGCGCATGTGCGGGCGCGTCCTCGCGTCATCTCGCGTCTCGCGAGATGACGCGCCGATGCGTCCGATCAGAGCTACAGGGCCGCCGCCAGGACGCAATCCTGCGTGCGGCGGTCCTGTAGCGGTTAACATCAGCAACAAGTCTGGGCTGGTTCAGGCTGTGCCTGTGTGAGTGACGTGACCTGGGCCGGCGACCCCCCCGCCCGCAGCTCACCTGGTCCTGGTCCTGTGTGCAGCAGCTGGCTTCTCCTCTGTGTGGTCCTGGTATCTTCGCTATGCTTCAATCGCTTGAAGACTGTACTTTTCGCCCTATAAGACTATAACACACACATAGGTTTTAGAGGAGTATAATAAGAAACAATATTTTCCACTATACCTCAGGTCAGACCACCAATCAGACCCCCAATGTTAATCACACCTCAGATCAGCCCCCCGTGTCAGCCGTCAGCCCCCATCCATCATGCCCCCCCATGTCAGCCGTCAGCTCCGATCCTTCATGATCCATCCCCAATGGGGGAAATGTTGGAGTCTGTACCATCGGAGGTGACATGGTGAGGGACAATGTTGAAGTCTGACTGTGCCAGGGGGTACATGATGTCACCCCCCATGGCACAGATTCCAACATTGTCCCTCTCTTCATCATTGTCCCCTCATCATGTCACCCCCCATGGATGGCACATTTCTTTTCTTCCCCTCCAGGCTCCATGGCACAAACAGACATTTTGTGATTGTCCCCCATCATTTCTCTTTCTCACCCCCAGGATTGAGGCGCACATAGTGCCCCATAATAATGTGCCAGTAACACGTGCCTCTCCATGCCACCACATGTGCTAGTAATAAGTGCCTCTCTTGTGCCTCCCCCATGTGCCAGTAGCCCCCCTTATTGTGTGCCAGTAGCCCCCACATATGTGCCAGTAGCCATCTCCCTTATGTGCCATTAGGCCCCTCATGTGCCATTAGGCCCCCTCATGTGCCATTAGTCCCCCTCATGTGCCATTAATCCCCCTCATGTGCCATTAGTCCCCCTCATGTGCCAGTAGCCGTCCCTTTATGTGCCAGTAGCCGTCCCCTTTATGTGCCAGTAGCCGTCCCTTTATGTGCCAGTAGCCGTCCCTTTATGTGCCAGTAGCCCCTTTATGTGCCAGTAGCCCCTTTATGTGCCAGTAGCCCCTTTAGTGCCAGTAGCCCCTTTAGTGCCAGTAGCACCCTTTGTGTGCCAGTAGCCCCTTTAGTGCCAGTAGCACCCTCTATGTGCCAGTAGCCCCCTTTAGTGCCAGTAGCACCCTTTATGTGCCAGTAGCCCCCTTTAGTGCCAGTAGCACCCTTTAGTGCCAGTAGCACCCTTTATGTGCCAGTAGCACCCTTTAGTGCCAGTAGCCCCCTTTATGTGCCAGTAGCCCCTTTAGTGCCAGTAGCCCCGTTAGTGCCAGTAGCCCCTTTAGTGCCAGTAGCACCCTTTGTGTGCCAGTAGCCCCCTTTAGTGCCAGTAGCCCCTTTAGTGCTAGTAGCACCCTTTATGTGCCAGTAGCCCCTTTAGTGCCAGTAGCCCCTTTAGTGCCAGTAGCACCCTTTATGTGCCAGTAGCCCCTTTAGTGCCAGTAGCCCCTTTAGTGCCAGTAGCCCCTTTAGTGCCAGTAGCACCCTTTGTGTGCCAGTAGCCCCTTTAGTGCCAGTAGCACCCTATAGTGCCAGTAGCACCCTTTAGTGCCAGTAGCACCCTTTATGTGCCAGTAGCCCCTTTAGTGCCAGTAGCCCCTTTAGTGCCAGTAGCACCCTTCAGTGCCAGTAGCACCCTTTATGTGCCAGTAGCCCCTTTAGTGCCAGTAGCCCCTTTAGTGCCAGTAGCACCCTTTGTGTGCCAGTAGCCCCCTTTAGTGCCAGTAGCACCCTTTATGTGCCGTAGCCCCTTCAGTGCCAGTAGCACCCTTCAGTGCCAGTAGCACCCTTTATGTGCCAGTAGCCCCTGTTAGTGCCAGTAGCCCCTGTTAGTGCCAGTAGCCACTGTTAGTGCCAGTAGCCCCCGTTAGTGCCAGTAGCCCCTTTAGGTGCCAGTAGCCCCTTTAGTGCCAGTAGCCCCCCAAAAAAAAAAAAAAAAAAAAAAGAACACTTGTACTTACCTCCAGCGATGCGATGCAGGCCTCTTCCGGCCTGTGTCTCGAGCTGTGCGGCTCGGCGGCGCGATGACGTCATCGCGCCGCCGGAGCCGGCCTCTGATAGGCTGCCGGCCTAGTGCTGGCAGCCTAACAGAGGAACTGGGAGAGAGAGGACACGCCTCTCCCTCCTCTGCTGCTGCTCTGCACGGAGATGAGCGCAATGCAAGCGCTCATCTCCGTCGCGTCTGCCAACAGTCAGTCCGCCCCTGGTGACACCCCATCAGACTGGTGTCACCCGGTGCGGACCGCACCCCCCGCACCCCCCTCGCAACGCCACTGCACACAATGCTCCGTTTTGTGTAGGATGCCTTTGTGGTGCATGTGGTCCGCGCCGGCATCCTCCATTGTACACAATTTTTGCTGGGGATGGCCGTTTGCTGCGGTCCACATGCGGTGGGACTGCTCCCCCAATGAGAAACACGCTACAGTGTTTGGGGTCTGAGCAGTTCCCCATATTGGCCACTATTTTTCTGTGATTTTTGTTCCATGGTTACAGACCACCCTGAAATCCATCAGTGGTGGTTGTGCTTGCACAATATAGGAAAAAATACTAGCCTATGTGCACTCCCATGATCCCCGCCAACAGCGAGGCTGAGACTTTTTCCTATAGTGTGCAAGCATGGGCGTAGTAAGCGGGGGGGTTGGGGTGGGGGTGGGGGAGACGGATACGCCCCAGGAAATAATGCGGGGTGGACAGGTATGGTGAAATCCTCCCCAATGGGCAATGTGTGCGGCGGGGCACTGAGATGAGAGCTTGTGGAAGCGCTTATCTCCATAGTGATCTGTTTGTACCGCCGTCCTCAGGACGCCTGAGTGGTACAGCGCGGGAGGGACACAGGCTGGAAGAGGCCTGCATCGCATCGCTGCCAAAGAGGTAAGTATAATTGTTAAATTTTTTTTAAATATATAAAATACTTTTACTGGAACATTGGGGGGGGCCGGGCCCTGTTATTACTGGCACATAATGGGGGGGGGGGGTGGGCCCTGTTATTACTGGCACATGATTGGGGGGGCTGTTATTACTGGCACATGATTGGGAGGGCTGTTATTACTGGCACATTATTGGGAGGGCTGTTATTACTGGAACATGATTGGGGGGGGGCTATTATTACTGGCTGATGAGAGGCACTGGGGCGGCTGATGAAAGGCACTGGGGGGAAGATAAGAGGCACTGGGGGCTGCTGATTAACATTGGGGGTCTGATTGGTGGTCTGACCTGAGGTGTAATGAAAAATATATTTTTCTTATTGTGCCCACTTCAAGCCCGGAGCCCAGCTGCCCAGAGCTCTGATCTGGAGCAGCTTGGAGAAAAAGGCCTTACAGTCTCCCATACTCCTTCTGCCTGGCCAAGCCAGCCAGCACCCCTGAGGCCAAGCCAGCCAGCATCCCTGAGTCTTCAGAACTGTAAGTAAATTTTATATAAGGTGAGATTATTGTTTTTCACACAAACACGCACTTAAAATTTAACGATATAAACAACTCGCAGTTTACTGAATAAGAATATACCCGGCGAGCAGAAATGCTGTCCCCCCCAGATTTTTGGGGGTTCCTACACCCATGTGTGCAAGCACGACCACCACTAATGGATTGCAGGGTGGTCTGTAACCATGGAAACGAGCAGTGTATAATGTGATAAAAAAATGAGTCCAGCCAGCAAAGGAGGCAATATGGATAATAACAATATATTAGTAAGTGACTTGTATTAACTTTCTCTGCATGATAAATGCCACTTACTGAAGTGAGACAACCCCTTTAAGTATTATGTATTTTGCTATGCATTTGTTACTCCTTAGTTATCTCTTCTCTCCGTTCTATACTCACCCCTTCTCCAGGGATATGGTGGATATTGTGGTTCACATGAACATCTTGATTAACAGGACATTTTGATCTCTCTATTGTCACGGTGCGGTTCATTGTGACAGTTGTGGCCGTGTAGGCTGGCTGTGTGCTCTCTCACGTACTGGCTGCAGGCTGACGCCTGTGTATGCTGGTTGCTTGGGGCTGCTTGCTGGCTTCAGTGTTGTGTGTGAACTGTTGCCTGTGTTTGTGTCTCCCCACGTCCATATCTCTGCCTGTCACAGGTGCCACGCAGGCTGGCTGCATGCACTTTGTGTACTGGCTGTGGGTGTTCCCAAGTACGCTGGTTCTGTGACCTTGTTGGCTGTGGGTATGTCTCTTTGGCACATTCTCAGCAGTTGGGCCTCTCTCAAAACTTCATAATACTATCATGATAACCAGATAACTGCAGTAAAGTGACCTGTACAGACCAAGAAGTGGTGCCTATTAGGCTTAATGGCCGGTACAAAAACAGCTTAATTCTTTAAAAAAAAAAAAAATTAAATAAAGATAGTGACATTAAAAATTTTAAATATACCAAAATTCTTAAAAAAATATTTCACATAAAAACTTAAATAATAGGTCATTTTCTGATTATGACACATTCCTTTTTACTATTATTAATGAATCATTCAGAAACAAACCCCTACATACAAATAATAGGGGTTCTCCGTATCTTCAGAAGTAGTTAATGACGTTGGTTACCTGAAGATGTTTCATGTTCCCTTTTTCTGCTATGGAGTATAATTCAGCAAAATGTATAAGTAGATAAGCAAATAACACATTTCTAGGTGAACTATGAAAGATAACTTCATGATTAAAGCCAGTTAGCCTGCTAAATACCTGCAGGGGGCAGCCTTACTCTTCATAATTTTTGCAAATAAGTAGTATCTTTCTCACTGCTATGGAGTTTATAAAAGCTGGAGGTATAGTCGGAAGTCTCATCTGCCTTCATCACGGAGTGTGGGAGGTGATATGGCATTTCCATGGCTTTTCGCAGTTCAATAAATGTGAAAAAGTCTTTATTATGTATGATTTCAGACATCATGAGATGAACAGAACATATTATAAAACAGATTACATGAAAATAATATCAATGTGGCAATAAAAGCACCAGATGTAGGTACGGTAGCACTTTATAAAAATATTTCTTTACTCAATAGAAGAAAAATATGTGTGCCTGGATTTTCATGTATAGATACAGTTTGGGTCTATTCACAAAAACCATATTAAGAAGTGTATTATTACCCCACAATCTATTATGTTTTTGTTTTTCTGCTCTTTTTCCTCTCTCTAATTTTTTGTGTGCACTCTGATCTAAAAAAACACAATTCTCTCTGTGAATTGAAGGCAATTTCCACACTCAATAAATCTGTAGATGACTTGTATTGTATACAATTTTTAAAGTGTTTGTGTGTTTTTTGTCTTTTTTGATACAATAAATTTCAGTTTTATATTAAGTATCCAGTGGATGTGCAATTTTATAGTGGTCATCTTGACTCTCTTGTGGTCGTGGTTTTCAGATTGTGTTGTTTCTGGCCACTGTTGCACTCCTACATTTGATGATTGTGTGCCCCCTTTCATACGTGTGGATATATGACTTTAGAAAAGGCACACTGAATTGCTTGGAACCTATCAAAAGTGTTAACATTATGTAAAATAAAACTGCAATGCAGACTATTGTATAGTCTAATACACCATACGACCAGAGGTATGTGTCTGAGTGTTTAATAATGATGATGACCTATCCTCAGGATAGGTTATCATTGTGTGATAGGTGGGATTCCAACTGCCTGATAGTCATTTGACCGCCGGAGCCGGGAGAGTGCAGGAGCTGTTGGGTCTTCCATGAACCACGATCAGCCCTGCACTGAGGCTGTACAGCATAGTATAATGCTGTACAGTCTCTCTGGGGGGTGTATTCCCCCTCTAACTGGGACTACTATATCAGCAGAGAAATCAATAGTAAAAAAAAGTGAAGTTAAATGTCCCCCAGAGGTTTTGTATGACCTTATGGGAGACACAAAGTGAAAAATAAAAAATAAAAGTAAAAAAATAAAATTTATAAAAAAGAAAGTTTCACATGTAAAAAAATGTTTTTCCCCCAATTAAGCAATTTAAAAAATTTAAAAAATAGGAAAAAAAACAACTGTAATGACTGGCTCTATAAAAATATCACATCCTCTACCCCATCAAGTGAACGCCGTAAAAAAAAATCAAACATCAAAAAAGATTTTTTAGTTACTTCACCTCCCAAAAAACATAATGTTAATCAATCAAAAAGTCGTATGTACCCCAAAATGGTAGCAATAAAAACATCACCTTATCCCGCAGAAAATGAGCCCCCACACAAGACCATAGCCAGAGAAATTTAAAAATATGGCTCTAAGAAAATTGCAACACAAAAACATTTTTTTTTCTAAAAATGCTCTTATTGTTTAAAACGTAAAAAAATACCAAAATAAAAAATAGACATATTTAGAATTGCCACATCCATAACAACTGGCTCTACAAAAATATCCCATGATCTACACCATCAAGTGAACGGCTTAAATTTTTTTTTAAATGACTCTAAAACAGCTTTTTTTTAGTCACTTCACCTCCCAAAAAACATAATAGCAATCAATCAAAAAGTCATATGTACCCCAAAATGGTAGCAATAAAATTGTCTGTCACCTCATCCCGCAAAAAACAAGCCCTCACAGAAGACCATAGCCAGAAAAATTCAATAATTATGGCTCTAAGAAAATGGTAACACAAAAACATGATTTTTTTTCCTAAAACTGTTCTTATTGTGTAAAATGTAAAAAAATAAAAAACTAGACATATTTGGTATTGTTGGGTCCATAGTTACCGTATCTATAAAAATATCACATGTTCTACCCCATCAAGTGAACGGTATAAAAAAAAAAATAGAAAAATGACACCAAACTGCTTTTTTTGTGACTTCACCTCCCAAAAAATTAAATAAAAAGGGACCAGAAAGCCAAATGTATCCCAAACTGGTGCCAATAAAAACGACAGCTTGTCCTGCACAAAATAAGCCCTCACGCAACTCAGTCAGCAAAAAAATTTAAAAGTTATAGCTCTCAAAAATCATGACAGAAAATTCCATGTTGGAAAATCTGAATGCCTTTCCTTCCCTTCTGAGCCCTGGCGTATCCCCAAATAACAGCATACGACCACAATTGGCGTGTTATTGTATTCAGGAGAAAATGGGTAGCAAATTTTGGGGGAATATTCTCTGGTTATCTTTTGTAAAAAAGAAAGTTTGGGGCTAAAGCACAATTTTCTTGAAAAAAAAAATGTAATTTTTCATTTTCACAGCCAAGTATTATAAATTCTATGAAACGCCTGTTGGGTCAAGTGCTCACTACACTCCTTAAAAATTCCTTGGGTGGTGTATTTTACAAAATGTGGTCACTTTTTGGGGATTTTCACTGTGGGGATACTTCAGGGTCTCTTCAAATGGCCCTAAGACCATTCGAGCAAAATCTGCCCACCAAAAACCATGTGGTGCTCCTTGACTTCTGTGTCTTGCCGTGTGGCCCTAACAGCGATTTAAGACCACATATGGGGTGTTTCTGTAAACTGCAGATTCAGGGTAATAAATATTGAGGTTTGTTTTGTTGTTAACCCTTGATTTGTTACAGTAAAAAATTGATTAAAATGGAAAATCTGCAAATAAAAGTACAATTTTGAAATTTCACATCTATTTTACTTTAATTCCTGTGGAATACTTAAAGGGTTAACAACATTTCTACAACCAGTTTGGAATAGTTTGAGGGGTGTAGTTTTTGAAATGGGGTCATTTATGGGTGGTTTCTATTATGTGAGCTCCTCAAAGTGACTTCAGAACTAAACTGGTCCTTGAAAAAGTTGATTTTGGAAATTATTTTTAAAAATTTCAAAAATTGCTTCTAAAATTCTAACGTCCTAAAAAAATAAAGTAACATTACCAAAATGATGCCAACATAAAGTAGACTTATGGTGCATGTTAATTAATGAGTATTTTATGAAGCATCACTATCTGTCTTAAAAGCAAAAGCAGAGCAATTTACAAAACAGTACATTTTTTTCAAATTTTCGTTAACTTTTGGATTTGTTTTATAAATAAAGGTAAAACATATTGACTCAAATTTAACATTAACATGATGTACAATGTGTCACGAGAAAACAATAGCTTGGATAAGTAAAAGTGTTCCAAAGTTATTACCACATAAAGTGACACATGTCGGATTTGCAAAATAGGCCTGGGCAGGAAGGGGGAAAATGGCCCGGTCTGGAAGTGGTTAAGGATTGTTCATCAGAATTAGACACTTGGACAACCCCTTTAAGTGTGTTTGGACAATGTCGCCACATCCATTGCATTGATGCATAAAATCAAGCAGTTATGCAATCTCAGTACTTAAACATTAAAGTGTAACTGTCATACTTTTTTATTTGCTAGTTTATTAGAGCTAGGGTTAGTTTGTCAATGATTGACAAAAGATCTGTAATTACCTTGTAATAAAAGCTCTCATTAATGTCCCCTGTCCCTTTCCACTGGTCCCTTAAAAAATTATTGCTATGGCTTGTCTGTCTTCTCTTTAGTCTAAACAGAAAACAGAGGGGCGGTCCTTCACACTGCATTAGGCTTCAGAGTGAGGAGGCGTGTCTCTCAGTAATCCAAACTGATTGGCTGGCAGAGAGCCGCTGGCTACAGCAAGTGTGTATGGGAAGTGAGGGAAGGCAGTTTTAGCCTCAGAGAACTGACAGAGGGGCCATCTTGAGATCCTCATATTGTAGAGGTTAAAACAGCCGTAACTGCGGGAAAAAAAATCAAGAAAAACAGCGGCATGTGAAGAAACTAAAGATTGCTTTATGCATAATGCATAAAGTATGCTAAAATTGATTTTTTTTTAAATGAAAACATGACAGTTACACTAGTATAAAGGGTCTTATGCAAGAGGTCGGTAACTTGAAAGAGGGTTGTCCATTATACAGGGGTGCACCTAGTCTTTCTGCTGCCAAATTCTCAACCTAACTCCTTCCCTCTTAACATTACATATATCACTACAAAACATACAGGGTAATACAATGGCCCATACCTCTTACATCCAGTAACATCTCCTTTGATGGAGATGTTCTCTTCCACATCTTCTCCATTCTGACCAGACCACCATGATGATTTTTCAGCCATCTCTCGTCTCTACTAGTTTCCTACTTTTCCATCATCCTCCCACCTTCTGGATAAATCATCCTACCACCTCCAATACTGTGCCTACCGTGCTCGCCAATACGATACTGCAGAAACAGTCCACCTGAAAATACTAGTACCACACAGATAGTGCCTCTGATACTAATAGTGTAAACATAATGTGCTAAGATGGTACCGTGCCAGGGTGCCCCTACATTAATAGTGCTTCCAAAAGTCCCAATTAATAATTCTTTGCCAGAGCGCACTTGGTAGTAATAGTGCCCCCCAACAGAACTAATATCCCCACTGTGTCCCAGAAGTAATAATCCTCCCATACTAGTAATAATGTTCCCTATAGTCCCACAGTAGTAATAAATCCTACCATAATGACCCCCCAGTAGTAATAATTCTCCGTATAATGTGACAGTAGAAAAATGCCCCCTTAAAATGTGTGCCAATGCAAAAAATGTCTCCTAATCATGTGCACTAGTACAAAAATGCCCCTGTTCTGTGTGCCAGTACAAAAAATACGCTCTTTTAGTGCCCCCAGTTCAGCTAATTTCCCCATAGTGCCCCAAAATACCCGTATATAATGCCCCCAAGTCAATTCCCCCATAGTGCTCCTCTCCCCCCTTCCCCATAGTGCCCCCATAATGTGCCAGTATACAATGCTCCTATATAGTGCCCCCAGTAAATGCCGCTATAGTGCTCCTCTACCCCTTCCCTTATAGTGCCCCCATAATGTACCAGTATAAAATTCCCCTATATAGTGCCCAAGTAGATGCCTTCAGTGTCCACCATAAATTGACAGTATAAAATACCCCTTCTTAGTGTCCCCATAGTGCTCCTCTTCCCCTTCCCCATAGTGCCCCCATTACGTGTCCCAGTACAAAATGCTCCTATACTGACCCCCAGTAGATGCCCTCATAGTGCCCCCCATAATGTGCCAGTATGAAATACCCTCATAGTGCCCCCAATAGATTCTCCCATAGTGCTTATCTCCCCTTCCCCATAGTGCCCCCCCCCCATAATGACCCAGTATTGAATAGCCTCTTAGTTCCCCAATAGATTCACCCATAGTGCTCCTCTCCTCCTTCCTCATATAAAAAAACCCTTCTTTCTGCCATCAGCGGATGCCCCCATAGTGCCCCCCATAATGCGCCAATAAGAAGTGCCCCTAGATGCCCCCATAGTGCTCCTTTCTTGCATAGTGCTATAAAAAAAAATTAACACTAATACTTACCTACATTAGACTGGCAGCTATGTGATCCAGGCTGTCCCGCACTGTATGGCTCAGGCAGCATGATGACATCACTAGACTTGCAGCTAGGGGCATACAGGGGCGGACTGAGAACCCTCAGGGCCCCCGGGCAAAATAAATCAAGGGCCCCCTTCCAGGCCCCACCCATGCCCTACCTCCAGCCACGCCCATGTTATACCTCCAGCCACACCTATATCCCGCCTCCACTACCTGGTCACACCGCCATCGTTATGCCTCTGATCCCATCACTACAGAAATACAGGGCACTTACCTATTACGTCCAGTGACGTCTTCTTTGATGTAGACGTTTTCTGTCCTCGTCTTCTCCTTTCAGACCTTCAGACCAGACCGCCATGTTGTCGCCATTTTCCATCTCTGCAGTTTAACAAAAAAAATCTTAGTTTACTACTTTTCCATCATCCTCCCATCTTCTGGACAAATCATCCTACTACCCCCAATACTGTGCCGCTGTGCTCCCCAATACTACACTGCAAAACAGATAATACCCCTGGTAATACTAGTACCACACAGAGCCCCCATATAAAATACCCATTCTTTGTGGCCTCAGTAGAAGCTCCCATAGTGCCCCATAATAATGTGCCAGTAACACGTGCCACTCCATGCCACCACATGTGCTAGTAATAAGTGCCTCTCTTGTGCTTCCCCCATGTGCCAGTAGCCCCCTTATTATGTGCCAGTAGCCCCCTTATTATGTGCCAGTAGCCCCCCATATGTGCCAGTAGCCCCCCATATGTGCCAGTAGCCGTTTCCCCTTATGTGCCAGTAGCCGTCTCCCTCATGTGCCAGTAGCCGTCTCCCTCATGTGCCATTAGGCCCCCTCATGTGCCATTAGGCCCCCTCATGTGCCATTAGGCCCCCCTCATGTGCCATTAGGCCCCCCCTTTTTTTTTTTTTAAAGCAATGTACGCTGCAGTAGCTTGTGCCAGATTGGAACTTGGTCGAGTGGGTCTTCACTAGTCACCAAGTCCATACACATCAATCAGCCTTGTTTTGAGTGTCAGTTACTCACTCAGCTGTCACTATTCAAATACTACCTTACTGTCTGTAATCCTCACTTCGCTTTCAGTTGAAGAGCTTGCAGCACTGCAGCAGAGGAGCAGCACACTCTACTCTGGGCCAAAACAGCAGGAAGGTGGTCTGGATCAGGATGCGTGGCGCGGTGACTCGTGTGTGTTCTGTGGGGTGCAGTTGATAAGAAATCCGGCCTCAGCGCGGCCTATACAGACGTCGACGTCAGCAACGTCACGTGACTAATGAAGTCACCGCGACGGCGCGCCTACGCGCCGCACTGAACACCATTGCCGGCACTTCTTCTCCTCCTCACTGTAGCTAACCTCCGGCTGACAGGCCCCGCCTCCCGGCGTGACGTAAATGTAAAGTAGGCGTATCCAGCCGCCGAATCCAGCCGCCGGGCCCCATAGCCTGCCTCTGCCCGGTGATGGATCTGGATTGGTGAGATAACTCAGTCACAGGTCAGGTGATATGTGATAAGTAGGCAGCTTTAGAAGACTGATGCATGTACTTGCGCACGACCGGTCACCCGAAAATTCACCCGTGGGCCGTGACCGGTCCTGCGCAAGTACATGCATCAGTCTTCTAGAGCTCACGGGTGAATTTTCTCTGTACTGGGCAGCGGCGGCCGGCGGGCCCCCTTCCCGGCCGGGCCCTTGGACCACGCCCGAAGTGCCCGACCGCTCAGTCCGCCCCTGGGGGCATACATAGAAATCACTGGGCCCATGAGTGACCCATCACACCCGCAAGAGCAGTGATGGCTAACCTCCGGCACTCCAGCTGTGATGAAACTATGACTCCCAGCATGCTCCATCCGTTTCTATGGAGTTCTCAGAACAGCCAAGCAAGTGTGCATCTTGGGAGTTGTAGTTTTACCACAGCTGGAGTGCCAGAAGTTAGCCATTACAGCTTTAGTGTATGTACACATCTACTGCAGAGATTCCAGCAGAAGCCTCCTGTTCTGCCCCAGCAGCATAGGGAGACTATTTCATTTCTAATTCATTCTGCTGTAATTCTCATATTTCTGTAGTGATTAGTTTGCTTACAGCACCATCTATCGGTGTTAAAAATGTACTACACTTTTTTTTTCTGTTAATACAGATTATTGTATGGTGGGAGGTGCAAGGCATTGTGGTGCTGCTGCTGCATAACCTCTTAATACACACCTCAGCTGCTGCATAGCCTCATCATACACACCTCAGCTGCTGCAGAACCTCATAATACACACATTAGCTGCAGCAGAACATCATAATACATCAGCTGCTGCAGAACATCATAAAACACCTCAGCTGCTCCAGAACCTCATTGTACACACCTCAGCTGCTGGAGAACACCATAACAGACACCTCAGGTGGAGCAGAACCTCATAACACACCTCAGGTGGTGCAGAACCTCATATTACATATCTCACTGCTGCTGAACCTCCTAATACACACCTCAGCTCCTATAGAACCTCATAATACACATCTCAGCTGCTGCAGAACATCATAATCTGATGATAGATGCTGATGATATAAGGCTTTGATCACATCTATGTTAGGGGCCTCAGTCGCAGATCAGGTCATAAATGCTGGATACAGTTTTATAGCCTGGCAGATGGAAACCCGTCAGATCTCATCATAGTCAGCGGGATCCATCAGGAGTTGACTTCAAGGAAGTGCCAGATCCGGAACTGCAGTGATTTTTGTTGTTGTGCTCCTAGGAAATAACTATAACCCCCAGTATGGCCAGACTTATTATGGGGCATCGGTATACATTACAGAGAGAGAACTATAACTCCCAGCATTACCAGACTGTACCAGGGCATAAGTTAAAATTACAATGAAAATTATATAATAGGACAGAACTATAACTCCCAGCTTTCATAGAATGTTATATGGGTTATCCCAGGACACCACTGACCTCTCCTCCAGCAGGCACCACACAGAAGCTCCTCCCCCCTCACAGCGACATCCCACAGGTCTTTCAAAAATCATTTGCATTGGTCTCATGATGAGGACATCATGAAAGGTCCTTCAGACTTCTGCTGCTCTGCTATTCCTTGGCTTTCTACACTGGTCACATGGTTGATGACAACACCAAAGGTCCTTCTCCGCTTCTTACATTCTCTTTTCACGGGTAGCTATACAACTGTAATTGGTAGGTGGGGCCTATCCTCCTCTGCGGGCCCCCTTCCCCCAGGGGCCCCATAGCAGCTGCATGGTCTGCCCCTTTGGAGGTACACCACGGCCTGCAGCCTATCAGAGGAACAGGGAAGGGAGACGCCTCTCCTCTGCCCCGCCGCAGCATCCATCTGTATCGCTGTCCTGAGAACGGTGATACAGATGAATATAGAGATGAGCGCTTCCACAATGGAAATGCTCATTTACACTCCTGCTGCCCTGCCGCTCCTCACTTGTCACCAGGGCTGCGCCTAATTGGCGTGGGGCCCTGGCAGTATACAAGACTTATTCAAATATCCTATTTAGGAATTATGTTAGCAGAGTGAGAGGGAAAAGTGGTTCTACAATAGAATTCTCCTTTTGGAGGATCCAACATTCAGTACACTGACAACCTACTGATCTTAATGGACACTGGCCACGTGTTAATTCTCTATTTTCATTGCATTGGTCCTGCAGGGCAATTGAAATCTTGCTGCCGGATTCCTCAACAGATGATTGATGGAAATCTCAGCAGAGGGATGCCCTGTGATCAGCTTATTTGGGGTGATCCCTCTAACAAAAGGAGGACAACCATATTGGTATAATACACACTTGGTGGATATGGTGTCACATATTAGCAACTTACAGTATATGAGAATATTCTATGTTTTTTTTTGTTAGTGGATGGTTTTCTGACTATAATTTTAATGAGTGGATGGTTTCCGGGCCATAACTTCTTGCAGTCACTCCATGTATTCTACTTCCCGTCCTGGCTCTTTTTTTAATTTTTTTAATTCCTTTATTTTTTTTCCATAAATTACAAATACAGATATTTCCAAATATATGAGAAAAAAAATATATTTTAACATATCAAAATTAATATCACATTTTATTTTCAATTCAAAACATCAAACATTTCCAGTCCCGACCCTCCCCCCCTCCCCCCCACCCTATGGCTGTCTCGATGCAATTAAATTGAGAGTCAAAATCTCAAACAGGGATCCTATTCATTCCTTCTTTATCTTGAACAGAATTTTTCAAAATTTCGTACTCTATCCAAAAGGTCTCTCCACTTTTTGATGTTCGGTGGTCTGTGCGCCCCCCATTCCCTTGCTATAATAACCCTAGCTATCATCAAACCCTTTTCCCATTTATCAAGCTTCTTTTTATCCCTCCCTCTCAAGAGGAGAAGACCCAGCACAGCTACGGAAATCTTCATTGGGAAAACCTCCCCCGTCTCTCTCTCAAGTTCTTCAAATACTTGCGACCAGAATAACTGTATATAAGGACAGCACCATATCAGATGGACAAAATCAGCATCCACCATTTCACATTTCCAGCATTTAGAATCCTTTGTTCTATACATCCTACTAAGAATCACTGGGGTTAAATGAATCCGATGAAGGATATTAAACTGAATCAATCGAAAATTACTAGATATTGTGACCCTTTTTACTCTTTTATAAATACTCCCCCAATCTAAAATATCGCCACCACACTCTTGTGCCCACTTACTTTCACTTTTAAATTTAGTAGTGATTGCTAATCCCTTTTTAATTCTCTTGTATATCTGTGCAATAGATACCCTAGTACCACAACTATTATAACAAAATTCTGCCAATTCCAAGTCTTCTATAGTCAGATTATCTTTATTTTCCATAGATATAAATGCATGCTTCAAACTAAAATATCTATATTGAGTAAGAGAATCTACTCCACTATCACCCAACAATTCCTGTAAGGACTTAAACCTTCCATTAACAAGTATATGTGAAACAAATCTAATACCTCTTTTGTCCCAAAAAACATGATCCTCCAATTTTTGAAACTCCCTAAAGTTGACATTTCCCCAAATAGGAGTAAACCATAACATAAATTTAACCCCCAATTTTTTTTTTATATTAACCCAAATTAAGTGCATCATGTGACTAATTGGACAGTGAATACCCTTCATCTTCATAACCCGGCTTCAAGAAAGCTGAAAATGTTATATTGGAGGCCTGCCAATTCACCCACCAGATAATGGTACAACCCACACTCCCCTGATATTAACCATTGTAACTGAGCCGCAAAGTAATACCCACGGAAAAAAAGGGACTGACAGACCACCATCCTTATCATTTAACCACAAATACCTCTGTTTCATCTTAACCCTTTTTCTACCCCAAATGAGGTCATTCAACAATCTTTCCAGTACGTTAAAAATATGGTCCCCAATCCACACAGGGCAGGACGAAACCACATATAATATCTGAGGGAGAAGAATCATTTTACAAAGTGAAATTCTATCCGCCTGTCTTATCGGAAGTTTTTGCCAAACACCTATTTTAATTTTAACCCTATCTAATAGCGGGGATACGTTTAAAGCTATAAATTCCTTAAAGTATAACTGTCAAATTTTATTTTTTTTAGTATTGGATTCTGGTGATTAATATCACCTTGTTGGCCCTGTTTTAATTTCTGATTGTTTAATAAATAACCCCTAAAAGCCACCTAAAAGTCCCCAGTATTGGCTATATTTACCTGAGATAAAATCAGGTTGCTATGCTCCTTCCGTCCACCAGATAGAGGACGGAGCACGCTGCGTGCACTGGGAACTGATAGTGAGTCAACATTGTAAGGGAATGTATAAAAAGCCAGGTTCTTCCTGACAGGAGATAACAGTGCTGGGCTGTGTGTGTGAACTTCTCCACATGCCTGTGCTTGGCAGACACTCCCTTAGCAGTTCTGGACAATGTGGCTGCTCAGTGTATAAATGACAGCCTTATCTGATAAGAGGAGAGCTTGTAGAAGGACTACAGGCTTCAGCCAGACCTGGGAACTTCACTGCAAGACCCCCTTATACAGTGCTGGTCTTCACTAACTTTACTGCAGGCGTCCTATGGATTAGCCTCAGGGCTGAGGGCGGCCATTTTAACAGAATAGTGAAATTGCAGTTTTATGCAGACTGGTTGCTAAGGGCTGAATCTTATTAAATATGGGGTAAGTAAGTCTAATAGTTATTGATTCAGAAATATTATGATATTAGTAACTACATATATGAAAACTGAAATTTGGGTCTAAATGTGACAGTTATCCTTTAATGTCCGAACTTAATCGAATCCTGAGATATTCAAACGACTCCGAGATTTTCAATGCTCTAACTTCTGTGAAATTTTGGTTAATTTCCTGTCCTGGCTCTTTAACTTTTTCTTTGTTTGGACTTTTAGCATGACCAACAGTCTCACTTTTTCAGTCAGACCATAGTTGCTACCAGAGAGAGTGCTCTGTAGTGACTTAAAGCATCACATTTTATATTAAACAACACAGTCTGAATCTTTAGCTATGGCCTATCAAGCTGTCATACAGTTATTCCAATTCTACACCTATTGTCATCATAAGGATTACCTTACAACATCTTCCCCTCACAGCAGCAGTAAACTGAAAAATGGATTACCTATCTATCTATTGTTTGTGTTGACTGCTACAGAAGGACAATACTTTTTACAGCGTTCAATGCCGAAATGAAAAAGATAAAAAGCCAACATCTGTAAAGGAAATGTTTTCTATTAAGGAGTTTAACAATATACCTCTCTCTGGTGTCCCTTTAACTACTAACTGAGTTCTGTTGTAAATTATCATCAAGTTGTTTAAGTTGACACTTCTTGAATTTTTGTAATCTTTCAACATATGAAGTATACAATTTAAGTTAATGCTTTTATGCCAATTTTCTTTTCAGTGTGACGATAATCTTTGTACTTTACATTCTGATCAGCAATTACCTACAAGGAAAGGAAACATTACAGATTATCTGCTGAATAAACTAATACGACTTAAACTCTGTCCCCGATGTACTTTATGCTGAGATGAGATAATAGTTGGTATGTATTGAAATGGCATAGTACTAATGTGAGATCTTGACATTTCACTGCATTCATTTTATCATGATGTAAGAAGGGTAGCCACTTCTCCCTTAGAAATATCATCCTTTCATCTGTACCTGATTTTGAGTTATCTGAAGATGAAGATGAATGCATTTGATTAAACTTTCAGGTTGAATTAATAATAGATTCTATGGAAGGGAAATGAATAAGGTGTTAATCCTATATAAGTAAGTAAAATTGAATAAATCGTGAAAAATAAAATGTAAAGGGAACCTGTTATTAACATTTAATTAAAGGAAATCTCCACCAGCAAAATGCTGAACTGATTGTAAAATATTCAAATTGACATGTCATATGACTGCAGCAGCCAATCGTTGTCAGCCTCAGTGATGCTATGTGTATGGTGACCAGAATCACTATGGGGGGATTTATCAACCCCTTACACCATAAAACTGGTGTAAAAAAAGTTGCAAACTGGTACTTTGCACCAATGGCTGTTTTTATTTTCGCTGCCCTTGCACTTTCTAAAATGTATGAGCATGTTGACAACTAGGTATCTCTAATTATCTACACAGCCTCACTTTGTCCAATCAGTGCTGACAGTGGCAGACTGTGTAGGGCCACAGACCTTTGGTAAGGGGTATGGTAACACCTAGTTGTCAATTTACACACAAAAACACAATACATAAATCTTTTCGCAACGGGGAATAAAAGTTTTTTCTAAAACAGTCAAGTTACGACAGCAGATAAGTCCTTTTTAAGAAGAGCCAAATAGTTGTTCAGACAGTGACAAGTAATGCACTTAAACACAGTCAGTCACAGTGCCCTCCGGTGGTGACAACCACAATGGCATAAAGTACATTGACAACTACAGTGTGCTCAAATATAGTGCTGTCAGAGCCCTTATACAGCATCATTGGTAGCAGTCTTTACCACCATGCAACCAAACAAATGCTTGGGGCCCCAGAGAATAGGGGGCAACCTGTTGACCACAAGGGATTGACTGAAAAAAAAAAAAACTGAAGGAGTGGATATGCTGCCCATACAACCAGTTCATCTGCACAGGGTCTCAGGGGGGCCTTCCAGCTGTAGAGCAGTAGCAGAAGTGCCAAGGCCGCAGTACTGAGCTGGCCAATGCTAGTGCAGCTTAGTCGTCTTAGGGGGCATAGTAGTGCAAAGGTGTGGGGCTTAGCTGCCTGATGGGGTAGAGCTTAGCTGTGCAACAGGGGCCTCCGAACATAACTTTTCTTGGTACCTGGGAAATTCTAACACCCTCCCAACATAGTACATCTTCTTGTCTGACTAAGGAATGAAGCTACGTAGTCCAAACAGAAGGCTCTCTCTCTGTTATACTATCTGAATAATAGTTTATTCATATCATAGGCCCATACATCACCAAATCGGAAAATCTCTTTAATAAATGTTTCAGCAGATCACCTATAAAGGAACAGATACAGTGGCTAGCCTGGGCCCCTGCACAGTCATTTTTTGGGCATACCTGACCAACCAGAAAGCAGACAGACCCTGTTCAGCATTTTAACCACTGCAGCAGGTTTGCGGTAGGACATGCAATTTCATTATGGTAGACCATGCAATTTTTTTTATATGCTTACAATAGTTTAAGGCCCTATACTGTACATATATATCAAATATAACTGGCAAAATAATACCTAATAAATGACATTTCAGTAGGATCTGTGGAAGGCATATATTCTAGGACACAAGGTACCGTATGTACTATGTGTAGCATCCCCAAGTCAGGGAAGTATGAGGGACTGACCTAGGGAATGCCAGTGATCGAGAGGCTGGCACGTGGATCCTCTGGGGCACTCTCTGGGTTCTTGAGGGACACAGCCAGGTGTAGTGTGAGGGGCCCTTGGTGTTGGTAGATTAACGTGCCTGTGGCTGGGTGTCCCTGATGTCCGTGACGCCAGTGCCGGCAATGGCAGACTTATATCTAGCAAGGTGATTCACAGAGGGTTAAAAGCAGGACTTGCAGATCAGGCGGCTTGCACACTATTCCTGATTTATCCTGACTAGGAATATATTCTTCTCCAAGGCCCCAATGCCCTATCCCTATTACTGAGTACCTCCTCTGGTATTTGTAGTACCTCTTGCTTTCTGGAATTCTTTGCTCTGCCTTCCCTCAGCTCACGCAGGCTGGTGACCAGTGATGTTCCTGCTGGGATCCTTATCCTGTTTGCAGCTTGACTAAGGAGGCAACACTTCTCCACTAGTCCTAGGGTCTGGACTGCTACTCCCAGGGAATGACTCTTCCTAGGCTGGACCCTCTCAGGCTATAGGGCCTGGGCTGACTTCAACAGGCTCAGGGCCTGAACACTGAACACCTTCACAGGCTCATGGCCTGGACTGGACTGCCTTCAACAGGCTCAAGGCCTGAACTGCCTAACTCCTCCCCTGACTGGGCCTATATTAACTAGGGCTCCCTAGCTCCCTCTAGTAGACATAGCTGAGATGACACCCCTAGCAGGCCTGCACAATGGCACACAATAGCAGTAACAGGGTGATAGGATATATAAATAGGCATTACATTACATAGCATTTACTGGAAATGACATTCACCAATCTCCCCACAAATGAGGGGAACGTACGCACTCTAGTGACCCTTCTGTAGTGTCGGGCATCACAACTCCCGTACACTACATATGCTCATATACTAAACTACCAGATCATATCACTTGTCTAAACACGGGGTAAACCTGCAAATACTAAAATGCTGTCAGTTATGACTGAAATTTCCTTATGGATAATAAAAGATAATGTGTTTTGTCTGCTTATAATATTTTATGCAATCCCACTGTATAAAGTGCTGGCTTGTAAAACTGTTTAGCTTTTATGCCAAAGGGAATTAGTCAGCATCATTCACAGGGCAAGCAAAATAAAAAAGTGTTTTTAATAAGAAAATCAGCTTGGATCAAAATCTAATGTTGCCTAGGAGGTGACTTGGCAAGAGAATAAGTTGCTCAGCTATGTATTTTTGATGTGTACCTGGCAGTTTACCTATTATTTGTTTCTAGTAATCATTTACTTGCTCTATTCCAGGTTAAAATATTTATTTTCATCTGAAAAACATAAAAAAAGTACAGTATCAATAAATATATATGGCGTCTGCAGACTCTGCACCCTTGTAATGTGCTGTTGATGCATTTCGTGAACAACTGAATAAAGCGTATGTTAAATATATATATATATATATATATATATATCTATATATATATATTAAATAGTATGGTATGTATGAAAAATGGTATGAAAAAGGTTTGTGACATTATCTATGGTATAGTACACGACAACCTCTTTCTAACAAAGCTAGAACCAGTCCTGTACCTTACATGGATCCAGAGAATATGTAATATTTGCACTATTTTGCAGTCCAGCCAGAAGATGCTTCTTCTTCTTATCTACAGTTGCTTTGTTCAGCCTGTGGAAGGATTAGGGTCCTTTCACACGTCCGCAAAATGGATGTGCTGTCTGCATCGGCATTTCTGGATCCACACTTCCGCATCTGCACTTTTGCGGACAAGAATAGGCATTTTCTATTATAGTGCAGGCCATGTGCACATTACCATAATCCCCTCCCCTACAAAGTCGAGTGCACTTTTGGTTAAGATTTAATCTCAGGTAATTGAAGTTTTAGCTCGAAGAAATAGGATACTCAGTCCTATAACTGGTACTTTACTCATGATGACAAGGGCAGAGAGGGATCTCTTCATGAGTAGGCATATAAAGTCTTCAGCAAGAGAAAAATAAGACATGGTGCACACATCAAAAATCTTACCATTATCTAAGCCAACAGCTACCAAGCCTTATCTGTCAAAACTGAAAATGAGGTTCTCGGTGCACATTTCAATCGAATTGTGTAATGCAATTGTCACTTACGCCAGCCTCTTATAAGTGGATCTGTACCTGCCACAAGTCCAGGGGGTTGAGCAAAAGATGGGAGTGGTAGTGGCTCTGGCTGCAATAAACATTCACAGTGGCAATCCTCATACCGATGCTCCCTAGGGTCAGGGCAGTGCTAGAAGGGCACACCCAGTCTTACCTCCTGGCACATTTTAATGTTGGGGCTCTTGCCTACATGGGGTGCTCTTGGGATTATTGTAATATTACATTATATAGGTAGGATGGGCGAGCACTCATACATTCGGCATCAAATTGGAGTATATAAAAAATGTATTCAGATAAAATTACACATAAAATGGTCACACATAAAGTATAAAAATGCTGTAAATAAAATAAACACTATGGGTGGCTGTAGTTTACAACCCGCAATTTTCACGGACAACTCTGTATATAGATGTTCTTGTGTGTTGAACTCGCTGTAAAGTCGCACCTGCGTGATTCATATGTACTGCGTTAGTAAAGTCACAGAAGTAATAGGGTCATGCAGAGAAATTCGCGTTCTTCTCTAGCCACCTTTAGTCTGTGACCATATTATGCCTATAAGTCACGGAAAAGGTCGCACTCACAGTAGCATAGACAAATATTCTTACGTACTAAAGAACGCAATAAAATCGCACTTGCGTGATTTATATTCGGTGTGCCTGTGAATCATGAAGTCAATCTTCCCTAGTAACTTAAGCAATTTCAATCTGCAACCATATCATTGCGGAGAGTGCATAAAATGAATATATAGATATTCCTGTATGCAAATGTTTCTATATACTGGAGTTGCGATAACAACGTGCTTATGTAATTTTTCCAACGTATAATGTTTCACCTGTAAATGATCAAAATCACAGGAAAGTTGCACTCAAATGTTTTCAGGAAAGTCGCATTTGAATAATTTCCCAATAGGTCATATCACATTGCGCATACGGTATATACTGTGCCTGTAGAGTCTTCCTTTACTTTCCAATTTCGCTGATGCAGAAATAATTTTTCACCAATCTTTAGGGTTGTTTTCTTACCGGTGGCTTGGCGAGGGGCGAGCGGAGCGGATGGTTGTCGGCGTCTCGCGTCGCACTCCTCAAGCCTAACAGCCCTGGTCTCGCGAGAATACACGTGTCTTTCAATATGGTGTCTATTTAGAATGGATAATATAGGCATGAAAAGGGTTCTTTAAAATTAAATTTACTCCATTGAACTTTCTCAAACTCACAACATCTGAAGTTGCTGCAGTTTTCTAAGTCAAGCAAGGTTATTCAAAGTAAGAAAAAATCTATGTCATTTGGATGAAATGTCTGCTGCTTGCAAGCTTCACTGGACATGTTATCTTACTGAAGTCCAGAAAGCTGACACTATTTCCAAGTAAGAAGCTCAATGTCCCGTGAAAGCATATTAAAAATGCATCCTTCCTGTCATTTGCTGCATGATCTTGACCATGAGAATAAAAAACTGACACTCAATACCAAAGGAAAATAAACTGGGCAAACCCCTTCATAGCAGAGTGGCTCAATGCCCATAGTATGTCGTCAGCTGGATACTTAAAAGTGTATATCATGAGACAGACCACGTTGAAAAAGAACATCCAAGCCAAAAAATGATTTCCTGGATTGCATGCATTCATCAACATGACGAACATGACGAACATGTAACTGTCTAGCTTCACAGGCATTGCAGAGGTATTATGGCCTATTCTGTTATCTATTCTGCAGTCATAATAGAGTGATGTGCCGGGAATCCAACTTTATATCTGGCCAAGAGTCTGCTGATGATGAAAGCTCTACAAAAATTAAAGGGGCAGACTGGGAAATTAAAGTGGCCCTGGAAAAAGCTAAAAGGGGCCCAGAATTGACAGAAGGCAAGGCCAACGTAAGTAGATGCGGCCAGCAATACTATATTGCGGCACATTATACCACCGAACAGTGCCATGATAAGGGCTCCTCTCCTGAGCATCGGCCCATCGGGAAGTTTCCCTGTAGGATCTATGGCCAGTCCACCTCGACTTTACTCAAAGGTTGGTGGCTGACATTTTGGTATTGGCTTCATAACTATGAAACATAACTACTCAAACATAGCCCTCTGATTTGCATAGCCCACTGCTACTAATATCTCAAGACCCCCTTGCTGTATTTTGGAAGGAACAAACACCTGTGCATCCCCTACTCACAACTCCTCAACCAGAAGAAGTTATAGAATCTTTGCCAGACCCAACATGGACCCAAGAGTTCTTGAATATGTTTCTTTATCCCTTGCGACCTATGCTGCCAATAGTAAGAGAAGCGACCATTCATTGAGATTTAAATGGCTATGACAACATTGGTTTCTAAATTGAAGTCAAATCCAGGTAAAAAATTGATATGCTTGTAGGATGCATGGATTTGCTAGGCAGCAACTTGAAATTCACAAGAATCTGTGATGTGCAGTGATAAAATCATTAATTTTTTGAGTTCTAAAATCCACATCAGAATGTGGACATCAGCGTGCAGTCTCCCTGTAGCAGAGCCATACGCTCTGAGGGACACTCTGCATTACTGCCACCTGAATTAAAAATTAGGGGCTGCCTTCATAACTTCTAGCTGCCTATTATTAGTCCCATGATAATACTGTGCCCATTACCCAGTGGAAACGTGTCGGGATATGTATGGTCTTTCCTCATGCCTCCTCAGGACAATTCCATGCAGAGTGGGTACCATCTGCAGTAGGGTGCATATAGGAAGTCCTAGTCAGCAATCAGGGTCCAGAAGGGTCACTCTTTTCCTGGTGGCTCCTCTGCTACATGTACTTGGAGATTCGACCAGGCCAAGTAGGGGCACACCAGGAAAAGCAAACCAGCTCTCTTTGGACCTTTCTGGTATAACTTCCGTTCCTTCCTTGTGTACTCCAAAACAGTGATGGTAAGACTGTTCCTTTTCTTTGAGTGCACTAGAGATATTTTTGCACTTTTTTGATATATGTGTTTCCCTTGTGGGAATTGTTTTATATATCAGTAATAAAATGTAAGTCTTAATTTGTTGAGGTATATCCCTGAGACGCAGGCCGTTCTATGTTCACACTTTGATAACAAGTTACCCTTATTTCTAGGATTCTGTGTGATTGCATTATTTGGTGGTTGTGTTATTTTTGTCCAGTATTTTTTACAACTAACTCTAGATCTTCCATGGTGGTCAAAATTCTCACCTCTCTATCTGACCTGGTGGGAAAGACCTTTATAGCAACTTATTCAGTTGAATATTGGACTTTCCAGTTTGATTGGAAATATTTCATTTTCTTTAATTCAATCTATCATGTCCCTTGTATAATTAAATTGTATGTCATCATCTGTAAAGCCTGAATCCTGAGCAAATCGATCTGCCTCTTGGCTTAATGGGTTGTCATGGACAACATTTTTGCCACCCCATCATGCCTAAACTGACATGCAATGTCATATAAAATGCTAAAAATAGTCTATTGCCTGCCCTAGCATGCCTGTAGAACAAAGATCAGCAACCTTTGGCGCACAAACTACAACTCCCAGAATCCTCGATTCATTTCTATGGAAGCTATAAAAACAGCCAAGTAAGTGTGCATGCTGGGAGTTGTAGTTTCACAGCAGCTGGAGTGCCGAAGGTTGCTGATTCTTGCTGTAGAAGACAGAATCTAGTGTCTCTAGGATCACACTACACACAACATGCAATCCTGGAGACACAAAGGTCTGCGTTGGAGCCGCCTACAGAAAATATTATCAACATTTTAATTAGAGATGAGCGAATCGAAGCTGACAAAGTAGAATTCGTTTAGAATTTCTGGAAAAATTCGATTTGCAACAAATCCGAATTTCCTTGTGCTTCGTGGTAATGAATCAAATTTTCCAAAAATGGCAGCTGCACGTGTGAGGATTGAGGACATGCGTCAAGGAACTCGGGGAAGGCGGGATCACCCAGATTGATATGCCTGCATGCAGCCAATCAGTAGCCAGCCAGCCTTGTGATGTCACAGCCCTATAAATACTTTGGCCATCTTACAGTCAGACATTTTCCAGCATTCAGAGTGCAGGGACAACGTGTTAAGGCGCTAGGGACAGCAAGTGGAAAAACGATTGTGGAAAAAAAAAGACATAAAAAATGATTTATAAGTTCAGGGAAAGGATAGAGAGGAATCATTTCACAGCATCTTAGTGCAGGGAGAGACATTAGAAGGCGCTAGGGACAGTGCTAATAAAACGATTTACAAGTGCAGGGAAAGGATAGGGAGGAATCATTTCACAGCATCTTAGTGCAGGGAGAGACGTCTGAAGGCTCTAGGGACAGTGATAGGAAAAACCTTATTGTGAAAAAAAAGCGATTTACAAGTGCAGGGAAACATTATTCTGCGTTCAGCTCTGCAGTTATCCGTTCAAAAGCCTTTAGTGGCGTAAATACGTGGAAAAAGAGAAATATATTCAGAGTTCACTGTTGCAGTTATATCTGGTAAAGGTTTCACTGGCGTATTGCAGTAGAAAAAGAAATACACATTCGCCATTCGCTGCAGCACTCATGTGTAGAAAAAACTGTATTGATGTATATCAGTACAAAAAGAAATATACATTCGCCATTCACTGGTGCACTTATATGTATAAAAACCGTTATTGACGTATATCAGTAGAAAAATAAAAATACATTTGCCATTCGCTGCTGCACTTATATGTAGAAAAACCTGTATTGACATATATCAGTGAAAAAGAAATACACATTCGCCATTCGCTGCTGCACTTATATGTAGAAAAATTGTATTGATGTGTATCAGTACAAGAAGAAATATATATTCGCCATTCGCTGGTGCACTTATATGTAGAAAAACCCTTATAGACGTATATCAGTAGAAAAATAAAAATACATTCGCTATTCATTACTGCACTTATATGTAGAAAAAACTTTATTGACATATATCAGTAGAAAAAGAAATACACATTCGCTATTCGCTGCTGCACTTATATCTTGAAAAATCTTTAGTGACGTATATCATTAGAAAAATAAAAATATATAGGCCATTCGTTGCTGCACTTATATGTAGAAAAAACTGTATTGACGTATATCAGTACAAAAAGAAATATACATTCGCCATTCGCTGGTGCACTTATTTGTAGAAAAAACATTATTGATGTATATCAGTAGAAAAATTAAAATATATGGGCCATTCGTTGCTGCACTTATATGTACAAAAAACAGTATTGACGTATATCAGTACAAAAAGAAATATACATTCGCCATTCGCTGGTGCACTTATATGTAGAAAAAACGTTATTGACGTATATCAGTAGGACAATAAAAATATATAGGCCCTTTGTTGCTGCACTTATATGCAGAAAAAACAGTATTGACGTATATCAGTACAAAAAGAAATATACATTCACCATTTGCTGCTGCACTTATATGTAGAAAAAACGTTATTGACGTATATCAGTAGAAAAATAAAAATACATTCGCCATTCGTTGCTGCACTTATATGTAGAAAAAACTGTATTGACGTATATCAGTACAAAAAGAAATATACATTTGCCATTCGCTGCTGCACTTATATGTAGAAAAAACTTTATTGACATATATCAGTAGAAAAAGAAATACACATTCACTATTCGCTGCTGCACTTATATATTGAAAAACCTTTAGTGACGTATATCAGTAGAAAAAACAAAATATATTCAGCGTTCACTGTTGCAATTATATGTGGTATAGCCTATAGTGGCGTATTTCAGTAGAAAAATGAAAATATATTCAGCGTTCAGCACTGAAGTTATATGTGGGAAAGTCCTTTGGACCGAATTACGTAGTGGTGAAATTTTGCATTTATGTTTCACACACTGCGTGCTTACGTGACTACGTCCATAATAGCGGTGCACCAATATAGGTGAATACCCTATGCACTAACCCTTCACAAAAATGGGAACTAATTCACACCAGCCCGCACCTATCTGCGGTATTCCTTGCTGGACACTTTGAGGACTTCTCTGCAACACAGAAACCGCACGAGGACCTCTTCCAGCGCGGATTGACTTCCTTCGCTACGTCCCTTTCACTTCAGATCACTCCACCTCAGGCGCTGATGGTTTTTTGAAACTAACAGCCTATAACCCTCTGCTGAAAAGCCTTTAGTGGCGTATATACGTGGAAAAAGAAAAATATACTCTGCAGTCACTGTTCCAGTTATATGTGGTAAAACATTTTGTGGTAAAACATTTCGGTCAAAAAACAAATTTTATTCAGCGTTCAGCGCTGTAGTAATATGCGGTAAAATCTTTAGTGCCTTATTTTGGTAGGAAAAAAATTGTATTCAGTGTTCAGCGCCGCAGTTTATGCGATAAAATCTTTTGGGACTTATTTCGGTGGAAAATGAAATTGTATTCACCGTTCAGCTCTGCAGTTATATGCAGTAACATCTTTTGTTACTTATTTCGGTGGAAAAAGAAATTGTATTCAGCATTCAGTGCTGCAGTTATATGCGTTAAAATCTTTTGTGACTTATTTTGGTGGAAAAACAAATTTCATTCAGTGTTCAGCGCTTAAGTTATATGCGGTAAAATCTTTTTGGGCTTATTTCAGTGGAAAAAGAAATTGCATTCAGCGGTGCAGTTATATGTGGTAAAATATTTTGTGAATAATTTTGGTGGAAAAACAAATTTTATTCAGCGTTCAGCACTGCAGTTATATGCGGTAAAATGTTTTGGGACTTATTTTGGTGGAAAAACAAATTTTATTCAGTGTTCAGTGTTGTAGTAATATGTGGTAAAATCTTTTGTGACGTATTTCGGTGGAATTTTCTTTTTATTCAGCATTTAGCATTAATATGTGGTAAAATCTTTTGTGATGTAGTTCGGTGGAAAAACAAATTTTATTCAGCGTTCAGTGCTGCATTTATATGTGTGTTAAAGGAAATATTCATTATTAATATTTTGGGTTAATATCAATAATTAATATTTATAAATAGGCGTAAGTCGTCTATTGAGGACTCCGCCTATTTATACCTTAAATAAAAACTACCTGATTGCACTTACACTTCTTTCCTGAACTACGTGCGACTTACTGCTACTATACTACGATGGCAACTACTACTACAATAAATGACCACAAGCTGTACTATGAATAATAAAAGAAATTTATTAAAACAATTACAAGCTATACAGTCTACTTATTGGTATTATAATATATATTTATATCTAAGGACATATAAATATATATACTTATAGCCGCACACAGGAATACATTAACAACACTACAATACAAACCTAACTACACTACACAATACAATATAATACACATTTACACCCCACAAATCTACCTAAAAATACACACACGTTACTTAGCAGCCCACCCTACTGGCTCTATACTGTCTCTATGGGCAACAGTCCAGCAGTAAAGGGGTTACTGCTGCAGGGGTACAAGGAGCAGTGAAGGGATTAATGGGATGAACACCTGGTAGTATGCAGGGAATGGCAGGACAAGGGTTAACTCAGGAAAGGGTTAACACCTGGTGGAAGGCAGGGGATTACAGGGATGTGAAATGCAGGGAATGGCAGGGCAAGGGTTAACCCAGGAAAGGGTTAACACCTGGTGGGGCATCAGGGGTTATGTTCAGCGTAGAAGGGTTAAGGAGGCAGGGAATAAGGGTTTAAATGATAGAAATGCAGGGAATGGCAGGGCAAGGGTTAACCCAGGAAAATGTTAAAACCTGGTGGGGAATCAGGGGTTATGCCGGGGTTAAGTGCAGCAGGGGTTAAGGAGGCAGGGAATAAGGGGTTAAATGTGTTGGTGGTATAATGGGGATGAGGATACTCAGCCAAGAATGCTCGCTGTCCAGGGGTTAATTCCCGCTTGTAGATGCTCGTCTCGCTGGGGATGATTCTTGCTTGTAGATCGGGCTGCACGGTTCAACTGAAGAGCGCAGTGCCACCGGACTATTTAGATCCGGCAGCGCTCACTCCCGAGTAGCCCGTGGTGCACCAGCCCGCGCGTCCCTGCACACTCCTGAAGGGCCTGCATACCCCAGGTGCTGTAATTACCGCACCAGAGGTATGCAACAAACAGAGGGAGGGGAACATTTGTGATTGGGGGGGGCATGATTTGGCCAGAATATAAGTATATATATATCCATATAGATACTTGGGGCACATCTACATACATATATATATGTGTATGATAAACCTGGGACACAATGATATAAGTATATATGTATATTTATATACAGACGACTGGGGACATATCCATATATGCATCTATACACACAAGCACACAAATGGGCACCTATTAGGTATATATATGTATACATACACAGACCCACACATTACAGGGGCAAATCTACGTATACATATATATACCCCCACATATATACATTTTGGGCCCATCCTGGCCTAACAGGGCCCATGAATATATGCATACATTATATATATACCGTATATACTCGAGTATAAGCCGACCCGAGTATAAGCCGACCCCCCTAATTTTACCCTAAAAAAACTGGGAAAAGAAGTGACTCGAGTATAAGCCGAGGTGGAAATGGATGTCACTGTTATGGGGGGTATCTGTGGATGGCACTGTTATGGGGGATCTGTGGATGGCATCCACAGCCCCCTCATCCCATAACAGTGCCATCCACAGCCCCCTCATCCCATAACAGTGCCATCCACAGCCCCCTCATCCCATAACAGTGCCATCCACAGCCCCCTCATCCCATAACAGTGCCATCCACAGCCCCCTCATCCCATAACAGTGCCATCCACAGCCCCCTCATCCCATAACAGTGCCATCCACAGCCCCCCATCCCATAACAGTGCCATCCACAGCCCCCCATCCCATAACAGTGCCATCCACAGCCCCTCATCCCATAGCAGTGCCATCCACAGCCCCCTCATCCCATAACAGCTCCATCCACAGCCCCTCATCCCATAGCAGTGCCATCCACAGCCCCCTCATCCCATAACAGCTCCATCCACAGCCCCCCCCCTTCCCCGCTCCTGTAAAGTACCTCCTCACATGCCGCCGAGTCCTCCAGGCAGACCGGGCGGGCGGCAGGCCGGGCAGGCACGTGACATTAGTCAGTCATGCTGCGCTCGCCCGCCGCAAATGCCCGCCCCCAGCTCCTCCTCCCACTCCGTCTCGAGTATATGACTCGAGTATAAGCCGAATTTGTGTTTTTCGGCACAAATTTTGTGCTGAAAAACTCGGCTTATACTCGAGTATATACGGTATTTGAAATCTTTCCCTTCCGACCACAATGTGGTAAAATCTTTATTGAAGTATTTCGGTCAAAAAACAAAATTAATTCAGTTGTCAGCTCTGCGGTTATACGCGGTAAAATCTTTATTGAAGTATGTCAGTCAAAAATCAAAATTAATTTATTGGTCAGCCCTGCAGTTATGTGCGGTAAAATCTTTATTGAAGTATTTTGGTCGAAAAACAAAATTTATTCTGCGGTCAGTGCGGCAGTTACATACGGTAAAATATTTTGTGACGTATCTTGATAAACTTCACGGCTCTTCCGGGTTCAAAGCTATCTTGATGCTTTGTCTTCTCATTGTCTGTAGCTACTAGAGGCCTGTTCATGCCAGGCAGGTTCTCCCAGAAGTATCTTGGTCAATCGACACTCTGTCATTGTGGATTCTCATGCTGCTGCCACCTCCAGACTCTGTCATTGTGCCGCTCTGTGGTCTCCTCATGCTGCCGCCACCTTTAGACTCTGTCATTGTGCCACTCAGTGGCCTCCTCATACTGCCGCCACCTCCAGACTCTGTCATTGTGCCACCCGGTGGCCTCCTCATACTGCCGCCACCTCCAGACTCTGTCATTGTGCCACCCGGTGGCCTTCTCCTAATGCTACTGCTGCCACCACCTACAGACTCTGTCATTGTGCCGCTCGGTGGCCTCCTCATACTGCTTCCACCTCCAGACCCAGTCATTGGGCCAGTCTGTGGTCTCCTCATGCTGCTTCCACCTCACCACTACTGTTCCCACCCTCTCCACTTCCTGACTGGTCCACTATTTTGGCTTTCGGCCTGGCTGACATCATTTATTTGACACTTCTTCTAATCTGTCAGAAGGAAGGAAAATGAGACACACAACGGATGCTGTCTGTGTAGCAGTTTTAAGGCCTGTATGGTCCCATCAGAATTTGCTTATGATTTGGTAGCCAAAAGCAGGAGTGGGTAGAAAACACAGAAGACATGCAAATATTCCACTCCCGTGTCATCTCTGTTTTAGAGCCACTCCTTTTTTTTTTGCCTTTAGCAATACTGATGGATTATTGGGCAAATGCTGACCGAGTGAAGGCGGATGCTCCACAGACAGGATCCGTTTTTTCTGGGTAATTGTTCTCACGGATCAGAGAATGGGGAAAATTAATCAACTTACTGCTGACACCCTCTCCACTCTGTCGGTTGGCTCTACTTGTATAAGCGTTTAATAGAACAGGTTCTGCAGACATCTATGTGGAATCAGCTGACGAGGGTGTAAAAGGAGTGCGCTTCTTCTTGATGCTAACTTCTACCTGTAAGGCTGAGTTGATACTTCAGTTATTTAGTCAGTTTTTGCACCGTGACTGCCCAAATAAGTAAAGTGTGCAGTGATTCTAAGAGCGACCCCTGTCATCTGCATGTCATACTGACTCTCAGTGTTATTTCACTACCACAACAGACTCCCTATGCGACGCATGCGTGTTACTGCAAGGCACGGTGTTCTAAACCCCTATAACACTGGGTTCAGACCTGAGCTTTTCTAAGACGCGCGTTTTACGCGCGTTTTAGTCACGCGTTTTTATGCGCGTTTTTGGCAATAGTAAACGCGCGTTTAACGCGCGTTCGTGACTCTGGAGACTTTTTTTAATTGGTCTGGAGACCAATTAAAAAAGGGCATCTCTACACTTAACGCGCGGTAAACGCGCGTTAAACGCGCGTTCCCATTGAAGTCTATGGGAGGAAAAGCGCGACAAACGCCCAAAAAAACGCTCCTGAACGAGCTTATGCATCGGGCGTTTTACAGCGCGTTTTTACGCGCTGTAAAACGCTCAAGTGTGAACCACTCCCATAGGGATGCATTGGTTTTCATGTGTTGAGCGTTTTACAGCGCGTTTGAACGCGCTGTAAAACGCTCAGGTGTGAACCCAGGGTAAAGGCTCTCTGCATCCTGGAAATAGCCTTTTTTAACGCAAATCGCAGCGAATAACTTTGTATCAAATCTAATTTTTCTGAAAAATTTGGCAAACCGGCCGAATCAAATTATTAAAAAATTCGCTCATCTCTAATTTTAATCAATACTGAGCAATTTTAAAGAGAAAGATTACAATTAAATATTATTTTTTATTTCGAGGAGATACTAGAACATTTTCAACTCTGATTTTTAGGCCCAAAACATGGCAATTTAGGCCCCTTTATTACCCACAAAATTATTTTTTACTGTAATTTGAAAATATATCTCAAAAGTCAGTCACTATTTCTGAAATGATCTGGAACCTGTCAAATATTAATAGTGTGAATTCACTCCTCATTTATGAAGATGGCAATATTTTTGCTTTTTCATCTACTTTAAGATATTTGAAATGTGCTCAGTTGGCAAAGAAAACTTCAAATAAACAGTAAATTTTCTAAATTGACTTGGCAAAGAAAGCAAAGAAGCATCATTTATTTACCATGTGACAGAAATGGAGATAAAAAGGCAAGGGAAATAAGACACTTGCAAGCTTCAGACATGGTAAACTCAGAATGTACAAAATTACTATCCAAGCAAAAAATGGAATAAACCATGGGTTAATAGAGGTGGCAATCTCTTCCACACACTGGGAGTGTCAGAATAATTTAAGAGTTGCTGCAAATGGAATCAGTAAAGAGAAGACCGTAGCAAAGAGTCAGGATTATAGATATGGTTATCGATGTTAGCCATATTAGAGGGTGTCAGAGATTAGTATGATGTGATGTTACACATCAAGTATACAGTTATAATATCTTTCAGTGATGCTATTTGTAAGAAATCTTATAGATGTTTGCCAGTGCTAAATATATTCAGAAGCACAGAGGAATCAGTAGGCAAATGAAGGAACAGGGAACAAGGAACCTTGCTAGTGAGACAAACAAGACTTTCACTGGCAATGGTTTATTGCCAGGAAGGAATTTAAATAGAATGCCGAGTCCCTGGATGAGAACCTGATAGGTCTATGACTCGGAGCTCCATTAGTCATAAACACCAGTACACAGTAATAGAGCAGCTGAGCAATCAGCCCACTGCTAATTTCCTCCAGAACATGCCTGCTGCAGGCAAAAACAGAGCATTGCTTCCTGTTACTAAGGGTATGTTGCTCAGCAGTGCACCTCTCCCGGTTTGGCTGTGCTGGAGCCCGGACAGGTAAGTTTATTACAGTATTCATGCGGATATTATTTTGACATATACCATGTAAACACTGCTGAAGTCCTGCCACACTGTAAAAATTGTTTAGGAATAGTTTGAGAAAGATGACAAAGAGTTCAATGTATTGACTTCGTCTCCAAATTCCCCAGATCTCAATCAGATTTAACATCTATAGGATATGCTGGAGAAATTATTCAATCCATGGAGACCCTAACTTTTACAGTACCCCAGACCTAGAGGTATCTGCAATTTTGTTATGTATTTTAATGTTATGCCATGTTTCTGTCGTCAACTCCAGCAGATGGGATATGGTTGGCAGGAACAGAACTAACCATCCTGTTCCTCTCCTCTTGATAGGAGTGGGCTGCCAGAATGTGAAGTTCTCGAGAGATAGTGAAGGGGAGAGGAAGTGCATGCCTGAGTTTCTACTCCAAGTGACCGTAATGATTGCTCCTGTGAGGCCCTTACTCCTAGAAGATTGCCAGAGTTAAGAACACTGCTTTCTAAAAAGGCTTCAGTTTGCTTAGACAACAAAGTGGTCAGAAAAGCCGCAGTTTTACAGACTCTGCTGCTGGTGAGAGACTACGACTCAAACACCCTTCACCTAGAACACTTCCAGGCAAGTCTAACTCCAGGCCTGTATCCCACCATCGACACCTATCCCCACAAGTGCCTGCAAGTGCCTTTAATTGCCACCTAACCCACCACCATATCCTCATCACCTTGTGACCGAAACTGCACTTGGTACCTACTACTGCTGCATATCCCACAAGTTATATTTTGTAAAGAGAGACTTTTATAATTTTGCTTCTGGCCTGACTCTTCAAACTACCTTTCCACTGCACCGATCCCCAGGGAGCAATGGCCTGAGGGTGTACACTGTGACAAAACATATCATCAGGGCCACTACCACTCCCATCCTCTACACTGGCTCCTTAGGGGCTCACTGCACTTGCAACTTACTGGTCTTAAAGAACCTGCTGCCAATGTTTTGGTGGCAGATACCACAGGGGACCTTCAGAGATTTTGCACACTTCACACCTCGATGGGTCAGAGCTGTTTTGATGGCATAGTGGTTTTAATGTTAAGGATGGTCAGTGTATATTAAGAATGTGGGCTGTCATTCTGACCACATAGTTAGGGTTTTCTTTCTTCTGATTAAATTCTTCTCAAGTAGCTTTCAATTTATTAAGTCATTTTCAGAATAAAACTGATATTGCACTAACCTGGACCTTCAGCCTCGAGGCAATAGCAGCCACACTAATGATTAATTCATTGTAAGCCCTTAAGCATTACAAGTTGTTTTCATGAAGTACATACAGTGCCTACTTCTTTATACTAATATTATGCCTTTTCTAAACTAAAATGCATGAAATTCAGTAGTTGTGAAACATCATATAGGCCTCTTTCACACAGTCAGTATTTGGTCAGTCTTTTGCTTCAGTATTTGTAAGCCAAAACTAGGAGTGGAACCTAGAAAAAAGGTATAATAGAAATATCTGTGCATCTTCTGTATTTTGGACCCAACTCCTGGTATTGGCTTAGAAATACTGATGCAAAAATACTGACCGTGTGAAAGAGGCCATGGGCTAATCTTTAGCCTCTATACTTGTCAACTGTTAGGGCCAGTTCACATGACAGATTTTAAAATACGCGCTTAAAAAGTCAGCGTGGAATATACGTGTCTTTTTTCAGCGCAAAAAAAAGCCTTCACCTCAATTCAGCGCGAAATACAATCGTCTTTTTTCAGTGCAAAAAAAAGTTCACTTCAATACAAAGCTGAATTTTCAGCTTGAAGTTTTTAAAGCAGATCTGCGCAATAAAATACAGAGAAAACGTATGTACTTTCATGGAGCTGTTTTTTTCTGCTTCTTTTTTAAGCCTCATCCACACAGTCAGTATTCGGTCAGTGATTTCCATCAGTGACTGGGAGCCAAAACCAGGTGCGACTCTAAACACAGGTGCAGATCTTTGCCTTCTATTTTATCTCTGTGGAGGCTACACTCCTGGTTTTGGCTCACAATCACTGATGGAAATCACTGACCAAAACACTGACGTGTGAATGAGGCTTGTGTAAAAAAGAGGCAAGTGTTGCTTCCTTCGAAATGAATCAGAGGTTGTTTTGAGAGATTTCTGAAGCTGATTAGAGGCTAATTATGAGGAAGAAACGCTCAGTTGTGAACTGGCTTTTATAGAGGTTTGAGTTTTAGGCCCCTTTCACACAGGCGAGTTTTCCCGCCCAGGTGCAATGCGTGAGGTGAACGCATTGCACCCGCACTGAATCCTGACCCACTCACTTCAATGGGGCTGTGTACATGAGCGGTGATTTTCAAGCATCACTTGTGCGTTGTGTGAAAATCGCAGCATGCTCTATATTCCACGTTTTTCACGCATGGTGATGGACCATGTGATGGACCATTTGATGAGCACAGTGACGTCACCACAGGTCCTTTGACAGGTCCTGAACAAAGAACAGGAGACAGGCAGCTATGTGATAAATTGGAGGAGGTGAGTTAATTATTATTTTTTTTTTAATCCTCAATTGACCATTTACAAAGCATTCTGTATTAAGAATGCTATTATTTTCCTTTATAACCATGTTATAAGGGAAAATAATAAAATCTACACAACACCTAACCCATACCCGAACTTCAGTGATAAATCCTGGGTTCGGGTCTGGGTACCAAACATGTCGATTTTTCTCATGTGCGTGCAAAACGCTTTAAAACGCTTTGCACTCGCTTAGAAAAATTTTTCATTTTCCCGCAAAGCGCCCGCATCTTTTCCCGCAATGCACCCACAACGCCCGTGTGAACCCATCCTTAGGGCTTGTTCACACGACCGTATGTGTTTTGCGGTCCGTTTTTCACGGATTCTTTGTTCTGTTTTTTTGTATCTATAGTGTTTCTGCTCCGTATTTTCGCAAAAAATCTCCGTATGGTTTACGTATGCGTTTCGTTTTTTGAGGATCTCAAATGGAAACAGAAAATTTGTAATCATTACTGTAATGTACTGTAATGTTTGTAAACAGTAAACACATGGGAAAAGTGGGCATGGATACACAAAATATGGATGACATACAAATGTGTTCCGTATGCATTCCGTATTTTTTGCGGACCTATTGACTTGAATGGAGCCTTGGAACGTGATTTGCGGACAATAATAGGACTAGACTCAAAATGTTGCGGAACCGAAATACGGAAACGGAATGCAAACCTTTTTTTTGCGGACCCATTGAAATGAATGATTGCGCATACAGTTCACAAGAAAAGCTGAACGGAAACGGAACGAAAATACGTTCGTGTGCATGAGCCCTTAGGGGTCACATTTATAAAACGAGCTAAAATGAGTTGCTCAACAGTAGCTTATTGACAGTATTTAACTCCTTGGCATATATATAGGTAGTACAATTGCCATTACCGCCACCATAATGAACGATACTATAAAATGAGTATGCTATTCATGGTGAACACCATTAATATTATGATTAATAAAAAAAATGAAATTTAACCAGTAAGTCCAATGTACCCCTAAATATTTCTATCTCACTCACTGTCTGCTATGTCTGTCATTGCTGACAAGTGCCATACTCCAAATTCAGCTCTGCTAGCTTCACTCACTGACTCTACTATGTTACCTGACCATATCCAGTTCAGCAACTATACAGTCGTTAATACTCGCAACACTTAACTCTAATGCCTCCTGCACATGAACGTGTTTTTTTCCGTGTCCATTCCATTTTTTTTGTGGACCGTATGCGAAACCATTCATTTCAATAAGTCTGCAAAAAAAATGGAAGTTACTCCGTGTGCATTCCGTTCCCATATTTCCATATATCCGTTCTGCTAATAGATAGAACATATCCTATTATTGTCCGCACAACGGACAAGGATAGTACTGTTCTATTAGGGGCCAGCTGTTCCGTAAAATACGGAATGCACACGGACGTCATCCGTATTTTTTGCGGATCCGTTTTTTGCGCACCGCAAAATACATATGGTTGTGTGCAAGAGGCCTAAGGCTATTTATCCCCTTAAGGGTTTATGCACATGAATGTATTTGTTTTCTGTGTCCGATCCTTTTTTTTGCGGCCCTTATGTGGAACCTTTCACTTCAATGGGTCCACAAAAAAAAAAAAAAGGAAATGATTATGTGTGCATTCCGTTTCCAAATGTCTGCTTGGCTGTTCCGCAAAAAGAACATTTGCTATTCTTGTCCGTTTTGTGGAGAAGGATAGACATTGTTACAATAGATCCGCAAAAAAAAGGATGCAATACGGATATCACATGGACGTAATCTGTATTTTTTTGCGAATCCTTGTTTTGCGGACAAAAGTACATGCAGTTGTGTGCATGAGCCCTAAAAGGGTTGTCCAACCCTTTCCAGGTGAGGGCAATCAGAATAAGCCATCAGTATCTGAACAGTGGGTGTCCAACACCCTGCACCCCACCGGTACCAGAAACACATGGATGCAGCCTACTTTGATATTTTTTAAGGTTGTTTTATGCAGGGAAAGTTGTATCTTGTAATGCCAGCAGTTTGGGGTACCTCTATTGAATTGTATAAATTTTAAAACAATTTTTGTGGACAACAATGTGAAAAAGTGCAATTCCACCATTTTCACCAATTCCACCATAGTTTTTAGCGTTTTATTTTTCACTTTAAAAATGAAATGCTAACTTTATTCTGTGGGTCAGTATGATTATGGAGATACCAAATTTATACGGTTTTTGTTATGTTTTACTATGTCAAAAAATGAAAAAAGCTAACTGTTTTAAAGAAATGATTGCTTTGTGTCCTCACATTCTGACTCCCAGAACTTTTTTTTTTTGCAAGGTGAGCTATAGTTTTTATTGATAAAGCACCATTCTTTGATACATGGGACTTTTTGATCATTCTTTATAAAAAAAAAAAAAAAATAAGCAAATACGAAGAGTGGAGTCCAAAAAGCAGCAAATCTGGCATTGGAGATTCTTTTTACAGCAGTCATGTTTCATTTAGGACATGGAGATACCAATTATGTTTATCTTTTCAAATTTTTTTCATGTATTTGAGAAATGGGAAGAGTGGAGTTTTAGATTTTTTTATATTTTTGTTTTTCCAATATTAGTAAAGACTTAATTTAACTTGTGTATTACAATACACAGCCATTCTGTTACATCCTGCCAGAAGGCATCCGGCTGCCATACTGATTTCTTTTTACCCTGTGATTATATTTTCAGGGTGCTGTGGACAGAACCTTCTCTTTTTGTTTAATCTCTAACCGCTATCGAAGGGGTTAAACTGCTGGGATCGGACAACCAGATGCCAGCTGTATAATATAAAGAGGTGGGAATCATGCCCATATTGACATATCACAGTCTGAAAAAGTGGTGGGGATGATGATTCTGTTTTGGGCAGGAATTTGACATGTATACGGCACCATACATTGAGTACAAACTTTGCCATATTGTAGATGTTATGTATGTACACTGTACTGGAGAGATAGATAGACAGACAGACAGATAGACAGACAGGAAGATAGATAGATAGATAGATAGATACTGTGGTGTTGTTGAACCGTTTAAATATAAAAAAATACAAAAAAAAAGTAATACTTCACTTAACTGCCACTGCTGCCATTTCCATGCATCCAGGGTCCACTGTCTATCTCCAGTTCCTGGTCCCTCTAACCATGGACATGTGACACCACAGGCAATCACTGTCTGCAGCAGTTTATACATATGAACAGTGATTGGCTGCAGGAACTACGGAACAATGGGATACTCGGAATCATCAGAATAGGAGCGCTGGGAGCTGGGAGATTGGTATTACTTATTGTACCTTTATAAAAAATTTCAGCTTGTTTTTTTTAAGTGACTGGACAACACCTTTAACTTTTTTTTTACTAATTGAAAAACTTTATAAGAACTGAGCTTATATTCTAAGATAAGGTGTTTCGAAACAAATATGTCTCAAGTCATAACCTCTGGGTAAACCAAGCTCTACCATCAAGAAAATGTCCATTTAAGTTATTACTGCTGGCAGTGTGTGCACTGACACCTCCTATTTACCTACTTGGCACTGATTTTATTTTACTTGCTGTCTCCTGCACTTAAAGAGAATTGATTCTGACAGATTTTCAGTACCAGAAGCTGCCATCTGCTTTCCAGGCTACTGTTTGTGAAGGTCTATATGAGAGTATCCTGTTTGGAGAAATCACATCCTAATACATTGCCCAGGCCCTTACGCATTCACTTTTGTAGATTAGTTGTCATTACCATAGACGTGTATAAGGAACAGTAAATACTGTCTTTTAAAAAAAAAATATGATGCAAATATATGATGATTAGCAGCCATCTCTAGCCTACAGCTGTTTGCATATTTATGTGAATGCTCAATAATCATATCACAACTTAGAATTTTCTTTACTTTGGGAAGGTTTTAAATTATTTTCCTCTGCAGCAGAATTAAAGCATGTGCCATACGTTGCCCAAAATAATTTTTTTTTATGTTAACATCTGGTTGGAAAAAGGTGCACCACAATGATAAGCAAGTAACAATGCTGGCTAATCCCTCAAGCTGATGTTAAAAGCTGAGACTTTCGCCAACATATTCCAGTCAGGAACATTTCAGAGCCCTTTTGCACCACCGTCAAGGTGTCTCAGTGTGGCAATGGGTCCTACCACTAGACTACCTATGGTGTGTGAACAAGGCCTAATAGGTGCTCGGATCCAACTCACAGCCAGGCTCCCACATACCTCCATAGTAGGATCACTAATACAATGTGAGGTAGTATAAGGCTGTTAGCCCCACCTATAACAGACCACGTGACACAGGCTACCTGGTGCAACAGAATGTTACCAGCCAAACGCAATGGCACAT
Organism: Bufotes viridis; assembly: GCA_033119425.1. Taxonomy (NCBI): domain Eukaryota; kingdom Metazoa; phylum Chordata; class Amphibia; order Anura; family Bufonidae; genus Bufotes; species Bufotes viridis. The sequence goes on from CM065592.1 coordinate 368,060,883, forward strand.
TTAGTACATATATAGTAAAAAATCACTAAAATAAAGTGGCCTAAATGGGAGGAACTGCTCAAAACCCCAAACACTGTAGCGTGTTTCTAACCGGGGGATCAGTTCCTCCGCATGTGGTCCGCTGCTACCAGGTCCTTTAGCTACTTTTTAATAAAGGTCAATTAAAAACATGATGTTTAGCTAAAAATGAGTATTGCCTCCGAAGGTGTACATAGCCTTTAAGTGTGACAACACCACCTACTGTGCTGAATGGCCTCTCTTACAGCACACTGGAAGGTGGACAAGACAGTGCACCAATGGCATACTGGGCCATTGGGGTCATGGATCAGGATATTTTCTGTAGAAAGGGCACAGTCCATGTATGACTGAATTTGGTTGTGCATATCCTTTCACTTGATGGGGCATCCTGGTTAGACGTGCGGTTGGCAGACATTTGCTCTGTAAAAAACTGCCGCTAACTTAGTACAGAGCATTTCCAGATAAAAGGCCAATTTTATCTCCCTTTCTGAAGCAGGTAAAAATTCTCCCTCTTTCCTTTTAGAGCAAGGAAACATAATTATCTAATAGCCATTGTCGCCATCATCATCATCATGTGTGCCACAATGAGAGTCAGCCTCGTCCCCGTTGTGCCTTTGAAAACTCTATGGGGCACATTTAATAACCCCCTGTGCTGTCAGTGGATCCATCGAAGTTATAATGAGGCGGCGGCCTTTTCATGACTTTCATAGCTTCTAAATGTAAGACAACTTCCTTGCTGTCTTACATTTAGACCATTTTCTACACCTTAACCAGGTGTAGAAAATGGTGAATGAGATAGGCCTGCTGGGAAATATGCGTGAGAAATGCGCCTAATTTCTGTTTAATAAATGCCCCCTTAGTGTTTATTAGTATCATGATTTCTTTTCTACAATTTTAAATGATAAATGGCTGTAAAGCATCAGTTCAACCAACTTAATGATGTATTCATGGGTGAAACATGTGATTTGTGATGCAGATGTGGAGCACGATGGCTTACTGGTCAGCACTGGTACATGGCGGCTATGGGGTTGGAAGATGACACCATCTACATAGAGCAGGTTTGTTGGTCTTCTGGTCTGTGTGACATAGGGGAAATAGATTGTGAGGTCCATTAGGGACAGGTGCTAATGGCTACAATCTCTGTGCAGTGCTTCCGATTATGTTGGCGCTATGTAGATTAGGGACATACATATATCATGGGTTATTATTTTCCTTGCCATACTTTTCTGACAATCTACTTTAGAAACAGAAATAGTCAGCCATTACTACTGGCCCATTATCTAGCCTTGTAGATTTCAGCTTCATTTATTAAAGAACAGATTTCTATTCCTCAGAAGAACCTCACTTGCTTTCATAAGTAATCTGGATTGGCGACATTACTATAGAAACGTGATAGACTGCAGAAGACTTGACAATGATAGGAAGATACCTATCAGTGTGCACCAGTAAATTGGCTGTGTTTGATCAGTCCACTGTACAGATGATTTATGGGAAGGAGCAGCTGAGACACAACAGGACAACATTCGTTATATCCTATTACTTTTACTGTAACCTGCTCTCTCAGCACCAGCTGCTGACAGCTGAGAAGCAAATGATACAAAGTTTATAAAACAACTGACAATTAAGAAAATAAAAATTGAATGACATAAATATGCAACAAACTTAAGCCATATGGTATAATATCAGGACAGTAGTTTAAAGGGCTAGCCCTTCTCCCTGTTTTAATGGAGTAGTTGTTGAGCATGTGCACTACTACTATATTCACTGTCTATAGGATTGACACAGATAGCTGAACATTGTACTTGTCTATCTCTTTTAGTTTCATAGACAATGAATGGAGCTGTAGAGTGCATGCTCGACCATTGCTTCATTCAAACAAGGGGAACGGGACCCATGTTCTTGTGATCGGTCTAGCAGCTAGATAAGGTATAACTTGTTATTACTTGAATATGCCTTTAACCAACTCATTGCCAACATGACCTATCCAGTCGTATCCTTATTATCCAGTGGGTCTATTAAAGGGGTTGTTTCACTTCAGCAAATGGCATTTATCATGTAGAGAAAGTTAATTCAAATCACTTACTAATGTATTGTGATTGTCCATATTGCCTCCTTTGCTGGCTAGACTCATTTTTCCATTGCTTTATACACAGGGCCGGTGCAAGAATTTTTGCCGCCCTAGGCAAGATAAAAATTGACGCCCCCCCCCCCCCCATCAGATGATCTGCCCTTACGGTACTGTAGCGGCGACACGAAGCGCACGGCGTCATAGTAATCAATGACGCTGTGCGCAGTGTATGCTATATGTGTATAACAAACATATTTCACATGAAAACTTACAGTTGCTTGGCCCTTGGGGATCTCGGACACCACTTCACACTTTGGCCGGGGGATCGGTGTAGAGGTATACTGTGGGGATCGGCGGAGCTGATGATGTGTTTTATCCTAAAGAGAAAGATATCAGAATAAGGATTTGGAGAAGGATCAGAGGGATAGCAGAGCAGGGAGAGGCTGGTGCTGCTACTGGGGGGTCATAACATGGGGGAGTAATAAAGCCCACCATAATACCCCCTGTAGTAATAATTCTCCTTTTAATATACAGTGCAAAAAATACCCCCTTGTAATACCCCAGCTCAGCTAATGTCCCCATAATGTACCAGTATGAAATACCCCTATATAGTGCCCCTAGTAAATGCCCCCATAGTGCTCCTCTCCCGCCTTCCTCCTAGTGCCCCCATAATATAATACACAGTATATAGGGTATATCCCAATTCTCCCCCTCCAACATGGCAACACAGCTCGGTATTATTATTAATATAAAGGCCCTCTCTGTGCTATTATTATAATAACGGCCCCCTCTGTATAAATAATAATAATACTAATACAGTGGGGGCTATTAAGATAAGAATAGTACAGAGGGGCCATTATAATAACAATATACAGAGCGGCCTTATAACAATAATAATAGCCCGCCTTATGTGCCAGTAGTGCCCCTTATGTGCCAGTAGCCCCTTATGTGCCAGCAAGCCCCCTTATGCGCCAGTAGCCCCCTTATGTGCCAGCAAGCCCCCTTATGTGCCAGTAGTGCCCCCTTATGTGCCAGTAGTCCCCCTTATGTGCCAGTAGCCCCCTTATGTGCCAGTAAGCCCCCTTTATGTGCCAGTAGCCCCCTTATGTGCCAGTAGTCCCCTTATGTGCCAGTAAGTCCCCCTTATGTGCCAGTAGCCCCTTATGTGCCAGTAAGCCCCCTTATGTGCCAGTAGCCCCCTTATGTGCCAGCAAGCCCCCTTATGTGCCAGCAAGCCCCTTATGTGCCAGCAAGCCCCTTATATACCAGTAGCCCCCCATGTACCAGTAGTCCCCCTTATGCGCCAGTAGCCCCCTTATGTGCCAGCAAGCCCCCTTATGTGCCAGTAGTCCCCTTATGCTCCAGTAGCCCCCTTATGTGCCAGTGACCCCTTATGTGCCAGTAGCCCCTTATGTGCCAGTAGCCCCTTATGTGCCAGCAAGCCCCTTATATACCAGTAGCCCCCCATGTACCAGTAGCCCCCCTTATGTGCCAGCAAGCCCCCTTATGTGCCAGTAGTCCCTTATGCTCCAGTAGCCCAGCCTATAGGCGCCAGTGACCCCCTTATGTGCCAGTAGCCCCCACATATGATTTGAGTAAAAAAAAACACAAAAAAAACAAAAAAACACATACTTACCTCCTTGGCAGCGATGCGATGCAGGCCTCTTCCGGCCTGTGTCCCGCTGTACGGCTCAGGCGGCGCGATGGCGTCATCGCGCCTCCTGAACCGGCCTCTGATAGGCTGCCTGCCAGCACTAGGCCGGCAGCCTATCAGATGAACAGGGAGGACGGGACACGCCTCCGGCCCGCCCTCCTCCTGCACGCTCCGCTGCCGCGACTCTGCTCTGGTGCCTGGGGCGGGAGACCGCACCGGGTGTCACCCCAGGGACTGGTGTCACCCGGTGCGGTCCGCCCCCCTCAGGCAGTGCAACATGATAGCGGGCGGCGCGCCCGCCGCCCGTTACCACATAAGTTTTTTTTTTTTTTCAATCGCAGGGTTCCGGCGCCCCCTGCTAAATTGCGCCCTAGGCAATTGCCTAGGTCGCCTTACAGGTGGCGCCGGCCCTGTTTATACAGGTGCATCTTAATAAATTAGAAGGTCAACGAAAAGTTAATTTATCTCAGTAATTCAATTTAAAAAGTGAAACTTATATATAGATTCATTACACATAGAGTGATCTATTTAAAGCATTTATTTATTTTAATGTTGATGATTATGGCTTACAGCTAATGAAAACCCAAACGTCAGTATCTCAAAAAATTAGTATATATAAGACCAATTAAAAATATATGTACAGTACATGCACTCAATACTTAGTTGGGGCTCGTTTTGCATGAATTACTGCATCAATGTGGCGTGGCATGAAGGTATTATGGAGGCCAAGGTTTCTATGATAGTGGCCTTTAGCTTGCCTGAATTTTTGGGTATAGTGTCTCTTATCTTCCTCTTGACAATATCCCTTACATTCTTTATGGGGTTTAGGTCAGGCAAGTTTGCTGGCCAATCAAGCACAGTGATACCATGGTTATTAAACCGGTTATTGGTACTTTTGGCAGTGTGGGCAGGTGCCAAGTCCTGTTGGAAAATGAAATCAGCATCTCCATAAAGCTTGTCAGCAGAGGAAAGCATGAAATACTCCAAAATTTCCTTGTAGATTGCTCCGCTGACTTTGGACTTGATATAATAAGTGGATCAACACCATCAGATGACATGGCTCCCAAACCATCCCTGACTGTGCAAACTTCACACTGGACCTCAAGCAGTTTGGATTGTGGGCCTCTCCACTCTTCCTCCAGACTCTGGGACCTTTATTTTCAGATGAAATGCAGAATTTACTTTAATATGAAAACAGGACTTTGGTCCACTGAGCAACAGTCCAGTCAAACGTTTCTGATGTTGTCTCTGAGTCATCAGTTTCTTGACACGAAGAATGCAAAAGTTGTAGCCCATAGCCTGGATGTGCCTGTGTGTGGTGGCTTTTGAAGCACTGACTGCAGCTGCAGTCCCTTCCCTGTAAATCTCTCCCAAATTCTTGAATTACTATTTACTATTATTGCGTTACATATAGAGATGAGCGAGCTTGCTCGGCTGAACATCTGTTCAGCTTGAGCATAGCTATGCTCGGCACATGGCGGTACTCGACCAAGTACCGCATGTGCTCGAGCGCAATGCTCGAGTCTCCTCCCTGAACATTTTGCAGGTTTTAATTAGCCAATCAAGGTGTAGGTAAGTACTGCCCTCGGTGTAATGCCAGTAGCCATGTTGACTGCTGGCATTACAGTGATTGGCTGGCCGGAACTTGTCATTGGGTGGTATATAGCACAGACGTAAACAGGGAGAGCATCGGGTAGGAAAGGAAAGACAAAGCAGGGAGCGAATTTCAGCGGTTTTAGTTAGAGAAAGTTTTTCAAAGGCTCAAAAGTCCTTGAAACTGTGTGTGTGTGTTGTAGATCTACAATATATTTAACAGCAGTGTCAGGGACATCCGTGCTATGGAAGGGACAGATAGTGCAGGGAGAGAAATTTGCTGTATTTAATACCAAAAGCTTTTCAAAGAACCCAAAGTCCTATTAAGGGCTACTGTGTGTGTTTGACAGCAGCAAAATATTTTTATTTCATACCTATTAGTGACATATGCTGTACATCATCCGCACACTGACTCTTTAATAACCTGGGTCACATCTAGTGTCCATAATCTGTGGTGTTCTCTGTAACCAATACTGTCCTGCATCATGAAACACTGTCTATATTACAAGTTCCAATAATCTTGGCATAATATAGTGTCCAAAATCTGTGGTGTTCTACAACCAATACTGTCCTGCCTCAGAAAACACTGTCAGCATTAAAAATTCCAATAATCTGGTCCTAATATAGTGTCCGTAATCTGTGGTGCTCTATAACCAATACTGTCCTGCCTTAGAGAACACTGTCAGTATTACAAATTCCAATAATCTGGGCCTAATATAGTGTCCGTAATCTGTGGTGTTCTATACCCAATACTAAACCGCATCTGAAAACAGTGTGTATATTACAACTTCCATTAATTTGGGCCTAGTGTAGTGTCCAAAATCTGTTGGTTTTTGTATCCAATACTGAACTGCATCTAAAAACACTGTCTATATTACAACTTCCATTAATCTGGGCCTAGTATAGTGTAAAAAATCTGTTGTTTTTTGTATCCAATACTGAACTGCATCTGAAAACAGTGTGTATATTACAACTTCCATTAATCTGAGCCTAGTATAGTGTCCAAAATCTGTTGGTTTTTGTATCCAATACTGAACTGCATCTAAAAACACTGTCTATATTACAACTTCCATTAATCTGGGCCTAGTATAGTGTCCATAATCTGTGGTGTTCTACAGGGTCAGCTCACCAGCAGGCCCTCAACCATAATGTTTTAGAGGGTCTGCTCACCACAGGCCCTCAACCATAATGTTTTATAGGGTCAGCTCACCAGTAGGCCCTCAACCATAATTTTTACAAGGTCAGCTCACCATCAGGCCCTCAACCATAATGTTTTACAGGGTCAGCTCACCAGCAGCCGCTCGCCCCTAATGTTTTAGAGGGTCAGCTCAGCAGCAGGCCCTTGCTCGTAATGTTTTAGAGGCTCACCAGCAGGCCCCCAATCATAATTTTTCAAGGGTGTGTATGATGCCCTCCTTTTTGTGTAATAAAGTGGCGTACAACTCAGACAACATTGTTCCCAGCAGCGATCTGGGAGTCCAAGATGCATCCAGACATTGTCCCCATGCTGTTCCCGGTCCTTTTCGGTGGTGTTTCTGTCACTATCTGACCTTTTCTGACACATAAAGGAGGGCATCATACACACCCTTGAAAAATTATGATTGGTGGCCTGCTGGTAACCCTCAAAAACATTTGAAACAAGGGCCTGCTGGTGACACTCTAAAACATTAGGGGCGAGAGCCTGCTGCTGAACTGACCCTCTAAAACATTATATGCGAGTGCCTGCAGGTGAGCTGACGCTCTTAAAACATTACATGCGAGTGCATGCTGTTCAGCTGATGCTCTAAAACATTATATGGGAGTGCACGCTGTTCAGCTGACGCTCTAATACCTTATATGTGAGTGCATGCTGTTCAGCTGAAGCTCTAAAACATTATAGGCGAATGCATGCTGTTCAGCTGACCTTATAATAAAAATTGAGTTGAGGGCCTGCAGTTGAGCTGACCCTATAAAAAAATTAGAGTGGAGGGAATATATACATTCTGGATGAGGAGGAGGAAGAGGAGAAAACAAGATTCAACCATATACTCTTTTTTTAGTGGTGGAAAAGATGCATGGAAAACACCATAGTAGATTGAGTTTATTATAAATGATAGATTGAAATTGCCTTTATGTTCATCATCAGCTCAGCTCTCCTCTGGTGGAGTTGAGAAGTCAGGGGCAATCCAGGCCTTGTTAATTTTTATCTGAGTCAACCTGTCAGCATTGCCATTGGACAAGCGCTTATCTGTTATAATTCCACCAGCAGTACTAAATACACGCTCAGACAAAACACTGGCCTCAGGGCAGGCCAGCACCTCCGAGGCGTAGAGCGCAAGTTCATGCCACGTGTCCAGCTTGAATACCCAGTAGTTGTAAGGCACTGAGGGATCATTTGGGATGTTGACACGGTCAGCTATGTATTGCTACACCATCTTCCAAAACTTTTCCCTCCTTGTAGCACTAGGCCGCACTTCATGGTGAGCTTGCTGGCGGGGTGTCAAGAAAGTGTCCCATGCCTTAAAGAGTGTTGCCGTGCCTTTGTTTGAACTGCTGTGTGTTCCCCTTGTCTCCCTTCCTCGGTTGCCTAAGGAAGTACGGACTCTGCCGGCCGCGTTGTCAGATGGAAAATTTTGGAGCAATCTCTCAACAAGTACCTTCCTATATTGCATCATTTTACTTGACCTCTCCACCACTGGAATCAGAGATGAGCAGTTCTCTTTGTAGCGTGGGGTCAAGAAGGGTGAACACCCAGTAATCCGTGTTATCTAAAATGCGTATAACGCGAGGGTCCCAGGAAAGGTAGCCTAACATGAAGTCAGCCATGTGTGCCAGAGTACCAACAGGCAAGACGTCGATGTCGACATCAGGATGACTCTCCATCTCCTCATCCTTCTCCTCCTCTTCTGCTCATCCACACTGAACAGATGGAATTAAATGTCCTCTGTAGCAGAGGCAACTGTCTCCAGCTCCTCCTTCTCCTCTTCATGGGCCAATTTGCGCTGAGAAGATGAACTGTGGGTGGTCTGGCTATTACCCTGTGTAATGTGTCCCCCCCCCATTTCCTCATCTGCCACATTCAGAGCGTCCTCTTTAATTGTGAGCAGCGATCGTTTGAGTAGTCACAGCAGTGGGATGGTTACGCTGATAATAGTGTTATCGCCACTAACCATCTGTGTGGATTCATCAAAGTTTTTTAAAACCTCACAGAGGTCTGACATCAATGCCCACTCCTCGCTTGTGAATAGTGGCAGTTGACTGGAAAGGCGACGACCATGTTGCAGCTAGTATTCCACAACTGCCCTCCACTGCTCCCAAAGTCTGGCCAACATGTAGAACGTAGAGTCCCATTGCATGCTCATGTCGCACAACGGTCGGTGAGCTGGAAGCCGCAAGTGCTGCTGCACTGTTGACAGACCGGCTGAAGCTGTGGACGACTTGCGGAAATAGGCACACACACGGCACGCCTTCACTAGTAGCTCTTGCAAATTGGGGTAGATTTTGATAAACCGCTGAACCACTAAGTTTAAGACGTGGGCTAGGCATGGGATGTGTGTCAGGTTGTCGCGCTCCAAAGCTACCACCAAGTTACGGCCATTGTCAGACACAACCATGCCTGGTTGTAGGTTGAGTGGCGAGAGCCACAGCTCGGTTTGGTCCCTTATACCCTGCCATAGCTCTGTGGCGGTGTGCTTTGTCCCCTAAGCAGATCAGCTTCAGCACGGCCTGTTGACACTTACCCACAGCAGTGCTACACTGCTTCCAGCTAGCGACTGATGGCTGACTGCTGCTGGAGGTGGAAGTGGAGGAGGAGGCGGCGGAGAAGAATAGGGGGTTAGAGCCAGTAACATAGCTGCTGGCGGAGACCCTGATGGACGTAGGGCCCACAATCCTGGGCGTGGGTAGCACCTGTGCTATACCAGGGTACGACTCACTCCTGGCCTCCACAACATTCACCCAGTGTGCGGTCAGGGAAACGTAGCGTCCCTTGCCACCAGCACTTGTCCATGTGTCCATGTTGAAGTGGACCTTCCCAGTAAGTGCGTTGGTCAGGGCACGGGTGATGTTCTGGGACACATGCTGGTATAAGGCGGGCACGGCACACCGTGAAAAATAGTGGCGGCTGGGGACTGCGTACCGAGGGATGGCCGCCGACATCAGGCTGCGAAAGGCATCAGTGTCGACAAGCCTAAATGGCAACATTTCAAGGGCCAGTAATTTCAAAAGTTGTGCATTTAGTGCTATGGCATGTTTTATTTGTGCTTGTGTTCAAATGCCTGTGTTACGACATTTGGACGCTGTGCTGGGACAGGGAAGTGGATGTTGTTGCTGACGGTTCATGAGAAGGTCCAGGTGCAGGGCGAGGGGCATCTGGGCCTGCGCCTTTGACAGGGGATAGGCCAGCAGTGCGTAACACAGGGGAAGAGGAGGCAGTGGTGTGACCCGCAGACCCAGATTGTGGACCCAGGCATTCGGCCCACTTATTAGAGTGCTTGGATGCCATGTGGCAGATCATGCTGGTGGTGGTAAAGTTGCTAGTGTTCACGCCCAACTCCGGTTGCAAACTACCACTCTTTTGTCATCTGCGCTTTCCTAAAAAAAGTGCCATACTGCGGAACACCTACCCCTTGGCAATGTAGTAGATTTAAGCATGGGGATGCTTAGTGTAACGGTTGCGGGACTGTTTGGTGTGGGCCGACTTCTCCCTTTTGCAACCCCACTGCCTCTTCCAGACTGTTGTGGTGCTGCAGATCCCTCCCCCTCTGTACTGCTGTCCTAGCTCGGCTTTCCAACCTTCCCATGTTCTGTCAGTGACCTCATCGTCCACCACCTCCTTGATAGAGCTCCTCAGAATATTTGAGTGTGGGATCACTTGTTTGGCAGGCCTCTCCATGGTGACATGAAGCTGGTGCACTGGCAGCGGGCACAGTTTCATTGCACCCAGGGCCAGAACCATCAGCATCACGCCCACTTCCCCATCCCTTAGTGCTCGCCTTCTTCATATTTATGGTTTTATCACTAGATGTGGCGCAGATTGTTTTACTGTCCGCTAAAAACACAGTTTTTGGATGCAGGACAGTATACGTCACAGAAACCCACAGAATATGGACACTATATTACGCCCAGATTATTGGACTTTGTAATACAGAAACTGTTTGTAGATGTTATACAGTATTGGTTAAAGAACACCACAGATTATGGACACTAGATGTGGCCCAGATTATTGGAATTTGTAGCTCATAAATTTTGCAGATGCTCTACAGTATTGGTTAAAGAACACCACAAATTATGGACACTAGATGTGGCCCAGATTATTGGAATTTGTAATACAGAAACTGTTTGCAGATGTTCTACAGTGTTGGTTACAGAACACCACAGATTATGGACACTAGATGTGGCCCAGATTAAAAAGACACGGTCTGCGGATGATACAACCTACTAACTCATCAATTAGATGAGTCAATGTGTGACAAAAAATTATAATTGCACCAAATAAACTCTAAGGACACACATATAAAATAATCGCAAATATTATTAAGTAATTAACATTACAACAAACATAAGGAAAATAATAATGATAGCAGCAGCAATGCAGGCTAGCGCTGTGACAAGCAGCTCACATGGTGGACACAGAGTAAACCTGATCCAAATAAAATGGAAACTCCGAAAGAAGCACAATAAATCCGCACAAGGCAGGCAATATTCGAACAACCCCAAATACAGTAATAATTACGACATGTTATATGAAATGAAAAAGCGGAGTGAAACGCGCGTTGGGGTGCGCTCCTTGCTGCCCCAGGGTCTGATCCTTCTTGTGGTTCTACTCATCTCAGGTAACATGTCGTAGTTATTACTGTTGTTACTGTTACTGCCTATGGGCTATCCATTTGAGGTGCTTTGTGTTTGGCCCTTATATTGACTCTTGAGTGGTTTTTACATTGTATTTGGGGTTGTTCGAATATTGCCTGCCTTGTGCGGATTTATTGTGCTTCTTTCGGAGTTTCCCCTTTATTTGGATCAGGTTTACTCTGTGTCCAGCATGTGAGCTGCTTGTCGCAGCGCTAGCCTGCATTGCTGCTGCTATCATTATTATTTTTCTTATGTTTGTTGTAATGTTAATTACTCAATAAAATGTGCAATTATTTTATATGAGTGTCCATAGAGTTTATTTGGTGCAGTCTGCGGATGATGTCCAGTATATGTCACTAATAGGTAGAAAATAAAAATATCTTGCTGCTGTCAAACACACACAGTAGTCCATAAAAGGACTTTGGGGTCGTTGAAAAGCTTTTGGTAATAAAAACAGCAAATGTCTCTCCCTGCACTATCTGTCCCTTCCGGATAACTGTCCCTGAGACTGCAGGAGGTAAATAGATTGCTGCTCTAAAACACAGACAGTGGTCCTTAAAAGGATTTTTGGTTCTTGGAAAAGCTTTCTCTGAAAAAAAACGGTGAAAATCGCTCCCTACACTGTATTTCCCTTCCTACACTCTGCTCTCCCTGTCTTCTTCTGAGCCGAACATGTGTCATCGGGTGCTTTATAGCACCTGATGATGCGTTCCGGCCAGCCAATCACTGTAATGCCGGCAGCCAATATGGCTACTGGCAATACAGTGAGGAAAGTATTTACCTGCACCTTTATTGGCTTCTTAAAACATGCAAAATGTGTGGGGCGTAGACTCGAGCACATGTGCCAAGTAAGCGATGCTCGAACCGAACAGATTTCGGCCGAGCATGCTCGCTCATCACTAATTCTGGGTAGTCACCCAAAATATAGTTACAAATAATACTATTTTTGTATTTTGTCTGTATATAATGTCATTGTATATTACTGTTGTGGGGGCAGTGAAAATTAAATCTTTTGCTTCTCTTCCTTGGTGGGACCCTTCTAAGTCTGGGTCCCAAAGCAGCCGCTTCCCCTGCTTCCACTATAGCTATGCCACTGCTTACAGGATAATAAGCTATAGGTGGAAATTTTTTGCATAGAAAAAAACATCTTACTCCAGCACATGCCATATAATGGATTCTCTTCTAGATGCACCAATACTTTTACTTGGTCCAGTGGCAGATGTGACTGCCTTTTTTGCATTGCCTATGCAAAATACTGTATCTAATGTACTAAGTCTCTGTATTAGGAAGAATGATCTACTTATTCTCAATTATCTAATCCCTGTGATATGATCTTTGCTGTGAATGACAGTGGAAGCTTGTATGGAATGAGAGAAATGTACTTTTCTAGTTCTAGCAAAGGTTGTCTAGTGCAGATCAAATAAATATACTCTGGGTGCTTTCTCAAGTAGTTTTTTCGCATTATTCCTCTAGATGGCGCTGTGTCACTTTAAGTTCCTGTACAAAATTCCATATTCCTGGGAAACAGTCATCATACTGAAAAAAAATTTGCAATTCACATGATTAGCAAGAAATAAATGATGTTTAACTGTCTTCGCTAGCTCCTTTTAAATAATGAAAACCTTTATCTATTCTTTAATTCAAAGACTTTTCTCTCAAACTAGAAATTCATGGGAAGTGAACCACATTAGCTCATCCTAAAGTTAAAAAGTCTTGTGGATCTTATCTCAGTAATACAGGAAGCCTATCTTTTCATCTCTCCATGCATCATTCTATTGTCTATCAGATATCTTTCTGCCTCTCCACCCATCCAGCCTCCTACAGATGTGGAAAAACTGAATTTCTCAATTAACTCTTTAGGGCTATGTTTGATTTGTGACACCTTTCTAAATTAAGGTATTACAATAGGCTGACATGCAGTCCTATGTAAACTCACTGATGACATGTTGTCATATTAAAATGATTTGCAACAAACTGCAAACCCAGATGTGCTACACCAGTAGGGATCCCGGTCTGTATTTAGGTAGCTAATGACCTATATAAAGCCTTATTCAGACATCAGTGAATCAAGGATGTGTGCTGTCCATGTTCTCCATGGACAGCACATGCACCCATTGATTTTAATGTCTGTATTCACACATCCATGATTTCACCTGTCCTGCTGTCCGGGGTTATACCACAAAAGCATGCCATATATTTGTCATTGTTAACGGATCTATCACTCTAGGTTCGGACTGGCCCACAGGGAAACAGGTGAATCCCCACTGGTGGGCCCCTGAGAAAGGTGGGCCAATAGCCTCCTACCACTGCTCAAGTGGCACATGGCACAGTAGACTGACATATAGATAGGCTGGCTGAGATGCTATACAGTACCTTGAGTATTATGAGTTCTATGGGTCCATGAAAAAACACGGACACAACATAGATGGCATTCGTGTTTCGTCTGTGTTACACGGATCACTGCTTGGAGGTGCTATTGAAATTCATTTTCAGCCAAAGAGGGTCCGTGGAATAAGGATTACACACAAATGGCACTAAACGGACACACTGACCAAACAAGGATCCTTGGTGGATTAACTTTCTGCAGGGTCTAAATAAGGATCATTAACCCCAACAGATCCATACTTAACTATACTGGATACATTACAAAGAATTAAATAACATCACATTACAGAAGAAGAAAAGTTTGCAAGTACTGTATACTGTTCTGGGGGTACTGTGTTTACCTTCATTCTCCTTATCACCTGAACCAGGGGTACTCAACTACTTTTTGTAAAGGTCCACATAATTAGATCTGCTGTGAGGTGGAGGTTCAGACCGAACACCAACAGGTGCAGGTACTGCACACAGATTGGGGGCCACTAAATTAATAATCCTATTTACCTCAAATTTCTAATACCCCACATTTCTCTGTGCATAACAAAGCTCAGACAGGCTGATACAGGTCATATCCACAGGGAGATCGGCCAAAGTACTCAGCTGTGCCCTCAGATAACACAGTGGAGATGATTGCTGCCAGCACATGTCCAAATGTATTATAGAGGAGGGAAGCCTCCCAGTGCGGCACAGCCATCCTCTCCCCTGCAGCCCTGACCTGGTGCAGACACTGACCTCTCCTCCCAGTGTTGGACAGCCATCCTCTCCCCTGCAGCCCTGACCTGGTGCAGACACTGACCTCTCCTCCTAGTGTTGGACAGCCATCCTCTCCCCTGCAGCCCTGGCCTGGTGGAGACACTGACCTAATCTCCTCCTCCCAGTGTTGGACAGCCATCGTCTCCCCTGCAGCACTGACCTGGTGCAGACACTGTCACTGACCTCTCCTCCTCCCAGTGTTGGACAGCCATCGTCTCCCCTGCAGCACTGACCTGGTGCAGACACTGACAGTGGCGTAACTAGAAATGACTGGGCCCCACAGCAACTTTTTGAATGGGGCCCCCTCCCCCAGTATTTTTTTCACAACCCCTTCATTTCATGCCGCCCCCTTTCCTGTGGATAGTAAAGATCGCTCTCTCTGACCAGGCCCGGCAGCTGTTCCATCCGTTTTCTACACTGTCTATACTGCCACTGTATATAATTTCATTGTGTAATACTGTTGAGGGGCCCTGACAAAATCTTTTAGTACTTCTCCTCCTCCTCTTGGATGGGCCCCTTCTGGGTCAGGGCCCCAAAGCAGCCGCTTCCCCTGCTTCTCCTATAGTTACGCCCCTGGACACTGACCTCTCCTCCTCCCAGTGTTGGACAGCCATCGTCTCCCCTGCAGCACTGACCTGGTGCAGACACTGACCTCTCCACCCAGTGTTGGAAAGCCATCCTCTCCCCTGCAGCCCTGACCTGGTGCAGACACTGGCCTCTCCTCTCAGTGTTGGACAGCCATCCTCTTCCCTGCAGCCCTGACCTGGTGCAGACACTGACCTCTCCTCCCAGTGTTGGACAGCTATCGTCTCCCCTGCAGCCCTGACTTGGTGCAGACACTGGCCTCTCCTCTCAGTGTTGGAGAGCCATCCTCTTCCCTGCAGTCCTGGCCTGGTGGAGACACTGACCTCTCCTCCTCTCAGTGTTGGAGAGCCATCCTCTCCCTTGCAGCCCTGACCTGATGTGCAGTGTCCCACTAGCCCACAAGTGTATGTGGGTACTGCAAAAGTGTTTTATTGTATTTTTATGCCATCTCTTATCTCATGTCATACTTTGTTATACATTTATGTGATTTATCCTGTAAGAATCTCATTTACAGGCTGATTAGCTGCACTACACTAGTTTCACCACTAGATGGGGGAATAGTGCCATAGCCTATATATATACCAGCTCAGGCCTAGTCAGGGGAGTCCATGAGTCTAGAGTCTAAGGTTGAAGGAGAGCCATGTTGTAGCTGGGAAGAGGAGAGGGGGCAGGAGAGAGCCCCCCTCTCTCAGCTTTCTTGGGCCCCAAATCATAAAAGCCAAAGAAGTAGGCAAAGCAAG
This sequence comes from Bufotes viridis, assembly GCA_033119425.1. Lineage (NCBI taxonomy): Eukaryota > Metazoa > Chordata > Amphibia > Anura > Bufonidae > Bufotes > Bufotes viridis. Next base: position 368,076,502 of record CM065592.1, read on the forward strand.
GAAAGGTGAGATTCACTTCTACAGTTCATTCCTGCGGAGTGACCAGTGACAAGTTTTACAAGTAACAGGAGAAAGGACTATTTTCTATAGGAAAGACAAAGGAATATATCAGCCATTTAATAGGGCTTTCCAGGTGCCTTTGTATTGGAGTGTAGGACATATAGCTTCTAGTAGCCTCACCGCCAGTTTAAATTCTGAGAGCAGAAAGGCCATTTGCTGGAAAGCACTGAAGTAGAAGTTAAGGAATCTGCAAATCACCTTGATTGTGATTAGTGCCAGGCAAGGGATGCAGACCCGAAATACTGACTTATTTACTATATGCCTGATACGCAGCTGATACACATAAAAAGGCCTGTGAAATGTGGACTTACTATATTCTGCCTCCATTGATATGAGAGACTGTATTACTTCTGGATGTAACAGTTTCCAAGGAGCCATAATTCAGTAAAAGTAGTGAGTTGGTTTCAACTTGTGTTCTGCTCCTCAATTACTACTACTATTCCTACCATTGTTGTACCACAACGGTACTGGCGTCACGACTGAAGGGACCTAGCCATAAGTACGTAAAGCCAAGTTACCACCAAGGGCATTTCAGCCACCATCTGGCCTGTGTCCCTTACATCAGAGTGTGCCCCAGAGAATCCAGTGCTGTTTTCCTCCGTTAAGGCCTCATTCACACGACCGTATGGCTTTTTCAGTATTTTGCGGTCCGTATTTTGCGGATCCGTGGTTCCGTTTTTTGCTTCCGTTTTGTTTCCGTTTCGGTTCCGTTGTTCCGTTTCGTTTTTCCGTTTGGCATATACAGTATACAGTAATAACATAGAAAAAAATGGGCTGGTCTTAACATTTTCAATAGATGGTTCCGCAAAAAACGGAACGGATACGGAAGACATACGGATGCACTTCCGTATGCTTTCCGTTTTTTTGCGGACCCATTGACTTGAATGGAGCCACTGAACGTGATTGCACTCTGTGCATAGTTAAGCAGTGAGGCTGGCAGGCTCTTCATCCTGTGAAGAGAAGGACATGGTACAGCTTGTAGAAGGACCTGGCATCACACACTTTACATATTTACTGTGCTGTGTGTACAAATACTGTATGTGTGCTGTCTATGTGTCTTTGTGTGACATGTGACTATTTATGACTGTCTAATACAAAAAAAACTTTTTTTTTTTTTTTTTTTATATCCTCTACATGCTTTGCCCCTGATTATATGTGTGTAAACAGGGGATCGTCCATGTTGGTAGTATGTAAGAACTAGTGGTATCAGCGCTTGTGTAGTCGCAGTGTGGCAGACTTGGCAGGGGCTGCTGGGTGATTCATATATAGTGAGTAGCTTTTACCTGACTACAGAATAAGTGTTAGCGCAGCAAGGGTCTGCGCAGCACATTATCTGGTAGTTACTCAATAACCAGTCATCCAACTTGAGTGTGGAATAAGTGTTTGCGCAGCTTGGGTCTGCGCAGCACGTTATCTGGCAGGCATCCAATGATTCAACCAATAAATTTAAACCTGACCAGTTCACTGGCTCTTTAAACTGTCAGTCTAATGCCAATGGTACTATTGGCCAATTATAGGAGTACAAACTATAAATAGGAGTGTTCAGCATGGTGTTTCAAGTCTGTCCTTTCCCTGAAGACGCCAGTTTATCTGGTGAAACATGTTGGGGGACAGAATCTGTTGGTTTTAGCTCTGCTCGAGTTGCTAAACACTGAGTAGGAAACAGTAGGAAACAGTTATTTACTTTAGGGTGTATGTTCACAGCACCGAGTACCCTGCAGGATTAGTCAGGCAGGTAGTTATACACTGATTGCAAACTTGTGGGAAGGTTAGGAGGGTAGTGCACACCCTCCGTTACCACTAGCAACCTGTGCGATAGCAGTGTGCAAATTCGAGCAGTAGTTTTAACAAGTGTGTCAAAACTCACAAACATTTTTAGAGAACTACTAATAAAAGTGAAGTTTTACTGATTTAAATATTAAGGGTAAAAGTGGTGAATTGAGCTCAATTGAGCAAAGTTTTTTTGTATTTATGACTGTACTGCAAGGACCTTCTGTAGTGTCCCACTCCGTGATGGTGGGCACTACAGAAGGGTCACTCGGGTCATGTTGTTCCCCCCCTGCGGGGAGATTGGTTTTCTTCTATAAAATGTATTGTATAACCCTGTTACTGTGAATGTATTGCTATGTACAGGCCTGCTAGGGATGTCATTCCTGCTCTACGTCAGTAGAGGGAGCTAGGGAGCCCTAGTTTATATATTCAGGCCCAGTCTGGGAAAGGTTAGTCTAGTCCAGGACATGAGCCTGTGAAGTGTAGCCCAGGCCATGAGCTTGGGAAGTCTAGTCCAGGCCATGAGCCTGTGAAGTCTAGTCCAGGCCATGAGCCTGTGAAGGCCAGTCCAGGCCCCTGAGCCTGCTAGGACAAGATCAGCTCCTGCTCAGTGCAGTTTATTGTTGGAGCTAGAACAGTCCAGGAGAGAGTCCTAAGTCCTGCAATTAGCGGAGGGAGAACCAGCAGTGCCATCACCAGAAACCAGCTGGAAGCAAAGCTGAGAGGCAGAGGAAGGAAAAGTCAGTGCAAGAGGTACTATAGAAAACCAGAGGAGGTACTATAATTTTCCCCAAGGATAAAGCCAGCAATAGGGCATACGGGCCTTGGATGTTTTACCAGTCAGGAATCTGTGGAGTTCAGCCTGTACTGTGAGTTCTGATTAACACTCTGTATACCTTGCCAAGAGATACCTGCCTATGTACTGTAAAGCCTGCTGTGTACCAATTGTCTTCTGTGGAACTACAAGGAGCGTGTATGCTGTTTCAATTTTTCAGTAAAGAAGAGTTCTGTTTCACCTCAAGTGTCTGCACCTCCATTATTCCCACTGTCAATCGGTGTGCCACCATTACCGGTACTGGCGTCACGAACCTTAAGGGACCTAGCTAAAGGCACGTTAAATCACAACACCAAGGGCACCTCACCCAACATCATCTAGCCTGTGTCCCTACAACAAGAGTGTGCCCCAGCAGACCCACGTGTCTGTCTCTTCATCACTGGCATCTCCTGCTGTCCCCTCAGTGGGGATGATACATTTCTACTCTCACAGAGCGGAGAGTTTCCTTCTTCTCTACATTGGCATCTGCCAACATTCAGACCATTAGATGCACCAGTAGATTTTAGCAAAGTTTTGAGAAGAAAAAGTGTGTCCAATAGTCCAAAAATTGCTGTACATATATGAATAGTGTTCTGGGTCTAAATGTACAAAAATGCAGTGAGCTCAGAACAAAGGGACGTGCCTTGACTATGACTTTGTGGTGCCATGATATTTTTGCTTCTGACTTTAGTAACAAAGAGAAAGTGCCTAGGCTGCATCGCACAATAAGGCTTGCAGTAAAGCAAGAAGAGCAATAAAAGTGAAAATTAAATATCTGCTAACTGCAGTGCATGCTCTGTAGTTTTTTGAGTGACTTTATGACTTGAAACAAAAACGTAGCTTCTAACAGAAAGAGGCAATTAAGGGCAATCTACTGGATCATCACAAATTAACTCTCCTTATAAGCTTAGACCTTATTATGCTGTGAGAACAGAATGTGCTGTTATTAAACTCTTGATCTCTTTAATGTGTTGAAATATACTATGCAAATCCGAAGCAGCGGTGCACAAATTAGGTTGCTTTGTCTATAATTTTGCACTGAATTTGAAGCTTTATGCTTTGTTATCATGTCAAGTGTAATCAGGGCTGTCAGGACTTTGGCTGCATTCGGTACCCAGTTGTAACAAAAATGGAGCACAGATGACATAGGGCAAGAGGTGAAAGAATTTATAGATCTCTTTGTTGTTCGTACAAATATTATTATCCACACATAAATGATACTGTGTATTCTAAAATATAATAACTCACAACATTAGTGCTTTCTCAGCAAAAGCAATGTATAATAAGATTTTGTATATGCATGCCAATATACCCAGATTTGTTTGTACTAGCTGCCTGCTGGGTTATTACCTACCCTGCCCTATAAAAATGACTCTCCGTTTCAAGAGAAAAATTCATATTAACTGGTGAACGAACAAACACACATGAACAATTGTTGGTACCCCTCCATTAAAGAAAGAAAAACCCGCAATGGTTACTAAAATAACTCTAAATGTAGCTAGGTACCGAACTGCATAGATAAAGCAGAGCACGAAAAAAAACAGAAGCAAGTCCAAAAGCTCCAGTTCAAACTATACCAATAAATATGCACATATTACCAGATCTATAATGAGCTATGATTCTCTACTAGTGTGAAGAGCAATGATTGCGGTGAGAGACATCTACACTGACAGTGTGTGGAGTTTATGGAATAATTACGAGGAGATTGGAGGACTGGATAGGATACCTCTCTATCCTATATTCCCATTGAGGTAGTGGTGAGCCTCTGAGTCCTCTGCCTTATGTTGTATGAAACGTTATAGAGCCGGGGATATGTGCATGTTTATTGGTACACTGAAATAACTCGAAACTGACAAAAGTAATAATAAATACTAATTTATTGAAAATCGTCTAATGAAAATCAGACATTGATGTTGAATTGTGGTTTAACAGAATAATTATAAAAAACAAACTGATGAAACTGGCCTGGATAAAAATGATGGTACCCCTAATAAAGTTTAAAAATAATTTGACCATAGGGACATGTTAAACCAAGGTGTGTCCTGTAATTAGCATGACAGGTGTCTTCAAACTTGTAATTAGGCAGTCTTCATATTTAAAGGGTGAAAAGTTTCATGGTGTGTACCACACTGAGCATGGACCAAAGAAAGCGAAGGAGAGAGTTGTCCCAGGAGATTAGAAAGAAAATTATAGACAAATGTGTGAACGGTAAAGGCTATAAGACCATCTCCAAACAGCCTGATGTTCCTGCTACTACAGATGCACATATTGTTCAGAATTGTAAGGCTCATGAGACTGTAGCCTACCTCCCTGGACGTGGTTGCAAGAGGAAAATTGATGACAAATTGAAGAGACCAATAATGCAAATGGTAACTAGTGATGTCGCGAACATAAAATTCTCCGTTCGCGAACAGCGAACTTCCGCAAATGTTCGCGAACGGGCGAACCACCATAGACTTCAATAGGCAGGCGAATTTTGAAAGCCACAGGGACTCTTTTTGGCCACAATAGTGATGGAAAAGTTGTGTCAAGGGGACTAACACCTGGACTGTGGCATGCCGGAGGGGGATCCATGGCAAAACTCCCATGGAAAATTACGTAGTGGACGCAGAGTCGTGTTTTAATCCATAAAGGGCATAAATCAACTAACATTCCTAAATTGTTTGGAATAACATGCTTTAAAACATCCAGTGTGTGTATATGTTTAGGTATGATGTTGTATCGATCAGGTAGTGTAAGGGTTACGCCCGCTTCACAGACATTGACATACCAAACTCCTTTTAATGCACCGCAAACAACTGCAAACAGTCCATTTGCACAACCGCAAACTCCCCATTTGCACAAGGTTGGATACCAAGCTAGCCATGTACCGGTGATGTCATTGAAGGTTTCTTCCTCCACCCAGCCACGTACAACACCAAGGGTCCCCGAAAGGTGAATTGAATTGATTTTTCGAACGGGGAGATGGTTAAAAAAACGCTGGCTCCCTCCCCTTTGTTTTTATTCACGGTCACTGTGTCTGCGCCGTGCAATTTACTGTCACACCCGATATGAGTGGTATTTTCTGTAGTACTATTCTCATCAGTTTAATCCCTGTTACATCCCATATCAGGGATTGCTTTTTGTAAAAAAAAATTTAGGCCGGGTACCTTCGACTACCTTCACAGTGACAGACCAAACTCTCATACACCAAACTGAATTGATTTTAGGAACCGGGAGATGGAAAAAGCAGCTTGGTCGGTCCTCTTACTCCCAAATTGGGGCACTGCACGTGCACAGAGCAATGTGCTATGACACCCTATATGAGTGGTGTCTTAACTAGTACTATTCCTATCAGTTTAATTCCTGTTACGTACCCTATCCGGGGACGTGTGTCGAATTGATTAAACATTGTTGAATTAACGAACCATTACGACATCATGAAATAATTTAGTTCTGAGCTCTGTACTTGCTTTGTATTAGAATTGATGGGGATTTTTTTAATTGTCTGCATTATTTCTAATAAACTATTAAGAGACTTTATTATGATTTTTTATTTTCTGTATTAAAAACCCATACAACTTTAAAAAAAAAAAAGGTAAATTAATGTTTTTTCTATGAAATATTATCCAGCCGTCCGATCGCTTTTGGTCTGACCATAATGAAGCAACTGGGGTGTGGCAACATTGCCAACACACTCATAGAGGTGATGATTGCTTCATTGTGATACGCAAGCCCCTTCACCACAACAAGGTAACGATTACGAAGGGGAATTGACACTTGTATGTGCCTTTTTTTTTTGGTTTTTTTTTGCAGCCACAGTGCTGCACCATAGGACAGAAAAATTAGGCATGTACACATGCCTGAAAAATAATGGCATTGTTGCAGCCGCTATTGTAGCAGCGGCCGGAAAAATTGATGTTTTCCAGGCAGAAAAGTGACTAAAACATTGCGGCTTGAACCCTAGTTGGTGGTGGAGAATTCACGAAAGTCATCCGGTATGCAGACATTACAGCAGCGTGTAATCAGGCCTTTTGTTAGTCAAACGTATCCCCCACTATCAGTTTCTTCGGGATCCATGCCTCATTCATCTTTATGAAGGTGAGGTAATCAACACTTTTTTGACCGAGGCGACTTCTCTTGTCAGTGACAATGCCTCCTGCTGCACTGAAGGTCCTTTCTGACAGGACACTTGAAGCAGGGCAGGCCAGAAGTTCTAACGCAAACTGGGATAGCTCAGGCCACAGGTCAAGCCTGCACACCCAGTAGTGAAGGGGTTCATTGCTCCTCAGAGTGTCGATATCTGCTGTTAAGGCGAGGTAGTCTGCTACCTGTCGGTCGAGTCGTTCTCTAAGGCTGGATCCCGAAGGGCTGTGGCGATGTGTAGAACACATCTGTAAATCGTCCAGTCCTTGCCGCCGTGTTAGGAGGAGGATTACACTCACCTCTTCCCCTGTTAGATTCCCGTTGTGCTGTGACATCCCCCTTATAAGCTGTGTAAAGCATATTTTTTTGTTTGGTTTTGAACTGCTGCATCCTTTCCGACTTTCGGTAATTTGGTAACATTTCTGCCACTTTCTGCTTATACCGGGGGTCTAGTAGCGTGGCCACCCAGTACAGGTCGTTCTCCTTCATCCTTTTTATACGAGGGTCCCTTAACAGACATTACAGCATGAAAGACCCCATTTGAACAAGGTTGGATGCAGAGCTACTCATTTCCCGTTCCTTGTCCTCACTGATGTCATTGACGGTCTGTTCTTCCCCCCAGCCACGTACAACACCATGGGTCCCAGATAGGTGAAAACAACGAGCACCCTGGGGTGCCTGCTGTGGTTGGTCTTCCTCCTCCTCAAAGCCGCCACAGTCCTCCTCTGACTCCTCTTCCTCATACTCCTCTTCCAGCGTTGCCGCAGGTCCGGCAAGCGATGCCATGACTTCCTTTTCAATGACATTGTAGAGGTTTGGGATTGCCTTTTTTGAAAAAAAGATTTCGTCCGGGTACTTTCCACTGTGGTGTCCCAATAGCGACAAATTTTTTGAAGGCCTCAGACTCCACCAACTGGTATGGTAAAAGCTGGCGGGCTAAGAGTTCCGTCAAGCCAGCTGCCAGTCGACGGGCAAGGGGGTGACTCTGTGACATTGGCTTCTTACGCTCAAACATGTCCTTGACAGACACCTGACTGTGGGCAGATGAGCAGGAACTGCTGAAGGTGAGAGGCAAAGTGGCGGTTGGTTGAGTGGGGGCAGGGAGGACAGCAGTGGTTGACATGGTTGAAGATGCTGGACCAGGAGGAGCATGGTGGCTTTGAGTTTGTGTGCTGCTTGTACTCATGTGTTGATCCCATAGGCGTTTGTGATGTGAGATCATGTGCCTTCGCAAAGCAGTTGTACCGAGGTGGGTGTTGGACTTCCCACGACTCGGTTTCTTTTGGCACAGGTTGCAAATGGCATTGCTGTTATCAGAGGCAGACACACAAAAAAAATGCCACACTGCTGAGCTTTGCAATGATGGCATTCTGGTGGTGGCAACAGCATGCGTTGACTGGCGTGCTGTCTGGCTGACCCCGGGTGCCGATACATGCTGTCTGACTGTACCACTAACTCCTTGTGACGACCTCCCCCTGCTTCCAACTCGTCTCCTCCTTCTCTCTGTCTCCCCTTCTGAACTTTCCCCCTCTTCTTCTCTTCGAGCAGGCACCCACATGGCATCCGTGGACACATCGTCATCATCAACCGCTTCACTTGTATCTGACACCTCAGCAAAGGAAGCAGCAGCGGGTACAACATCATCATCATCACACTGTACGTCCATGTGTGTAATCCTGCCCGACTGAGACATATCCCTGTAATCTACATCATCTGGCAATAATGGTTGCGCATCACAAATTGCATACAACTGATGTGTAAATAACTCCTCTGATGGATCAAGTGAAGCGGCTGTGGTGGCTGTGGTGGTGGTGGCGGCGGGCGGGAGCGTGGTAACTTGAGAGCAGGTGACCGAAGCTGAGCTGGAGGAGGATGGTGCATCAAGGTTCTTAGCGGAAGATGTTGAAGATTGGGAGTCCTGTCTAAGCTAGTCAACTATGTCCTCAGAATTTTTCGGGTTCAGGGTACGTGGCCTCTGAACACTAGGCATTATTCCAGGGACAGTGGAAATCACAGCACCACGACCACGACGGCCCCTGGGGGGTGGCCTGCCTCTGCCTGTCATTTTTTTTTTTAGATAAGTGGTACTACGCGTGCTAGGTACTGTGCCACCTGGTATCAGTGGTGGGCACTGGCAGTGGGCACACTACAGTCTGTGAAAGTGGGCCTGACACACACTGGCAGCAGGCAAGCAACTGAATTTAGACTACTGTCTAAAAATTAAATGCCTTATTTATCGGCAAGCTACTGTGCCACACGGTATCAGTGGTTGGCACTGGCAGTGGGCACACTACAGTCTGTGGAGTGGGCCTGACACACACTGGCAGCAGGCAAGCAACTGAATTTAGACTACTGTCTAAAAATTAAATGCCTTATTTATCGGCAAGCTACTGTGCCACCCGGTATCAGTGGTGGGCACTGGTAGTGGGCACACTACAGTCTGTGGAAGTGGGCCTGACACACACTGGCAGCAGGCAAGCAACTGAATTTAGACTACTGTCTAAAAATTAAATGCCTTATTTATCGGCAAGCTACTGTGCCACCCGGTATCAGTGGTGGGCACTGGCAGTGGGCACACTACAGTCAGTGGAAGTGGGCCTGACACACACTAGCAGGCAAGCAACTGAAATTACACTAAAGTGTAAATATGAAGTGCCTTTTTTTGATGCAAAGTCCTGTGCCACACGGGATGACAGGGGTGGGCACTGGCAGTGGGCACACTGCAGTCAGTGGAAGTGGGCCTGACACACACTAGCAGGCAAGCAACTGAAATTACACTAAAGTGTAAATATGAAGTGCCTTTTTTTGATGCAAAGTCCTGTGCCACACGGGATGACAGGGGTGTGCACTGGCAGTGGGCACACTACAGTCAGTGGAAGTCGGCCTGACACACTCTAGCAGTCAAGCAACTGAAATTACACTAAAGTGTAAAAATGAAATGCCTTTTTGTGATGCAAAGTCCTGTGCCACACGGGATGACAGGGGTGGGCACTAGCAGTGGGCACACTACAGTCAGTGGAAGTGGGCCTGACACACACTAGCAGGCAAGCAACTGAAATTACACTAAAGTGTAAAAATGAAATGCCTTTTTTTGATGCAAAGTCCAGTGCCACACGGGATGACAGGGGTGGGCACTGGCAGTGGGCACACTACAGTCTGTGGGCCTGCAGCTCCTCACACACGGGCAGGCCAGGCAACTGCAATATATATATGGAGAAAAAAAAAAGCAGACTAATGTTGCAGCCCTAAAAAGGGCTTTTTGGGGTGCTGTCAGGACGCTGTCCTTACAGCAGAGATCAGATGAGTCTTTCAGGACTGGAGTGGACACTGAATACACTAGCCTAGCTATCGATTTCCCAATTAAATCAGCAGCAACTACACTCTCTCTCCTCTCACTAAGACTGCAAATTCCGAATGAATCTAAAATGGATGCTGTTCAGGAGATGGGAGGGTCTAGGAGGGAGGGTATGCTGCTGATTGGCTGGAATGTGTCTGCTGACTGTGAGGTACAGGGTCAAAGTTTTCTCAATGATGATGTATAGGGGGCGGACCGAACATCGCATGTGTTCGCCCCGCCTCGGCGAACGCGAACAAGCTATGTTCGCCGGGAACTGTTCGCCGGCGGATAGTTCGGGCCATCTCTTACCCTGGGTTCAGACCTGAGCGTTCTTGAAACGCGCGTTTTACGCGCGTTCTTGTGATTGGCTACTGTGGTGTCAATCACAGTACGCGCGACAAACGCCCCAAAAAAAGCTCAAGTACTTGTTTATGCGTTGGGCGTTTTACAGCGTGTTCGAACGCGCTGTAAAACGCGAAAATGTGGACCAGTCCCATAAGGAAGCATTGGTTTGCATGTGTTGAGCGTTTTACAGCGCGTTCGAACGCGCTGTAAAACGCGCAAGTGTGAACTTAGGGTTATGGTAACCAAAGAGCCAAGAACAACTTCCAAAGAGATTAGAGGTGAACTCCAAGGTCAAGGTACATCAGTTACAGATCGCACCATCTGTTGCTGCCTTAAACAAATTGGACTAAATGGAAGACGACCGAGGAGGAAAAAAATTGGGATTTGAATTTTCCCAAGATGCATATGGACAAGCCACAAAGGTTTTGGAGGAATGTCCTTATGACAAGTAGGACAAAATTGGATCTTTTTGGCAATTCACTTCAGCTCTATGTTCATGATCACTGATTATAGTCAAACCACATATGTATAGCTTATCTTGCATTTTAATATTGAAAAAAAAATAGGAAAAAAAAAATATTTTTTTTCATCACCATATTCTGACCGCCTTTAACTTTTTGCAATTATGTGTATAGAATTGGGGCGTGTATGACTTTTTGATGACTTTAAAAAATGTTGTGGGAGGTGAAGAGACTAAGGAAACATCCAAAGTCGATTCGCATAAAACTGAGTTTCAATACTGGACGTAACGAGCACTCCGTACAGTATTAGAATGTATTGGCTCCAATGAGGGAGACTTTGCGTAATAACTTCATAAATTGATTTCTACTGTAAAAAAACATTTCCCGAACTTGGGTTGGGTTCCAAGGTACCATGTTTCACCTGAAGTCGATTTGTTCATCCCTAAAAAAGACCAAAAAATGTTGGATCAGCCATTTTGACTATTTTTTTTTCCATTTTTCTATTTGCTGTATGGGATAAATATTTTTATAAGTTAATAGTATGGGCTTTTTTGCATGTGGCGATGACCATGATGTGTATTTTTTTATAGTTGATTTTTTTGATTTTTTCATTTGTTAATATTTTTAAAAACATTTATTTATTTATTTTTTACACTTTTTTATACTTCCCATAGGTAACTATAACAAGCAATCATTAGATTAATTCTCTCATAGACTCCAAGACTGAGAAATACACTATGGAGGTAATTTATGAAGACCGGCCAGTCTTAAGAGTCCCTTTAGCTGGCGGTGGATCCTTTATCCACTGCTGGTCTGAAAAGTAAGCCATCTTTCTTGCTGGTTTACATTTAGACCATTTTCTAAGGTCGTCGTAGAAAATGATGACTGAGATGGACCTTCCGGCCTTTCCCCTCCACCACCCATGCCACGCCCACTTTTTTAGACCTGGCGTGAGTAGGGAAAAGTCGCATATTTCGGTAGAAAATAACCTTTGAGTTGCAATCTGCACTAGAAATATGCCTAATATAAGTGTATTTCTGATAGTAAATGACCCTTTAGGTTCCTATGGAGTCCTGCCACATGGTTTCTCCAGACACTTGGAGCTAATGTATGTAATCGGTAATTATACCAATCACAGATGCCATGGTTAATTGTGACCATAGCATCTGCAGCAGTGCTCCCGGGCCTTTAACAACTTTCCCGTGCAGAGAGCTGTTACTTTTATATAAAAGCCTTGGTTTCCCTGAAGAAACCACAGCTTTTTGAGCTGTAGTTCCTATGGAGTCATGCAGGTGGCAAGGCTCTATTAGAATATAGCAAATCTGCAGGGAGTAAAAAACTCAAAAACAGAAAGGGATAATGTTACCTACTAACACTCTGATTTTTTGCATACAATATGGCTTAGGCAACTATTCTACATTATATTCTGGCCCTATAGCTGATTGCCAGACTGATGTAGTAACTTACTCCTTTTAGATTTCTGATTCCAATTTCCTTCTTTTTTTGTATATTTTATTTTGTATACAACAGACCTAAATTCAAGTCTATTCTTGAATTGAGCTACTGAATACAAGTAGACAATGAAAATTTTTGAGACACACAAAAAATATTAACTTTTCCTGTATAAACAGTTGGAGCAATTATCACTTCTATGCTGTTATTCACTGACTTTCACTAGAAAATTTGCAAGACTTTTCTGAAGGCATACATAAAGCCTCATTTGAGACAATGATACTTGGCCCCAGGGATTTGTACTTTGGATCTTTTCCGTGGTCTTTTAGCCCAATTGTATCTGCATCCTCTCCCTTTGTCAGTGTGCCATGGATAGACCAGGAATCTTCAGATTCTTCCAATACATCTGGCGTGTTCAGAGTGCGTTCTACTTACTGTAGATATTTGCATGATGCTTCTAGAGGTGAACAAAACACTCAAAACAATTTGATTTAGGTCGTATTTATATTGGTCAGATTCAAATCAGGTCTACCTGATTTAATTCAGGTCTACCCCAATTGAAAGTGCTCCAATTGTCCTGAAATTCTGTGTATGACACTCTGCGGTCTCCTAGGACTCATATATTTTTTCTCTAGTGTCTGACTTTTTAATTTTTTTTATGAATTTTTTCTCGCTCTATTTCTCTCTACAAAATTCACCCGAACCAAATCAACAAAAATTCAGATTCTGATCACTGTGAATTTTTAAAAATTTGGCTGGAATTCATTTTGTTTACAATCGATTTGCTCAACTCTATTTGCTTTTCCTTTTATCCTCAAGAATATGCCTCCAGCAGTCTGTACAGGAGTGTGACTAAAGTGGGTTTTGATGGGCTCTGTGACATATTTTGCACTGGTGCCCATAAGTTATGCATCATACATGAGAAAGCAACATGAGCAGAAGTTCATCAAACAGCATCCTAAATGTTTTTTTTAAGATTAAGATATAACATGTGGGTTCAAGATGTTCTTTTTCAAAACAAATGTTGAAATGTTGACGGTGAATTAAACACACATTTTTTTTGTTTCAGTTTCTTTAACAATTAATTGGTGTGGATGAAAGTCAGGTAATTATTTTAATATGTCTAAAATTTAGAAGGAAGAAGAAAGACTCTTTGTCATTTCATGCGAATCCCCTAAACTTTACTAATTATACAAAATTGTGTGTTCATTTGTCCAGTTTGCCATTAACTGCAGTACACGGCTTTATAGCCGTTCAATAATAAAAAAAAGTATTATTACTGTGTGTCTGGATAAGTTATTACTTTCTCTACACTTCAATACACAGAACAGGAATAACCATAAAATTCACTGAAATAAGAAATGATCGGAAAGACCATGAGCTCACTGCTGCTTAGATTTATCAATGTTATCTAAGGGTGCAAAGAATATAATTTAAATCTCTAAGCATCATAAGCGACTATGAAAGATTCTGTACTTAAAATGGAAGGCCAATCATTTTGAAAGATGGATGAACCGAATACCATCATACATATATCCTTGAACAATATGTGAGTGAACCCCGGGCAAGTGTCTGCAAGGCTTGTTGAATTACATATACAGTACGTCTCTCATATCTCAATGTGTGTTTTTTTTCTTGCCATTTTATCTAGTTTTAGATTTGATAAGCCAAAGGTAGAAAGATTAAATTGTATGGCCTTTTTTATTAAAGGTGTTTCATGATAACAGGATGAATGTTGGATTGCACCACAGAGTGACCCATAGCGGCCGGCTTTAATCTGTAGAAGAACTTGACAATGACCTAACAGAGTTCCTATCAATGAGCTATCTGTGTAATGTATGGACATGCAGGATCCCACAGAATGCGAGACACCACAAGATTTAGTAATACTGCCTAAGATTTAGGACAAATTATACAATGCACCAAACTTATCACAGTACTGGATAATAAATCTGGTGAATGTTTAGGCTGTCTAATCTAATTGTGTTCCACCTGCTAGTTTGCTTACTTTGCATTAGAATTGTGCGCCAAAATTGTGGGGGTGTATGTTCAAGACGCCAGATGCGTTTCGGGAACTTCCTTCCCCTTCCTCAGTGGGGAAGGGGAAGGAAGTCCCCAAAACGCGTCTGGCATCTTAACCATACACCCCCACCAAGAATCTTTGGGAGATAATGGAGAATATTCAATAATATCAATAGAGGACCGGAGCGCTCCAGGTACAGAACATACGTGACATGCCGGAACTGTGAGTAGCGTGTGAACTGGAGAGCAGCCGCACTGATGGGGACAAGACACCACAAGTAAATTGGCTTACAAGATTCGGTATGTAATACATTACTAACAGACTGAAGATAACGTAGGTAAGACAAAATACCTTTTGAGCCTTTGATCGATTTGGATCCCAGATTTCTAAGGGAATGATTACAGCACAATAAGAACTACATGGGAGAAGTACATGATGGCTGGACAGGCTAAAAAATAGCCCTAACAAAAAGGGAGATGAGAGTTTCATAAGGGAAATAAGTCCATATTTAATGGAGACTATGTTTACCAAATCTTGGCGATACCAAGTTTTATTAACCTGTTAATACGCTTATATTGAAGGAGAACATCACCATTGTATTGAACTACATATTAACATCAATTTTGCTTCACCCCTGAATATATGTTTTTGGTGAACATTGAGACTGTTATAGATACACAATAAGCTTGGACTTCTACCTATCAGTCGCCTTGCATTTATTTTTAAGAATTTCATTTTATTGGTGTTTTATTGTGTAATATTTTTTGTACGTACCTTTTAGTCACTAATAAAAGTTATGTATTGCAACTGTAGATATCCCTTCATGTAATATACACACGACTGTGTGCCAGTCTAATTTTCACGATTACTTACTCAAATGTGGGGAAAAGCCTTGTTCCATGCCAAAATGCCAGCGGAGTCCACCTCTTACTAAGGCTGCACTGTCAATCATGAGGCTGGTGAGTTAAAGCTGCAGCTGCTCCAAGAAATGACATGTCCTTGCTTGGCACAGTGTCTGGAGGCGATTGGCTTTTCAAAACCAGCTGTGTGAACAGGGCCTGTGTGGCAGAATTCTGGATCAGTCTTGACCAGAATTTTGGTGTTTTCACAATATTAAATTCCCCCTCTGTCACTCTCTGCTCTAAATATAGTTGCAAGAAAAAGGAGTTAGGGTACTTTCACGCTTGCGTTGTTTCATTCTGGCAGGCAGTTCCGTTGCCTGAACTGCTTGCCTGATAAGGCAAACGTATGCAAATGCAAGTCGTTTTTTCTGACTGATAAGGCATTTTTCAGAAGGATCAGGTTTGAAAAATGCTTGATCAGTCAGAAAAATGCACTGCAATAATGGATCCGTTTTTCCGGTGTCATCCGGCAAACGGATCCGGTATTTATTTTTCTCACATTTTTAAAGGTCTGCGCATGCGCAGACCGGAATGCCGGATCTGTAAATGCGGTATTTTTAATGCCGGATCCAGCACTAATGCATTGCAATGGAAATTAATGCCGGATCTGGGCATGTGTTCCGGAATTTTGTGATTGGACCATGTGATGTGACGTCATCACAGGTCCTTTAGTTGTTAGCTGAAGCTTGAAAAGAGAAGACAGATCCCAACTACGCGATCAAGTGGCTAAGGTAAGTTAACTTTTATTATTTTTAACCCCTTCATCTTCATTTTACTAAGCATTCTTTATTAAGAATGCTATTATTTTCCCTTATAACCATGTTATAAGGGAAAATAATAAATTCTCCAGAATACTCTACCCGAAACCGGACTTCAGTGATGAAGTCCGGCTTCGGGTCTGGGTACCAAACATGGCGATTTTTCACAGGCGCGTGCAAAACGCATTGCAAACGTTAGTGATGAACGAGCACCAAAGTATTTGGGTGTTCGGGTGTTTGGCCCGAACACATTGCTATATTCGTGTGCTCGGCCGAGCACCCGAGTATAATGAAAGTCAATGGGAGACAACCAGGCACCCCCTGCTCTGAAGAGGGGAGGGTGCCTGGTCCATTGGAAAAAGTCTGAAAGTGACAGAAACACCATTAAAAGGATTGGGAACAGCATGGAGACGATGTCTGGATGCATCTTGGACTCCCAGGAGGAGTCCCATTCACATTGTGGCACAATTTGAGGGCCCAATTCACATTGTGGTACAATTGATCAGGTAGTGGGACTCCTACACTCATAAAGCCTATGCACTAAGTGAAAGGGCTGCCAAAAATTACAAGGAACCGGCACTACAATACACCTTTATTACACACAAAGGAGGGCATCATACACACCCTTGAAAAATTATGATTGGTGGCCTGCTGGTGACCCTCAAAAACATTTGGAGCAAGGACCTGCTGGTGAGCCTCTAAAACATCATGGGCGAGGTTTTCAAAAATGATATTATTGCGTAAAACTTAAATAAATAAAAGAAAGTATAGATATTATGTATTGCCACGTCCGTAACAACCTGCTCTATACAAATATCACATGATCTCGGGTGAATACCGTAAAAAATAAAAATAAAAAGTGTCAAAAAAGCCATTCTTTGTCACCTTACATCACAAAAAGTGTAATATGAAGCGATCAAAAAGTCATACACACCCAAAAATCATACCAATCAAACCGTCATCTCATCCCGCCAAAAATGAGACCCTACCTAAGACAATCACTCTAAAAAAAAAAAAAAAACTATGGCTCTCAGAATATGGAGACACTAAAACATGATTTTTTTTGTTTCAAAAATGCTGTTATAGGGTAAAACTTAAATAAATTAAAAAAAGTATACATATTAGGAATCGCCGTGGCCGTAAGAACCTGCTGTATAAAAATATCACATGACTTAACCCATCAGGTGAACACCGTAAAAAAATAAAAAGTGTGTCAAAAAAGCCATTTTATGTCACCTTATACCACAAAAAGTGTAATACCAAGCGATCAAAAAGTCATATGCACCTTAAAATAGTACCAATCAAACCGTCGGCCTTTACACTCCTGTAATTTAGCCCACTGGCCCCTGGTATTGCCCATACGGCACAGGTAGGTGAGTGTAAGGACCCGAGCTACTTGAGAATCTTTGCGCAGTGCTCGGGCTCAGACAGGTCCTCCACAGTAGGATATGTTGGATAATTCTCAATTTTATTATCAGAATGAGGATTAGTAAGACCGCAGAGTGCACCTGTCTGCTCTATTATTATTGTTATATTGTTATATTGTTTATCACATCCACACAACTGCCACCGAGTGTAGGGTGTCTATTGTGGTACTTGTGGTCCGCTACAGGCATCCTCCTTTTTTATGCATTTTTGCTGGGGATCACCATTAGCAATGGGCCACAAGTGCAGGATCTGCTCCCCTGTTTATATATACACAACTGCATTTGGGTTTGAGCATTTCCTGCCTGTTTAACACCACGCCATTTTTTCAGTCATTTTGTATATTGAGTTGTTTGGAGGTTTATAAACTCCTAGGTAAATGTGCCTGATGTCCATCCACAGGCTACATTTTGGTGCACCTGTGAGGCCTGGGCCATATCAGCCAGTCTTGGGTGGGGCTTACAGCCTTCTCCCTCCTCCCATTGCAGGCATGGCGACATACTGGAGGTGACTGGGGAGTTTGCTGTGAGTCGGCCTTTACACTCCTGTGATTTGGCCCACTGGCCCCGGGTATTGCCAATATGACACAGGTAGGTGAGTGTTAGGACCCGAGTGTTAGGACCCGCTCAGGGCATCCTCCATTGTATGCCTTTTAGCTGGGGAACGCCATTAGCAAAGGGCCACAAGTGCAGGACAGGGCCGGCGCTTCCATAGAGGCAAGGGGGGCAATTGCCCCCGGGCCCCCGAGTCCTTAGGGGCCCCCAAGCAGTGGCGGATCCGGGGGGGGGCAACGGGGCAATTGAGACAGGAGATGAACGCTTCCACTGTGGAAGCGTTCATCTCCATAGCGATCTGTGTCGCCGTCCTCTGGACAGCGATACAGATCGCTGTGCAGTGCGGCAGGGGAGGGAGGCGTCTCCCTCCCTGCTCCTCTGATAGGCTGCCGGCCTCGTGCCGACAGCCTATCAGAAGCGGTTCAGGCGGCGCGATGACGTCATCGCGCCGCCTGAGCAGAGGATAGAAACGGGACACAGGCCGGAAGAGGCCTGCATCCAGCGCTGCAAGGAGGTAAGTAGGGAGGGGGAAAGGGAAAGGAGCCTGCACATGATTTTGGTGGGGGTTGGGAGAAGGAGCCTGCACATGATTTTGGGGGGAAGGAGCCTGCACATGATTTTGGGGGAGGGAGGGAGTGGAAGGAGCCTGCACATGATTTTGGGGGAGTGGAAGGAGCCTGCACATGATTTTGGTGGGGGTTGGGAGAAGGAGCCTGCACATGATTTTGGGGGGAAGGAGCCTGCACATGATTTTGGGGGAGGGAGGAGTGGAAGGAGCCTCCACATGATTTTGGGGGAGTGGAAGGAGCCTCCACATGATTTTGGGGGAGTGGAAGGAGCCTGCACATGATTTTGGTGGGGGTTGGGAGAAGGAGCCTGCACATGATTTGGGGGAAGGAGCCTGCACATGATTTTGGGGGAGGGAGGAGTGGAAGGAGCCTCCACATGATTTTGGGGGAGTGGAAGGAGCCTGCACATGATTTTGGTGGGGGTTGGGAGAAGGAGCCTGCACATGATTTTGGGGGAGGGAGGGAGTGGAAGGAGCCTCCACATGATTTTGGGGGAGTGGAAGGAGCCTGCACATGATTTTTTTGGGGGAGGGAAGGAGCCTGCACATGATTTTGGGGGAGGGAAGGAGCCTGCACATGATTTTGGTGGGGGTTGGGAGAAGGAGCCTGCACATGATTTTGGGGGGAAGGAGCCTGCACATGATTTTTTGGGGGGAGGGGAAGGAGCCTGCACATGATTTGGGGGCTGGGAAAGGAGCCTGCAAATAATTTTGGGGAAGGGGATGGGTGGGAAAAGGAGCCTGCACATGATTGGGGGGTGGGGGGACATGATGGGGGAGAGAGGAGACTCCGGGGGCACTATGGGGACATTACTGATGTATTTTATATGGGGGTAGTAGGATAATTAGTCCAGAATATGGGAGGATGATGGAAAAGTAGTAACTGAGATTTATTTTGTTGTCAAACTGCAGAGACGAAACCTGACGGTCTGGTCTGAAGGTCTGAAAGGAGAAGATGAGGAAAGAGAACATCTACATCACAGGAGACGTCACTGGATGGAAGAGGTAAGTGGGGCTGTATTTCTGTAGTGATGGGAGCTGGGGGAGGAGATGTGCAGATGTGCTGGAGAAATGAGCCATGGGGTTGGGGGAGAGATGTGCTGCTGCCACTGGCCCATACAGGGGAGAAATGTGCCATTCGGGGGAGGGGGGAGTATGCGGCAATGGAGGGGGCGGGGAGAAATTGTGACGCGAAGGGGGTGATTGATGGCGTGACACTGAGGGGGGGGGCCCCTTATTGTTTTTCGCCCCCGGGCCCCATTTCACCTAGAACCGGCCCTGGTGCAGGATCTGCTCCCTTGTTTATATATGCACAACTGCATTTGGGTTTGAGCATTTCCTGCCTGTTTAACCCAACGCCATTTTTTCAGTCATTTTGTATTTTTTTATGAATAAAAATGAAATATTTTGACTCAAATTTATCACTGTCATGAAGTACAATATGTGACGAGAAAACATTCTCAGAATGGCTTGGATAAGTAAAAGCGTTTTAAAGTTATCACCACATAAAGTGACACATGTCAGATTTGCAAAAAACCGGCCTGGTCCTTAAGGTGAAAAATGGCAGGGTCCTGAAGGGGTTAATAATAATGATAATACAAACTGATGAAATAATAAATTAATGAATAAGTAATAAATAAATAAATAAATAAATAAATAAATAAAGAGCAATTTGTTGAATTCATGAATGAAAGGAAGTATAAAATTGTACAGTAAAAAAAACAAAGTATGATTAGTGCAATATAAAAAAGCACATATAATTATTCATATAAAAACATACGTGACTAGTAACATAAAAATACTTGTCAAATACATAAGGAGGTTAGTCACAAAATATGTGAATATTAAATAAATTAATATATTTACTGAAAACCATGTGCTGGGTAAAAATGGCCACTAGGGGGAGACTAAGCCCTCTATAGAACAAATTGTACAGAGGTAAATGGGATGATTTGCATCTCATTATAGATGATGGTGACTGGGGAATGTGTATTTAGATGATGGTTTCAGTCATTTCGTGAAGGTGGTATCATAAAGTGGGTATCATAAGTTGTGGAGGCAAATAGTTGAGTATTGTGAAGAATAGTTCTACAGAGGCATCCGTCAGTCCCATATCAAAAGCTGCCCATACTCTGTGGTCTCTTGCTGTTATTGGGTTTGTGCGACTAAGGCGGTTGGGGCTAAAATGCTTTTGATGGTGGGTGCTCTCTTGAAGGTGAGTAGGAGTTTTCCTAGGTGCTGGTAAGTCAGAAGGATATTTATTAATTTATTTTGCACATTTATATAGCGCTTTACAGACATTAGCATCCAACTGTCCCCGATGGGGCTCACAATCTAAGGTCCCTATCAGTATGTCTTTGGAGTGTGGAAGGGAAACCGGAGTACCCGGAGGAAACCCACGCAAACACAGGGAGAACATACAAAATCCATGCAGAGGATATGCCAATGTTTTTGAGAATGCTATATACCAGGTGATAAGAATTGGAAAATGTAGTAATTAAATTGTTGTAGAAGGTGTTTTTGTCGCTAGGGGTCTCCGTGGTGCGTGCTGTGAGGTAATCCTCCTGACTGACCGCCTTGCTGCACTCCAATGCATCACTGAACAGTCTTTTGCGGTAACCTTTCTCAAAAAATCTCTCCTCCAGTTATTTGGATTGCATTAAAAAAGTGAACTCAATCAAGTACCATCTCAATTGCAAATCTGACTATGTTATATACCTCATTCAGCGTGTGTGGGACCTCCGTTATGTTGGCCACACCACCAAAAGAACTACGTAACAGGATCAACCAACACTGCTAAAACCTTAGATAAGGTAATCTAAAACAGGGACTTTCCAGACACTGTACCTTATCCCATAAGCATGAACCGGATTCCATTAAGGTCATTCCAACCTCTGACCATATTCCAGTACACACCTACAACAGGTTTGAGGCACTGAGGCGCAAGGAGCTATTTTGGATTTATACTATAAGTTCGGCACTATCAGTCCCAGTCCCCATCACCATCATCTATAATGAGGTATAAATCATTCCATTTACCTCTGTACCATTCGTTCTATAGAGGGCTTAGTCTCCCCTAGTGGCCATTTTTAGCCAGCACATGGTTTTCAGTGAGTATATTAATTAATTAAACATTTAAATATTTTGTTACTAACCTCCTCATATCTTTGGCACATATTTTTATGTTACTAGTTAGGTATGTTTTTATGTGAAAAGTCATGTGTGTGTGTGTGTTTTTTGTTTTTTTGTTTCCCTAATCTACTAATCATACTTTGTCTTTTTTACTGTACCATTTTATACACCCATTAATTAATTAATTAATTAATCAAATTGCCCTATATGTATTTAGTTATTTATTTACTATTTATTAATTTATTTATTTATTCATTCATCTGTTTGTTATATTATTATTAATAGCATTATTGTTATCACAATTGTATTTAATCATGCCATTCTTAGTTTTTAATTCTTGCTTGGACTATTGTTATTTAAATCTATTGTCACCCTTGCCTTGACACCCCTCTTCTGCCTCCTTCCACCTCCAACCCCCTGTTTTTTTCTCCACACTTTTTGTTTTAAATTTGTATTCTTACCTGTACATGTAATCACTCTTGGTCTGATGAAGGGGAAAGTCTGACCCCAAAACGCATCACCTATACAGAGAAAAAACAAAGCGTTTCTAATAAACTTATCTGACATATTGAACTGATTTGGTTGCTGCGCCACCACCGATCCTGTATTTCTTCTGTCTGTTCCTGGCTTAGTACATCCATGCTTAGAGGATGACATCTGGCAGCACTGTTTATCAATTATTTCACAAGCCTTCTTGGGTGTCGCGATACCAGCATGACACCACCAGATGAGCCCCACCAATCTTATGTGCCCACCACCTTACTAAGTGGTCCCACCCATGAGCGCTGCCCTCCCTGAACTTTTTTTCATCTAAGGGATTAAACAGCCCAGATTGGTGCTTTGGCGGGTCCTGGCCATTAAAGCAGGTGCCCGGCAATCATAGGAGGGCTGAGCCCCCTCTCTAATTCACATAGGAGAGTAAAAAGGCTATAAAAAAAGCAGCAGCCTAGCCCCAGATTCATTAGTGGCAGCTGTAAAAAGGTGTATGGGTGGTCACTAAATCCCCTTTTCTGTAAGAATTCTGCACAGCAAACACATGACATAGAAAGAAATGTATAAAACATCCTACTTGGTGTGTGTCTTTTCTCTAGTTAATGCTCTTACTCGTTATGTTATCTGACTTAATCTTGCAATTTAAATCACAATTATTCATACACAACTCACAAATCCAAAACGTACCCCAGCTACTTTTCATCGCTATCTTTGTCATCAAATGAGCTGCTTCCCTATACAATAGACGTTCACTGCTCTTATAATGGCAAGACAAATATATAAAGAGTCTGTTTGCGTTAGGTAGAGGAAAAATCTGTCAAGGTATACTGCGAACAATAAGTAGCCATTATTAGGTAATGAATACAGTCAATCAAATCTGCATGTTTTGAAAAACTAATAAGCCTTTTCAGAAAGGGAGATAAAAGTGTCGGCAAGTATTGTAGGCACGAGTAAATTCTTCCGATAATAATCCATTGTAGTACTGAATCAATGGAACACATAATATTCTTCCATATCAATAGAGCTAAAATTGCATAGGTCTGGCTAAGCCTTTCAGATTATCCCTGTAGTACATCAGAATAAATCATATCAAATTAGGATAGAATACTGCATATAAAATATTGAATTTTCCGCAGGCACTTCTTTTCCCCCCTTTTCTTCATACACCATCATATATTACAATGGCATTCTTTGTAGAGAAGTTGAATTGGTGCTCTGTATCCTCTTTCTGTAAAATACTGCAGAAATTATGTTGCTTACTGTCCCATTACTGCTCCATTTTCAAGAAAGCCTTAGAGAAAGAGCTTATGAAAAGCTTTTTGAAACTCTAATTATAGCTCATCTCCCGGCCCAGTTACTTGTAGAGCTAGGATATTTTTTTTCCAAAGATTTCCAACAGAATTAATCATAAGCAAAGTGGAATATTACACTGTTACTGGAAAATATTAAGTTTTCAGGTTTTACTTTATTAACTTTATTACACCCTAACCCATTGGACCTGTGAAAGTAAGTATATTTTTAGCTCAGTGGATCCCAACATGTCTTCACAGTGCTTCTTGTCCCGCACCTGGGGCATAGCTATAGTGAAAGCTGGGGAAGCGGTCCCCTCAGAAGGTGCCCACCCGGAAGGAGGACTAAAAGATTTCATTATTAAAGTATCATACAATGACATCAAATACAGTGACATGACATACAGTATAAAAGTGTAGGAAATGGACAGAGTGGCTGTCTGGCCTAGTCTGAGAAAGTAATCTTGACTAGCTGCAGGAGTGAGGGTTGTATAGGAGGACGGGGATGCGAAGAAGTTGCTGGGGGCCATTCAAAAATTAGCTTTAGTGCCCAGTCAGTTCTAGTTAGGCCACTGCCCAGCATGTAAACTTCCTGAGAATGGAACATGGCCCAACAGTGTTGTGCTGATTGGGGGCATGTCACTTCTGAGGCCAGTCACTGGAGGCTGACCCTTCAGAAAGCCAACCCATTGGCAGCAGCAGTGCACCAGGCCATGTACATACCCAGCCGGGAGATAACACGGAGACTGGAAGATTGAGGAACGGGAGCTACCTCTGGTGCCATACTGGAGTCTCTTTAATAAGGACCCATCATCATGTCCCTTATGTTGACCTCTCTGAAAGCACTATATTTTCGTGACAAACACCCTGATTCAGAGATCTGTCAGGTACCTGCATTTGTATAGCAAATACAACCAGCTCTACTGCACGTGACCAGGGTTGATCCACAAGGGGTCCAATTACCATCATGGTATGTGGGCTCGCCCGCCCTCACCCTCCAGCTGCTATTCAAAGGGTTTTCTCTCTATGCACAGTAATAGCGGGAAACTTGTGAATCAGTGGCTGGAGGGAAGGGATTTCCTGCAAATTATGAATATCATTGCATAACTGGCTGCAGTGCTGGGTGCAAGATTCTCAGTTTTACATGTAAGTTCTCTAAAGCTACTACACCTATACACATACCGACAGACTGCATTACAATGTGGTGTCCTTCGAGGACACAACATAAGCGACCTGACAGGTCTATAAGTCTGAGAACATCAAAAGTCACACAGTGAGGTAGACAGGGAGGCAAGTGACAGAACTGCTGCAATACTTTTTACAAGGTTAACTGTAAGCTGTATAGAAACTTGTTGACTCCATATTGTGTAGGAAAAACTCCTGTACAGATTCTCATGTCGCAAACGGGATGGGGCCAATATGAGGCCTAGAGATAAATTTATTGAAATTCGTTTGAAGTCAGATTCTATTGAATTGATTGGCAAATTCAGTTTGGGTACAAATAAATTCAACCCAAATTGAAAGTATTCAGATTACCCTGAAAAGTTGTGTAGATAGGTAAAAATCATACAATAATAAAAATCTTCAATCTTTATGTTTTCACTTTTAAAAATGGCAAAAACAGCTTACGCATTTCAGGTTAACACAACATTTTGATTATAGGTAATAAGGTTATGCCGAGCAATGATTCAAAAACATAACATCCCATATAAACACACATTTTACAAATTTAGCCAATGAACATGCTTGAACAAGTTTGCAGTTGATTTGATAACCATCCGTGTCTTCTCAATGGAGGGATGGACCCTGTGTTGAATAGGAATACCTGCATAGAGAATTCATGTAACGCTAACATGAGTAGAATAATTGCTGAAAACCAGGAGCTCCAATAAGCAACATCTCAAGACAAAACTTCCGAATGAAGTAAATGAATTAAAACGTTATAGGATCATGCATGCAGATCAAAGATGTCACTCCATTTAATCATGTATGTTCATTAAATAACTCAGTATTGTACCAGTGCTTTAAAAAAAGCCTCAAAAAAATTCGACATCACAAGCATACCAGTGTGAATGTTGTCAAAGGCCTCATACCCCCGTAGGCATCAATACATATACCAGGCAAAACATTCAAAAGGTGTAAGTTATGGTTTCATAAACCCAACGAGATGGAAATGGTAACTGCATTTTTCTGTAAATGCTTGCATGATTAGTAATGGAACATCAGATTGGACTTCAGATTGATTCCAGGGTTGTCCCTCTTGACAGTCGTGGAATCATCTCAACGTCGCTAAATCTGAAGGTGGTTTCATTACCATTGTGATGGAAAAGAAAATGCTTTGCAGCCACATTTAAGTTTAGCAGTATTGAGAAAGTTCTGTGACCGTCCAGAGGGGTTGAAATCTCCGGCAGGCTGTTCCAGCAGAGAGCAGTATGGATCCGGCATTGCCGGAAGCTGGCTGAAGGCCCGCCAATCCCATTAACTATAATGAAGACAGCCAGTGATCCGGCTGCAACCCGGCAAATATGCAGAGAATTGGCCGGACTGAAACCGCTACAGAGATGTCAAGTGCTAGTGTAACACTAGACTTACGGTACTTTCACACTAGTGTTTATGTTTTCCGGTATTGAGTTCCGTCAAGGGGCCACAATACAGGGGAAAAAACGCTTTCGTTTTGTCTCCATTCATTGTCAATGGGGACAAAACTGAACAGAACGGAATGCTCCAAAATGCATTCTGCTCCATTTAGTTGCTTTTCCAGACCATAGAGCAAACCGCAACATGCTGCGATTTGCCTTACATGCTGGGATGTGGAGCAAGACGGATCCGGCATGACCCCCAATGCAAGTCAAAGGGGTTGGATCCGTTTTCTCTGTCACAATCTGACACAATAGAAAACGGATCCGTCCCCCATTGACTTTCAATGGAGTTAATGACAGATCCGTTTTGGCAATGTTAAAGATAATACAACTTGATCCGTTCATAACGGATGCAGGTGGTTGTATTATCAGTGATAGAAGCGTTTTTGCTGAACCCTGCCGGATCCAGCAAAAACGCTAGTGTGAGAGTAGCCTTAGGCACTATATCACCGGACCTACATGACCTACCCCTTTCTAATCTTCCGTCCTCCCATGGAGCTCCACTTCTCCTGACTTTGTGAAGTTGGGCAACTCAGCAAACAGCTTCACACTCACTAGTGTCGAGAGGAATTCTCTTTCCTCCAACCACTGCAGAGCATCAGCTCCATGAGGCAGTGCGTCTTGTGGAGGGATGACACCAGGACCATGCAGAACACCAGAAATGAAGAATACCCTAAGGTAGCAAGGTTATAGGAAGGTGGATTAGTGCCCCTCCCTTTTTACATGTGTGCTTCTATAGTTGCATACTGTACCTGTGTGTCACAGAGGTACAGTATATACTTATGTACTGTATAATATACACAGATAAAGTATATACACATATAAGAATGAAAATGAAAAACAATGGCTACACCCACCTTTCAGTCATAGATATGAGGTTCTCACCTCTATTAGCCTCACCCTAAGGCCTACGTAATAACACCAAGATAAAAAAAAAAGTTTAGAAGGGCACTCTCTACATAGGGGAGAGTGCCCCTCTAAACTTCACCACTCATATCCGCAATTTTATTTTATATCGGCAATATCGGCAAGATCGTAAACCTCACCACTCGTATCAGCAACCAACTCCCCCTCCAGGTCACCTGGGATGCTGCGCTAAGGCCTGTTACACCACGTGGGACGCCGTGTGAGTGGTGAGGTTTACAACAGCGGAGGCTGCTCCACATCGGGAGACTGGTAAGAGACGTGCGATTTGTTCCACAGGTGGGGCTCGGAGCAACAGCACACCACACGGCCACCAGGTTGGTGAAACCCTGTGATGTTCTATATATAGCGGTGGCCTGAATAGACCCCTTCTACTAATTGTAAGGGGAGAAGCTGTAAAATTGGGTTGTATTGCTTGCTACTTACTTCAATAACAAAGCGCACTTCTGAATTCAACTACACAGAAAGTCTGGACTTATCTTATACCGCACCTTAAAATTTAAAATTACACTGGAACAAATCACAGTGGAACTATTTTGAAACGCATACCCTATAGTAGGATATATGGACAATTGCTGAAAGGACTGTTTTGCTGCTATTGTAGTTTTTAGTTTTTGGTGATTTATGTTTTAATGTAAGGTTTATTTTATTTCATTGAGTTGTACTGTGTGTATATTGTGCAACTACGTTATTATATTAAAGCTACAATACGTTTTTCCAGGTGACTTGATATTTCACATGTGTTCCACTATGTAGAGAGTGCCCCTCCAAACTTATTTTTTTTATATATTGTGGGGAGTCGCTCTGGTAGACAGCGGTGCGGGTGCAGTTTAGAGGCAAAACAAGGAGTCCAGATTGTGCAACAAACAGTGTTTTATTCACACTTGCACACCATAAATGAAAAAACAGTCTCTTTGGTGACAGTTCACACACAACGGAAATAACGTGGCAAAACAAAAACAGGCCAACACAGGTTCAGTCACCTGGGAGGTGTAGGTGCAGGTTCGCACCACGCTGTCGGCCCAGCCGCAGGAGAATCCAGCTTCAGGTAGCCAGGAACAAAACACCTCCTTGCTGAGCTCTTTCCTCCAGGACAGAGAACTCCAGAGCCCTGTTAGCAGCTCCAGGATAATCACCACCTCCAGCTGCTGAGCTGGCTGAGCTTTTAAACCCAGCCCAAAACCAGGACTGGGTCGTGGGGAGCAGCCACCCACCCTACACTTTAGCTGCTCCCGGTAAGAGCCGGCCCGGATCGGCTTTGCAGCCATGCTATTTAAACTCTGTCAGTAGCACTAGCTGCTGCTGACATCAATAAAAACGGGCTCTTACCTCACCGAGGCTATGAACCTCGGTGACACATACCTGCCATCCACGACGGCACCCTGCACCTTACCACACACCCCCTTTGTTCAACCCTGAGGGGGTGGACACATGTGAGGCAGTGGACGCGGAAAGGGCATCTGCATTTCCCTGCAAGCGACCTGCCCTATGTTCCACGGAGAACTTGAAATTTTGAAGGGATAGGAACCACCTGGTGACCCGAGCATTCCTCTCCTTGGCCTGACTCATCCATTTGAGGGGGAATGGTCGGTCACCAGACGGAACCTCCTCCCTAACAGGTAGTAGCGGAGAGATTCGAGTGCCCACTTGATAGCCAGGCACTCCCTCTCCACTATACTATATCTGGACTCGGCGGGACTGAGCTTACGGCTCAGGAAGACAACGGGATGTTCTTCCCGTTGACCTCCTGCGACAGTACCGCACCGAGGCCTACCTCCGAGGCGTCGGTCTGTACGACAAACTCCTTGTTGAAGTCGGGTGTCACCAAAACCGGGACCCACACAGGGCCGACTTCAACGCGGAGAAAGCCTCCTCCGCCTTCTCACTCCAGCTAACCCTCCCAGACTTTCGCCCCTTCAACAGGTCTGTCAATGGCGCTGCTATTGTGGCAAAGTGGGGCACAAACCTCATGTAGTATCCTACAATCCCCAGGAACGACTTTACCTGCCTGGTGGTGACCGGTCGGGGCCAGCTACGAATGGCCTCTACCTTAGTTACCTGAGGTTTGATGACTCCCGCCCAATTACATATCCCAGATATTTGGTCTCTTCCAACCCAATCGCACACTTTTTTGGATTGGCGGTTAGTCCAGCTTTCCTCAGGGCATCCACTACCGCCTGCACCTTGGGTAAATGGCTTTCCCAGTCGGTGCTGTGGATGACTACATCATCTAAGTAGGCCGAGGCGCACCGACGATGTGGTCGCAGCACTATGTCCATTAACCTCTGGAAAGTGGCGGGGCGCCATGCAGGCCAAAGGGTAACACCTTGTAGTGATACAGGCCCCGCGGGGTAACAAACGCGGTTTTTCCTTAGCCGCCTCCGTTAAGGGTACCTGCCAGTACCCTTTAGTGAGGTCCAGCACAGAAAAATAACGGGCTTGTCCTAAATTTTCAACAAGCTCGTCTACTCGGGGCATGGGATACGCTACAAACTTGGATACTTCATTTAACTTGCGAAAGTCGTTGCAGAACCGCAACGTCCCATCCGGCTTGGGTATTAGGACTATGGGACTGGCCCACTCACTTTTCGACTCCTCAATGACATCGAGCTTCAACATTAACTGCACTTCCTCCGCGATGGCCCGCCGCCGAGCCTCGGGTACCCGGTATGGTTTTAACCGACCTTGGCCTGAGGCTCAGTGACGATGTCATGTCGGATGAGAGACGTGCGGCCAGGGAGGTCCGAGAACACATCCGTGTTCCGACTGAGGAACTCCCTGACTTCCTGAACTTGTTTGGAAGACAGGCTGTCTGCAATTTTTACCGTGGTTACGGCTTCACAGGCCTCGAACTGTGGGGCTGGACCCTTTCACCTAGAAGCCCTGGCCGGGGCTGTGGCCGTCGGCCGCGTCCCTATCTTTCCACGGCTTAAGTAAATTCACGTGGTACACCTGCTCGGCTTGCGCCGCCCTGGCTGGTGTACCTTGTAATTCACTTCCCTACCTTCTCGATCACCTCATAGGGGCCCTGCCACCTAGCTAGGAATTTGCTGTCAAGGGTGGGTACCAGAACCAAAACCCGATCTCCCGGATTGAAGTCCCGCACCCGAGCCTGACGGTTGTACACCCTACTCTGGGCTTGTTGCGCTGCCTCCATATGCTCCCCGACCAAGGGCAACACCCTTTCCATCCGTTCCTGCATCTGGGCGACATACTCAATGACACTTTTGTGGGGGACAGGCTGTTGTTCCCATGCTTCCTTGGCGATATCCAACAGGCCCCGAGGGTGTCTGCTATAAAGCAGTTCGAAGGGCGAGAACCCAGTAGAGGCCTGGGGTACCTCTCGCACTGCGAACATGAGATAGGGCAGAAGCAGGTCCCAGTCCTTCCCATCTCTAGACACCACCCTTTTTAACATATTTTTTAGAGTTTGGTTAAACCTCTCAACAAGACCGTCTGTTTGCGGATGGTAAACGGACGTCCGTAACTGCTTTATACGCAACAATTTACACAGTTCCTTCATTACTTTGGACATAAAAGGGGTCCCTTGGTCTGTCAGAACCTCTTTTGGCAGGCCCACACGGGAAAACATCTCCATTAACTCTTTGGCAATGAGCTTAGCTGAGGTATGTCGCAGAGGCACCGCCTCCGGATACCGAGTGGCATAGTCGAGAACTACCAGAATGTGTTGGTGGCCCCTAGCAGACTTTGGTACAGGCCCAATTAAATCCATAGCAATTCGCTCAAACGGTACTTCAATAATTGGCAGAGGTACCAGAGGACTACGGAAATGTGGCTGGGGGCTAGTTACCTGACAGGTTGGACAGGACTTACAATAATTTTCTACTTCCTTGAACACACTGGGCCAATAAAACCGCTGCAGTATGCGGTCCTGGGTTTTCTGCCACCCCAGGTGTCCCCAAGAACATGTTGGTGGGCAAGCTCCATGACAAGCTTGCGATACGCTGTGGGCACCACCAACTGTTCAACAGGTTCACCTCGGATTTGGTTCACCCGATACAACATATCCTGCAGAACAATAAATCGTGGGAACATTAATTCAGCCCCTGGTTTCTGGGGTTTACCATCAATTTCCAGCACATTCTCCCAGGCCCTGGTTAGGGTTTGGTCCCAGTGTTGTGCGGTCCCAAAATTTTCCCCGGAGACATTGAGGTCTGCCAACTCAGGTCCCGGTGGCAAGTCCTCCGTGTCTCCCACCATTACACTCAGTGGGGTTGTCTCCCCACTACCGCTGCAGCAGTGGTCACCCCTACCGCTGGCCCTTCAGACTCGGGCTCCCAGGGTTCTGGCCTTCCAGGGGTATCAGGCCACTCTGCTAGGGTTACCCCTGTCTCAGGGCTATTAGTCACTTTCATCTCAGGCCACAGTGACGGAAAACCAGGGAAGTCTCTCCCAATTATTAGTTCATAGGGCAGCTTTGTGGAGATCGCCACTTCACAAGTCCAGGTGCCGACCGCCGTGGACAGAGACATTACAGCAGTGGGATAGTCCTTTAAGTCTCCGTGTATGCACACCACACCCACTGTCCGGCCCGTATACTGGGTGGGCTGTACCAGGGCAGCACTTACCAGGGTTACCAGGCTCCCTGAGTCCAACAGCGCCACTGCCAGGTTATCCCCGACTTGCACCTGGCACAGATGACGATTGTCTATTGTCCCGGGATGCCGGTCGCACACAGTCTCCGGGCATACATGGAAGCCCGGTACCCATAATTAGTCTCCATGGGTTCCCCCACTGTGGACAGTTGGCCCTTATGTGTCCAGGCTCCCGACACTGCCAACAGACCACTGGGGACGGATCTGCAAGAGGTACATCCCGGGCGGGTTTGGCCGGCCGCCGGACTGGGGTGGAGATTTCCGGGTTTGACTGGCCCCTCCCAAAAGAACCCCCTGCAGGTTTCTGGTGGCCTCATATCGCTCCACCAGGTCGACCATCTCAAGGGCATCGGTGGGGGATACCTGGCCAATCCAGTGTTGAAGGGGGTAAGGCAAGGCCCTCCAAAACATGTCAGCCAGCAGCCGGTCCAGCATAGCAGTCGGACTTAGAACCTCAGGCTGCAGCCATTTTTGCAACCTGTGCAGCAACTCATAGTACTGCGGCCTGGCGGGTTCAGCCACTTTGAAGTCCCACTGGTGGACCCGCTGAGCCCGGACCAACACGCTTACCCCCAGTCTGGCCAGGATCTCCCCTTCACCGTGGAATAGTCAGCAGCCTGGTCGTCTGCCAAATCAAAAAACTTGCTGGGGTCCGGATGCCAGGAACGGAGCAACCACCTCGGCCCACTGGTCACGGGGTAGCTTTTCCCTCACGGCGACCTTCTCAAAACCGCCAGGTACGCCTCAACGCCGCCTGCGGGGTCATTTTTGGGATCGCCGCACGGACCGCTTCCGGGCATCATGGACGTGGTGGGACGCTCCTGCCGCCTGTAACGCCATCACATGTTGTAGCAGTAGTTGGTTGGTCTCCCGCTGCTGCACGTTAGCCTCTATGAGAGCCTTCACAGCAGCCTCCATGTTGCCAGAAACTCCTGCTTGCAGCTTTGCTGGCTTAATATATTCCATGCACTTTAGAAAAACAAAACTTCGGCGTTCACGCCAGCCTCACTGCGCATGCCCGCATCCTCCACCAAATGTGGGAGTCGCTCTGGTAGACAGCGGTGCGGGTGCAGTTTAGAGGCAAAACAAGGAGTCCAGATTGTGCAACAAACAGTGTTTTATTCACACTTGCACACCATAAATGAAAAACAGTCTCTTTGGTGACAGTTCACACACAACGGAAATAACGTGGCAAAACAAAAACAGGCCAACACAGGTTCAGTCACCTGGGAGGTGTAGGTGCAGGTTCGCACCACGCTGTCGGCCCAGCCGCAGGAGAATCCAGCTTCAGGTAGCCAGGAACAAAACACCTCCTTGCTGAGCTCTTTCCTCCAGGACAGAGAACTCCAGAGCCCTGTTAGCAGCTCCAGGATAATCACCACCTCCAGCTGCTGAGCTGGCTGAGCTTTTAAACCCAGCCCAAAACCAGGACTGGGTCGTGGGGAGCAGCCACCCACCCTACACTTTAGCTGCTCCCGGTAAGAGCCGGCCCGGATCGGCTTTGCAGCCATGCTATTTAAACTCTGTCAGTAGCACTAGCTGCTGCTGACATCAATAAAAACGGGCTCTTACCTCACCGAGGCTATGAACCTCGGTGACACATACCTGCCATCCACGACGGCACCCTGCACCTTACCACAATATACACATATACACAGCGTATAATATATTATGGAATGCAGGCACTCTTCACTTGGAATTATCTAGATACAATGGGTACATATAATAATAGTATTTATTAGTACAACTTATATATATATATAAAGGTTAAAATAAAATACAATAAAATAAAATAAAATAGAAATAACAAGCCACATTTACTGTAAATAAATATGTGATGCTTCAGCTACACTAGAGTAGCTATACAATTGACTATTAACTGTATAATGCTAATGGTGGTTATCTATATTACTCTTATTATGTATACATAATGTATATTATATACCAAAAAGGTCATAGAAAACATTGATTATAAGGTTCTACATGTGATAGATCAAATAATTCAGGATGGTATGGTCTGTAATCGATGTCCGTCACATGTACAGTATGATCAATACTATTGTTCAATTGATAATTTCTGTGTTTATCACCAAAATCGCACATACAGTATGTATGTATAAATAAAGGTATAATTGAACTTATCGCTGATATCACACATATATGAGCATGACGGTATAATTATTATTTTACAGTCAATGAGAGTTTAATATCACAGTCATATAATCTCTTCAATTATATCTCCTTCATTAGTAAGTCTTTAGTAGAGATCCACATGATATACTCACTGTTGGTGGTACAGTGTTTACAGACCGTGGCGTCCCACGTGGTAACAGTCCCACTTGCCTTACCTCGGCAACTCTGTGTTCACTGCGGGTAGTGTATCAGGTCTGCACTCGCAGCTTGCTCGTACTCAACGTCTCATGTGACACTGCTGTCCGCTCTTAGTGGTTCTCATATTGCGGCACAAACTATTCAAGGTATTCAGCTCTTTGTGGGACAAAAGTTGAGCTGTCCATGGAGCACTACATCTTTTTATCAATAGGAATATATTTCCACAGTGGGTTGATGAACTATTTTTGGGGGTCCTGGAGCTTTGGTTAATGGAAATACCACAACGCATTTTTGAGTTTACCCAAAGTCCTTCATCAGTGGCCATATTGCCTCAAAAGATCCTTCCCACTTATATATCTGTTTCAGTATTATCCAAGACCCAAACTGGATTTCCCAGTTTCCATCAATCCTTATCTGGAATTATCTCACCACTTAAAAGCGAACATTATCCATTTTCACCTTCATTTATCAGAGTATTTTTTTCCTTTCTCTGTCCATATACATTATGGTATCTCATGCTTCAGAAAAAACACAATGCGGTTTTATTGCATTACCGGTGTGTTTTTTTGTCTGTGTGTTTTTTGTAGTACATTTGCTCTTCATCTCATATAATAGTACTCCATATTTATATTGAGTTTTCTACCTATACATTCTGATATTTTTTAATGAAACATAATAAAACAAACTAAAATATATATAACAAAATCCAATAATCTAAAAAAATCTATACCAATTACAAAAATATCAATGAATCTTCTATAAAGTGATGTGATAAAGCAATGCATTCTGAGCTCTATAATATATTCATAATTTTTTCTTGATTTTTCCTTCTTATACATATGTTGCCTCTATCTTCTATATTTCATGTGTATTATTTCTTCCAGGTGGTTCATACAGATGGAAGATTGAGATGGGGGCCTCCCGCCAAGGGGAGATCGGAGTGCTGGTATGACAGCCTGACTCCTATTTCCCATCTGTGAAGGGCACTCATCCCTATTCTACAGGAAACCAAAGAGTTCTAGCTCAGCATTAAGTCCCCTAGGTCAGTGCTCCAGACAAAAAAATATCAAGGAGCCATTGGCTCCTAACCTGAAAAATTTTGAAGCCAAATGAAATTTTTTGTTGCCAAATTTAAAATCCATATAATATAGCTGGGATGCTTAGGAGCATGGGGTGTTCTAAGCTACAGCCCACGCAGTTAAAGGGGTTGTGCACTCATTTCACATCCATATAATATAGCTGGGATGCTTAGGAGCATGGGGTGTTCTAAGCTACAGCCCACGCAGTTGAAGGGGATGTGCACTCATTTCCATGACCTGTCAGACTAGCCAGATTCGCATTGGTAATCTGTGTGCTCTCTGCATCTGTATGTCTATTCCACGGCCCCCCAAAAAATATAGAACATGTCCTATTCTTGTCCGCACTACGGACAAGGATAGGACTGTTCTATGATGGGCCGTACGTTCAGTAAAACGCAGAACGCACATGGCCGCTATCCATGTTTTGCGGATCACCAATTTGCAGACTGCAAAAAATCCAACGGTCGTTGGCATGAGCCCTTACAACGGGTGACATTTGCAATATAAATTGACATGATGTAGATTTTCTTGTGGAAAGTGTCAGCAGAGAGTTGATGAGATTTATTAAAGGTTAAATAAACTTTCCTAAAATCCCTAAAATGTACTTTCCCAATATCGCGCTGGTGTCGGCTCAGTCCTGGCGGAAGCACATCTCTGCCTCTGCCTGTGCCCCCTCCATAATGCCTGGCACAGCTCTTTAGCTCAGGGTCTCCTGTACTGACTGTTTTTTTTTTTAACACACTAGCCCAGATTTACTAATCCAGTAGATGGCGTGAATTTAGACCGCCGCCCCAAACCTGCACCAGATCTATCACAGGGGTCAGGCTGGAAGATAAATCTGGTGCAGACACAGATCCTCAAGGGTCCATTCACATGTCCGTAAGTGTATTGGGGATCTGCAAAATACAGATACCGGCTGTGTGCATTCCACATTTTGCGGAGCGGACATGATTGACCCTACAATAGAAATGCCTATTCTTGTTTATGATTGTGTACAAGAATAGGACATGCTCTACCTGTTTTGCAGGGTCGCGGAACGGAGCAATAGATGAAATGAACGGGTCTGCCCGTTGTGCAGAATTGCGGAACAGATGCAGACCCAGAACTACGGATGTGTGAACGGACCCTTACTCTGACTCTGTACCAGCTACTGATTTGCTTATTTTGAGTCAGAATTTTATGCCAGAACTGTAGCACAATGTTGGCACTAAGTGGTGCATCTAAGGCTCCATCCATTTCCGCTAAGCCGTTTCACCCTACGTGTAGAAGATCTAGATGCGCCACCTTTTAGACAGATCTTTAGCGCCGACACATTAGAAAATCTGGACCAGTGTGTCTTCCTCCTATACGACCCCCCCCCCCCACTAAAAACACAAAAATGCTGAAAAACCACCAAAAGCGGCTAAACCACAAGGGTGTCTGCAGATTTAAACTAAAAAAAACTGCACCGTGTGAACCAGCCCTGAAGGAGATTTTTTGACTTGCTGGCACTGACCTATTAGATTCTGCCTCTCTCTGAAATGACCAATAAAAGGGAAAGAAGTGAAGATTTGTGTGGGTCCCTTTAAGAGTAAAACACTAACATTGTAAGAAGCAAATATCCCCAGCACCCGTGGTACTACAAGTACCACAGAGCTCGGCGCGAGCCTAGCTAACCACATGTGAAATCTGACTGACTGTACAACCCCCGCTAGTCGTCCGGCTGAGAACATGTGACTGTGAACTGTGACCATCCTGGCTCCCTCACCTTTACACAAGTGCTCCTGATAGTGACCAGATACTGTAGCCTATCAGTGCTGTCCATCAAAACGCCCACCATCCTAAGCCCCACCCACCCATCAACGACAGCCAATCACAATGCAGGAGTGCCAGATTAGCCAATCAGTGAGCAGAATCCAAAGTCTTTTGCCTGCATGTGACCGGACACTTGATTGGAGGATGAGGTTTGTTGCTATTCCGGGCTGGCGATGGAGATTGGATGTGTGAAGAGCAATGTTTACTTGACCTGGAGTAGCAAGATGGTAGCGACAAAAAAAGCATGTGGTGGTCAGAGGCTTTGCCCCCGAAGTGTTGAAAATAAAAACATATTGAAAAAATAAGATGCGGGAATAGTATAGTGGGACATGTCTCGCCAAACTCA
This sequence comes from Bufotes viridis, assembly GCA_033119425.1. NCBI lineage: Eukaryota > Metazoa > Chordata > Amphibia > Anura > Bufonidae > Bufotes > Bufotes viridis. The sequence goes on from CM065592.1 coordinate 368,113,738, forward strand.
AAGTGACAGGTGCCCCACCCCTTTTTCCACACCATAGCCCCTCCCAGAAATCCCCTAACCCCACCGAGATCCGCCCATTTCTCTCGCCCGTCCCAAACCACGCCTAAATGCCTCCCACTTTGATATGATTTTCATATCATTTTATATGGCTTAATATAAATTTCATATCAAATGATAAGCTTTTATTAACACTTTATATCCCATTTATAACATTTTGATATGGTTACCGAGATGCAGAAAACAATAGGTATCGAGCAAAACGGAATTTTTAAAAACAGAAAATGTTTGACCGTAGAGACAAGACCGTTACATAAAACGCAAAAGTGCGTCTACACAAAGAGACGTCTGACTGACGACTTTACAACGCAACTTTTCGGCTATTAAACATGACAGCTCAATTTCAACACCCTTTTTCATGTATTTTAGCAGGCCCCCCAAATTCCGGAAAGCGTTTTTTTGTTAAACGTTTGTTAATACAAGCGGATACAATAATGTCGCAAAAACCTGATAACATCATTTGGTTTTACGTTTGTTGGCAGAAATTGTACTATGAACTAACCCGTTTGTTTACAAATATCAGGTTTATCGAGGAAATACCTCATAATTTTACAGACGCTGATCTATTCCCGCCGGACAAGGTAAATTTGGCAGTCGTTGATTATTTAATGGAGGCGGCTTGTGAAAATCTTGAAATGCAAAACGCATTCACCAAATACGTACACCACAGAAACTTGAGCATTATGTATCTCCCTCAAAACGTTTTTTGTTAGGGTAAGAAAAGCCGAACCATAAATTTAAACACTAAATACATTTTCCTTTTTAAGAACCTTCATGATAAATTACAGATTATTATGTTGGCGCGGCGAATGTACCTTGGTAAAAAACCTTTCTTTTTAGAAGCTTTTGAAGATGCTACACACAAGTCTTAAGGCTATTTACTCGTAGATTTAAATCTGACACGCCTGAGAAACTAGAACTGGTTTGTTCCCGTTAGATCTTCCGGCGGCTCATGTGTGCAAAGAGAAGCTCTAAAATGCACTTTTTACATCTCTACGGCTATTCACGGTAGTGTCGCTGCACCTGTAAAGATGTCGAACAGAATCCGACGTAATTGGGATATTTTAAAAGCGCTAGTCAAAACAAATCTGAAGGCCCGAAAATCAATATTACCTAACACCAGTAATGATTTGATAGCAGCTATTGGCGAGGTGGCTCTCAATATCCTTAAAGGAAAGATACCGCTTAAAGAACCTCAAAAATATATACTGAAAAGATGGCGTGCGGCTATAAAGAAATGAAGCGATAAAAAGTACCCTATTAAAGGAAAGAAGCGCATTGTGAACCAGAGCGGCGGTTTTATAGAAGCTCTGCTCGGTTTTGCAATACCTTTAATCACTAGCTTGATAGCCAACACCGCCGGTGGTTCATAATGCAGTATGCTGAGAAAATGTTCCTGGTTTCCAAAAGCGAATTGGACTGGCTTAAAAAACCATCTTTAGAAATAAATGACATACGCCAAACCGCCATACAGTATTTAGATGATGAAATTAGCGAAATACTACACAGAACCGACCTTTCAGATGATGAAAAAATTAAGAGCTACACTACCATGTTACAGAGATACTTGATGCTCAACAAACAGTCCGGTAAAGAAATGTCAACCTTAACTCTGATTACACAGCCGCAACCCCAACAACAAAGATTGACAAATGACGCCTAAATCACCTCTAATACTAAAGAGATACTCGACAATGTTAATATATGTTATAGAAAAAATGCAGAACGTTTGTTGAACAAACTGTGGCACCCAGGTGACAAGTCGTACTGGAACTCTATGGGCGAATTAATTTACAAAGATCAAGCTATACCCGGTTCCAACATTATCGACCTGATTCGTGCAGCTACGCAGAGCCACAGTGTGTCTAAAGCGCCTCATGGTTGGGATAGTTTTATGGAAACTATCGCAGAGCTGAACGTTTCGTCAACCATAATTGGTATTACAAGAACGAGAAAACTTTTCGATAATTTAAAAAGAGGTTCGTCGGGCAACCCCTTTGATGCTCCTTGTACTTCTTTTAGGCAGCTGTTATTAGTAACATAGCCAATATTGCGGGGGACTTTATTACCTAAAAAGAAAGCGTCTCCTTTGTCACAAGCGCGTGGTTAACATTATAAAATGTTTACTTTGAATGTATACAAAATGTATTTGTATGTTACGCATTATAATGTTTTTATTTATTTCACATAACATTTTTACTTTGAATGTATATAAAATGTGTTTGTATGCAACGTCTTGTAATGTTTTTATTAGTTTTACATAAACTGTTTTTAAATAAAATGTAGTCCACTTTTTTTCTTTTTACAATAAATCCACTATTTTGATTAGTTAAAATTGCATAAACAGTTGGGTCACATTGTTTGATAGATGCTGCTTAAAAACGTTGCTAAAATGCTGGGTATTGCCGAGATATTGGGAAAACAGTACTACACACCGAAAGCTGTGGGCTCTTATCGTGGAGTAGAGCATTTTATTCAGAGAAGTATGGAAATTTGGAATAAGAAAAGAAACTGTAAAAAATTAGTTGCGCAACGAGGGTACTTACACACTGTACAAACCTTTTAAAAAATCATTTAGAAGAAACAAAGTTATGGTTTCTGATATAGATGATCAATGGCAGGCCGATCTTGTGTCAATGATAGATTTTTCTAAAGAAAATAATGGTGTAAAATACTAGTTGACGGTCGTCGATATTCTTTCGAAATACGCTTGGGTATCCGGACTTACCAATAAATCCGGGGCGACAGTGTCAGCTGCTTTTGAGTAGAGATGTCGCGAACATAAAATTTTCCGTTCGCGAATGGCAAACACGAACTTCCGCAAATGTTCACGAACGGGCGAACCGGGCAAACTGCCAAAGACTTCAATAGCCAGGCGAATTTTAAAACCCACAGGGACTCTTTCTGGCCACAATTGTGATGGAAAAGTTGATTCAAGTGGACTAACACCTGGACTGTGGCATGCCGGAGGGGAATCCATGGCAAAACTCCCATGGAAAATTACGTAGTTGACGCAGAGTCGGTTTTTAATCGATAAACATTCCTAAATTGTTTGGAATAACGTGCTTTAAAACATCCAGTGTGAGTATACGATCAGGTATGATGTTGTATCAATCAGGTAGTGTAAGGGTTACGCCCGCTTCAAAGTGACACACCAAACTCTGAATGACCAAACTCCCCGTTTAACGCACTGCAAACAACCGCAAACAGTCCATTCGCACAACCTCAAACTCCCCATTTGCACAAGGTTGGATACCAAGCTACCCATGTCCCGTTCCTTGTCCTCACTGACGTCATTGAAGGTCTCTTCCTCCACCCAGCCACATACAACACCAAGGGTCCCCGAAAGGTGACAACAAGCCCCCTGGGACGCCTGCTGTGGTTGGTCTTCCACCTCCTCAAAGCCACCTTCCTCCTATGACTCCTCTTCTTCAGACTCCTCTCTCTGCATTGCCGCAGGTCCAGCAATCGACGACGACAAGGCTGCTTCTGGTGGTGATGGTGACCACAACTCTTCCTCTTCATGCTCACCTACAGGCTGATCCAGCACTCTTCGCAGGGAACGCTCCAGAAAAAATGCATATGGGATGAGGTCGATGATGTTGCCTTGGGTTTCACTTACCAGGTTTGTCACCTCCGCAAAATGACGCATGAGCCTACAGCCATTGTGCATGAGCGTTCAGTAACGCGGCCAAAAAATACCCAGCTCCGCAGAGGCTGTCCTCTTTTTTAAAATTAAAAAAATCTGTTCTTACCAGTTTAATCTCTGTTTTGTCCCCTATCAGGAGCCGGTGTATGGAATAGATTTTAGGAAGCGGGAGATGGAAAAAGATGGTTGGTCGGTTCTCTTCCTTTTAATTTGGGGCACTGCGTATGCGCCGCCCAATGTACTGTGCCACCTTATATGAGTGGTGTGTTAAGTAGTACTATTCCTATCAGTTTAATCCCTGTTACGTCCCCTATTAGGGGCACTGCACGTGCGCCGCGCAATGTACTGTGCCACCAATACAAAT